>OZ005701.1:2095303-2810303 GCA_963930775.1 Cliona cf. orientalis | reverse complement strand
AGGTAACTATCGCAGGCCGGGGCCCCCGCCGCGCCTCCGCCGCCCCCCAGGGGACGGGAGAGACTGCGGCAGACTCCCCCACCGCTCGGCCTCCTCCGCAGGGGTAGGAGACCCACGTTCACAGACAGTAAACGACCCGTCAGGGCACGTCTTGCAAAGCCTCGCACACGAATCACCAACGGTTCGAGGAGTTATCATGAATCACCAAGCAACCAGCCCTGAGATTTTTAATTTTAGTTTGATTTTCGGGTAAAGGTCTTTCTATCTAAATACAGTAGATTTTCCTAATCTAATCTGGAGCAGAGATAATCATAGTCTCGTGTATGAGACCACTCCACTCCCTCCCCATTTCTGGATGTATTGTATCACTAGTGTGATGAAGGAAGGGTTGGGCTACTGCTGCACTGTTTCTGTGACACAGATGAAAGCATGTGGCTGGGAAATGTACACAACAGCTTGTAGTGTGGTCACCAGTGTCTTGATCACATATACAAGCGATGATAACTGCACTTTAATCTTTACTCCAGGTGCATTCACAATTTTTATATCATAACTCTATAGCTTGAATCTTATTGGTCATATTCACAATCTTTACTCCAGGTGCATTCACAATTTTTATATCATAACTCTATAGCTTGAATCTCATTGGTCATATTTACATTCCAACCTGTATCATAGAAACAGTGCAACAGTGGCTAGACCGTCCCTTCCCTGTGCTGGTGATGCAATACATCCAGAGCTGAGGAAAACTTTTGCCAATGCCAATTTCGTCAAATCCATGACCGCTATATTTCTGTCTGTGGAATTGTTTGCCAGTGAAATTTGCATCATATTGAAACAAGTTACACTTCATTGGGCAAGCAGTACTGAAAGTGCTTCATCAATCAGCTGCTATACCTGCTTCCTCCAGTGTTGGTCTTTGAAAAGGTAGGTGGTGACAGCTTAAGCACAAGCCCAGCAAGATGTGAACTCGGTGACTCTTGAAGATCAGTGTTGTGTGTAGCAACTCCAGTGCTGTGCAGAAAATAGGCTGCAGAACAAGTTAACATAAATACCACTGTTGTCTTAATAGGATATACGCACTAACTTGACCGAATCTGAACAGCTACTGGAGTATGTAAAAGACTCAATATGCAAAGACATTAGAAATTTTGCATGGCATTTTGTACATGCATGAACTTTGACCCACATGTATACCTATACCACAGCAAATGTTTTTCTAAGTGTTTCAGCAGCTTATCCCAGGATTAATAACATCTATTGCTCTGGTATAATATTTATGCATATGCATATGACATAATACTTCCTTTACAAATACTATGAGCATGAAAGTTTGACTGTGGTTAAGGTATTCGACGCGCAATTATAAATGATTGCGCACAGACACAATTCATGCATGTTTTAATGTGGTTTAGTCGGAAACGTGAACGTTGACTATTTCCAGAAGTAAACAAAGTCCAAGTTCCTGCATCAACCTTTGAAGACCAGAGACTCGAACAAACTGACTTGACTTGAACGAACTGACTTCGCTGTCGTTCATGATAGTCCATCGATCGGAGCAGGGCCAAGTATAGCGACTTGAACGAACTGACTTCGTTGTCATTCATGATAGTCCATCGATCAGAGCAGGGCCAAGTATAGCACTTTTTCGAAAACTCTAAGATGGTGAGTCATCAGACAAGGTTTTGTCCTGGAGAACTGCCATTAAGCGAGTCACATGGCAGCTGAGCAGTAAGTTTTTATGTTCGCTTTCTGTTCGTATAACTCGACAGAGTTCAAACGCTATACCTGGCCCTGTAGAGACTCGTAAGCTATTGTTTCATTTGTATGTTATTACATAGAAGCTGTTAACCTTGGCAAAAACTGATGCAGAAAATTGCAAAACTTACCCGCGCTTGCAGACAGACAGTGGCAGGTTTGCTTTTCGTTTTTGTGGACCACAGGGCAGGCATCAGGAGAGCTACTTACCTGTGCCTTGACTGTGCAAAGAACGTGGACAAAAACTGGAATACAACTGTCTCATTTAATATTCATGTGAACTTGGACCATGCATGGGCGGAACACTATCCCGTAACCTTAATCTTTTATCGTACCACGATACAAACTATTCATAAGAGCATACTGCATTTTTTCAAATGGAAGCTGTACTCCGATTAGTAGCCACATATGGAGAGCTCTATGTAGCCACCCTTGAATAGTAGCTGCATGCACACGTGAACACAAGGTGTGCGTGGCGATGATTGCAAGACGTGATACATAGCTCTTGATGTGATAAACTAAGTTTTTTCGGGATTGCTTTTTGAACAGTCAAGATATTAAGCAGGAACGGAGAGTCAATAAGCTAGAGCTAGGTAGAACCTTCACTGTTGCTGGTGCACTGCCAGGTACACATCTGTGGAGTTGCTATGGTTGTGGCCAGATGCTCGAGTGCAATAATCGAGGCTGCTTTTGTTAATAATTGTGAACTTTTGATAGTTTCAAGGCAAAGAATGACAGAACATATTCTTGGCTTTGTTCTGTAGTGACCTTCAATCAACTGCAGCAGTTCCTAGACTAAAACGCTGCTCTTCTTTGTTTCAGGTAAGCAAAACGTGGCATGTATGGCCTGCAGGGGTCTAGCTGTAGTGTGTGTAACTCAAATGGACAGCATCAGACTTACTGGGGTATGTACACTTGTTTTGGTATAGAGAGCCACAATAATTAGAGTGTACCATAGCTAGGAGTTTAGGTAGGGTGTGCTGGAGTAAGCGATCAATCCTCAATGCTCGGACACTCCAGTAAGAGTTGAACAGTGGATGTGGTATGGACTAAGCCTTCACTGGGTAGGCCCAGGCCTAGCATCAGCAAACATCAGAACTGGATGTGTACCTTCGCTACCTTTGGAGCTAGAGTAACTCAAAAGCGACATCCAATTGCGTCCAACCTCGGACAAAACTGTCTGTTTTCGGATCATTTGAGCAAGCGTCTGGTGGTTGGGTTCACGGACCTTGGCTGGACCTCCACATGGAGTCCCAGCTGCAAGACTTGTTGATTAGCCTTCTACATCGGGTTTTATCGACCCTACTCCAGCAATTGTCTGAAAATTTCGAATAAACTGGATGACATGAAATATCATAGACTACGTTATCACATGGTGTGAGCGATTGCAATGCCAACAAACAATGCCCAGGTGGTGGGGATTCTAAATAAAGCAAAGTTGGGTCCAATGCGGAATTTAGCTGAGATCGTCTCTGTCCCAAATTTTCAGACAATCACTGGAGTACAGTCGATAAAACCCGACGCAGAAGGCTAATCAACGTGTCTTGCAGCTGGGACTCCACGTGGAGGTTCCACAGCCAAGATTTGTGAACCCAACCCCTGTACACTTGCTCAAGCGATCCGAAAACAAACATTTTTGTCTGAGGTTTGATGCAATCGAATGTCGTCTTTGAGTGGCTCTAGCTCCAAAGGTAGCAAAGCTACATATCCGGCTCTGATGTATGTTGATGCTAGGCCTAGGGCGAAGGCTTAGTCCAGACCACACCCCCTCTTTAACGCCAACTACAGTGTCCGAGCATTGAGGATTGATTGCTTATTCTACATGTGCGTGCGTGCGTGCGTGCGTGCTAAATTTTAAGCCATACTGATATAAACCGGTAAGGTCAAAGTTCACAGACAGAGAGCGTATTCTGAACTTAGCTAGCAAGCTCCAGGATTCAGCCATAACATAAGTTTCTAACTGTCTTATACACTGTTTTTTTGCAGTAGATGATGATTTAGTAGCACTGGATGAGGCTGTTTTATGGACTGTCAAGAGCAGAGTGGGATGCTTGAGCATCCCCTTGGCTATGCCACTGCGTAGTGTCCTGTGCATGTTTGTATGGAAGCCGTTACATTGACCCATGTGCCACTATGTTAAGTGCACACTCCAATTAATGCACAAGAGTGCAGAACCCTCACTGCTGCATGCATGATGTGCGTATATCAAAAGCATTCACTCACTGTGTGTATGCCCATCATTATCAGGAGTATTGAACTATATACCCTGGATCTAAACAGGGTTCTGGTACTATTCTCTTCAGAGTCGGTGCACAATATAGGAGTTAGAGGAAGGCACCTCCTCTGTGACATTTAAGAGCCACTGCCTGCTTACACTTTATTGACGACTGACCAGCAAGGCACAGAATGGCAATCAGTCCTGAGGTAGGTGCCATGCAAAAACAGCTGCACACTAGTACACCACTGGGCAGGACTCAGCGTGACCACTCTTCCTTGATACTGGATATACCTCGAATGTGCAGGGTTTCATTTAGGATTTTCGTCAAGGGGGGGCAAACGCAACAATTCCAGAGTTAAGGGGGGGCAAACACTATAGTATGTTTTTCCATTCGTGAAGAATGACGTTGTGCTCATCAACTTCATTATATTAGGGGGGTCTGGGGGTATGCTCCCCCAGGAAAATTTTTTAATGTTTCAACGTCTGAGACTGTTTCTGGTGGCTTCTGAGCACTCGGGTGGGGAAAGTCTGTCAGTAATATCCACTGGTTTCCCTCTATTTCAAGTCAAATGTTGCAAGGATGTGGGATATATCTCCTACCGCGCGTAGCGCGAAGCTTTAGCTAAATTATGGCTTTAAAATGAGCAAAACTGCCGCTTTGGACACTTTCACCATTTACTTGTGCATATATTGCATGTATGGATGGTGGCTACTCTCAAGGGGGGGCAGCCAGCTTCCAAGGGGGGGCGAGTGACCCCTCCCGCCCCCCCTAAATGAAACCCTGATGTGTACTTTCTCTCATACCTGGAAAAGTGCCCATACAAGAGTTCCGAGAATGTAGTAGCTTTTAAATGCAGGAAGTGCCCTTGGTTGCTTACCTTAGATGCTATTCTAGTAGAATATGTATGGTATGGCATGCATAGTCCTTTAAAGAACTTAGTTGAGGATCAAGTATATTATTGAAGGTCATTCACTGTGGCCCAAAGCCTGCTTATTCTCACAAAACACCCGGCCTATACAGGAACACCCAGGATTCAAACTCGAATCAATACATAGCACAGGATTAATGACTCTACATCTTGATTCAATACACACAACTACCACCACAAAACAAAAAATGAGACAAATTACACACCAAGTAGAAAAAAAAAGCATATTTAAATAATTAAATAAATAATCTAATTCATGGGGGGTTTGGGAGCACTTGGGGGGATAATTTTTACATGGGCACGCAGAATGGGTCGAATCTAGAGATTTGATCCTGGAAAAAATTAAAATAAAAGCCAATTTCTATCACATTCATGGAACCCAACTATCCTTGGTTCTGCCTCCATAGATGGCATATGAAAATATAAAAAAAGCCAACTTCTATCACATTCATGGAACCCAAACTATCCTTGGTTCTGCTTCCATAGATGGCATATGCGTACAAATATCCATAATTGCACTAACCAACTACATACAAGTACTACCCAGAAAACTATCAACACAAACTTTACAGCTAGTCCACACAAACTATGGCTTCCCTTCACCTTCTCAACTGCTGTACAGTCAACTATGGAGCAGGAGAAGGGGAAGGCAAACTTCACAACACGTAGAAAGACATGCAATAAGCTAGAATATTATTATAATTATTAACAAAATAATGTGCATAACTACATGTACAAGCTCTGGCACATTGACATTCAGATCAAAGATTCAAGCTCCCCACAAAGCTTGTGCATTGAGTTGTTCCCCGCATAGCCTGTATGTTTTACATTCGGATCAAATGTTCACCCAAGCTCTGGTAACATTATTCAGATCAGCTCCCCACAAAGCTTGTGCATTCAAGTGTTCCCCACATAGCCTGTATGTTTTACATTCGGATCAAATGTTCACCCACAATGCCTGTGTGCTCAATTTCAAAATTTAATATTGAAACTTGCAACGCATGTTTGTGCCCTCAGTCACATCAACACAAGTTCCCCACATAGTTGGCACATTCACTGCTCAAGCTCCCCACAAAGTTTATGCATTAATTTTACAGCTGCAGCATCAATGTACCCCCCTACATAACCTTCCGTTAAACATCTCCCACAGCTTGGTACATCCACAGTCAGGTCAACTACATCAGTTTCAGATTGCAATACCAGGTCATAAATGCACAAGCTCCCAACGTATTACTATCATATTGTATGGCTTGCATTGAGGTTGATGCACACTCATCAACTTGATTTGTTCATGTAGCACAGGTCACAACCAATGCTTTTCACCATTTAATTGGATCATGTTCCAAATGCAAGGTTATATTGTGCTCACCAATTGAACAGGTGAGGTATCACAATTGTTGCATATACAAATGTGATGAAACTTGACAGAGCTGGTCAGCCAGACTTAAATGCACACATACCCCACAGCGAGCCAGTTCCAGAAAATGTACGTGGGACATCTGTCTACTGCAACACGGAACACAGCAAGTTTCTAAGGCATAGTTTGCTTCAATCCTTATTTAGTGCACACACACACAACAGGCAAGTTAGGGACATTGACTCTGCACAGTCTCTCAGTGAATCAGGCAATACAAGTACGAGCTCTCAGAATACGCTCATCCACTCACAGTTGTCACCACATCAACATCATCAATCAGGTACACATTCACACTTATGCTGAAGTCGTGGGCACATCAGCACAAGCACAATCCGTAGCAAATTCCCCACAATTTCATGTGCACTTCATGCAGTGAGCAACAGCCAAAAAATATGACTACACGAGATAGTGACATATCAGTAATAAATATTTCAACATACCCTTAACTTCTGTAGTGTTGTCCACTACACAATTTACACTTACAACACCTCTTGATGACAGCTTGCAATAATTTGTAGACAACACCTCTTGATGACAGCTTGCAATGATTTGTAGACAATATTGAAGTTCAGCTCCAACAGTTAGCTGTCCCTTTCGCCTGTTTGTGTGTGTGTGTGTGTGTGTGCAGTGAGCTTACTGAGGGAGTAGAACTTCATACTGTCTCAGCCTAGGCAATGCAGCACCTAAAATTTTTAACACACGCCCATCGTTAACACATCAACGAGACACAGTATGCAGCAGCTGTCCTCATTAATTAGTCATACAAACTGGGCAGCATTTCTTAGTCGCATACAAATCAAATCAAGGCCACCCGTCTGCCATCATCCATCAACCATCCTTATATATGTCTTTAACCCTTAACTGGATGTACATTGGATAGAAAGCCATCCTCTAGTTCTCAGAATTTTATGGAGATGGCAGGGTACAGAGTTCAGGGAGGTTCTTACTCGGACCATAAAGGCACAAGTCAGTGAAGTCTTACCTCAGCGCCAAGATAAGACGAGCCCTCCTTCGGATGGTGTTAAACTTGGACCATGAACTGGTGCACATCACCGGGCCCAGGGTGCCATCACCAGCCTCGGTCAGTAGCATGCATTACTGCAGTTGATGACTTAGCCGCTAGTAGCCTTGATCCATAGTCTCTTGGGTCCTTCTCTTATTTTTCAGAGAGAGAGACGCCACATTGTTAAAGGTGGCCCAGTGTTCGTCTGGAACTACAAGTTACTACCACGAATACAGCCGCGACCGGACCAGGCTGTGCTCAGTCAGTACAGTGTGACAGCGTAGATGCTCAGTGTGGCAATAAACTGAGTCACATCTCTTTGCAAATACTGCCATTGACTCTCCTCTATAATATAATTTATATACAGCTCTCCTCACGGGAGTAAGTAGCTATTCTCTGCCTCGGCGACTTTTGTCCTTTTGCCGGTTGCGACCGTAACGTTCATAGGTAAAGGTCGTCAAATTTTACTGATCACTGTACCGTACGCGCTATACGGGTGTCATTGATTCCCCCTCAAAATCATAATTGACTCCCCAGTCATTCTAGCCTAGGCTCAACCTAGGTAGAAATGAATCCCCAGTCATTTCTACCTAAGGAATAAATGACTCCCTCCAGGATAAAATGACTCCCTACATAATTGATGTAACTTTTATTTATATTGTCTGTCACTGGCTAGACTAATGTCTTGTATATAGCTATACTCATGTTCTTCACAGTTTGACAATATTATACTAATCACTCTGTGGTGCACGTTGACACATGCAAGGTGGCCATAAAATCATGCAGTGATCACAGCCATCACGTGTTTCAGAGTGTCTGGGCACTCAGAATGCACATTTTACATCGAAACTTTGCTTTTTCTCCATTGTAAAGGTTCTCTGGGTAGCTACCTTGCATTCTTGACTGCGATGATTTTTTTTTTTTTTTTTTTACTTTTTCCATAGTTAGCTATCATATTAAAATTTTGATAGTAAATTTTGCAGTGTGTTTATTCATAGCTAGCAGGGTTTCATCCAGTGGGGGGAAGCTCCCCCCCCCCCCCCCCCCCCCCAAAGGAAGAGAGAAGGAAGAAAAAAGGGAAAGGATAGAGAGAGAGAAAGAGAGAGAGGGGAGGGGAGCATGTTTTTTTTGCACTGCGGTGCAAGTGATCAGTAATATCAATTTATTATTTAAGAGCACTAGGTGAAATCATGTAATACCTCAGTGACATCCAAAAACACATCTTAATGGTTAATGCGGAAAGAGGGGGGACACGATGCGTGAAACTGCCACGCCCACTTCTCCACCAAAATTTTTTTCTGGCTGAAACTCTGGCTAGGTGCCTTGTAAATCAAGGTTCAAGAGATCATTGACCTTTGCACATCAAACTAAAAAAAAATTCCAGGAAGGGATGCTCAGCGAAAGTGAGGGGCTCGGGCTTTAGAGGCAAGGGCCAATGGCAACTTATTTAGGGGAGTCTGAGGCTTCTTTTTGTATCAAGTCCAGAGAAGCTGCTCAGCTGCAGGGATGTGAAGACAACTGCAAAATACCAATTATCTGGGGGAGTCATTTCATCCTTAGGTTAGAATGACTGGGGAGTCACTCTAGCCTGGGAGTCATTCTATCCTGTGACACGGGTTCCCTGATTCCACAAGCGAATGGCATATGCGCTAGCCATAGCATTTTATATTATAGTAACCGAAGTTTAATATTAAATTTTATACTAGGCAAAAAATTTCACTCAGATGGGTATGGGTGATCATAGGCCAACGATAAGAGGAGTCATGGGCCAAGTACCTCATGTAACCTTATTAGTCATGTGAACCAGACCCTGGCTCCTACTTCTGCAGCGCTAGATGTATTGCACTGCTGGTCATGGATACAGAAGTAGGTGGGTCAGGTTAACGATTGAGGACTAATGATGGGGCTGGTACCCAGACTATGAACGTGTACATGTAGACTGGGTACATTAAGGTTAAAAGTTCATCACAATGCCCCCCCCCCCCCCCCCCCCCCCCAATTATAACTTTGAAATTGTGTCCATGCCCTTGTGCATGAACACACATACACAAGGTGATTACCCTTTGCTTTGGTGGCATGGATATACATCTACATTACGACAATCATGTTGCATACATGGAGGTTAATGTATTGACATTGTGATAACCATAATAATATTATAGCTCTAGCACATGGGATTGAGAATGATTTCTGCCCAACTATCATTAAAATTTAATTATAATTGTCAATAATAATTATTGTAATGATTAACAATACAGCTTTGGGGGAAATAATGTCTATCACAGCACAATATGTCATAACACAACAATATTCTTTGGCCAAAGCCACTACTGAATTGACTACTATACTCTTAATTAAACAAGTTGGTATCACACAGCTACAGAGTCAGTTCTGTACACACACATACACACAACAAGTATCAAATGAGTTCAACATAGTTGGCAGGGAAGAGACCTCTCTGCCCATTGAATTCTCCAATCCACCACCCTTCATCAACCTGCAAATAAGTACAAACAGGTTACAATATTATACTGAGAGATGCAGTAGGCTGTTGTTATTGCTAAACTATTAATAGAAGGGCTTGCATTGCTCGCTCCATTACTTGCATACCCAAAAAACCCCAAGGATAGAAACTGACCAGTACACTGAAACCTACCTGTTCAATGTTTTCAATTATGTCATCAGGATCAAAGGATATTTCATCTTCACCACCTGTATAGCCAGTACAGTGACAAAATTGTCAAAATAGGTCAAGGAGGTCCCCCCAATATAATTAAAATGCACCTGCTTGGAGATACATGCCCCATAAAAATTAATAATGTAGCCCCATCCAATGCTTGGGCTGATGATTTGTACTCATGCAGTGAGCTAAATACCTCGATGTCAACATTGAATGAGTCAACAAGCTGATATCAGCCATGCTTTGAGTTACAAAGAAGCCAAAGTCAAGTCTATGCTAATTATCAAAGAACTTTTGAGAGGGCGCCATTGTCAAGCTCATGTTAGTGCTGCATACGACTTATAACTATGCCCCTGATTATTGTATAATACTAGCCATGATAATATACATATCCATAGACGTATATAGGAATGGGGAGGGGGGGGGGGGCCATGCCCCCCCCCCCCCCCCCCCCCAACCATCTGACTGATGCTGGCCAGAGAGCCCAAGATACAGCCTATCAACAGATATTTCACAGGCCTGACTGAGTCAACTTCTTATGAAACTTCATGTACAAACAGCTAAATAGTATGCTCTACTTGACTTACTGCTTGTTCTACAGCCAGGAAACCTCTTGCCTCACTTGTAACACAGCCTCGTTGATGCAAAAATGGACGTGGTTAGAAGGAAATATGGGTGTGGTCAATAAATCGCACGCGCTTCGTGTGCTGCTATCTTTTGGCCCCTCCAACCTTATACATGTTCCTACGCCCATGATATCAAGAGTATCAAGCTGCTAACCTATTCATTGGAATAGTGTTACTGAGAAAAGGTATAGGGTGCACTTCATTCACACCACCTATAGTATTCAACTCTATTGTAGAGTGACCACAATACAATGTCAATTATTATCAGACAATGCAAATGGACATAACTGTTTAAGTTTTTTTATGTGTTTTGTCTTGTCCAAGAGAAAGGGTACAAAAAGTGGAACCAGCTGGCAGTGGATGTACACATATCTGGGGACAGGCACTGAGGCAGAGCACGTGGTAGTAGCCACAGTGGTCATTGTCTAGCATCTATTATGACACTGTACATGTATAATGCTGGCACTTACCTTTAGCTCACAAGGAAGCAGTACTGATCAAGAGTAACTCAATAACAGGAAAAAACAAAATATTGATCTAGCTTGCTGTTGACTTGTCCAGCAATATTTATGCTTTAATTAGTTTTTGTTCCTGTATGGTGCTTCTGACAAGCGGTGATAACCACAACTAAGCCCTTGACAGTATGCAGTAAACACGCAATTTAGTACAACAGTCATTGGCTCTGTGTACTCCAAAAGTGATCACTTATAATAATATCTTGACACATTGCCTTAATGCACCTATCAATGTTATGCCCCTATACGGGCAAGGGTGGGAAGGGTGGTGCTAACAGGGGATTTTACTTTTCTAAAAATGAATGCCCACTACTCCCTGTATTGGCAGAGGTGAGGAAAGACAGGGGATTGTTGGGGGAATTGACTTCTTGACCTCGCCCTAGGGGGTGGGGCTTTTGATTTTCACGAATCTTTGAGCTACCTGCAGAAAATTGCCTAAATCAACTTTAAAGAGAACAATTTAGCTGTCTTTATACACTAGCATTTTGACTCGAAATATTATTGCCTCCGTGGGGGGGAGGGGGGGCATAATATTGATGGGTGCATAATAAACATTAACAGTAAAACTGATGCACAGGCCACCATGAAGACCTTGGGGCCGGTGTACGAGTTCTGCTGTTCATGAACACAACTTAGCTACATGTTGACGTACTTGCTTGATAGTCATAAATGGCTCTAGCACGCTGTCCACTAGACTCGTTCTATAAATATAAAGAACAAAAAAATTAATTATAATTACTGTTCATCAATTTCATGGGGAAACAAGTCAGGTTGTGTACAAGCCTCAGTCAAGATATTCAAATGGATCATCAATGATCATACATGTGTACATGTACATGTATGTTAGCTATCCTATTCCCTAATAATTATGGTAGCCTCCCAATTCTGTTGGCAGCAACCCACCAAATAGTCGAGTAGTCAGCATACAAAATGAGCATTATTTAGAATAATTATTATTGTGATTATTAATACATGTACAATGACATTATTTACCTGTTGCTGGTCTTGCGCAGTGTCTTCAAAGTTTTGCTCTTCCTCCACTTCCTAGCAGAATAATAAATATCATAATATGTACGTTCGAGTGTGTCCTGGGTAAGTGGCTATGCACTGCATTTCAAGGGGTTAATGTAGCAACTTCTATACAAACATATGCAATTTACATCCTGAGTAAGCAAGCGCCCATGGGTGCTTGCTCGGGATACTATGGCACATACATTTGTACACTGATCAACAATATTACCTGTTGTTCAGTTTGTGGTGGGTATTCTTCCTCATCCTGATAGTAGGTTGGTTGCTCCTCAACCTCTTCCTGCTGATCTTCATACTGTTGTTGTTGAAGCTCTTGTTGTCTCTGTGCCTCGAGCTCCTCCCTTTCCCTTTCCCTTTCCCTCTCCTCTTCAAGCTGTCGCTCTCTCTCTTGTTGCTCCCTTTCTTCTTGCTCTCTCTCCTCCTGCTCTCTCTCCTCTTGCTCCTGCTGCCTTCTCATCTATCCAAGTACAAACAAATCTATTTAATTTCGAGTGTTTAAATGTTGTTGATGGTACGCTAGCACATGCAGGCTACTTCCCATTTTTTGCATTCTATAACTAAAAAATGTGGATGTCAAGCACCAATTCAACTGTTGCATAAATTGATTTATACCGTATAGCCGGAAAATTTGGCGGGGAATTAAATTTGGTGGTTTGGCGGTCTATTATTACGACCGCCAAATTAAAATCCGCCAAAATTTCCTACTCGCATATATACGTATGGCGATCCCGTACCGAACCGCCAAATTTAAATCCGCCAATATTCTTTCAATTACTATGAGTTTGCAATATTCTTCATATTCCGCACTTAATATGGTACAAAAAATGGATTCCATAATAAAAAAAATCTAATTATTCTACGCACTAAATAATAGCTAGAGGTAGATCCAGGATTGCAATAAGGAAGGGGACATGTGCGACAATTTATGACTATAATATAATAAATTATGCCACTTAAATCGGTATAAATTTTAGTGTAAGTTGATGGTGGAAATTGTTCTGGTTTGTGAGGTAATTACATGTACACGTACAAAGCATCAAGTACATGTACATGTACAATGTAAGTCAGATTTGTGGAAAATTTTACTCTACAGACTACAGGCATATACAATATTATGATACTTGATGCACATGTCCAGCCAAGGGGAAGGCCGGGATACATGTACATGTCCCTTGTGCCCTATAGTGGACCCACCTACACACATAATAATTACTATTATGCATCTCCACTATGACAGCTGACTGTATTTGTATCTAAATCAGTAACCACACAAGTGGCAAATCTGAACCCTACACCAGACCTGGTACATGTAGCTATATACATGCATGTAATTATGCTGACCTGTTCTTCTCTTTCTTTCTGTTCCCTGGCTTGCCTGCGCTGCTTCTCCTCCTCAGCCTGACGAGCACTTTCCTACAAAAAACATCAACTTTAGTGTTGTGTCAAGACCATGCAGAGGCTATACAGCATTTCTTTACAGAGGGTTTGGGAATTATATTGTACTCCGTTCTAATTAGGGGATTCTGGGGGATGCTCCTCTGTAAGTGTGAAATTACATTTGAGACTGCTTCAAGTGGCTTCTGAGATCATGCTTATGAAAATTATTGCATATTGACTATAACAGGAAGTAGCATAATACTTGGCCATACCTTTACAGTGGTGGTGTGTGTGTGTGTGTGGGGGGGGGGGGGGGGGGGGGAGCACTTTGTATGAATGTCACCACATGGTTGTATACTTGTTTATTGGCATCACCTAGCAACCAAACTTTTTATAGGCAAATTGCCGGCCACCACAGGGGTGTGGGTGATCATAGGGTAGGCCAATGATGAGAGGGGGGTCATGGGCCAATAAGACAGTTACAAGACCTTATTTGGGGTGCATGTGACCATGCATCTCATGCACCCCAATTACATGTAAGGTCTTGTAACTACAATGTGTCCCTAAGGTGACTAGATCTCAAGATATGGCAATTTTGTGCTGATTACTCTAGCCCTGGCACATGTGTGTGGAGTAAATAGCAATAATTAGCACCCCACTAAATTACCTGCTACACAGCATAGGTGCATACAAGCCTACATGTACAGGTACAAATACCACACCACACAGTATGTATTTTTATGGGTACTGTATAAATAATGAACAGGTGTTCTAATCAGGAGACCCGACACCATTGCATTCACAGCCATAATCAATGAGTGTGCTAAAGTACATATACAATGAGCAGAGCACAACCGGCCCTCTATAGGTATTGATATCTCAATTCCTCTGCTTCTAGTGTAGAACAAACAACATATCCGATCAAGCATAGCACCTACCTCTGCGCCTTCAGTCGCCATCTTTTCAAATCTAGCACGAATATTTCCAGCTTGACCACCTATGAACAGGAGTACAATAGCAGGATGTCAATTTTATACATGTACATCAGGAAATTCTAAGATACTAGCTTGGTGAGATTGCATATGAAATGCTCAGTAAGAGTTTAATAGTGACAATACCGTCAGGGTAATTTATTCACAACATTTGAACGCTACATAAAACAACATTAGTGTACACATAATATTATTACAATAGACAGGGGGCACTTGATTATGCAATATTTCTTATCATGTGTACTTACGGACAACTCCTTTGTCAGTCTTATGGCCAGTATGCACATCTTGCATATCATCAAAGGATCCTGCAGACTGAAGACGAATTAGTCTATCAATCAAAGAGCAGCTAGGGTTCATTTCAGGCGGGCCAGGGGGTGCTTTCGCCACCCCCTTGGAAATTGGCTTTTCCTATATTATTTAATATAGGGTTGCCCCACTTGGATTTGCATTTGCCCCCAACCCCCACCCCCACCCCCCTCCCCCCGAAAGTTTACCGCTATGTGTTAATTTTCCTCCTCTTAAGCAAAAATCCCCCTGGAAGAGCATCAATTAAAGCAGTAGCTCAGTGTTCTCCCCAGCCAAAATTGAAGGCGTAGGGGAAGGCATTATTTTGGGTGGAGCTAGTGTCCACATCAAAGATTTTGGCTCCATCCCAAACCCACTTCAAAGATAAATCAGCACTGAAGGGATGGGGGCCCCCTATCCCTTAAGTATGCTGGGGAGAACACTGTACTAGCTATACCGTAGGTCGAATTTTAATTGTGAGTACCTATTAATTGCGAATTGCCAGTTTTAGTAAGTTTCGCAATTAATAGATTCGCAAACATAAACGTGCACGTGTACTACAGTACGGTACGGGGTCGTCTATCGCAATTATTGGATTCGCAATTTGGCCTGACTTGACTACAACGCAATTATTAAACTACGCAATTAAAACCCATCCTACGGTAGTTCACAACTCAGCGCTATTAAGGCCTGGGTCAGTGTGGGATGCATGGTATTTACTGACAACTTGAATGCTGTATATTTGAGCATTAGTACATCCTATGAACTTCTGTTATGCATCAACAGAAAGTTTGATCTTCACCCTTTCTTGTAATTAAATTATGTTAATTAATTCCGAGCCATGACGTCACAATGGGCGTGGTCATGAATGTATGTTTGTAAACAAAATCGAAAAAGGCGGCATATATGCACGGGTCTGAGGCCGACCTTAACAATTCCATGCAGTTCATATCATAGTGTACTAACATCTCACAGTATAGATTAGCTAGCTATTACTTACGTTTCGAGAAATGGCGTGAAATGTACATTCTTGGGTGTATCCAACAGCATAGTTCGTATTGAAACTCAGCGATAGTAGGTTCTTTCACAAATCTACACTGTGATATTATAAAACTACTTGATCTTAACCTATCTAGCCTCTCAACTTGATCTCCAGTCCTCTCTTTATATGCCGCCTAGCTGTACTACTACTAACTAGCTAACTGCAGCTCATTCGTCATGTGACCGAGTGGCCACGCCCACTTCAATAATTCAGTTTTTGAACAATTCTGGTCAAAATCGAGCAAGTCAGACGGTCTCTACTGCTGAAATCAACATAGGTAAGCTACTAAACATAGCGCATGTCACAATAATAGGACAATACAGCTATAAGAGCGAGAATATGATCGCTCGCTATTGTTTACTTGGCACGGTCGGTCATATGACCACCGTAGTTACCATAGAAACAAGTTCATGAATATGATTAACCCTTGCCCGTACGTGACCCAGGCCTTAACTGCGCTGAGAAGCCTTCTACCCAGAGGAGGTTGGACATGATGTGCATTTACGTTATAGTCATATGACCTTGGTATGCAATTATGCTGCCACGCGTTCAAAAGAAAGCCATTTGCGAGTGTAGCTGGTAGCTAAAATGTTTGTGTTTGTGAACTAGGGCCAAATCTAAAGCTGGAACGGAGATGAATCGTGTAGATCTAATGTTGCAACATCGAAATAAGCCGACTGCGATCCACAAATACAGTTTTTGTTGTTGCCATTCTGAGAAACGAGTTTTCTTGATTTGCAAGAAGTATGAGGGGTGGACTGGCGGGGTATGGCGTTGGATCTTCTTTTCTCATGGATTTCAACTTGCTTTCACATTTGAAACTATCTTCAAGGCTTTAGATCATGACTTACATTTTGTACAGTGTTGTATATGGGGGCAATACGCCCACTTTTGTGCGCATGTGATCGTGTCCAACCTCCTCTGCCTTCTACCAAACCTTTACATCTTTTAGAATGCACCGTTAAGAAGCTGGCATAGGTGGGTGAGGCAACCAGACTAGTGCGTAATGACACATGTAGGTAGCTACGGCTTATATACACAGAGGTGTCTCTATATCTACTACCTTGTCTTGACGGTCAGTTTGTACTCCATATCTGCCTCCAAATCCTTTGGCAGCATCCGTTTGGGAGCCATGTTTGGAAAGATCTGTTTGGTACTCCCATCCAACAGCACTCTGCAATATTACAATTACAAAAGTAGGTCAAAGGACGCTGTAGTGTAGTATTGGTGGAAATTAGATTTTGCGTTTAGGTCCCAATTTGATGGATATATATACTAGTGCTGATGGTTTGGTGGTATGGGACTGCCACATATGCAAGACAGAAATTTGGTGAATTTCAATTCAAGCAGACCACCAAATCGTCAGACTTTCTGCCTATACAGTAAAATTAGTAGTCAGGGGCTTTTCTATGAATTTCTGAAGGTGGGGGAAATATCTATTAAAGAGTAAGCCTACATTTTGTTTATGAAGACAAGATATGTTCAGTTCACTGTGACAGGACTTGAGTGGTCATTGATACAGCAGATGCAGGGGGATGGGTATGAGATGGACACATGGATATTATGAAGGATGCACAAATACAAAACTATGTACTTAGGCTTAGGATGTTATGCATTGTATGTATTGCTATACTAAACTAGAGCTCCCTAGAGCACAAAACCCTCGGTGCATTGCATGGCATTAGCTGCACAAGCTGGCAATGACATTACAATGTTATAGTAGCTTCCCTTTACCCACTTTCAATGTTGCACGTAGAAAAGGGTAAAAGACTGCGTGAGGCCTGAGGGCGAGACTAATATTATAGCACAGCGGTGTTGTTCAAGGTTTAATGGCTCACAGCAACAACAATCCTGGTGTGTTGAATCAAACTCCACACTCATGGTGGTGCCTACATCAAGTCAGATTTCCTCACAGTAGCCTCCTTGGGGACAATGACTATCATGCTGGCCAAAGCAGCACTTCCACTGTGCTACGATCAGTGATGAGCTAGTTGTCTTGTTGGATCTATATGTATAGCTAATCGTACATACCCTTTGAGTAGAAAAGAAGCCACTGTCGTCGGCTACATCCGTCAAAAGCTTGAGCTAGTGAGGAAGGTGGCGGTGACCAGCGTCAACGATTATTGTAACCGTGCCTACTGCAAATGTGCCGAGGGTTAATACGCACACACCATATATAATAGCGTACGACATACAACGTTCTATTTATATGTCAAGTCATGCTATCACTAGCCTGGAAAAGTAAAACTGGCAAATAAAGTGTTTTCGGTAAAATCGTGCATTTGGAACGTCATAAGGAACCTTATAACACCACAAATTGGACTCGCAAATGAGGTACCGTATAGCCGGAAATATTGGTGGGAATTAAATTTGGCGGTTGAGCCCAAAATCGCTATCGCAAGAATATTGGCTGATTTAAATTTGGCGGTTCGGTACGGGATCGCCATATGTATATACCGTACCCTCGCTAAAGAGGGCCCACTACGGAATGTCGGCCCACTCCCCACTTTGGGCTCAATTTCCTGCCCAGGTCTAGTGTTTACTCGAATATGCACCCATGTGTACCTGGTAGCTGCCCTTAAAAACGCAGCTCAAATGATGGGCTGGTTTATGAGTACTGAACTTCGAATAGCCTATGTAAGATCGATAAATAACGTGCTTAACAGCCGTAAAACTAAGCCTAGCTATATAGCTTTTATGCCACGTTTCAGCACAAATCAACGATCATACATGGATACCGATCGTAGCCACGCCCACTTAATAAAGCTGCACTCAACGATACATGGTGAAGTATCACGGCCGCCCTAGCTCTGGATTGGTAACTGTGCTTGAATAAGGCTGAAATCAATAGTAGCCGCTGCTATTATTCAAATTATGAAGCCAGCGTGGGTAACTTAACTGGGCACTCTTTCGCGTATAAATGCGATACTGATACCTCGAATATCGGCCCATCCTCCAATCTTGGCCCAGTGTAAGGTGCACTGCCCATGGGCCCTCTTTCGCGAGGGTATATGGTATGTGTGTAGGAAATTTTGGCGGATCTTAATTTGACGGTTGTGATATAGACCGCCAAACCGCCAAATTTAATTCCCCGCCAAATTTTCTGGCCATACGGTTTGTAGCAGCTAGAGTGGTAACAGATGATAGACAGACACACAGAATGGCTACTTAACAATCGTGCATGCGCCGAGCGTTAATGAGAATGTCACTTACATCATCCTGTCTGTCTGTTTGAACTCCATATCTGCCTCCAAATCCCTTGGTGGCGTCAGTCTGAGAGCCATGCTTGGATAAGTCACTCTGATAATCCCAACCAAGGGCACTCTGGAGATCAACAAGTGCATGTATAACCTAGCTGTATGCACAGCAATTATATTATACTGACCTTGTCTTGGCTTTCTTTCTGAACCCCATACTTGCCACCAAACCCCTTAGCAGCATCTGTCTGGGACTCATGCTTGGAGAGCTGCTCCTGGTGATCCCATCCGAGGGCACTCTGTGGGTGTTCATGAGCAAAAGGAGTAACAAAAAACAAAATATGTACAGCACATCCAAATTGACCATGCATGCTCATGTTAACTCGTTGACAACTACAACAAATGGAATATTAATTTTGGGATGTTTTACTTTGTGTATATCTATCTTGTTGAGTGTATTCTGCTCTGTATTTGCAGTGATAAAAGATAGCTAGTGTAAGTACCTCACTCAGAACATCATAATTAAATTTTTGTTGAAAGCAATTTAAGCTGGACATTTTTATCTTTCTTGTGTATAATCAGCAACCATGGGCATTAGTCCATACGCTCACAAGACATGTACTCTCACACTCCACCCACTGCCTATACCCGTTCGGATCCAGCCACAGAAGATGTTGACTGGCCAATTAGATTCATGGAGAATACAATTACATCACATTATTATGGTGCTAAATTGCATGATGTACATATAGTTCAAAATCTCGCTCGAAAATGCTGGCCATATTATAGGGACATATTACATGTATATAAACATGTGAAGCTACTTTTTCAATGGTAGAAATGCCCAAACAGTAAATCCTGTTCCCAAAAATCTCACCATTCACCAGTTAATAACAATCTAACATGGATTGAAACAGGCATAGGCAGTGGGCCAAAACTAGAATGCAAGGGTATAGCTTGCAATACTGATACTGACCTTGTCCTGACTATCTTTCTGAACACCATATTTGCCACCAAATCCCTTGGCAGCATCTGTCTGGGACTCATGCTTGGAGAGCTGCTCCTGGTGGTCCCATCCGAGGGCACTCTGTGGGTGTTCATGAGCAAAAGGAGTCAGGTATTTTCAGCATAGGGCAAAATGGGGGGTCTCCCCTTTAGTGGCATGTGCATACATGATAACATTCATGTTAGTGTAAACGTGGTGACTACATCTTCAACTTCAACCCCTGAATCTCTCTTCATTCACTGGCTTTCCGGTTACACTGTACATACATGTACCTTGTCTTTGAGGTCTTTCTGCACTCCATACTTGCCTCCAAAGCCCTTGGAGGCATCGGTCTGAGAGCCATGCTTAGCTAGATCAGCTTGGTAGTCCCAACCAAGAGCACTCTGAAATATTAATATTAATTTCGTACGTTGGCATGTGGAAGCATAGGCAAGTACATGTATGTACATGTACGTATACATGCACATGATAATACAGTATAGTGGTACATTATAAACTTGTACATGTACTATATAGCAGAGAAACATTCAAGGGAGAAAACTTTCGTGGATCAGTGGGAAGCAAGCATTTCATGGAGAAAAAATTCACGGAATGCTAAATCACTTTTAGGTGGGTGTGGTAAGCCTAAATTTAGTGGAGAAAACTTTCTTGGGTGGATATCAAAGTGTGAAATTCATGAAGTTTTCTCTCTCAAAAGTTGCCCGCTATGGTATACAATATACACATGCATGCAGATAGAGCTAAGTATTATGATTGAAACCGAATCTAACACACTACATTGCGTGGGGTGTATGGTGAACTACGTGCACTGGTATGTAATTCTTACGTGCATGGTGCATGAGTGTACATGTAGTAGTACATGCACATCTGAACACAACACGCAATTGTACAACTGAAAGTTGCCACATTAAATTGACAAAGTATAGATTAGCACACCCTAATAAAAGCACACTTGTTGCTACACGTGTATACTCCATTACCAGTTGTAGGGTTTCTGATTTCTATTAGGCTCAATTCATTAATGCCACAGTACAGAAACACGTACCCTATTAGCGTACACCGTATATACATGTACTGTACATTATGTATGTGCACCGACCTTATCCTTCCTCTCCTTCTGAACTCCATATTTGCCACCAAACCCTTTAGCAGCATCAGTCTGGGAGCCGTGCTTTGCCAGCTGAGCTTGGTAGTCGTAGCCTAGAGCACTCTGCAGGTTACATGTTAAAAAGTACAACTGTAATGATGTACATGTAAGTTTATGTTATATTTGCTATGCATATAATAGTTATCTGACAGTAATTGGGGTGCATGAGATGCATGGTCGAATGCACCTCAATTACTGTCAGATATGCATCTCATGCACCCCAATTACTGTCAGATAACTATTTCGTTGGTAGTTGACCTCTGTTCATCATTGGCCTACTTTATGATGACCCACCCCCTTCCCATAGCCGGCAAATTTCCTATAAAAACTTTGGTTGCTAGGCAACTACCAACAAACATTAATGCGTAGTACACTATCATATTATGTACAATAATACCCTATCTTGTCTCTCTTTCATGACACCGTACTTCCCCCCAAATCCCTTAGCAGCATCAGTCTGCGAGTGGTGGCTGGACTTGGACTTGACATTAACATCCTCCTGCTTCACCTGCTCACGGATCTGCTTCATGCTGCAGTGCATTGAGTACAAAGGTGACAATTGCATATAATATTATGGCACTTGTGGCAAGACAATGGTCCAAATTGGCACAATGACTGTAATCTAGTTCCATTCATCAGGATTGGACCAAAATTTTATATACAGGACCTGATACATGTACCGTGCATGTACATTGTATCATGTAATACAATGGTCCAATACACCCCTGGCCAATACAGCTTGCTATGAGGTAAGCAATAATCTACATGAATCCAACCACATTTCTGGAAACCTCTAGATCTGTTATTGGTAGGAATACATACAGACATATAAATGCATAGTCACAAGTTAAGGTAATTTTTTCCACATCCATAGCATTGAACTTGTGTTTCTACACACACAAGCGCTCATGACAGCATAGTTATGATACTCAGGCTCCATTTATCTAAAGATACCATAGAATGGATATGACAAAACAATCATTTCTTGAACCGCATACATGTTCTAATCCATACTGACAGCCGTGTGAAGTGATAGGCTCATACCCACATGATATGTACATGAATGACCATAAAACTATAAACTACATTTCCATATAAGCTTAAGTGGCAATTAGTTTTGATTTCACACCTGAGTGCTCCTGCTCGACCTGTTGAGCCTTCCACGGTCTTAGAGCCCCATCTCTGTTCCTCTTCACTGATTTCATTCTGAAAAGAAATAGTGCATAATTGTACTTGTGCACACAAATAATTCTTCTATAAACAATTCTCAAAGCTAAGGGAAACCATCCCAGTGTCGAAGATGCCTTTTATCCGAGCTATAAGTGACTCAGCTTAACATTCATGTATATGGTTTACTTGTAAACCATTAAAACATAACACATATGGTGTACAGTTAAATTGTACCACAACACACACATGCACACGGATAAGCAATGTGGGTGTATCTGAGGTATATCATGATGAAAACCGCAATCCCTTGACATTACCATATATAGCAATGCTCAAATACAAACAATCAGTTTCAATATTGAATGGCTATAATAATATAGCTATACATAAGCAGTGCTCTATGCATATGCATGTAGTGCTCAACTTACAACAAAGTCTGGATCAGTTTCCCAGTCGTCATCATCAGCAGCACTGGTCACTGTCTTCACATTCAGCCCTGCTCGCCACATTCTAGAAATAAAACCACATAATTCATTACTGTAGTTGATCACCCACTACCTACAGTAATTATTATAAATAAACAATAGTGCTATAGTTCAATGGCCGAGAAGCTAGTTCATGCTTTCTCTCATTGCTCCATTTTCCAGATGAGCCCTAGCCACACAGTACAGGGGAAGGAGGCACAACTTGACCTTTGACCCTCTTTTACCACCCCTCGGTAGGGTCTATGGACAGCCTCTGGGTCAGGTGGCAGATTACTCTTATCCTTTACGATCTCTTCTCGTCCCTGGACTCCGCCAACACAAATGTTCAATAAGAAATTTGTACAGCAGCATATCAGCTGGTAACCAAGTCGGAATCCCTCCCTGCTCGGTATTATCAAAGCTAGGCTACCGTTTTCTCTAACCATCAGAGAACAGAAATCAAAACTTACCTGAACACCAACTCAGTAGTAATTTTAAATCAGCTAACAAAGACACTCGGAGAGACGCGCGGAGAGTAGATTCACACTTCTCTGACCTCGGGAAAGTAGACCAAAAGCAGCCAAATATGGTCATACCATGCATACGCATGTGAGTACAGTGTGTCTAAAGTGGGTGGGGCATGTACATGGAGGGGCGGAGCTTACCAAAGGGGATGCTTACTCAGCAGTATTGATGAAAACAAAACACCACGTGTAGCAGGAGAGGATGGCGTCGTTTAGCGGAGCGCTGAAACTCAGTGATCTCGATGACTTCATCACCCCATCACAAGTAAGTTTTTTCTTTATAGAATTCATCAAAACTGTGCGCTTATTATGCAAATTTGGATAGCAAGTGCAGTGAGCGGTAATCCACTATGCTGGTGTTGAACTGTGGTTTACAATTTATAATGAATAGAGATAGGGTGTACGCCAGTACCAAGTAGGGAGGGGAGGGGGCGCTACTGAGGTTGAGCTGAAAGTACACTCCTCAGTTTTACTTTGGGGTGTCTTATGCAGGTTAGAAGAAAGTAGAAAATCACCGAGTCCTGATCTGGTTCTTGAAGAGCCATATGCATTGTGACAGCCCTTGTATCTATTGTTCACAGTTCTACATTTATATTGCAGTGTGTGCCATACACACGTTTCTGTTATACATGTACTACATAATAATAATACTATAGTCCTGAGCCCAGTTAATTTTTTTGATGGTCTTGTTGGCAGGAATGCATTAAGCCGGTGAAGGTAGAGAAGAGTGAAAGGAAGGTGAGTACATTTGCATTACAGGTGAATTGGTGTTGATTAAACAGTAACTTGCACAGGGTGTAGCAGCTATAAAGATTCAAACTGATGGAAGTTATGTTCAGCTTGGTGGGGTGAGTTTCGCTATAGCTATTCAAATTAACCTAAGTTAATGATTGCTGAATATGCAGGATGGTGATGTTAAAAAGTTGGAGAAGGCCAAAATCACCCTGAATGACTGCTTGGCCTGTAGCGGTTGCATTACGTCAGCAGAGAGTGTGCTCATTACTCAGCAGAGTCTGGCAGAAGTCTACAAAGTATTGGATGACAAACAAAAGGTACATGTGTATGACGTTGTCGTGTTACATTACATTTAGCTTGTACATACACTTAGTCCTGGTTATGAATCCATTTTATTTGTACCTTTAAGATAAATTCTGAGCATTTCTGAAGGGAAAGTAGACTAACTAGTGTGGGTATATATAGCATGTTCTCAGCTGGTGGAATGCCATACTTGTATACTGTACTTATTATTATAATTGAAAAATCCATGCTTTTCTAGTAAAGGTCGTCAGTTACTCTATACCGTATTTGCTCGATCAGATGCCGCTCTCGAATACTCGCCACACCTCCGGAAGTGCTGAATGAAATTTAATAGCCGTTGCTCTTGAATAGTAGCCACGCCACACCTACTGTTTGAGAAGCACATTAGCATGTGAACATGCCTCACGGCTCGTTCTCGATGGCAGGTACAAGATAAATACTTTGCAAACAAAATGTAACATTCTTCTACATTAGCAAAGGGGCCAAGGTCTCCTAGTTCAGCGGTGTCAATCGACCATTTCTGTATGGATTGCGCTACTGGTATTAGTAAATGCTGTACAAACTCGGGCGATGAAATAAATAGTAGCCATGGCATCTGATAGTATGTACACATTATGATTGGATCATACATTGTAACTGCAGTAATTTTGTATGTGCACACGATGATGTACCATTTGTAATTCACCTCTTGGTCTGCATACATACACTGTACATGTAGTAATACGTAAATAAATACATGTATACTGTAATTTGACGTGTATGACATCGTTTAATTTGCAGACAGTGGTGGTGTCAGTATCCCCTCAGTCCAGGGCATCCATTGCTGCAAATTATCAGTTGTCAATAGAAGAGGTACGTTCATGCACCTCCTGGTATTGTCTCAGCATGTCCTATAAACATTATTACAGGTAGCATCCAAGTTAACAGCATTCTTCAAAGCAATTGGTGTGGAATATGTGTTTGATACTACATTCTCCAAAGACATGGCACTCATAGAAAGGTAAAGTTCGTTGCAAATGATAGAGTGTGATCATCATGACTAGCTGTGGACCCCTCTTACTCAGTGGAAAGGAGTTTGTGAAGCGGTTTAGGAGTAATTCTGCAATACCAATGCTGGCCTCAGCATGTCCAGGTAAGCACCTAGCTAACAAACCTAAATCACTGCTGCACTACACTTGATGATAGGCTTGTAGGTACCAATAGTGGAAGCTAAGATTATGTGTGGCTATCCAATCAATTGGGGTCTACCTCTCAAGTATGTAATTCCATTCAAGTTTATGTGGTCTAGGTGGTCTAATTGGGGTACATTCCTGGTCTCAATGGCTTTTATAGTTATGTGCTTCCAAGTGAGGATTTCATGCATTCAGAATTTTATATGTATCAAAAGGGGTGGGGGAACAAATTCATGCTTCAGTGTTCTCCCTAGGCACTTTCAGCATGGCGGCGGGAATTGTGTATTGCTGTGTTGTACTGTAGGTTGGATATGCTATGCAGAAAAGACTCATGGAAGCTTCATTCTTCCCTTTATCAGCAGCACCAAGTCTCCTCAGCAGATCATGGGTTCACTGGTCAAGGACTACTTAGCAAAACAATTAGGCAAACAGTAAGTGTGATAGAAATATTATTATTACATCACGTTACGGACATGCATATGTATGCGGTGGTGAATAATATGTACGTGAATCAGAGTTGGAGTCCTAGCTAGGGGTAGGTATACTATGCCGACATAATTTTGAGCATAATAGGTGTTTGTGAGCATTAATTTTGGGAAGTATGCTAGCATTATAGGCATCAGCTGGCATAATTTTGAGAGAATTTAGGGCACACAATTTCAAGGAGCTGTTTTTAAAATTAATATGACTTTATCACAATGCATGCCTGCACTACATACATGTACTATGGACTGGTAAAGGGTTGATCAATCAGCTGGTACCCACTTTGAATCCGAGCGCATATGAAATGGCCACACTCCTCAACGATAGTGTAACTGAGTCTCATATCGGTTTCTATTAACATCAATTCTATTTGGTTCAACTTGAGCATAATGGGCGATGTGTTGGGAATTATACATGTAGGTACATTTCTTGAGGGATTTTTTGAGAATATGAGAATAGCATTATAGGCCAAAAAATTAGCATAATTACCTACATGTACCTAGTAACTGTGACACAGTAAGGTTGCCTCACCTCAGGGATAGTGGGAAAGAGAATAGGCTGAACGCTCAACCTAGTCTAGGAAGATGCAGCACTGCAAAGCTAATTGAACTTACCTCATTCCAACTCAATTATGTTATCACTGTCACATGTGTTCGTACTGTGCAGAGCTGGTGATCTTTACCATGTGACAGTGATGCCCTGTTACGATAAGAAGCTCGAAGCTTCTAGGAGTGATTTCTACAACGATATTTACAGGACAAGAGATGTTGACTGTGTTTTAACATCAGGTACATGTATAATGTATAATTATTATTGTACGCATGACTATAATATACATATACCATATTTTTTTTAATACTAGCCACCGGCTACTATTAATTTCAGCCTTACTGGAGTGCAGCTACTAATCGAGGGTGGCTTTTATTAATTTTGGAGCTATTGTAATAATATTATACATGTATACCTCTTGGTGACATTGACATGATAGACTCATTTTTAGGACTGATTATCGAATAATTGAGATATAATATGATCGAGAAATAAGCGATAGAACCAAGCCAAGGACATTTTCTACCTTGTTTTTACTTTGAGTAATGATTGTTTATGGCTTGCGATCATGACCACACCCACTAAACTGTGTTTGCTTGTGCTTGTGTCTACTATTTGAGCTCCTGTGTGTGGCTGCTATTCGAGGGCGGTTATTAATCAGGGTGCAGCTTCTATTCAACTAAAAATATGGTTACATGATAATGTGAGTACGTATACGTACACATGTACACTTTCCTCATAAAGTGAATGTGCATGTTTCTGTGGCATTTTAAGCTTCGATTTTATGTGTGCACAGGTGAAATCATCGACATGCTTGAAGAGAAGGGAGTTGATTTCTCTTCCTTACCTGCTTCTCTTCCAATGGACGGACCGTATGTTTCCTGCAAGTATTGTATAAACTACTCGTACAGCTGATAGAGTGGTCTTAATGCTGTGCCCTGGGTGTGTGCAATATGCTAAAAGTCATGACCAGGGGTTCCCTACACATTAGCCTAATTAGCCGTTTGCTACTGTGTCCTTCACTGTGGCTACTAGTCCCTGGACTGAATAGCCTTTTTCACCATTATTTCATTCATAACCGGCCTTAAGGTTAGCACCAGTTGATGATATCAGAGAAATGGCTATAAGATTTTATAAGCTTCGGTAATCCCTGCATGACTACATAATAATATTATTTTGTTATCTTTAGATTTTCATTATATCCTGATGGCATATATGGACATTCTGGCAGTGGATCTGTGAGTGATACAAAACAATGGTCTGTGTATACTATGTGTATGTTAGTACTGTTCATTTATATCTCCAGGGTGGCTACTTGGAGCACATATTTAAGTATGCTGCTCTTGAGGTAAATATCACATACATAATAATTATTACAAGCAGGGTGCTAAATTTTCCCTAGCTTTGCAGAGATTGTCTACATGTATTTCTAGTTTCTAGCATTTTTGTGTCTCGAACAGTATTATATTATTCATCAGTATTCTACAATGCTACTAGGTGTATTACCCAGTTGGCTATCCAAAGAGCAGTCCTGAATTAATGTGTGTACCTGCATATATATAAATACCTGAGTATCTACAATATCAACCAGAATGCGGAATGTCATGATTGAATGCAGTACATGTACACAATGTCTATATGCACACTAGTGCCATAACGATGTTATCATACAATTTCCACTAGCTGCATGGGCCGTATGAGGAGTATAATTATAGCACTCTTGCTCTGGCTTTGTTTTAGAACACAGTGGGTAAAAATATCGTTACTTCCGCGTAGGCCATGCACTAGTATCATATTATGTGACTGGTATATACTGTGATAGTGGTACTCTCTCCTCTGTCTATAGCTGTTTGGACAGACTGTTGATGACATTACCTATACAATTCTTCGTAATAAAGATTTCAAAGAAGTTACACTGCAGGTATAGCATGGATAAGGTTTACGTAATTACATGTACTTGATGATTGTGTACAATTCTGTAGGTGGATGGGAAGCCTGTTTTGAAGTTTGCTGCTGCTCATGGTTTCCGCAACATTCAGAACCTCGTGCAGAAGCTGAAGCGAGGGAAGTGTTCCTATCACTATGTGGAAGTCATGGCATGTCCTTCAGGTGAGAGCAGTTTCTATGCAAGCTAATTAGGTATGTATGGTGGATAATTTTCGTGGGGTGCTAATTTTCGTTATTTTTGTGGTTGACCTGGCATGCAGTCACGAAAATTTTGCACCCACGAAAATAATGCCTACGGTACCGGTGATATGAGCCTGTGATGATGGACGTGACCATAAACATCGTGGCAGCGAAGCTGTTATAAACATTCCCAGTGTTTGCAAGTGACAGTAGCCACTGTCATCCAGCTGATAGTGTCTTAGACACTGATATTCTTCTTTCTCATTCTATTTGTCCAAGTCTTTGTAGTTATCTCCCCAGTATAAATTTACTTTTCTGTGGTTATGAGGTAATTGTGGTGTAATGTATGATGAAACCTATGGTGTAATCTCTTAGGTAATCTATGAGGTAATTATGAGAAAATCCAGCTGCACTATGGGCCTCTGATACTATTGTTATAGCATGGGATATGTTATTGTGTGATAGTAGGTAGCTGGATCAGCGCTAGCCCTTTCTGGGTTTGTCTGGACCCGGCCAAAGCTGGAATACTCTCAATGAGGGTGGGGCCCGGGAGGGGGATGTGCCCTCTGGTAGTCATGATGGAAACTTGAACATCTAAAAGCCACCTAATTTAGGAGACCTGCTCACTGTACACTTTGAGTTACATGTAGCTACCATACAGTAGTGTAATGTCCTCAGTGATAAGCTAGATACCGGTACACGGATGTCAAGTTTGTGTCTACTGTAGGTTGTTTGAATGGAGGTGGTCAAATTAAGCCGTCTAGTGGAGAGGATTCGAAGGAGAGGCTGGCCAAGGTGGAAATGTCATACAACTCTACCAGGTAAAGCTACTTTTATCCACAAAATAAATAGCAACATTAAATAATACTAAAAAAAATAGTTGGTGGTACATGTACATACAGTGCCCCTCTCTATATAGCTCCCCCGAGACAAAGTTTTTGGTACCAGCACTACCTGCAGTTTGGCATATCTCAAAAGCTGGATATAATTAAATTTTTATCAGCCTGGTACAAGTACTAGGTATAACTGTCAACAACACACCTGTGAATTAATCACAATTAGCTCCACAATCCAAAAATAGTAGATCTACTTGATCCTTACTGCACTCCACTATTGCAGAGTTCAGAGACCTGAGGACAATCCCTTGGTGCAAGAAGTCTACAGGTACATGTATAGTGCTTGATAGAAGTAATACCGTATTTATTATTAGTGGTGATGAAAATCATATGTGCGGGGCGAGCCTTCATGAAAGTCAAGATCTCTTTGAAAGCATCAAGGCATGGAGCTGGTGTAGTATCATGGTCATCAGTTGCACAAGTAATAGCATAGCTAGGCCTAAAAGCTACCTTGAGGGTGAAAGCATTATAGATTGCTAGTAGTCCAATAATGTACTATAAAAGTGTAGTCTATCTACATGCATGCCATGACTATCGTGAGTCCTGTAGCTGAACTACACTCCATGCAGTCATCTTCATGCTCAGAGAAGTAGATCTACATGTACTGGTGATGTTAATTGTGAACCTGAGCCTTCCTAGTGTATAGTCCAATACTCACTTTTGCCAGTTTCATGCCTTTGCCTACACTTATCAGCGGCTCGAGTGCAGTGCGGAGTGCATGCGCATGCGTGTGACGACCATTACCTAATGCATTCATAATAATTTTAACTCTCTTCTTACTGAAATGACCACCCCACAAACATACAAGAATATATTATTACATCCCCAGTATAAATTTACTTTTTTGCGATTATTACATGTAGGTAATTATGTTGTAATTATGATGTAACCTATGTCGTCATAGCGCTAAAATTCAGAGCCTTTACAGAAAGCTTCTGAGACCTGAAAATCCACAGAATCATACATACATATCCAGCGAATACATTAAAAGCTGAGTGCTACTTTCTCCGACAAGTAATGGTGGCCAAACTTCGCGCGTTCTCTTGGCTGACGTAATCCTGTGGATAATTAAAGCTAGCCTTGCGCTATTTATAGCACGCGTCATGCCACGATCGATCTGAAGTTCGGAAGCTGTACCGGCTGTGCTGTCGAGTTCATCTCCTTTGATTGAAGCATCGAAACTCGAAGTCGAGAGTCGGTCTTAGACTCCATCTCTACGATTGAGGCCCCAGCATTGATGTGTATGTTGACGACCTTTTACCACATGCACCATTAGAACTATGTAGCTACTGGGGATGTGGTCAAGTTTTTCATATTATATACACATATAAAATACCGCTTCCTGTCTCTCGTGTATTTGGGGCTCGCTCAGGCTTGCCCCGAATTATTGGTTAATAATAATTATTATGCAGGGTAGGTACATTTGTGCTGGCATTGTTTTTGAGAATCATGTATTTAAGCATTATAAGGAATATTGTAGGCACCAATTAGCATAATAATAATATGTGACCCACTATGAGAAAAGGGACCACTGGGGATAAATTTTCATTTTCTAATAATAGCAAAAAAATTAATGTGGAAAAATGAAGATCTCTCAATTTTCTGTTTTTTTAGTTCATTAGAAAATGTAGAGTTTTTGTTTCATATACTCTATATTCATAATATTATTATTATAGTTGGAACATGTGAACTGTAGTTACGGGCACATGCATGTATTTGCTCAGATACATACAAATTACTACAAAATTTAATTAAAAATGCACATTTTCCGAAAAATGAATGTATCTACCAGAGTGCATAAAAATGGTCATAACTCCACTTGTGATCAATGTTTTTATTATGAAACTTGCACCACTGTATTCAGCACACAGTCATAGGGCTATCAATCCATGCCAAAAACTCATTTTTTTGAAAATTCCCCAATGGTTCCTTTCTCATAGCAGGTCACAAATTATTATAGCTTATTTGATGGAAACCTTTGACCCCAATTATTCAATGTAATAAGCTATGCAGCTGGTATGTTCCTTGGAGGGTGTTTTTTTGAGAATCCACGAATTATGTGCATCATTATTAATGTGCTACTATATTATTATATTGCAGGGAATGGCTAGGATCAGATGCAGAGAAGATTAAAAGAACGTTACATACTCGATATCATTTCGTAGAAAAGAACACAAATGCTCTCTCCATCAAGTGGTAGAATTCAGTGAACTAGATAATAATAATAATTTTTTGAACACAGAAATGACATTATCAAAAGACAACCATTGATTTTTTATTCAATGTTTATGTTTCCGAGGTTTCTTTTTCTTGGATTGAATGACTTTGTTACTGGAGTGCTTTGTTGCACTGGAGCTACTGCTACCAGAATGTGACGCTGTGGCTTGATTAGCAACATCCATGCCATCACCTTCACCCACCTGCAGTTAATAAACATGGTCAATAAAATTATTAATTATTTCCCTGTGCCCTTGAATTTAATTTTTCATAACACTATCTTGTCCCAAGCTGAGAGAAATAATATAATAATATACCGTAAATCGCGAATATTTCGATGTTAAAATATTTTCGGACAGCATGGCTTGTGCGAAAATTAAACGCACGAAAATACATGCGCAATATTAACGATAATAGGTACAGGGTCGTTTGTCCGAAAATTATTTAACGTGAAAATTTATCGCATGAAATATTTTAGACACGAAATATTCGCGATTTACGGTAATAATTGTGACCTGCCATGAGAAAAGGGACCATTTGTGGACGATTATATAGCATTCAATTTTTATGCCCAAATAGCCTTCTTTCAAACAAAATTATGTAGCTGGTAGTGAGTAGTATGCGTGTATAGGCACAAACAGAGCAGATCGGCTACATGTACAGTACGTTACTCCATACTACAAACAAGAAAACTCCCAAATGGTCCCTTTTCTCATAGCTGGTCACAATTATTATTACTATTATGCCTGTTCAATATCAGGAGTATCGAATTACATACCCTGCATCTGAACAGGATTCTGGTACTATTGAACTACAGTCGAGCCTCCGAACAAAGGACACTTTGGGAACGGGCCTCTTGTCCTTTGCTCGGAGGTTGTCCCTATCTCGGAGGTTCATGATTTTTCAACCCATTTTGATTGTATTATCCTTAATAAGTTAGTAAATGCACTGAAATGGCAGTAGAGATGATAATCAAGTGGTTGGTATGTTTTGTTTTCAGTATCAACATAGCACAGGCTGAATTTTTTGCTTCTGAAGTACTGGCTACTCCAAAATCGTTATCGGCCAATATTATTATCGCGCATGCAGCATAATATCGTGACTGCCTAGATTGCGACAAAGGTGGGCGTGGCATCGTTAATTTAAGGGCGTGGTTTCCGGATGTCCGCTATTTAGAGGCAGTTTTGCATTGAAAAGTCACGTTTGGAGCTTGGATCTTGTCCGCTGTCCGGAATCGAGAAGCGTCCACTTCTCGGAGGTTGCTAATGTACTATAACTATGCTAAATTCAATCGGTAACACGGCACTTGTCCGCTATAGAGAGGTTGTCCGCTTCTCGGAGGGTCCGTTATCAGAGGCTCGACTGTACATGTACATTACCCTGTACCTAAATAGGGTTCTGGTACTAGAGTCAGTGCATACATAATCTAGAGGCTGTGATATACTTAAACTACTTAAGAGCCACTGCCTGTTTACACTGTCACTGCATTGACCAGCAAGCACAGAATGGCAATCAGTCAAGTAGATGAGGTAGGTGCCATATAAATGCAGCCTCAACAGCTGCACACTGCTACTCCACTGGGCAGGACTTTAACATGACCACTCTTCCTTTATGCTATGTATACCTCGGATGAGTACTTTCTCAATGACGACCCTTATCATTAATTTAGCACAGGAGGGTTGTGATGGATGTATGTGCAAATTTTATGAGTTTGAAAAACAGGACTACAGTACTTGTGATAACTATAGTGAACTTGAAATTATCCCTCAGCTTATCTATCTGTGTGTGAATGTTGTATATGTACAATGTTTTTTCAAATTAATTTTAATAATGCGTGTGTAGAAATCATTCTATACAAGATTCTGAACATGGACTTCTATTGTACATCAACTACTATGACGACCCTTACCATTTAGCACAGGAGGATTGCAACAGACAGACAAAAATCGCAAAACAACTGCAATAACCCTCAGTCTACGTTTTGTGGCGAGGGTTAATAATTGCACTGTAAAATTTAATACTGAACTGAGCCACACTTACCAGCATGCTCAAAGCCTTCACGAACTTCAGTGCATGGGTGGGTACGGTTTCACTACAGGGACTTGTTCGTGCAAAATGAGTTTGAAAAAATTAATAGGACTACAGCATTTGTGATAACTATAGTGAACTTGAAATTATCCCTCAACTTATCTGTCTGTATGTGAACGTTGTATATGCACAATGCTATTTCAAATTTAATATCGCATGTGTAGAAATCATTCTATACAAGATTCTGAGCATAGATTTTCTATTGTATAAAGCACTATTTTGTATGTATCGTCAGTCTTGTCATGAGATTCAGTTGCTACTAGCTTCCTTGCGTATTTCGGTCTAGGATACAACAGTGTAACAATGTATCTATCTGTCGTGTGCACCATGAATCTGCTGCCTCATTTGTATGTTGAAAACAAGGAGTTGTAGGGTCCTTTATAGTGTTGTCAAGAAGGTCGTAGGTGTAGGAAGATAGCGCAGAATTTGATATTCAGCTCCCCCTCAACCTTCAATAAGATTTCATGATCACACCCACTGTGTCAAATCACACCCATTTTTGCACGATTGAGGCTGCTGTCACGAGTTTCTTGGTGAAAAATGAACTGTAAGCCAAGTGGAATAGTTTTGGCAGCTATTGAAGCACATTTACTCATAATCAGGCCTGGTAAATTTTAATAGAAATCTGTGTTGTAATATGTAGCTTTCACTAGAAACGCTTTGTTTGAGAGTTCTGGCATCATTCTCTGGTCACTGCTGCCAAATGAGATAATAATGGTTTCTTTTCAACTATTAAGGGTTCACATAATTAGCCATAGATCCAATAAGAGGACTGATGTAAGCGGCTGTAGTTGACATGTCAGTACCTGTAGTTGTGGATATGACAGAATGTGACGTACTTGTTTTAGTGGGTATGGTAGTCAAGGCAACTGTGGCAACTACAGAGTTAGTAATTTGGTGAATTTCATTTCTCGCTCTCCTCTATTGAAACACACCATTCATCATCTCTGTCCAGTACCTTAAATAAGTATCACTCGTCCTGGGCCACTGATTATGATGACTGATCCAGGTCCAGGAGAAAGATAGAGATATTCATTCAAAGCACCATGTATGTTACAAACCGGCTCATTTTCAAATCCTTCAAGCATATGTGTAGCAATGTATAGCAAACACAGTCTTTGTGTCTATGACAACAGTGTGTGTGTGTGTGTTTATTTCATGATTGCATACCAAACGAGCCACAGTAGAATATATACCGTAGTTAATTGAATACAATGTATGATCCAATCTAACGTAAGAAATTGGCATTTTTACAAATTCTCATAATGTGTACATATGAGCGATTGACGACCTTTACCAGAAAGCTGCAAAATTGAAATTATTTTTTTCCATATGTAGTATTAGATTAACTATGGTACAGCATGCTTGTGTGGTCATGTCTACTTGCCTTATTGTTGGTTGATCTGTATGAGCTGCCCATAATATCTATACTTCTTTTGTCTTTATAATTTTTTGTGTTTGATACTGATAATAATTCTAATTAAGCTACTTTTCCTTGTAGTCTTTATTACTTAGCATCTATAGGTCACTATGGACTGTTTTATTCATTTGATATCAGTATCAGAAATTATACTTAAAAAGAGTGCACATTGCACATGGTTGTACAACATGCAGCGGTATCATGTTTGTCACACAGCAGTGGCATGTCAGTAGTTAATGGGAAGCCAAGAAGCTTATCTTCCACTGTGCTATGATTAGTGATGAACTAGTTGTCTTATTGAGTCTATACGGCCAACCATAATTATATACATTATTGTCTTGTTCGTCCATTAAAACTTGCCAAGGAACAAGGAAGGTGGCAGTGACCAGTAAACGGTACCAGAACTCTATGTAGTCTTTAAATCTTAATGGCAATATAATAATTACTAACCACTCACTGAGACAATTGAAGCCATAAGTAAATTCTTTCCACCCTCCCTCCCTCCCTCCCTCCCCTTTCCCAAACCAACGAACAAGTTGCAGTAAATTATACATGTACAAAACAGGAGCATATCAATGGAGCTAGACACAACCAAATCAAACGGTCCTGACTATATTTCTGCTACAATAATGTCCAGTTGTGGATCCAGGATTTCTAAAAGGGGGGTTGTAGTTAGTTGTAGTACACTCTTGCGCGTGAAGTGCACGCGAAATTTTAGAAGCCACGCCCACTTTAGGGTAAAACCACGCCCATTTCGATCATTTTAACTACCAGCCCTACCAGTCCAATCGATCTGTTTTCGAACAAATTTTCTTCTAAAGCATTCTAAGGTGAGCCATAGCAGCAGTTTTCTTAGTTCTATAGCCAGAAAGGGGGGTTCCATTTAGTTTATCATCAGTACTTCTTAGTGTTAGATGAAGCCCAAAGGGGGGTACACTTGCACCCCCCCTTACCCCCCCCCCTGGATCCGCCACTGATGTCAAGGCTAAAATCCTTAGTAGTACCCATCCTCTAGGTACACATAACTACACAAAGATATTTTATTCCACCCCACTAATACACAACTCGAGCAACAATCCAGACCAAGACATGAGGATGCCTTTGAGAAACAGCACAGTACTACAGCCAAGCACATACACTTACACCATCTGCTGGTGGCTTGGATACTAGGCTGGTGAATACTTGACTTGGAGGAGTAACTGGAGCAATCAGTTCTCGATCTTTGAATCTCTGCATAACTGCAAGTGCATACAGCTTACAATCCCACTGCATTCAAATTGTTTGTAAAGTTAATGATACCTTGAGGAAGGCTCGATACGTTAATGACATGAAATCCATTCTTTTCACCACCCACCACCAGAGAGTACGGAGAATCAGGACAAAATCTTGCACACAACACTGACCCCTGTAAATATCAGCCAGAGAGTTGAGTATGGAATACATGTACAACACACGTACAATACAGCAGCAAGTGAGGGGTGGATACTTGGTGAAGCATTAAATTTGAAAAAGTAACATTGATCTATGACTACAGGGTCAAGTAATAGTAATAGAGTGCATAGGATGCTACTTCAATGTTATGGTGTGCAAACATTGATACCTTAATAATATTCACTTACCTCTGACCATGCCCAGACCCAATCTGAGATAGAGTATAGCATTATTTGTTCACAGATTACTCATAACTATCACATATTAAAAGTGAGAGCACTAGAACTGAGCAGAATACTTTCCCTCCCTCCATTGTGAACCCTAGCAAACACTAACTAGCAGTAGGGACACATCTTTACTCAGAATACCCTCACAGATATGACAGATAGCAACTGACGTTTACATTACCATATGAATATCTTTGCTGAGTAGAAACACCGGCTTGTTGTCCTAAAACAAAGACCATTAATTCATCATTTATAATAATATTATTGAGCCAAAGCATGAATTTTGTACCAAAATATCCCAGAACTTGATTGTGTCATCTGCACCGGCTGTGGCTAGCAGTCCAGGCACATTGCAACTTAGTGCTATATCTAAGGAAGTGAAGGAATAACGAATACTTGCACATGCTCACAGTACACTGTACAAATTGCACTACCATACCTGTAATGGTATTGTTATGAGCTGATATCTTAAAGAGAGTGGTTCCACTGTCTTTATGAAGTCCCCACACCATCTTGGACTGTGTAGACACCTAGTGAGAATAAAACAAATACTACATGAAAACCCCAGGATTCAAGCTAATTTTAATTCTACCCACCTGCCCACACCCCACAATGAGGTCATCATATTTGCGGTTAACACACCCGGGAGAAAAGGAACGCACGTGTGTGGTTTCTTATTGAAAATGCATGGTTGGTTTATGCCAAATTTTGCATGTATTACCGCACGGTACCACCATAAGCCATTTATTTCCGGTGCGATCAAAAATAAAATTAAGAAAGGAGCGCTTCGATTCTGTGCGCGTTTGACCCTTTGGCTACTAAGTTTCAATGACACGGAGTATCGCCCGCTACAACACATAGGTAAAAAAATAACAAGTAGTAGAGTGATGATGATGCTGAAACAGTGCAGCATATGGTATTGAACTATACAATACAAAAAAGATAGCACAGTTTAAGCAGAAAAGAAAGGAATAACGTAACCGATAATGACAACAACTTACAAGAGTATATTATGTAATGGAATAATAGTGAATAAAATGGGTTGTGATGATGAATTTGTTGATGAGCATTGATTTATAAAAAATTTTAATAATAATATTCTTATGATGATAGAGTACACCTTCAATTGACAATTAAATTTTTATTAAAACTGTGGAACTGGATATGAGAAATGCCAAGTTGTGATCTTCGTCAAAGTTAGTTGATTCATGCCTTGGTGTAACTATGAGCTAGACATTTTGGCAAGAAGTTAGAGAAGTTAGAAGTTATGACAGAATTCAATATTGCGTATTGATCACACAAATATATTAATTGAGGTGACGATAGAATCATAATATTATGATGATTTTGCCACAAGAAGAGATGCTAGTGCAAATGGTGTGGTTAGTATGAGTTGGTATTCACAAGAACTGAAGATAGTAGTCCCAATAATCATGAGCTCAAATGAAAGGGGATGTGGGGTGGACACCACAAGTAACAAATATAAATAGTTGCAAAAAGAAGGTATGATCATTGATTAAGAATTGCGACAAGAACGTGCATTCAATCACTTGCGTATTCATTGCTGATGTAGTCGGCAAGGGTTTACCTCGGCTCCAATGGTTAGTTCTGCATCAGGGTTTTCACTGTCGGTACTGAGTTTGTCTATAGACTCTAGTCTGGTGTTGTGTTTACTTTCCTTGTCGCCATATGCAGATATTGCAGTTGTTGTACAGGGCCAACTCCTCAATGCACATGAATGGGTTTTGCATGTGTGCCTACACTTGCACCTCATGGTGCATGACTTGTTGCTAAGCAAACATTTACATCTTGCTGCCATTCCTTGGTTTGCTTGAAAAAGAGCTGACATAGAGCTAAAATAGGATTCATGAGTTGTGCATAATCTTTTTATACATCTTGCACCTAAGATTACATGGACATATTCTCCAGAGAGGCCCAATTATTGATGATAATTGTGCCATGGTGACAAACTGTGAAGTTAGGTATTCAATTGGTGCTGCTTTAAAGTGGGGTACATTTAGTAGGGACAGATATTCTGAACCATGAGGTACTGACAGGGTAGATGGTATGGGTGGGGTTGGTCCCTTATAGGAGGTGTTTTTTACTATGCTAGGCATGCACTAGTGCTCTGGGAGGTAGCAAAAAGTCTGGCTATCTATAACTATGTACTACTAGCAGGTATTAGCAGTAGAAAACCATGGATGCACTAGTTGATTCCATGGATGGGCTAGCAACTGATCACAAGTATCTATACAGGAAGGAGGGGGGGGGGATTGTGGAGATAAAAAGTATTATGGTTGGGTTTACAAGTAATGTAATTTTATTGGAGAACATGTCACTGGATATTTGGAGAATAGCACTCCTAAATAATCACTTACGGTGCCATCCTCATCTCACCACTAATGGTGGCAAAAGCCATAGTATAAGGATAAATTTGCACAAAAGATGCATGCTCCAGCTGCCTTCAAATGTTTAAAGCTGTCTTTAAAACTGTGGTGACAATCTTTAGTACTAGGGGGTTTGTGTCAATTTCTTGCATATAAAGGAATTCATTGGTTGACATTTACACTCGATTGGTTTTTCACTTTGTAGTACCTGCTGTCGAACATGAAAGTAGCCCATCAGTACCTATTTTGTGTACTATACCAAGCAAATCATTTCTTTGGGTTTATCAGAAAAAAACATAGTTCAATGGCTAGGGGCAGATACGGGGGGGGGGGGGGGGGGGGGGGGGGGGGGGGGTGTTGGGTATTTTGGGTGCTCAAGTACCCCACCCCCTTATTGGAGGCTCTGGATCTGCCCCTGATGGTTTCCCGTGTATAATTATCATCAAATATGGATGTGAGATTTTCTATTCTGTGGGCTCTTTGTTGTACAAATATTCAGCTGTTGTACGTTTGTTAACTGATTCTTCGGTCCCACATAGCACTACATCCAAGTATGCCATGAAAGCGGCATGCCAAACAATTCTTAAATGCGATGGTCATGCTATAATTTGTTTTAGTCGCCTATTACCATAGCATCCCGGGCAAGCGCCCACTCCCGGGTAAGCACCCATGTACCACATTAAAAGAGCCACTGTAGGTCCATACAAATGTATGGGATTTTGATCCCGAGTAAGCGCCCATGTGGGCCAAAATCGTGAGCTATGTTTGAGCACCCGTGGGTGTTTGGCCTGGGATACTACGGTAATCATGCATTAGTGATAATAATGGAGCTTACTAAGAGCTGTTCAGGCTGAAAATGATTCCATAATGTGCTTTCAATTTCTCCATCAAGTTTCCACTGTTTTAGTACACTCTATAATGGGGAATAAAATCAATAAACACTTGAAACAAGCAAATAGCTTCAACATCAGAAGCACCTACTTCTGAACTCTTGCAGTCATAGAGTCGAACAGTACTGGAGAAACAAAATACACTATAATAGACACAAACATACAAAACACAGATATGCAATTTCATGTATATATGTACCTATCAAATCCTCCAGTTATAAGCAGCTGTGGTTGATAGGGGTGCCAACAAACACACTGAACCTGAAAAGGTGAAAAATGGCGTCCAAATTACAAGCTTTCTATAAGCATTATACGTGAATAAGGACTATTTATGAAGGGAGGGGGGGGGGTGAGGAGGGAATCTTACAGTACAACAATGCGATAGCCCACATTTAAGGGGGAAGCACCCTCTGCCCCTGCTCATATGGCTCAAAATGTTCTGCAATCTACATGATCAATATCACTTCACTACTGAGAGAGGAGTATGGAGAAATATTTAGAGGCAGGAAGCACTATATACAGTGTTAACCACACCCACATACATGTGTATGTACAAGTAATAATAATTAACATGGAGACCACAGATTTACCTTGTCAGGATGAGAAATAGTGAGTACACACTTTGGCCATGCCATGTCCCACACTTTGACACTGCAGTCAGCACTAGCACTGGCTAGGATGTTCCTGACAGCCTTATTCCACGCCAGTCCAAGTACCGAGTCACGATGACCATCACAACTGGTAACATCCTGAATAAAGGTATTTAGCAACAATTTTAGATCTAGATATCTTTGCCAGGAGAAGCATTTCTGACTGTGCTATAGTAATGATTGCAGAAAGGATACGGAGACCTCTACCGCATTAGCAACAAAGTTTTCACCAAAACTTTATAGAGCAGCTAGGTTTGGCATCATTCAAACAGACAGCAAATAACCTTAAAATTTAATTGCACTTGTTTGGGGGAGTCACAACTAGAAGCCTTACCAGGAATCACTGGAAGCTATTCCTCAAATGAAGACATGCACCAAGCTCTAACTCCTTGAATAATCGCTTAGCTTAACTAGCTAACCAACAATTAAGCAAGAGTCATCGGTACTCTAGATCAGTAAACTCTTAACCAAAATTGATCAATATCACAACATATCAACCTTTTTGGTTCCTTTCTTCTTTCCTAACTTCGAAGGGAGTGACATCCCAGACACTTGGAGGGTAGACCTTCCTAGTGTGAACACTGGCTCCAGTCCATCAATGACATCCAGGTCCCATACCTCAATAACAGGAGCCATTGTCCCTATTGCAAGGTAACTGCCTGCAAAAAATTCAAATAAAATTTAATTGTGACAATTGATCGTGATAGGAGTACTGAGAAGCAGGAAACACAATGAGTTGTATACACAGTGGAAGGTACAGTAGTGTTTATGATCATCTTTACCAGGATAAATTAAAGCCAAGGCTTACTCCAAATTGTGAACTTATTGGCATAGCATCGAGTCCTTCTTATAGATAAAAAATATCCTTTAGTATATGTAATATTGGTACTAGCTTAATTTATCTGGTTTATATCCTCATTGATCGTGGACATCTTCACCTTGCAACTGCCATTTTGCACCCTGGCTAGTGATTTAAAGCAGCAGTGATGGCTAACCTTTCTTATCTGGTTGCTCGGGGTCAAAGTCCAGCCACTCTAATGCCAGGGGAAATGCTGACAGTAGTATTTCATGATGACAGTAGTTGTGGTTGTCACTTTCACTGTAAACTGCAAGATAATCATTTCATAAAATTAATTTTAATAATGATGTCATCTCTGTAACCATACACATCACAGAACGAAACACAAGCACAGAGCTTTAATTATATAAAGGTTGAAATTCAGACAATATCTGTGCTAACACTCAAAACGTCTGAGCAAAGCACATTTTATGTGATGTAACGTCCACATCTAGCCTATAGAGTGTTAGCACTACTTATGTGTCAAACATGGTCATGTTTGGTGGTTGGAAGTAGAACTGCAATTATATCGCATGTCTTGCATGTATTGGTAGGCTGATCCGTTTGTCTGGCAAAGTCTATGCTAGTAGTAGCACAGAATCTAATAGCATCAAATTTGAATCTGCCACACAAATGTGGACAGACATCATGTAAGCACACACCAAAATTCACCCTGCTAGTATTAATTGTTACAATTGCTTAATAAAGTAGCTGAGTTTGCTAAATTCTTGTGGACATCACATTACATCCAGCAAAGTAACCAGTCTGCATAGTGATGGGAGCTTTCTTACCGTGCACTTCCACACTGCTATAGTCCTCTTCAGCTTTACCAACAGCTAACAGATTGTCGGTGGGTAAAACTCTGAAATCCTCCTCTTCCTCAGGACTCTGCAATATAGTAATCAATATCACAGCAAAACAATGCAAATAAAATAGGTTTACCTACTACACTTAATAAATTAGCCTATACTTAATTTATGCTTATATGGACTCGCATATTAGGCTATGCAGTACCCCTAATTTAGTAAAAAATGGATCAAGCTGATTTTCTCACCTGACAACTCTCTACTTTCATTATTTAAAACAATACATAAAAATATGTAGTGTTCTAGCAAGGACTTCCTACAGAGTGGGGGAGGAAGGAATTGTCTTGGGACATGTACGTATGCGCAACCATCAATCGCAAATACTTCGTTGATAAAATATTCTTGGATAGTCTGACTTATGCAAAAATTAAAATGTGCAAAAGGATATTATGTGCAAAATTAACGATAATGCAATACAGGGTCGTTTGTCTGAAAATTATTTAATGTGAAAATTTATCGCATGAAATAGTTTGGATACGAAATATTCGCGATTTACAGTGCTTTAATATCCCTTCACAAACTATCATAACATTCATAAACGATGCACATTATACTGATCCCGTACAGTGGGCAATTTCGGGGTCATAAATTTTGTGAAAAATAAGAATTAATTTTCGCGATTGCATGTCAATTGTGCCAAGGGTGGACCCTAAATACTTACTTGCATTAAATAATCAATTGCGTCTTAAAGTTATCAATTGTTCTATTTCAATGCCGAAATACATGTTCGCATAAGCTTCGCTCACAGGAATAAGTGTGCCAGTAGCAGCTAGCACTGCCCAAAAAATGGAATTTCCTGTAGTTGGTAATTCCTGGAAATGTGCAGGATATTTGAACGTAGAGCTTTCCTGATCAACCCCAACAGCTTTCCTGTATCCAAAATTTCAAGTTCTATCACATATACTGTAGAATAAACGATACATGGTATCAATATTGGGTGTACGTCAGTTATCAGGAAATTTCACCTTTATGGCCACATGTACGGCATATCAGGAAATTTGAAATGTTAGATACATGCCAGTATAGCAGGAAATACCAAATGTACTGTTACATATTTATGGCACTGCATGAAATCTAGAATTTTGGCCACATGTTATTGCATAGAAATGCAGGTTAGTGTAATACAAAAGAATATCCAAACACTATACATGAAATCAGGGTTTCATTCAGCTACATGTAGTGCGGTGGTGGGGACTTCCCTCCCAAAAACATGATGCCCAACTTCAATTTCCACCTCCCCGAAAAAGAAAACAGAGAAGAAAAGAGAAAAGGCAGAGCTAATCAATGATCACGAGAAAGGATATTGATATTACATTATTTAAACCTAATTAATCATGAGCTTAAAGCCGATTCTGAAGGCACACAACTTAAGATAAACAGTTTGCTGTTCAAACATAACATCACACTGAACTGAATGACAAATTAGCAATTAAATAGGAATATTCATATCAAATTCTTTATAGAGATCCTTCCACCACACTTCTACAGGCTTGCCAAAATCATGATGACCTTTGCGCCATGATACGTACAGCAGCAAATACATGTTGATGCATATAGTGTTGTTTTGATGAAATACATGTAGTTAATGAATTACTACTGGATGAGGCTTAATGTGATGTGCTAGTGCTGAAGCAGTAGCAATAGCAGTACTAGAGTCATCCTGTAGCTGGTAGGGGTGCTTGGTGGCATACACAATTTCATTCCCTTCTAGATAAGGAATGCATACTTCGGAAAGTCACAGTAAGCTCAGTATATCTTCAATTTGTAGGTTAGGTTATAGCTTTAAGTGAATAGCTTACAAAGGAGGCAGTGACCAGCTATCTAGATTAGAACAGACATAAAATCTTGAAAGAGAGATTATAAAGAATAGATGGTAGGCACCAATCCGCAATAGTTCATAAAGTGGTTATGTATGATCACTTCAGTGATTCTTGCAGAGTTGGCTCTATGCTGATTTTGCCAAATTCTGATTCAAATTCTTTTAAATCAATATTCTGTGTAAGTCTCTTCATAAAGTGTATTTCAAGGGTACGGTATATGTCACTAACTAGAAGAAGCAACCATGCATGTGTACATGTATATCTTCCTTCATAGCACTGTTATTTTTTTTGGTGAGTGAGAGTGTGGGAGCAAGGAGGATCTAGAGGGAGAGAGGGAGAGGATTGGGAGACAGAAAGAATGAATAGACATTCGTCAGCCATTGGGCAGGATATCACTGCATTTATGTAATTTCACTGCAAAAGAAAAGAGGGAAAGAAACTTCCTTAATGATGAACAGCAAGCTTACTAAAGAATAGCAAACAAAGTGGCTGGTGGTGATCAAAATGAACCCATATCTTCGAAAAAAAAAAAAAAAAACTGATGAGGACGATGCCATTCATGTGCACCCATTTCATGGGCCACGGTGGTTAGAATAAGTTAATAGGATGTTTCAAAAGATTGATCAATACTGTTTCACTAAGAAATCACCACAAGTGAAGAGGCAGACCAAATACTGGATGGTTGGTAGTCCTCCTAGAGGCGTAGCTCCAGGTACTATGGAAGGCTTTCAAAAAATGACAGGTGTCTATGATTGAACGTATGATAACTTTTACCTCAAGCTATAATAATCATTTTGATCAAAGAACACAAAGATATCACTGATTGTCCTGAATCCATGTGCTAATAGTCCACAAATAATATGTGAACTGAAGTCAATGGGTAAGTGTTCGAAAGCTTGCCAGGGAGCAAGGAAGGTGGCGGTGGCCTCTAGGACATCTTGTTTTCGACATACAAATATGATAGGTAACAGATGGATAGACTGATATGTCTGACAGAATGATTATTGTAACCACGTGGCATACGCACTGAGGAAAAGTATATTATTCTACTGATTTTGAAGTTGTAAAAGTTGAGCATCCAATTAAAACATGAATTATTAGAATAACATGGTAGACACAAACACCTTGTTTGCTACAAGATTGATCTAGGTTTCAATCAAAAGGATTTGAAAATGAGCCAGTTTGTAACATACTTGGTGCTTGTAGTTCCCTGTCTTTCTCCTGGACCTAGATCGGTCATCATATAAATCAATGGCCATGGACAAATTGCCAACATTAAGGCACTGGAAAGCAGTGATGATCAGCAGTGTGCTTCAATGGAGGAAAGAGAGAAAGCAAAAAGTGAAATAACCAGTACACTACATTTTCTTCTTTTATTTCCACAACCAGAAGCCATGCAGCCCTATCCCAGGCAACTGTGACAAGGGGCTTCTTCTAGAATAACATGGTAGACACAAATACCTTGTATGCTACAAGATTGATCTCGGTTTCAATCAAAAGGATTTGAAAATTAGGCGGTTTGTAACATAATTTTGGTGCTTGTAGTTCCCTGTCTTTCTCCTGGATTGACCTACAGTTGTAGATTGGTCATCATATAAATCAATGGCCATGGACAAATTGCCAACATTAAGGCACTGAAAAGCAGTGTGCTCCAATGGAGGAAAGAGAAATGAAATAACCAGTATACTAAATTTTCTTCTTTTGCCTCCACATGCCCCTTCCTTTCTGTATACGTACTTATGATCAGTTGTCAGCTCATCTATGGAATCAGTGCATCCAACAATTTCTACCACTAATACCTGCCAGTAGGTATATACACAGTTATAGATAAGCCAGACTTTTTGTCACCTCCCAGAGCACTAGTGTATATCTCCCATAGTAGAAAAACCTCCTATGAGGGATCAATCCTTCCCATAGCATCTACCCTATCAGTACCTCGTGGTTCTGATCCCAACCCACTTTAAAGCACAACCAATTGAATACCTAACTTAACAATTTGTCACCATGGCACACTATCATCAATACCTGTAGTGGTAGATTCGCCTTCATTACGTAACCCCAAATGCATTTCTAAACATGGAGTTATTGATTGTTTTAGTTTCAACAAGCTGGGGGAAGCAGATTATGCATTATGGCATCTTACCGTACACTGCCGAGGTAGTGATGTGCTGGTGATACCGATGTATGGGTCTATAGGCAAGCATTGTGGGAAGCAGGTTGGCTTTGCTACAAAATATATTTACAATTGGGCCTCTCTAGAGAATAATATATGTCCATGTAAGCTTAGGTGCAAGATGTATAAAAGAGTGTGCACAACTCCAGCATACCATGAATCTTATTGCAACTGTTGTAGGAACAGGTTGTGACCTATGTCATCTCTTTGCATCAAGCAGAACAAGGAAAAAATAATATTTAAGGAATGCAGACTACATTTTTGCATTAATGCTCAAACTTGTATTGCTCAAACTTGTATTCAAGTTCGCAGCAACTATATGTTGCTGCACAGTGTTGTTTTGGTGAAATTTGTGCATGAAGAACAAAATAACCAAATTGGCTGGTGGTGATACCCATATCTTCGGGGAAAAAAACTGATGAGGACGATGCCATTCTTGTGCACCCCCTTTCATGGGCCACAGTGGTTAGAATAAGTTAATAGGATGTTTCAAAAGATTGATGAATACTGTTTCGCTAAGAAGTGAAGAGGCAGACCAAATACTGGATGGTTGGTAGTCCTCCTAGAGGCGTAGCTCCAGGTACTATGGAAGGCTTTCAAAAAATGACAGGTGTCTATGATTGAATGTATGATGACTTTTACCTTATGCTATAGTAATTATTTTGATCAAAGAACATGAAGATATCACTGATCGTCCTGAATCATAGTCCACAAATATGTGAACTAAAGTCAATGGGTAAGTGTTCGAAAACTTGCTAGGGAGCAAGGAAGGTGGCGGTGGCCTCTAGGACACCTTGTTTTCGACATACAAATATGGTAGGTAACAGATGGATAGACTGACATGTCTGACAGAATGATTACTGTAACCACATGGCATACACAGATATTATTATCTCCCCAGTAGCAATTTACTTTTCTGTGGTTATAAGGTAATTATGGTGTAATTATGATGAAACCTATGGTGTAATCTCTTAGGTAATCTATGAGGTAATTATGAGAAAATTCAGGGCCTCGCTGGAGCCTTTCTGGGACTTGAAAATCAGTAAATATGTAGAGTATCTTACGCGTGTATCCAGCGAATACATTACAAGCTGAGCGCTACTTTCTCTGAGAAGTACTGTTGGTTGAACTTCACGTGTTTTCTTGGCTTACGTAATGCCGTGGATAAATAAAGCTAGCCTTGCGCTATATATAGCACGCATTGTCACAAGGGGCTGTCCCGCGCGCGACTGCAGCAGCGTGACCAACCTGAAGTTCGGAAGGAATACTGTACTGTACTGTCGAGTTCGTCTCTGTGATTGAAGCATCGAAACTTGTCGCTGTCAAGGCTGAGAGTCGATCTTAGACGCCATCTCCATGATTTCTGGGGCGAGCATCGATCGATGTGTACGCATTCTATTGACGACCTTTTACCACATGCACCATTACACTAGCACTATGCAGCTACTGGGGAGATGGTCAAGGGTTCATTCTATTGATTTTGAAATTGTGAAAGTTGAGTATCCAATTAAATATTAGAATAACATTGTAGACAAACACATTGTTTGCTACAAGATTGATTTAGGTTTCAATCAAAAGGATTTGAAAATGAGCCAGTTTGTAACATACTTGGTGCTTGTAGTTCCCTGTCTTTCTCCTGGATCTAGATCAGTCATCATGTAAATCAATGGCCATGGACAAATAGCCAACAATAAGGCACTGGAAAGCAGTGTGCTCCAATGGAGGAAAGAGAGAGAGAGCAAGAAGTGAAATAACCAGTATACTAGATTTTCTTCTTTTATCTCCACATGCCCCTTCCTTTCTGTATATGTACTTATGATCAGTTATCAGCTATCTATGGAATCAGTGCATCCAACAATTTCTATCACTAATACCTGCCTGTAGGTATATACACACATGTAGTTATAGATAAGCCAGATTTTTTGCCACCTCCCAAGCACTAGTGTATGCCGCGCATAAGAGAAAAACCTCCTATAAGGGACCAACCTCTCCCATAGCATCTAACCATCAGTACCTCATGGTTCTGAATATCTGTCCCTACCCACTTGCAGACTACATTTTTGCATTAATGCTCAAACTTGTATCTGAGTTCTGTGTCCGAGTTTTCACTGTTGGTACTGAGTTCGACTGTAGACTCTAGTCCAGTGGTATGTTTACTTTCCTTGTTCCAGGTAGTATGGAAGGCTTTCAAACCAATGACAGGTGTCTATGATTGAATGTATGATAATTTTACAAATTTACCTCATGCTATAATAATCATTTTGATTAATCTTTATCACATACTCATTTGGCATGAAATAATATGCCAATGTCATATTTAAAATCTGAATTGATATTCTAAAATTTCATGTTAATATTGGGCATGTACATGTGTACTGGAAATGTGGAATTTATAGCAATATTTAGGACTCAGGACATATCACACTTTAGGACTTGGCTTTACCATATTAGAGGAAATTGCGCCCTGTACCAGGATAGGTGTGGGAAATTCAGGATGTTTCCTGGATTAGACATGAACTGAAAAGAAGCAGTTATCGCAGAATAAACTTCAAAAACACAAGATATCACTTGAGAAGTGATCGTCTTGAATCTGTACAAACTTGACCACAAAGATTTGCACTAAATCATGGAATGCACAATAGTATGAGGAACGACTACACACAATGAAACTGGTCATACTCAGCAAAAGGAGAAGTCTCCTAAAAGAGTGTCACTTGTACAAGCTAGTCCATGGACAGACTATGTTTCATAATCTATCAATGATCCTTTGTTTTCCACTTGGTATCCATTCTTTGCCTAAAGTATGCAAATCGTCCACAAATATCTGAACTAAAGTCAATGGGTAAGTGTTCGAAAGCTTGCCAGGGAGCAAGGAAGGTGGCGGTGGCCTCTAGGACACCTTGTTTTCGACATACAAATATGGAAGGTAGCAGATGGATAGACTGACATGTCCGATAGAATGAATACTGCAACCATGTGGCATATGCACAGAGGATAAGACATTATTCTATTGATTTTGAAGTTGTGAAAGTTGAGTATCCAATTGAAACGTAGACACAAACTCCTTGTTTGCTACAAAATTGATGTAGGTTTCAATCAAAAGGATTTGAAAATGAGGCGGTTTGTAACATGCTTTGGTGCTTGTAGTTCCCTGTCTTTCTCTTGGACCTGGATCGGTCATCATATAAATCAATGGCCATGGACAAATTGCCAACAATAAGGCACTGGAAAGCAGTGATGATCAGCAGTGTGCTCCAATGGAGGAAAGAGAGAGAGAGCAAGAAGTGAAATAACCTGTATACTTCTTTATCTCCACATGCCCCTTCCTTTCTGTATACGTACTTACGATCAGTTGTCAGCTCATCTATGGAATCAGTGCATCCAACAATTTCTACTACAAATACCTGCCAGTAGTATATACATAGTTATAGATCAGCCAGACTTTTTGCCACCTCCCAGAGCACTATTATGTCTAGTGCATGCCTCGTGGTTAAAAATAGGACAAACCCCTCCCATAGCATCTACTCTATCAATACCTCATGGTTCTGAATATTTGTCCCTACCCACTTTAAAGCAGCACTAATTGAAAATTTAACTTCACAGTTTGTCACCATGACACAACTATCATCAATACCTGTAGTGGTAGATTCTCCTTCATTATGTAACCCCAAATGCATTAATTTTCTAAACATGGAGTGCATCATTTTTAGCTTTAACGAGCAGGGGGAAACAGATTATGCTTTATTATAGCATCATGCCGTACACTGTAAGCTTAGGTGCAAGATATATAAAAGACTGTGCACAACTCCAGCATATCATTAATCCTATTGCAGCTGTTGTAGGATCAGGATGTGACTATACCATCTCTTTTTTCAACCAAACCGAGAAAGAATTCACGAATGTTTATTATGGAATGCAGATCATATTAATGCATTAATGTATCCGAGTTCTATCGGTATTGAGTTCGTCTGTAGACTCTAGTCCAGAGCTGTGTTCACCTCCCGGAGTTTAGCATGTTCGTTTTTGTCAAAACCTAATGTAATATATTATGTGCTATGTAGCTAAGCCAGTTAATTGTTATAACATTTATGTGCCACATAAATCAGCATTATGTAATTTATGTCTGCATACAACCTACAGTGATGATATTCCTTTTCGTTAATATTCCTTTTTATGCACTCGCATTATTAGTCATTTCTATAATAGTAAATAGCTGAACAGCTGATATTAAGCGGATACATAGGCGGCAGAACCAGGGGGACCGGGGCCCCCCCCCCAACTTTTTCAAGCCTGACACTACCACTTTTGCCTTGTGCTAAGCAAAAAATAATGAACTTGTCAATTTTACCTGTTTGCAATAGCCTTCCATCAGTTCTGAGTCAAAAATATGCTAGTTTTATTGCTGCTCTCCTTGAAATCGACTGTTTCTTTGCCTGTTGTCCATTGTTCTTTCACAGGTGCGGTATCGCTAATTAGTGGGTGTGGCTTAAATTTTGCACGCACTTCGCATGCGGATCATATCATATCTTGGCCCCCTCACATTCAATATGCTTCCGCCGCCTATGGGATATGTTCTCCTATTTGTTCCTGTCATACCTTGATCAAGCTTAACTCCCCTCTGAGGAGACATCCGTCACCGATTTCTGCTTTTAATGACACACATAAGGCATCAAATATTCTGGCGCCCTCTTCTGGCATGGGGGATATCGGGGGGGTTGCTAAAAGAAAGTATGATCAATGAGAACTGCGACAAGAATGTGCATTTAATCACTTGTGTATTCATCGCTGATGTAGTGGGCAAGGGTTACCTCAGCTCTAATGGTCATAGTTTGAAGAACTTGCTGCTTATTTATAGTATATATTGGACAATGACAGTGGGATTGCAATAGTATGGGCTGAAATTCATTGCGACAGGTACATTGTGTATTTGTCAATTGCTTATGAGGCAGGATACTCATGTACAACGGGAGGGAGTACAGCAAGATGTAAATGTTTGCTTAGCAACAGACCATGCACCATGAGGTGCAAGTGTAGGCACACATGCAAAACCATTCTTTGAATGGAAAGTAATGTGCAAGGAGGAGCTGGCATTGTGTGTCAACCACTAGTGACTCTTTTCATCTGAAGCAGACCCAGTGACATTTAGTACTAGATATTGAAAATCTCTTCGCTGTACATGCTGGAGATAAAGCACTTGCCTGTTCCATATTAAGGTGGTCCTTTGCCAATTAGGAAGAGGAAGATAAGAATATTCTGGTAGACAACAGGAGGCTGTAAGATATATTATTACGGATACAGCAGCTAGGATGCTCAAATCCAATTTCCAGATCATATCAACAGTCTTAGGCCAACTTATACCACCAATAGAAAGTCCGTCCTACCAATTTCCCTACTGTAAAGGTCGTTACAGCTTTTCTTAGGCAGAAGATGGCTATACCTTTCAGTGTGACAGCTTACTTGATGTTCAGCCAGAGCTATCACTAAGCAAGTTCCATCCAAGTTCTCCTAGTACAGCACCAAAAAGGTAGTTACTTTGTGTCTCATGCTTGCTTGTTGATTGATCTCTTTACCGATGAAGTTCAAATTCTGATTTGAGTAACTCAGTTGACTATTTCATTGACTCGGCTGATGATTCAGATTCACTATGACACAATAGAAAGGGTTGTAGCTTATATGGCAAAATCAGGGTACAACACTCATATACCTCAGAAAGTACAACCGTTACATGTACATGTACTATGGTTTGAAACACGGCAAGATTGCCATTGTCATTAATTTTTATGTCCATGTAATAACGATAATAATTATTGTTTTAGTTACTTCAATGTGATTTGTACTTGTGTATGATGATGAGGACAAGGTAATGCGACACACTCAACCCAGTATTTCTCTTCATAGGGGGCTAAGTATGGAACTACAAGTATCCATAATGTATTATGCATGATTGCATGTGGAAAAACTACTATCAAATTGTGGTTTAAATCGCCACATTAAAGGAAACGTGAAAGGTGTAGTACCGCTCTTACAGTTATGAATCTTCTATCGGAGTAAATTTTAAAAGATACTGCATCTGTTTATTATTTGCCATACTACTGTAGTGTGCAGTAGTAGATTACTAGTAGTGATCACTTTCATCCTCCACAGCTGGAGTGGTACCATCAACTAATATCAGAAGAGTAAATCAATATTGGTAGTAAGCTGCTAGATTACAATCATCCTTTGCATTCTCAGATTCCCAACTTGACATTAATTTTGATTAAAAAAATATTATTAGCATGGAGCACGTGTTGATGTCACGATTGTCCATACATAGTCAATACCCGCTCCATATAAATGTGTGGAGTAACAACAATACTTGAGATAGACAGCTACAAAGTAGAATTTTTGCATAGAAATTGAGTATTGCTTTGACAGGCTACACAGCAGAATGTTCACCACTGCACTACTCTTGTTGCTAACTATCTATACCAGCATAGCCGATTTCCAGTATATTGATGCAAACGAGTCCAACATTGAATCTGGTCGTACTAATCATTGTTTTCTTACATGGACAAGGCCAACATCTACAGCATCAGGTCAGACCCAGTGTAAATGTGCTCCAGACATGATAGACGGACAACCATATTGTCAGATGAACGGTTCTGGGGTACACGTAGAAATGTACTCAGAATACTGCATGACACATGACGAAGATTTAAATATCACATATATTGGAAAATGTCCATACAACAGCTTAGAATTTTATAAAGATGGTGATAATATTCGCCTTCCTCCAATAGCTTCAGATATCAACAACTTTGTGTGCAATGTAAGCAATCTTACAGGGCACCACTACTTCTGTGGCCAACAGAGAAGGAAAGGCATGTTATGTGGCCAGTGTGAGGACGGCCTAGGTCCTGCGGTGATGTCCTACACGCATCCATGCATAAAGTGTCAGTGGTATGGGTGGTTACTATATTTAGCACTATCGTTTGTTCCAGCTACTATCATGTGCGTTCTCATTATAATATTGAGAATCAACATTCTTTCGCCTCCACTCAATGCAGTAGTACTTTTTTCTCATGTAATGGTTTCTCATGTCAATCGAATGCCCTGCATATTTCTCTATTCTGCAGACAAGAACCATCTTGCTACACTGGTGCGGTATATTCTTACACTGTATGGCCCGTTAAATATGGATTTCTTTGTCTATGTTGTCCCTCCCTTCTGCATTAGTAGCAGTATGTCCACGCTAACTGTCATAGCCCTGGACTATGTCGTTGCTCTCTATCCCCTATTTCTCTCAGCTTTGATCTATTTTTTAATAGAAGTACATGACAGGGGCTGCTTGTTATTTGTCTGGATGTGGAAACCACTTCACAAATGTCTTGCTCGGTTTAGACAAACTTGGGACATTAAAGGATCCATTATAAATGCTTTTGCAACACTCTATGTGCTATCATTCATGAAGGTTATTTCAACATCAGTTAGGTTGATGCTGACAACACATACATTCAACATTTGGTATGAGGATTCGCGGACAAATTTGTACTATAATGCATCCTGTTCTTTATTCCAAAAATGCCACCGTCCGTATGCAATCCTAGCCCTTACAATTACAACAGTTGTCATTATTATCCCTTCTCTGTACATATTCCTACATCCTTGTAAGATCTTTCACAAGCATAAATGTCTTCAATGTCATAACTTCCGACTAGCAAATGAAATAGCCAAGATATTTCACCAGAGCTTCAATGATGGAATGAATGGAACTTTTGACCATAGATGGTTTGCTGGGATCTATCTGCTTACGAGAATTGTGATAGCTACAGCTGCTAACTGGAGAACAACACAGCAGATACAAATCATTTGCTCAGTCGTCAGTCTTATACTAGTGGCTGTATTTCAGCCGCACAATCGTGCTGCATACAATTACGTCGACAGTTTTTTGTTTGGTGGATTAACCATAACTTTCACCCTGATGATTTCTGGGCAAAGTTATCACATAGCACAGGTTTTACTCTTTCTCGTACCATCACTGGTAATAATCGTTTTTGTGTGCTGGAAGCTAAAGCAGAAGCTTGGAGGGAAGATACATTTGCTGTCACAAGTACACCGATTGCGTCATTGTTTTATTAAGTTCAGAATGCACATAGGAACCAACAGCAACAGTGCTGCACAAGATTGCGATGCTCTAATAAACATAGCAAATTAGGCTATCGTTTCTATACACATTAAACTTTCGTGGACTTCAAAGACCAACATCGTAGGACTGATAATTATTAGATAAGCTACAAGTTTAGTTTATTCTTCAATAGTAGAAATTACATGTATAGTATTGCTGATGCACATGAAATTGAACGAATGATTATACAAACATGAGTAATAGGGATAACAACAGGTCATGTGTTTTTGTACATACATGAACTACGAGCTTTATGCACAATACTACATGTATACTTCAATGTAATTCAGGTGCCAGAAAAATATTATCAACATCGTTTGGTGTTTACATAGCAAGCCTTAGCTTATGAGTGGCCCTGCAATCAAACAAGATACCCTAGATAAGCATCAAGGTGGGTTCCGTGCGTATTTTATGGGCACATTGCATAATTTTGGTACCAGTGGGTAGTGTGGTAAAATTCATGCGGTTGGTAGATAAGCCAATCAGGGTGATTTCTCTGCATTCTTTTATTCAATATGGTATAGATACAGAGGATGTGGTTGGAGCAAATGGAGACGATGATGCCGAAGAAGTTAACTCTGTTGTCTGTGTCCAATTGCTGAAGCTCAACCAGACAACAATAACAATGTCATTGCTTGTAAGTGCTGGAGTTCATCATTTCTTCAAGCAGATATTTTCTGATACTATTGTCAATCAGACTGTAAATAACCGTGCACAATCAAACCGCCTCATTGGGCTATCAGGAGATTCCAGATAATATAATTACTACCGATTCTACAATGTGCAAGACGGAAGATGACATGGGGCAATATAATATTATTGGTGTTGGTGCCTATAAGTCTTGCTGAGCTTTTCAAGGGCATAGGATACTGCCTTATATATTTATCTTTTGACAAAATGGCATTCGTTGTGTTACAACAACACGAGCTCACAATATATTATTATAAATTGGTTGCAGGAGCTCAAATCACTCATGCTTGATTGAGGATAACACAAATCTGTTATCATTATTCAACAACACTTTTGTCTGGGAAGACAAAGAGACTGTCCACAACAAGCAGTCACCACAGTGAAATGTAAGCAAAAGGATGCGGCTTTCTATAAATACACAGGAGGAGCTGATCAGTTGATGCAGGAGCAAAAGCTGTACTATTGTAGCTGAAAGACGTTTGGTGATTTTCACTCCCCAGAGTCACAGCTAAACAGGCCAACTGCAAGAAGCCAAAGTGAGTGCTCAGCATGCAGTGTTAGACTTTGCTGATTTTGGGAGACTACACCACCTTGAGAGGCCGGCCCGGGCCACATTGAATTTTTACCAGATATTGCCAGTTCTCTTATGCACCCTAATTCTTTACCAAACAATATTTGCTGAAGCTGAGAATTTATATTACTACCCAGTAGATTTTGTCCTGGGGCATGGGCAGATCGATTGGTTTCTAATTATTGCACAGGGGGTGGAGCTAGTTCTAAGTAAGGGACTGGTAAGCATGTAAATGCTTTGGTTTAACATGTCAAGCATCAAGCATCAAGCTAAATACAGCATTTTCCTTGGAAATTTTAAGGGCTAAATTTTATTACCGTGTTTATGAAAATAAAAATGCAAGATATATTTAGCGCAAGAAAATTCACGTTCTAGGACTTCTCATAATACATCTTAATAGCAGCTGGGTAGTGAAAACCACAAATTTGGTTAATCAACATTGCCCAGCAGGCCAGGGCAGCTCTGATGTATACAGGAGAGCTTACTAACCCTCGGCACATGTCAACTTCCCTCACAATAATAATATTATAGCTTCCGATTCTTGGGGACATTAGCAGCTAGCTTCTTCCAAACATCTTGAAGGATTATGATGTAAAATCTTGTCACAAGACTGAGCAGTATTGCATGTCCACTATTATTGTGCAAGTTGCTCACTTGTGTCCAAGCACTGCATGCATGCATACAAGCTTAGCTAACCAGAGTCAAAGGGTACCACAAGAATAATTATTGCATGGCAGTTAAACATACATACCCTAAGAGCTGAAAAGAAGTGACTATCAACAGCTTAATCCGTTGAAAGCTCACTTAGTGAGCTGAGCTAGGAGGGCGGTGGTGGTGACAAGTGTTTTTGCAACTGTGCCTAAGCATATGCACACAGGGTTAATAATACATATACATAATATTATTATACTGTATAATTATAGCGCGCGACACACAACATTCTATTTATACGTAATTTATACGTGGGAAAAATCAAGAAGCTTAGAAGCAGCAAATGATGCCAAAACTGGAGTATGCATTTGGAATGCAGTAAGGAACGTAATAATTAACCTGTATTTTTAAAATCGCAAACGATGTATGTAGCAGCTAGCTTGGTAACAGACACACAGACGGACAGAACGACTACCTCTATATTCCTTTTGCTGTATCAGCTACAGTTAGTGAATGCCCCTCACAGTACATTTCAAGGAAAAATGAGGGAGCACTTGAGAGTTTGCTTTGAGCGAAGCTTTTTTGTTCCTTTCCCAAGCACATTAAAGCGAACCAGAAATATAGACTCAGCAAACATAACGTTTACCTAGATGGAATTGCATGCTAAGCAAACTCGGGCTAACTCTGTGGACATTGTCTGTGTAGCCACTATTATATACCTTGCCTTCAACAATGTATCTTGTGTAACAAATTGAACAGACTTCTCTATCTTTTAAGCATAATATAATATTATTATTTCTCTCAACATGATTAGTACTGTGGTACATATAACACTCTTGGGAACATTAAATGGTTAAATTAGCTCCTCTAGGATTCATACAAGGGAGGGCAATATATAAATTGACTATAACACACCTTAGCACTGCATGAAATAAATGTAACCGGATCTGAGAAAACCCGCCATATTCATCAATCCATGAAATTTTAGTTAGCTGTATATTTGGATTGCTGTATCATAGGGCTAACCTGCCTCCAAGTCTGAGACCCATCGCGCGCTTGGCTGTGGAGCTAGAGCGCTCTGTTTGTGATCGCGCCACACCCTCAATAATCGAGAAATTATGGTCTAAAGGCATTGCTATGCACGCGTATGGCGTTTCCGCATACTACGCATGACCCGGAAATCAATTAAATGGACCTGGGCGGAGCCGTTCGAAATGAACGTAAAGATCGAGCAAGAGTTGAATTTCGTTGTTGACAACGACAGCCAATTGTTCTTAGATGCCCAAGAAGCTAAAAAGGTGAGCGAACATGCAGTAGTTCGATGAATCTAGCTGTCTCTAGGTAGAGAATTCTAATTACCGCCCATAGCAATGGGCTCTGTGTACGGCAGCCGTACTAACTAGGTAGGTCAAAATGAAGGCTTACATTTACCCTCCGTAGGCGGTGGCAACAGTTAGTAGAAGGGTTCTTTGACATAAATATGACAAAAACTGGACTTTGATATTTTTTGACTGTTGATACTAAAAACGCGCATTGCGCCATACGCACGTTTTGACAATATGCCGGGTTTTCTCAGATCTGGTCACAAATGTTTACTCATCACTACTAGTGGTCATGAAAATCATCTGTGCGGGGCAAGCCTTTGCCAAAGTCATAAGATTTCTTTGAAAGCATACAGGCATGCACATGGGGTTGGTATGAAGCTACCACAACAGTAAAAGTACATGTATCATAGACTGCTAATATGTAGTCCAATAATGTTTAGGGTTGCATACGGGGGGGGGGGGGGGGGGGCACTGGGATCCCCCCCCCCCCCCCCCCCCCAGAATTCCATAATAATATACATGTATACAGCACAAATAATATTATGATTACATACACAAGCAAAAGAAATCGTTTGTTATCACAGCTTTATTGTGTGACTTGTTTACTAGTATATATGCATGGCAGTGGCACATATACATATGTAAATCATCTGTGAGATCGCCCCCCGCCCCCGCCCCCCCCCCCCCCCCCCCCCCAAAAATCCTGTATGCAACCCTGATGTTGATCACCTATACTATATTTAGTAGTCTACTGTACATGCGATGACCATCGTGAGTTCAAGTACTGTAGCCAGGCCCTGAAGGGACAAGCAGTTACTTTTATGCTCAGGGAAGTGATGTTAATCGTGGACCTGAGCCTTGCCAGAGTGGTACAGCACTCGCCTTTCCGTTTATGCACAGGCGCGATAGGTCTGAGTTGTCAGATTGTGTGCACATGGTACAGTATGGGTGCAGGCACATGACGACCATTACCTTACACATTCAAAATTTAACTCTCTCCTCACTGAAATGATCACCCCACAAACATACATACAAGTATATCATAGAGTCGGTAGACTCTATAAGTAGGGATGGCCCGGATATGCCATATATGTAATACATTATAAATACCCAAATATCTCAAAATAGGTAAGTTTGTGAAATTTCTAAGTGTGAAAATCAGAATCTCCAGCAAATTGTGCATCTAACAACACCAAGATCATTCATCAAAACAATTGTACACGTCAGAACCAGATGTTCAAAAAATAGGCCATTTGTCAATCTTTCTTCTTTCTTTCTTTCTTTCTTTCTTTCTTTCTTTCTCATTTCCAGGGCTACCTCAAGACTGTCTCGACTACTCACCTTAGTTTTTATATAAATCCACTCTATTTTGTAGCGCGCAGTGCAGTGGCACGCTAGTTTGGCGTTATCTCGACAGTTACGTAATAGTGGGTGTGTACGGCGCATTATCGAATGGGTGTGTCTGATACGCCATTTTATGATATAATGCGCATGCTCGGAATAGGTTGCCATGGTGAAGTCATGTGACAGCGCCTGGCCCTAGGCGCCTAGCTCAGATGATTACTCGCTCGTACATCGCTAGCGCGTGCAACGGCGCGCTGGATCAATCATGGATAGGAAGGTTCAAGGCTCGAGGAGCGGTAAGGTGCTAGGCATAGGCGAGCTACTCGCTAGCGCTTGCAGCGCTAGTGCTACGCTGGATCGATCATAGCCTCGTACCCAGCCGGGCCCTTTGAAGAAGGGCCCGGCTGGGTACGAGGCTATGATCGATCATAGATGTCATACCATCATACGAAGGCGCAAGGCTCGAGCAGCGGTATTAAAACGTACAGATCATAAAATATGCCGGCCGGGTAGCTAGCTGCTGCCAACAGTAAAACTTAGAACTTGGTTTTCTCCCTAAGCAGAAAAGCCTTGTATCATCACTACTTGGGCCGCCTAATCTAAGCAGCCGCCTTCTTCATCATCCTGTTCATCGTCATAATAATATTTAATATTATCGGAACGCAAGTTAATGAGGGGCGTGGCAAAGAATTTTGCGCACCTCCCATATCTTCCTCTTAATCAGAAGTTGTGAGCAAACCATGTAAGATGGCATTGATAAATTACACTAAGTGCAATAAAAAAGAACAGAAACAAGTATAAAAACAATTGAATAAAATTGAAGAATGAAGTAGGGATGGCAGGATCAAAAAGTACACAAACAAGAGATAATCGCATCTACTATACATCCCTACGCTTGCTTTTTGAGGGGTGCAAAAATAACCAGTAATAATGCGATTGAATCAAACTGATAAACACAAACCACCGTGACAACTAGGGAACAACCTGCACGAATGTCTCCCACATACCGCACTCAACAAACACATCAACCATGATTAATAGGTGCACAATAGTCGAGAAAAGCAAGCGTAGGGATGTATAGTAGATGGGATTATCTCTGGTTTGTGTACTTTTTGATCCTGCCATCCCTACTTCATTCTTCAATTTTATTCAATTGTTTTTATACTTGTATAATATATTATAAAATCGCTTCCTGTCTCTCGTGTATTCGGGGCTCGCTCAGGCTCGCCCCGAATTAATTTTACTCCCTTAACTAGTGCAGGGAAGATTTAGTGCTATGAGGCACTACTTCTTCCCCACAGCAATAATATGTGGAGTGTAACCGTACACCTAAGTCTGTGCTCCAGCTTTTCGATGTCACTTGGCTACACCATTAGCTTTGTTGTGACTTGCTATGAAAAAAGGGACTATTTGGAGAATAGAGGTAGTGAATCAAAATCAGCATTTATCATGACAATGGCCAACTTGCTTTCTACTACGTTAGTGAGTATAGATACATGTACATGTACTTGTACCACAAACAGAGAGTGGATTACAAGTACAGTACATTACTCCATACATACAATAAGCTACATACTACATACAAATGTTCCCTTTCCTCACAACTGGTCACACTGGGAGTTTTTGTTTGTAGTATGTAGCATGTAGCATGTTGCATGTACATGAATGGAGTAATGTACTATACATGTAGCTAATCTGCTCTGTTTGTGCCTATACATGCATAGGCTGTAGCTACTCACTACCAGCTACATAATTCAGTTGAAAGCAAGCGAATTGGGCATAAAAATTGAGTACTATCATCATCCGCAAATGGGTCTCTTTTCTCATAGCAGGTCACATATAGGGAAGAAATAGTGCCACCCTCACTAATTTCTCCTTATAAATAATAGGAGTGACTTAGTGCAGCTAGCACTAAAATTATAATAAATACAATAATGTAGTCAAAATTTAGTGCTCGATGGCACTAATTATACCCTCCCCCACTAATTTCTCCACATAATTAATGTACATAATAGGAGTGATTTAGTGCACATGGCACTAAATGCTCCCTACGGTAATATAGTGCAGCTGGCACTAAATTTTCCCTATTATACAGATCTCGAGGAATGAATCAGTGTTGCCATTGAGTGACCAATTCCACTAAAGAAATAGGGTAGAGATTTAGTGTCACTTGCATTGGCACTAAATCTCCCCTATATAATATAGAAATGTTTTTTTATTTATGTACAGAACCAGTACAGATATAAAGAAAATTATTAATAATACCGTAGAAACTGGTTGTTAAGCGCTGCTCACTGTTAAGCGCATACTTTTTATTAAGCGCATAGTTTTGTGCGAGCCTTACCGCTCTTTGTTAGGCACATATGCCTAGCAGGCCACCTAAACGACGAGCGATCGGTTACATGAGCCCAGAAAGAAGGATAGAAGTATACTGGAGAAGAAACGTCGAGAATTACGCTCTCTGGTCGCTTCTTGGCCATCGTTGTAGGCCTTTCTACCCTCGAAACGTTCTTTACGCACGCCCCACCTACCGTGTTTTAGCACTTTTAATTAAGCGCATGCTTCCTGTTAAGCGCATACTTTTTGTTAAGCGCATATTTTCTTGCTGCCGCGTGTTATAAGCGCATGCGCTTAACAACCAGTTTCTACGGTATTGGTATTAAATCGCTATTGCCATGAATGCTGAACAAAGTGTAAGCCAGGGAGAAGTACGGCTTCAAAAGAGGAAAGAGCTTTTCGTCAATCACAGTACATAGCACAAGAAACGACTAAGAAGATCAGCTAGGTGAGATACTCACTGAGACTGTACTACAGTCCCACCAGGCTAAGATAGCTACTGACTGTTGGCTTAGAATAGATACTACATGGAGGCGACAGTTGGATAGGTATACAAGGCAGCTACATGTACATGTACAACTGTCATGGTCCGCTTGGATCTTTGTCAATGCTTCATTAGTCTCACTATCTACGACTTTTCGAGTCTCATCTGCTCGAGTCTAAAAGAGCCTTTCTCAACTCAGCAGGCTCGTGCCAAACAGGCCCTGCACGACACTAGTAGATGGTGAAATATACAGCAGGAATTACTTCAGTCAGAGGTGATTTTAATCTATGTTCCAGGTAAGTGCCCAAATTGTTATGATTTACATTTAAATACCCATGGGCACTTACCTAGGATACTAGTCTACAGCACTTTTCATTATCAAAAATTTAAATTTGTACATAATAATAATATTACTTCTACATAAATGCCAAATATTCACTGTAAATATTATTACAAGACAAATTATTATGCATTATTTTTATGAAATACAGTTATGTAGCATTCATGATGAATAGTACTGATAAGAATACAACTCACCACATCCTTGAGTGTAATGTAAGGATCGTCCTCATTGGAAGCATGATATGCTAGGCCAGCCACGTTCACCCCCATCCCTGCCCCAGACACCTTTTCACCTTCTGCAGAAAATTCATACAGTATACCCTACACAAACTAACACAGGGATGCAAATTAAATACAGTACTGTACTGAGTTCACCGCAGTTGAGTAAATACTGTTTATATCCTGTTACTATGCTGTTGCTAATTTAAATATACATTTATAGCATATATTATGTGACCTAGTATGAGAAAAGGGACCATTTGTGGACGATGATAGTATTCAATTTTTATGCCCAATTAGCTTGCTTTCAACAAAATTATGTAGCTGGTAGTGAGTAGCTACAGCCTATGCATGTATAGGCACAAACAGAGCAGATTAGCTACATGTACATGTATAGTACATTACTCCATTCATGTACATGCAACAAGCTACATACTACAAACAAAAAATTCCCAAATGTGACCAGCCGTGAGAAAAGGGAACATTTGTATGTAGTATGTAGCTACATGTATGTATGGAGTAATGTACTGTACTTGTAATCCGCTCTATGTTTGTGTCTGTACACTGAGTACAAATGCATGTATCTACAGTACGGATCTGATGCAACTTAACACTCCCTCGCGCGCGAGCTTGCAATTACTCGAGCGTAGTCACGTATGGCACCGCTCTTAGCGTTCGAGTGCCTCGCGAGGGATGGTATGAGCCCCTCCCTAACTCGCGCGCGCGTGCGCGTTCGTACTCGCACTACGTATTCGAGTGCCTAAGTACTCGATCGAGAGCTTACGTAGGCGTTGAGTGCAACAGTGCCTAATCTATTTAAGCCAACAGCGCTCGTGCTACGCGCGTGCTAAGTCACACTCCTATGATTAGCTAACACAAGCATGGTCATGACCCTGGCACGTAAACAAGCTTCACTGAATTGTGTTGTGGTTTTGCAATGTCTTTAATTTAGATAAGAGGGGAATGTAGAGTTGTGACAAGAGCAAGACAGTACAAGTGTACACACATTGTAGCAGCTTGTGCATGTATGACAGTAAAGGAGCTATAATATTATACTAAAGTTCCTAAGCCTTGGTTTTTCTATTTAGTCTTCTATTCCCTTCATCAATGGCAATGACACACTCAGACCAGGCCTTTTCAATCTTCTCGATTTGGTGATTCAGTGGATACATCTGAAAAGTCTTTCTCTTTACATAGTCGATTCGTATAGGATCCAACTTTGGCTTGTTACGACCGTTCACATTGCACGTAGAACGCTCTGTCTCCGTAAAAATCATTGCAACAAGCTTTTTGGCGAAGTTTCTTCTTGATATGCCACTGCTTTTCATGTCTAGAATCTTGCCTCTCACTCAGATTTTTCAAAGAATCAGTGACCAAAGTCAATTTGGAGTTCATGATGTCAACTGTGCTTGAAATTCATGACAACAATTCGGATAACTTGAACTGCTGTGTAAATAAAAAAGAATATGTATACTTACCATGTACATGTATGTGTATGTTGTTATGTAGAGTTATTTTTTGAACATGTACCTTTGTGGTGGAATGATTCAACATCAATGACAATCTTGTGAGGAGAAGGATGGGGGTAAACTGCATCATCGCTGTTGCTAGAAGAGAATGATAAAGATGGTAGATGACTGTCATCGGGATTGGTTTGAGGTGGCACGTCATCAGTTGCTGGAGTGGACTTAGCAACTGGAGATGTCATCTTCGCTGGTGAACCTAGTTCAAATGTGAACTGCTGTTGCTTTTTCCCCTGTTGGTGAAGTAAGAAATGTGTGTACAGTGTATAAAAAAATTGTACATCAATGGGAATCTCTCACTCACTTTTTGAATCTGTGCCAGAGGCTTCCTGGTAGTTATCAGCTTGCGGTGCGGTGTACGTGTTTTGTTCTCCTTTGCTCTACACTGAGAATGCTTAGTCTTCTTTGGAGGTGGCGGTAGCTTGGTAGTAGCCTCTTCCTTCTCATACAATGAGGCTAGATGCTCTTCCTCAGCTTTTTCCATTGAAGCCTTATCACCCTTGTCAATGACGGTTGCGGTCTAAGGTACAGTATAGGACAAACAATAATTTGTACCACACACACATACCTGTAGGTACTCTCTGACACACACACACACACACACACACACACACACACACACACACACACACACACACACACACACACACACACACACACACACACACACACACACACACACACACACACACACACACACACACACACACACACACACACACACACACACACACACACACACACACACACACACACACACACACACTCACACACACACACACAAACAAACACAAACACACATACACATCTCACCTGCTGTCAGTTTAAGAATTGCCTGCCTATCAGTCATCTCACGGTTACGATGGTCAGGTTCAGTCACATTGGGTGGTAAAGGTGAAGTTCCACGATGGTCAGGTCGTGAATCTTGCAGGATCTCTTCAGTCATATTGGGTGGTAAAGGTGAAGTTCCACTTGATGGCTGAACTGGAGGGTTAAGAACTTGGAAGCTGGAGAGAAGGCTTGAGCACTGGAGAGGAGCAGTAACTGGAAGTTATGAACACTTCCAAAGCTTCTGACAGCTTTTATGGACTGGGTTTTGAAGGCACTTGAGAAGTTTGTACTTTGACCTCAACTTTGATCTTGGACTCATGGTATGTACAGAAGGGCAGTACTTTGACCTTTAGACACTGTGAACTACATGTACATGTATCGCTTTTCATTTGTCAATGAGACTACATGTAACAATTATTATTAATTTTGTTTCTCAACTTGTTATGTATAACAGCAAGTAATCAAACAATAATACTGCAGATACATGTACAAACATTAATACCCTGAAGGGGCTCCATTAACTTCTATTACTTTAGGTACAACTTTAAGCAGGTGGTCTATATACTTTGTACAAACTTGAGGTGTCAAAGTTTTCCAAAACTGTTTGATCCCATCTTTCAGCTCAGGTACTGTCTTAGGTTTTGCGTATGTTCTTAGGTACTGCTTCATCGATCCCCAAACGTTCTCAATGGGGTTGAGATCTGGACTTGAAGGTGGAGTTTTCCACCATTCGATCCCCTTGCGCTGGAAGTAGTCTTGTGCCCATCTACTCGTGTGTTTAGGGTCGTTATCTTGCTGAAATCTGTGTCCATCAGGATAACGACCCTCGATGAACGGTACCAGTGCCGCGTCAAGAATGTCAGTGTAGATGGTGGCATTCATTATCCCAGTGAAAATCACGATTGCTGTAGCTCCTTTCTTAGAAATTCCTCCCCAGACATGGACCTTTGCTGGATGCTTTGGTCGGCTGCACATTCTTGCTGGCTCTCCTATTCTATGGTAAGTTACTTTTCGATGTGACTCGAGTTGTACAGAGCATTCGTCAGTCCAGATGACGTCAGAAAATTCAAGATCGTTGTTCTCGATCAATTGCCTGCAAAACTCGACTCGCTTTTCTTGATTCCTCTCGCTGATGAGAGCGCAGTACCGCGTTCTCTTGGAGATCCATCCTAGTCGAAGGCGAGCTCGCTTCACCGTGCTGACAGAAACCGACTCTAAGTCAGGATACTCTGCTAATAGGGCCGAGTGTAGCTGTCTCGAAATCATGTCGACGTTGTTGGCGACGGTGTTATCGATAAATCTGTACTGGTCCTCGTTCAGCAACAGTGGTCTCGATCTTCGCTTTCGATCTTGTATTGATCTTGTAGCCTCGTACTTTCTACATAGGGCGTACAGAGCCACCTTCGACACGCAGACACCTTCGTTCTCTAAATGCTTAGAAATCTGGTGAATCCCGATGCCTCTGTTCTTAAACCGCACCACCTTCGCTCGCGTCTCCAAACTCATACGCCCCATATCAAACTTCTTCGACTCTGCTAGTACCTTTCACGATGACTTGATTCTTCTCTCTCGCTCTTACACGTCCCTGGTCGCACAACAAACTGATTTATGACACCTGGCCCGCGAGCGCGCGCGCGAACGCTAGCAATTACTCCGCCCACTACTGTAACCCTCGAGGCCTCGCGAGCTCGGCCTCGCCCTCGCGCTCGCGCGCGCTCGAGCATGCACAGCGAGTGCGCGAGATACTTCATACTCGCCTCGCGCTCGAGCGATGCGTGCGCTTGAACGTATGTACACTCTACTCGTACTCGTGACTCGAATGTCGAGCGCTCGGGAGTGTTAAGTTGCAACAGATCCGTACTGTATACTCGCTACTACATTTGTAGAAAGCAAGTTGGCCATTGTCATGATAACGTAAATGCTGATTTTGATTCATACTATGTCTATACTCCGAATGGTCCCTTTTCTCATAGCTGGTCAAATACAAAATGTATAATATTATGTATATGCACTTCCTAGAGACAAGCAGTGTAATATGAGCACAGTAAGCTACAGTGCTAGTACAATAATATTATGAATAGTTCCAGGAAACCCACAGTGCAATATTAGTTGCTCAAAGGGCAATATTAAATACTACATGCAGGTTTGAACAATAAATATGCTGGTAGCAACGAATCAATGGAGCATTAGTCACTGTCTCGTGTATGGCAGGAAAGGTACTGGGAGATCGCTGGTTCGAAGTGATAGGCGGAGTTTTCGATCAAGAGTCAACACAGTAGCCACTGTACACGTGTACCTAGGTAAACTTACTGCGTAGGCACATAGCCTTGTTTTTAGGATAGCAGCTCGAGCGTCTTCTGAGCTTGACATTGCAGGTATATAAACTAGTTATTACACGCACTCGGGATGCATGGCATTTATTGCCCTCGAGCTTTGGTGCAATAATTGTCATACGTACCTCATGCTCGTGAAATATTCCTGTTATTACATACTCACCTGGACTATCATCACTATCATAATTTTCCATGTCATAGATATCATCAATATCTTTCATATCAGCTCCTCCAGTCACTTCAGCCTCTGAATGAACAAAATACAGTAAAAATGTCTCCAATTCAATGCCACAGGAGACCTAAGTCTAGTAGCATCTATAGACTGAAGCAGAGTGATGTCATAATGTTGTATTCACACTCTATGTCTAAATTATATGACTGTTTTTATGACCTGCCTGCATGCCAGAGTATGCATGTACTCAATACTTTGCATCAATGAACATGCTGCAAGCTTACAGTTGCTTACTGGAGTGTGAGTGAACAGAAACATATATATTACACATACTCCAAGACTATACATAGCCGCAGTAATAAATTTCGATGGAAATAGCTAGGTACAGTAGCCCAGTGGGAAGGGGAGTTTGCAGGATTGATCATCAATGGTAAGGCATACCTCATTTTGAAAAATGAATGAGCACTAATGGAAAGATGCATGTCCCTGGGGGTGTGTCGGTTCCACATGTATATACGAGTGGCACTGATGGCTGAGTTAAATGTATGGGAGTCGAGTGTGCTTTAGCAAAACTAGGAATGGCCTAAAATTGATATTTTTACCCCGCACGCACAAGCGCTGCAAGGTAAAGTAATCAGAGCTCTAGTCAAAAGCATGTGTTACACCATTTTTACCTGACTACTTAAAAGTTGGTGGCTATGGCCCCATAGTAAAAAGTGCATTGCACAAATAGAGCATTGCAGTTATTAATTGTCACAACAGCGTTTGCATACTCGTCCCTGGCCCAGTCTAATATAACTGTAAGTTACCTGTTTCATCATTGTCCACACCATTTGCCTCCTCGGTTACTTCACTCGATTCTTCGCTTATGCCAAGTTGCCTGCAAACATCAAATTGTTAGCGACTATAATTATCAATTCACTGTAGAATCCCACAGTTATTGCCCCCCTCGAGCATAAGCCCCCCTGCACTCTTAGCTCCCCCTCCTCCTTCCTGACTGTAAAATGTGTAGAGCTCATGAGCCAATAAAAACAATAGCTGTAGCTATAGCTATTTGTGTTATATTATGCCTCACTTTGTCGCTTTTCTCAAGTTTTGCCTATGAAACAGCCAGAGAAAGTGCAGAGATTGCGTGCCCACGTGGCATTCGATGGTCGGTAATGGTCATCACACAGAAATGTAACAATATTGTGTATAAGCTCCTCCCCACTTTTACCCAGTGCACAGGGGGGAGGTATAATCGTGGGATTCTACAGTACATGCATAGTCGTGTAACAAGTTAATAATCTAATTGACACTATCGTTTTACTGCTCCTGATCATGATTATTACCAACAAGTGGCTAACAGATAGTATGTCATAAAATTTGATTGGAAATTTCTATAGGTATCTTTTGTAGCTGGCTAACAGTGAGAGAATGTGAATATAAAAAGGTATCAAGTTTTATGGCATACTATCTGTTAGCCACTTGTTGGTAATAATCATAAAGGTAATGACTCTGAAAACGATAGAAGTCCAGGGTTTCATTTAGGGGGCACTCCTCCGCCTCCCCCCCCCCCCCGAAGCCTGTTTGAGAGTAGCCACCAAGTTCAAGTCTATAGCCTTGTGATCCAGCCCTTGCGAGAAGGGGTATGGTAACACTGTGCATGAGTTGTGGCAGTGAAATACAATAGCTATCTACATGTAGTTAATAGTCTACTTTGCTACCTAAAGGTACGTTCTACCTCGCCATCGTTTGAATGATAATTTTGTCACTTCTGTCATGCATTTTTATGAGTAGTTCTTCAGGATCCAAATGGAGCTATCTGATTGGTCATGCTACATTCCAAGCACACACTATCATTACAATCCCTTTTGCGCGCATAAAGGGGCTGGGGGCTAGGGATGACATAGCCTTGTGCCCAGGCACTTTGAGGAGTGGGAGGAGAAGGTCCTGGTACAGTGCATGCGCCAATATTTACCGTAATCTACGCCGTTATATATACCAACAAGCCACATGGCGCTTAGCGTAAAATTAAAGATGTTGCAAGTGTGGCTCGCTGTTAGCGTGATTAAGAGTGAAGAGTACCTGTCAAATATATCACGCTTATGGGTGGCATCAGATTACACCAAGTACAAGAATAATTTTTTGTGTGGCCACAAGTCTATGAATAATACTGTACTTTCAACAAAATTGTAGTGAGTAGCTACAGCCTATGCATGTATAGGCACAAACAGAGCAGATCAGCTACATTTGTAGTACATTACTCCATTCATGTACATGCAACATGCTACATACTACAAACAAAAAATCCCCAAATGTGACCAGCTATGAGAAAAGGGAACATTTGTATGTAGCTTATTGTATGTATGGAGTAATGTACTGTACTTGCAATCCGTTCTACATGTATGGGGTAACACCGTGAAGGATATGTCACAGTAGTCTCGTCCCCAGCCTCTTTATTACATGCAGAAAACGAGTCTGGTGAAAAGCCAGGGCGGAATTAACGTTCACAACCAGACAATTTCTGCTTAAATATTAAATTTGACAGTTCAAAAATTACTTTGTCCAGACATAGTGGCAGTACAAACAGTAGAAAGCCAGCTTACACACTGGGTGGGCCATGGGCTGTTGCTGTGGTCACAGTTTGTAGAGTAAACCTGTTTAGTGGTGATGTAGCACAACCCAAGCCACACAGCCATTGGCAGACTTGGGTAATCTTATGCACTTAAAAAATGCTTTAGCTGCTTGTGAGCTCTGAATTTGTCTGCATGGATATTTCTTAGACTCTTGCTTAGATTTTGAGCACTATTATAGCAGGGGCATAGGAAGCAATTTAGAAGTGGTAAGGCTGGCCATCGAGGGGGCGTGGCAGCTCCATTGGTGCGCATGTGCACGAACGGTTATTGTTGGTAATGTATGTCATGGTAATTAGATGTCTATGCTTGTACCTCAAAGGGCTCGGGAACGAAGCTAATATAACTGCAGATAGCTCGATTTATAGGTGAGCCATCAGAAAAGGTGGTACGGCCCGAGCCGTAGCAACCGTACCGCTTCTGACGCAACTGTATAGGTAAAACATGCAGTGCACTGTAAATGTTGGTAATCGTTTGTACATCATCAGCATGCAGAAAGCATGAGTCGATAGGATAAATTTTGTAAGTGTCTGGACAAAGTTAGATTTATACTGGCATTTTGACAGTACAAGTGAAAACGTTATCGAAAGCCCTGAACACATATTCAATCTTGGTTCCATGCGTACGTGATGTATTATGACACAGGTACAATGAATACGTCATTACAAGCGATGGCGCGATCACTGTTTAATACTAATTATTATCATCTATTATTCGCGCAGTGTTCCTACCGCAGGCTCACTTTCAAAGCTAGCAATGGTGCCAAAGGGATCCTTGGACAGTGGAGTTCGAGTGCTATGCTTGTCTTGTTGCCTGATGTGTACCCCAATGGATGGTCAAACACCGACGGCAAGCTTTCAAAAACAGGAAGATTTTCCTGGTAGACACTAAGATATATATATAACTAGTAGAGTGCAAAGTGCATGGTGGAGTATTGCAATCTTTTCTTCTTGGCACCGTTCTGCAATCTGCATGATTGGACAAGGCACCAAAATTGAATACGCGTTTCACCAGCCGGACTCTTTTTTCGGCAGTGTCTATTCACTGGACTGGACCACTGGACTGGACTACTGGACTGGAATACTGGACTCACCTTTGACCCCAAAAATAGCATACAAAAGCATAAAAGGCTTCAATTAGCCCCCTATAGCTTGGGGCGAATGGGATTATAGAATAAGACAGCCTAATGGCAAATGGCTAAGCAAGCAATTTATCTCCATTTGAGGTGGGATAGCATGTCCCCAGGTCTCTTGCTGGGAATGATCTGACACTGAATGAATGTTAAACTATCTGATCAATGAAAAGAAATTATAGCATAGATACACATGCACTCGTTTGATCATGCAGGTGCAATTACGATAATTACGATTCTTCCAAGATAAGTAGTCCCCATAACAACAGTATCCTGTCTAGGTGCATGACAGTCAAGTCCAACTTAACGTCAGTAACATGTTTGTGTCTACATGACAGGGTAACTCCATTAATTTAGCTACACAGCAGTGATTATCGTATAATATTAGCTATCATATAAGTGACATCTTATTATCAATATTATTTTGTGCCACTTTGACTGTTAGTGTCATGTATTCAAAACGACACAATTGTTACTGACGTTAAGTTGGACTAGACTGTCATGCAACTAGTCTGGGGTATTATACCAGCCAGTGAAGGGGCTGATACCCCAGAGTACACCTGGACAGGATACCGTTGTTATGGGGACTATATTTATATCGGAAGAATATAATTGTACCAGCATGATTAAATGAGTGCATGTGTACCTATTCTTTTCACTGATCAGTTAATATTCATTCAGTGTCAGATCATTCCCAGCAAGAGACCTGGGGACATGCTATATATCCCACCTCAAATGGAGATAAATTTGCTTGCTTAGCCACAAGGCCAAAGGCCATTAGGCCGTCTTATTCTATAACCCCACTCGCCCCACCAAACTATAGGGGGCTAAATGAAGCCTTTTGTATGCTATTTTGGGGTCAGAGGTGAGTCCAGTATTCCAGTCCAGTAGTCCAGTCCAGTGGTCCAGTCCACTGAATAGAGACTGCCTCTGTTTTCCGTATGCGATCAAGAGGCTGGGCACGACACTAATGTCACAGCATAAAATTTGTCATTTTACTCGTGTACTCACTTCATTTTATCTTCTGCACCTTTCAACAATGTCTGGACGTCGTCAGAGGAGAGCTGCACCTACACGTACCATACAGAGAGGGACGATACAAACGAGAATATAATATCCTCCTTTCTTTTTTAAAATCTGTTGGTAAAAAAAGGCGCTCACCTTGTCGGGAGACTCTTTAGATGCTCCCTTTGGGACCCAGCAAGCACAGGGAACAATACTCGACATGTCCAACACACTTCCTTCAATGTACTGCACTGATCAGCCAAACACGTGGTATTTTATGAGAAGGTTAAAGGTGAAATCTACCCCTCGGCGCGATTTTTTTTTCGATGTGGGCGTTCTTATAATTATTGCGCTTGTCATAATTAGCAGCACTCTGAATTGATGGTTATCCAGATCTAGTATTTGCATGCGCACGCGTATAAACTGTTAAAATCAAATAGCAGTGATATACACTGGATTGCTTTTTGCTAGCCCTTGCAACAAGGAAAGTTTCAGTACCACAACTTGAATAATTCCACTATCCACCATTCTCCAAACATAACCCCTTCCACGATTATGATGATAGCATAATAATAGCTAATTGTTAACCATACACTGCACACTGATCATTAGTCTCTGGTCATAAATAATTAATACACATACACACACAAATACACACACATTGTAATAATATGTACACACATATACACACGGTAACAATAATTACCAACACAAGAGTTAACAATATCAATAGAAACATGTACACTGAGAGCCAAGGTTTAAGGATGAGATTACTTGGTGTTTTTTTGCAGTATGCAGTGAAGCAGCAGCTGGGGTGGAGCTACCAATAGGCTTTGGGGGTGGAGCCCCTGACGATGTGGCAGACCTCACACTCTGACTGGGGAGAGTTCTTAGCCATGGGCTGGTCTGATAGCTTGCTGGGGAGAGGGGGGTGCTCCGAGGAAGTATGGCAGCTATATTAGTGGCACTGTTGGAGAAGCTGTTCCTGGCCCCTCGGTGTGCGCTGACTGATGATGGGTGGACGTTGATGGCCAGGGGAAGAAGCTTCTCTTCATCATCTTCAACCTCTGTCTCACCACTCGTCTGGTGAAACGTCGACTGATAGTTCTATAAAAGTTAATCACAAGAACAACATATTAAATAGTAGAAATTGTGGTGAGGAGTGCAGTATTAAAAGTACCATAGTTAATCGAATACAACACATCGCACTGCTAATAGAGCCTTGACTTTTGATTACCAACCAGGGGTGGGCGGGGTGTGGGTGGAGTCAAAGGACAGGACCCATCTTGACCTTTATTTGAGCAGTGTAAACGGACATCTTGATCGCTTGATCATCTCCAATTTTACAGCTTGACTGCTTGATCTCACTTTGATCCCGGTCGCAGGTGTCAGTACAGCAGGTATATATGTGACCACCCCTTGTATTTTTTTACAATAATAATATTATTATTTCTATCTTACTCACACTATACATGTAGCTAGCTGTTGGTTCAGCGGGGCTGGTGGATCCAGTGCGTCACTTAAACCTCCACGAGTACCAGAGCAAGAACCTGATGGAGTCGTACAAGATTAACACACAGAAGTTTGAGATTGCAGAGACACCGGAGGATGCGGGCAGAGCAGCAAAGAGCCTGGGCAAGTGCTTAAAAAGAAATGATGTTTAGCACACGAATGTATTATTATTTGAAGTATAGTCAAATGAATGGGTTGAGAGAGAGTGTACTAATATAATAACCTGTAGTGCATTTGTAGTCAATATATGTCTCGTATGTCACAGTGTTAAGACACTGACTATAATATTATATAACTGTAACAATTGCATCCATTGTGATCACATTACAGTGTGTAATGTATCTGCTGTGCCAAGCTTGAGGGTTAACGTGAGCATTAGCTTGCCAACAATGCTATAGTTTCTGCTGTGCATGCATTTGAGGGGTATGATTGAAATTAATCTGTTTCACGACTGCAGGTGTGGAGGAGGTTGTTGTGAAGGCCCAGATCCTAGCAGGAGGGAGGGGCAAGGGAGGGTTCTCAAGCAGACTGGAGGGCGGAGTCAAAGTCACACAAAAGTATGTTAATGCATAAAATTATAGATTACGTATACGTGGTCTATATCTGTCACGTAACATTATTGTAATGGTATAATGAGCTCTGTGGTATAGGAAAAGTATTGGAGGAGTTTCTAAAATTGACATCAATTATTAGTCACTTGTATCCTGTGATGTTAATGGCATTGTCTCCTCCTTATTATTTCAATTATAGCCTTGACTCTATTACAGGCCTGACTCAACAGATGATCAGGTACAAGCTGAAGACTAAACAGACTACTGGTGATGGAGTGGCAGTCAATAGAATCATGGTCGCAGAATCACTGGATATAGCTAGAGAGACTTACTTTGCCATCGTGATGGATTGGAGTCACCAAGGTCCTGTCATGATAGGCAGCCCAGCTGGAGGGGTGGACATAGAAGAAGTGGCAGGTACAATACCACAGAAGATTTTCAAGGTTAGAGGAGAGGAGAGAGAGAGAGGGAGGAATTCAGGGAAGGAGTTAGGAGAGAATGGGTGAAGAAGTGGAAAGAGGGAAGGGGGTGGAGGGATAAATGGAGAAAGAAAAACAGAGAGGGAGAAACTGAGTTACTTATGTCACATTTTGACATGGCAGATTCCTGTACAGGAATCTGCCATGTCAAAATGTGACATAAGTAACTCAGTAGATATCATGATGGGAGTAACTGATGAGCAATGCAGAGAGATGGCACAAAATTTGGAGTTTAAGGGATTAGCTTTAATAGATGTACATGTACATCTACACGCTTTAAAAATTAGTCATAATGTTGTGATGCTTGTGAATTTAGGCTGCCACACAAATCAAGAATCTATATAATCTGTTCTATGGAGTAGATGCCACTCAAGTGGAAATCAATCCTTTTGGAGAGACTGCAGACAATAAAGGTAAATAAAGTACTAATTTTTTTATCATACATGCCTATTACTGAATAATTTTTGCAACAACGTGTTAATTTTACAGAGTGTGTGCTTTGTACTGTTTATCCCAGTCGCTAATTTTCTCTGTCCAGGTACGAATGTGGACCAAGCCAAGAAGCTATTGCAGGAGAGTGAACTTGCCATACAGTCAGCCACTGACCTCAGTGATGCCGCAGAGAAGGCAGTGGCCTCCTTGAATTAGCTATCCAGTGACTGTATTGAGTCAGAATAGTCTTTTCGCGCTATAAAAAGCGCATGCGCATTGCATATTGAACACGGTAACGCGCGCTAGGCCTTGCGCCTATAGGCGCTAGCCCTGGCATGCGCGTGCACGTGACGTACGTGCGTGCATGATCACGTACGTCATCACACTAGCTAGCTAGCTAATATTATATTATTGCTGCCCATTTCCTGCTCTTCTTAGTTTGGCTGTATGCGTCTAGATCTTGTTCGAGCCCGAGATTGCCTGTTTTGAAAGAGAAGAGCGAGTAAGATCATAATGATTAGTTCTTGAAACAAATGATAATTATGTATATACAACGAAAAATATTTTTCAGACGATCAATTTTCTTATATAGTCCGTATCCTAACCTGGAGGGCATAAAAGATGCGCTCTCCTACAATTTTAGAAGACTCATGATTGGTCAGAATTGTTGTGCCGTGTGCACAAACAAGGTTTCCAGGGCCTAGGGCCCATAGAGATGCATTCTCGAGCGCTTGAGCTCGAGCGAGCGGCGCAAGCGCCGCGCGTTTCGACAGGCCTACTCGGCAGGCCACCGAGCCTCGAGCGAAGCGAGAGGCGATGTCTGCTCTTTGTCATATTCTGGTGGTAGATTCGACGTTCGAGCGGAGTGAGAACGTCGCCATTACAGCGGTTTGCGCAAAAGTTGCAATTTTGATATCGTCGATGGTGAACAGCGCATGCGCGGTAATTCAAATATTTTACCGCTAAACGAAATATGGCTAAAACGTCGTACGAGCCTCAAAGGACAAGCGCTTATAGCGAGGATATGAAGTGGAGGATGGTTTGGCAAAGCGAGGCTCTAGGCTTGCAGTACTCTGATGTCGCAGCTAATTTGGGTATCGATTCAGCTACAGTCTGTCGGACTGTCACACGGTTTAGGGAAAGTGGCACTGTACAGAAAAAGAAACATCCGTCCCCAAGAGCTTACAACAAGCTGACAACACCCTTGGAACTAATGATAGTTCATCTTGTGCTCAAGCGTCCAGGTATATACCTGCCTGCACGAGATAGCTACTGAGCTCCTTGAAACAACAGGAGCATCTCTTTCGCTCTCGACTATTTGCAGATTTTTGAAGAAAATGGGTTTCACTTATCAAAGACTATATAAGGCTGGCTGCACTTCAAAGAGATGACTTCCTCAGGTCACAATTTGCACTTGAAGTGTCCATATACACTCAAGACATGTTTATCTTCCTAGATGAAACTGGGAGTGATAAACGGAATTCAGTGAGGAGATATGGCTACAGTCTTAGAGGAAGGCCCATGGTGTGTGAAAAGCTATTAGTCAGGGGAAAGAGAGTATCGGCAATCGCTTTTATGTCTATTCATGGCATTTTGGACTGCAAGACGTTTACTGGCTCTGTTGACGGAGAATTGTTTTACAATTTTGCACAGGCAAGCCTTCTTCCTCATTTAATGGCAGAAACCCCCATAGTATAGTCGTGATGGATAACTGTTCTATCCATCACGTGGATGAAACCGTCAAGATGATACAGGAAGTTGGTGCTTTGGTACTATTTTTGCCACCGTACTCACCCGACTACAATCCCATAGAAGAAGCCTTCTCCAAAGTTAAGCTCCAACTCAGATCAATGGACAAGGAAGCCGATGTATGTGATGACCCAGAAACGTTGGTGCTTTCTGCATTCTCCTTCATAACTACACAAGATTGCCAACATTGGATAGAACATGCATCCATATACAAGGCTTAATTAAAATTTAATTCTATGTTTCATGTCATTATTATTATCATAATCATGATTTAAGCGTAAATTAAACCAAAATTTATGTGATTGAAAGTGCACAAGATTGTGTATGCTAACAAATTTTGAGAGCAAAGAGGTTTCTTGATAATTTTTGCATCACAAACAGTCCCTCTCAGTCAGGTAAGATGATTCAAGGATAGCACCACAATTTTCTTTGGGCATCAAATTCTTCCTGGCTCAATATCCCATCCTCGTAGAGCTTCTGCAACTGACGTAGCTGCTCCAAATATTTCATTCTTAGATCCAGCTTTTTTCCAGGGGAGAAGGGTACTTTTTGAGTTTCGGTAGCTACAACAGAAGCTTGAGAAGGGGAGAAAGCCTTGGCAATAGCAGTTGCTGCGCTAATGAAGGCTTCAGTTAGAGATTCTTTCTGAGGTTGGCTTTTTTGGACAGTTCCAGTAATCATGGGCACATTGGGAAGCTCATCCATGTCATCATGTGTTTTTGCAATGATCATACGGGCCCAAAGCCTTAGCTGTGGTCCAGAAAATTTGCTTCCATGTTTCTCCTTAAGCTGTTGAAAAATAGCTTCTAATTCTTCTTCCCGTTGATCAACCTTTGTCTTCCTGGGCTTCTTTGAACTCTTTTTTTTCTTTTTTCTCTTAGGTTATCCTTCATCCTCATCAGAAGATCCACATTCGCTCTCTGGTGGCTCCTTGCCATCACACCATAACGAAATTTGCAGCTTTCCCTCAAAGCAAGCATACATGGCATCAAGGTCAGAAGAGGAAACCAACCACTTCTTTTTCTGCTGCTTTCCTTCAAAATAGCCTAGGTTGTATTCTTCATTATCAGGGATTTCATCTTCAAGTTCATGGTAGAGAGCTAAACGTAGAGATCCAACGCTAGCAAATCGATGAGAAACATCATGTAAATCTCTCCATGAAAATTGACTCCGTCGTACTGGATTATAGATTTTGACACTGTACGAAAATTCCTGAGAGAAAGTATATAATAATATTATAATGATATAAAATATTATATTCTTCGAACCCCTCCCGGGCCAAAATCCCCTAATCATAGCCCAACAGGGACACAATTTACACGCATGTAATTATCTCCTCACACTATTAAACTTAGCAACATCTGCATGGCACAGCCTGACAACAAATCGGTAAAACACTGTGACATACATGCATGTACATGTCATGTCCAACACAAAAATTTTAATTAAAGCACACCGGCCTCGAGCATAATAGCCGGTATACCCGTAAATTACCTTTTTTGTACGCTCAGGCGAGGCCTTCCTCGTTTGAAGGAGGGGTGACATTCCCTGAAGCATCACGGTTTTGTTTGGAGTGGCAGATGTTTGTGGAACCACGCTGAGTCCCACCTTATTACCTGCAATGTTAAATATAGTCGGCTTTCCGGGCTGGATAGTTAGTCAGCCTTAGTTCCTAGCCTAGTTTTCCCACAGTGACACCTTTTCTTCGATCTCTAACAGATACTATCTTTTTGCGCGCGGAATCTGCCGGGAACCAGAGAACAAAGGGGGGGGGGGGGTACGGGTACATAATTGCAACTTTTGTGCAAACCGCTGTACACGAGCAGCTACTCTTGGCCTGCAGTGAGGGGTGTGGTCTTCATCTGCGCATGCGCTGTACTAACTGCCACTCGATTGTACAATAGCATGCTGTTAGTAGTGTTCAGTCACACTATCCCATGATTGTGACATCAAACATACTTGTTTATGTCATTGAATATTTATTGGAGCGAGCCTGATCGAGCCCCACATAAACGGTACATCTATGCGCGAATTATATATTATTATTATTATGGTATGTCGATCACGCGAAATTATATCCCCAGCAAGGCTCTATGGAACATAAACGCGAAATATTGCATTGCGCATTCTCGTGCTTGGGCTACGGGCCGTATATACGCATTTCTAATTTAGCGAATTTCAAATTTATACCAGTGCTTGTATTGTAAGATCACAGATCACATATTGATGATCGAGCAAGCTATTTACCGTACCGCACCGAGGAGAGAGCGAGACAGAGCTCGTCGTCAACTCAACAGCGCAAGGACCATCTAAGAACACGATAGAGATAGACATGCTGCATGCTCATTGACTCTGACAACAGAGGCAGCTAAAAAATTATTCGGACCATTGGCACTGTAGGATAGACACTATGTGGAGGGGACTATCATGCAGCTGCATAGGCGTACACGGCACTATGAGACTGTCTGTCTGTCATTGAGCTCATAAGTCTGCTTGGATCTGTGTCGGTGGTCTTCAAGATCTATCGTGTTATGGCTTTATTGAAAGTTTTCGAGTCTCAGCTACTGACAGAGACTTTCAGAGGCTCAGCTCAGGCCCTGCATGACACTATTATTTTGTTCAAACGGTGTCCAATTCAAGCGCGCATGCATGCCACGGTAAAATATACGCAGTGGCTATTGATCCGGCAGCCGGACGACCTTTTCCAATGCTATAGGTCTGGCAGTTCCAGCCCCCGAAGGGGGCTGGGACTGCTAGCTATGTATACATAGGACTATATATTCCATGGTAGGTAGGGCTAGCTGGGTTTCGGCTATAGTATGGTTAGCAGGGTTACTTCGGCAGGGTAGGTAGGTATGGTTGGGTTTCGGCTACGGTATGGTTAGCAGGGTTAGTTCGGCAGGGTAGGGTTGGGTTTCGGCTACGGTATGGTTAGCAGGGTTAGTAATGTATATGTACTATACTAGTATCATTGTTGTTTGGTGTATATAATTATGAAAAAATGGGTTCCAGCATCGGCGGCAGTGGTGGTGCAGTGGCAGTGTATCTGGGTTCTGGAGCCGATGGTACGAGGTTTGAATCCAGGTTATCCTGTTTACTTCTGTTTTTTTTTTTTCTAGCTCCTTTTTTCTGAAAATTTCTAAGCATTTCTGCCGGATCCATAGCGTTGGCAAAGGTCGTCCGGCTGCCGGATCAATAGCCACGTGCACTGCGTAAAATATAAATGCTCATATATGCGCGTATTTAAAGATTGTGTGAGCACACAATGGTTAAATTGTAAGATTTCTATACAACAGATGGCCGGCTTACATGTGCACAGTTATAGTTAGTGCATGGGTACAGTAGTACATGTCCTGGGAAGATTTATGTTAAATCTAAGCACGAGTTTGACTCCTCATATGAAAGCAGGTTGGAAATTAATTAGACATAGTCACCCTTGATTTAGGACACTAACAAGTGAGAAATGACCATTTATATGATAAGCATTGGTTGCCATTACTCATAAATCATCGTGAGCTTCGATCCTGCCTGTAGATGATATTGAACCAACTATCCCACGGGCCACTGCACATGTGTGTACATAGCTTGCTCATGAACAGTAGTACACATACATGTATCCGGTACTCATACTCATAAGTTTTCCTACAAGTGCATGACATAATATTATTGTATTGTTTGAGTGTGGCTCAGTGGTTTCCTGTTGAGATTAGAACTCCCAAGACAGTGCCTCCACCAAAGCAGTACCACATATCAAAGCATTGCAAGCTATAGCTATAGCTATCTATCCAAGGCTATTCAAACAAGTGCATCTGTTATGACATTGTATGTTCATGTTTGCTGCTAAAGATTAGTTTGGTAGTTATCAAATAATTCTACTTTATCCTTCATATTTTCTGTAGTCAGAAACTTGTGTACGAGGAGTATGCAAACGTACCACGTGTGTGTCAATAAACAATTTGACTAAAGTGTCCTATTATAGCTACTTTATTGCATACAAAAGCAAGAACAATTTTTTACACGCCATGGCATCATAATAATAATTATCATCAGCAATATGTGAATTTATCTCTTCATACAGTTTTTATAGCGATCAAGCAAGTCTCTATTCCTCCATATATAAGTAACTTTGAATCAAGCAGCAAAACTAACTGTAATAGTAACTATCAGAGATCTATTGAGTTTGCTAGCTACAGGGCTAGGTTAAGTGTGATCATGTGACTGCCGGTGGGTGGTCGACTAGCACCAACACCACATCCACTGAACCTTCATCTAAGAAAATCGACACAGCCAGTAGGCCAGCAACTGTATGTGCCATGGCGGATATTATGGAATTCATTCATTCAGACGTCTTTGGAGCTGCTGTTGAGGTTGTTCCAGCTCGCAGAGCAACTCTCAACCAGCGAAAACAAAATCCGCTATTCATTTATCGGTATTCACCCTTCATGCGTGTGTCGGCTGTGGTGATATTTTTGCACCTGTTTATGTCTGGAGATGTGGAGCTCCATCCTGGGCCTCAAGGTGAATTACTGTATTACTTTTGTCAGCCACTACAAATCTTGCTAGCTAATTTTATGACACAAAATTACACTAGCTAGGATGTAGTACTAATAGTAATATTTAATCTTTGACTATAGATCAGCTGACCATTGGAAATCTTAAGACTGTTAAGAAAGCTGTCTGGAGTGCCCGCACAAAGTGGAAGGTTATAGGACTAGAGCTGGATATAATCCAAACTGACCTTGATGCGATAGAAGTGGCTTATCGTACTGATATTGAAAGGTGTTTCATTGAGATGCTTGCTCTATGGCTGAAAAAAGTTGATCCACCCCCTACTTGGACAGCAATGGTTGCTGCTCTACAAGACCCTACCATTGGGGAAGGAGAGTTAGCTAAGGAGTTAGAGAGCAAGTTTGTACATCCAGACAGCAACGATGCTACTGATGCCGGTCCAGCACCAAAAAGAAGAAGAGGTGAGCACAGTTTAATGCATGGGGATAACATTACTATACGAAATAATGCAAACTATATAGACTTCCAGGCAATAGGCATGATCAATAAAAGCGCAGTGTTTGTGATGCTTATGGCATAGGCCTCACCAAGAGATTCGAAGCGTAATATTTTTTTGACGATTTTGACCAATTAGTTGTGCTTACGAGTTGCTCAGATGCCTAGATCTTGAGGGGTTCGAAACACACCCAAAAAACGTACGAGATTTCAAAATCCCTTGATTTTGCTTGAGATTTCCGAATTTCCGTTTGATTTCACATAAGATTTCAAGTAGCTAGGCCTATGACATTTTGATTGCTTACCATCTGTAAATATTATCAAACTGAGAATCTGTTACCAGAGAGGTGTATAGCTACTAGCCTAGCTAGCTTTTAGCACACTCCGGCGTTTGAGCACTCGGCTTCAGCAGCTGCTAGTTTGGGCCTGAGAAACGTAGGTACATACGTACATATGTATAGCTCACGTGATGAACGCAAACACGGGAATATACAAGGGTATACGGACATTCGGGTCTCGATTTTTGAGATTTCAGATTTGTGAGATTTTAAGATTTCAGCAAAGATTTCAGGATTTCACAAAAGATTTCTAAAGTGCTGTACGAGATTTCAGGGTAGTTTCGAACCCCTCACTAGATCTCCAAATCTGGCTATGTTTTGTGCTGAGATGACAGACAAACTAACCATACCTCATGCACACAGTACACTCACTTGCCAAATGCATAATTTTTCGACAATTTCAACAGATTGGTTGTGCTTATGATTTGCTCAGATGCCTGGATCTCCTATTTCGTGCTGACGACGACAGAGTTACACTTTGCCCCTTGCACATGCATTGTGTGCGTTGCATTATCGGAGCATGTTCTACATAAATCATATAATATTATGTACATTGAATACCAAAAATTAATTAGATGCCTTAATTGCACTAATACACTCAACACAATGACAATAAGATAACAACAATAACAAGTTATTATATCACTGGCTTGCTATTAATCTCCATTCCAGTTCATAGTGAGATGACACTAGAAGACTACGCTAAGGAGTTAAAATCCCGATGCAAAGCCAAGGCACACGCTCCCTCTGACGATACTCAGTGGCCACCTCCGGTTGACGATAAACACAAGGTATTCAGGCTAGAAATAGTTGAAGCAAAACAAAAAATTCGAAGAAGAGGCATTGAGAGTGACTGGGCACGATGTATAACCATTGGTGATAAGGTGGATAAAGTTGTTTGTGAAAGAGTTCCCATTGAACTTAAAGATATTTTCTCAAAAATTGAAGGTCAGCCAAATGTGTTGATGGAAGGAGCCCCAGGTAGTGGGAAAAGCACTCTTTCTTTCCATATCCGTCACGAGTGGGCTAAGGGGGAGCTATTCCAGGACTACAAACTGGTTATCTTGATAAGATTGCGAGATTTAATTGTTCATAATGCCAAATCGGTTGCTGACTTGCTACAAGGTGTTATCAGAGAAGTACATGTAGCTGAAGAGATAATGGCGAGCGAAGGAGAAGGTATCTTGTTTATTCTTGACGGCTGGGACGAGCTGCCTGTAGGAAAGCTAGGACACTCTGTCATTCTTGATCTCATAAAAGGCGATAAGTTATGGAAAAGCTCCATCATCACAACATCTCGGCCAACATCTTCAGCAAAACTTCATGAGCATGTATCTTTGCGTGCAGAGATTTTGGGATTCAGCAAGAGTGAACTTCGATCTTATTTTTCGTTTTGCCTCAAAGATAAACCCAAGGATGTAGATGATTTGCTGAAACGAATAAAAAACAACCCAATAATTGAAGGCATCTGTTACCTCCCATTAAACGCTAGTATCCTAGTGCACTTATTCATATGCGGGAACAGTGTACTTCCCAACACCCAGTATGGAATCTTCTCTGACCTCATTTGTAACTGCATTTATCGCTATCTCAGGAGGACTCAACCAGCCGCCACTGATATTCCCAAAATCAAATCTCTATCCAAACTTCCTCAATCAGTTAAAAGTGACTTTCAACAACTCTGTGAACTAGCTTATGATGGTATAATGAAAGATGAAGTTGTCTTCCATTTAGAGCAGCCTGATTTTGTTACCCTTGATCTGCTTCAGAAAGTAGAAAGTTTTGATCGTTATGGTGGGACATCATATTCATACAACTTTCTACACTTATCCATCCAAGAATTGCTGGCTGCCTACCATATTGCTACAAAACTAACAGATGATGATCAGGCAGAAAAATTCAAGGACATGTACAATAATCCACGATTTAGTGCAGTTTTTCAGTTCTATGCAGCCATCACTAAGCTGAAGACTCCCGAGATCAAAGATGTCGTAGTCCAAGTAGCAAAGGGGTGTGCTGTTGACAATCCCAATCGCACAGACAAAGCTCTTCTTCTCTCTCTGCTGCACTGTCTCTATGAGGCTCAAGACTCCTCTTTGTGTAAATTAGTTGCTGATCAACTTGAATTGAAACTGAAACCAGGCGATACCACACTTAGTCAAGCAGAATGCTTTTCACTCCAGTACTTCCTCAAGCATCTTGAGAACTTTGATGTAGATCTCAACAACTGCTACATTGATGGAGACAAGTGCAAGGCTTTATTCAAGCCAGATCAAGTCTATCCAATTAAGAGTCTAGAGTAAGTGCATTGTTGATTGTGGCATGAGTGATTTAGGTAGCTAGTTACCTGTAATCTCCACTTCAATAGGTGTTTAGTTATCTAAAATTATCTCTGATTATACCCAAATCATGATAGCCCATGGCAGTGGATGGAGAGGGGGGGGGGGGTGGAGGGTGGACATTTTCTTGTGGTTAATTGCCAATTAGTGATAATTAAGTTCATACAGTTCTATGTGCATATTAATTTAAACCATGAAATGTCAGAAGAGCACTCATCTATAAAAATTGAATCCCACAAAATTTCCTACTATATAATTATAATATAAGTAGCTATACATGTACCATTGAATATTAAAAAGTATGGGTACCATGTTTCCTATAGTAATACCACTGGGCCAGGCTTGAGTGGGTTGATACTAATATATGCATAACATAATGATACAACTTAATTTGCCACTAACATTCCTTAGTGATCATTTGTTTGCCTTCCATTCACAGCCTCTGGGGCAACTCCCTTGGAAACGAAGGAGCTCATATTGTTTCTGAAGCTATGAAGACTATGAAGAATCTTCAACACTTGAAGTAAGTCGACTGATTAAGCGAGGTATCATCAAAGTTAGGAGCTAATCTTGTAGAAGACTTACTATGGTAGCTATCCATTATGTACTGAACTATAGTGAGTGGCTGATCAGTATGGAAATAATTATGCTCAACCATAATAAGCATGTGTAGCGTATCAAAAGACCTCTTACTGTGAAACTTGCTGGTACACAGTTACTGTATTAATTTTTATCTCCACTGTTGTTTAAGAGAGTTAGCAAAATTAGGTACCAGAGAGTATTTCCCAGACCGTGAGTACAGTGGCTGTGGTTTGTTGTATATGTGGTGCAGTGTGCATCTTTCATGATTTATGGCTTGTATTAAACCACACTCAACCAGCTCTCTGCCCCCTCAACTTTGCATATGGCAAGCACTGAAGCAAACTTTACACACCAAAGAGCACTTGCATTGATGGACACATCGCTGAAGTAGCTCAATCATGCATCGAGCCTACTTGCTACAGCTGTGAAATCAAATATACAAAGGGGGCATACAGCAGACTTGGCATAATATGTAACTACAATGCGTAGTTAGAACCTCAGCATTGATCAGGCTTTGTTACCTCTGTATACCTTAGGAAGTATAGGTCTGCATGATTCAGACATGAGTTGTGCTCACTAGATAGTACCGTATAGCGGGAAATTTTCGAGGGTAGCAATTTTCGCGGATGTGGGATTTTGAACTTTTTCGCGTTTTAATTTTCGAGGATCAGCCCTGAGACAAAGCCACACCCCCAAATTGGATGCAATAAAAACCGCGCCCCCTTCTTTCAAAGGGCCTGGGTACAAGGCTAGTGTTAAACACGAGCTAACTATGTCTGAACTACGAAGCTGTATTGTGGAGGCGATGATCCGTGGCTACCACGAGTATCAAAGCATTTGGGAAGCTGAAGTTGGAGAAAATCTGACGTGTATCCGAGAGCCCGGCAACGTCCGTGACCCCTACGCTGTAGCTGTCACAAAACCTGAGTGTTCAACAATAGTTGGACACGTCCCAAGAAAAATTTCAGCTATATGTTCGCTCTTAAGTTTCTTCGAAATGGCTTGCTAACGCTACAAATGGTGCATTTTCTGTTCAGCATGCCTTGTGGTTTGTATCGACTACACCCATTCTACAGATATCATGTGCTGGTGGGACTGCGCATGCTCGAGCTAAGTCAGTGTAGGAACGGGTCGTCAAGTCATACCGTTTAGCAGGAAATTTTCGAGGTATAAAATTTCGCGGATTCACCCTGATCCGCGAAAACAGCGAAAATTAATACCCTCGAAAATTTCCCGCTATACGGTATATACCACTGTGACACCTGGCTATGCCTGTCCCATGTGCATGGAATGGAATCACTTTAGTTCTGTGGGGTACTGATCATACAACAGCCTCTGTACCTGGTGAACATTCAGTACAGTGATGATGTGTACCTTCGTTCACATGCAGCCTCTTCAGGGCCTCTATTGGGGACATGGGAATGGTGGATATCTTATCGGTGGTGAAAACAATGACTACTCTTCAGTCCCTAGAGTAAGTTGATTTGAAATTTTCACTGTTGTTACCCCGCGCGCATGCGCAAGGAGTAAAGCAATCGGTTTGTCCGTCTGTCGTCGTCGTTGTCGTTGTCGTCGTTGTCGGCATGAAAATTGCCAGATCTCGAGTTCTAGGCGTCTGTGCGTGCTGTAAGCACAACTAATCGGTAGATATTGTTGAAAAATTGGTTTCTATACATTTTGAATTGCTGAAAATAGCTACTAGCGCTATAAATCGTGCCTTTTCTGTTCAGCATGCCTGTGGTTTATCGACCACACCCACTCCACTGGCTTATGCTGATGTGACTGCGCATGCTCGAGCTCAGCATAGGAAAAAGGTCGTCAAAGCTCAGTTGACCACGTACTTTCATAACAGTTCTGAGTCTTGAATGCTATACTAGTGCAATGGATCTCAGAAGAGAGCGAAAGCGTTCACTTAAAGTTCGAGAGCAACAGGAAGCTGAACTTGAAAAGAATACAAGCCACTAAGAAAAGGTGTAGTCACGGAATAGACGTCATGGTTTGTTTGTAATATTATATTCACAACTGTGTGAAAATAAAGCTCAACACTTCATAATCTGAGGGATTCATTAACTCTATAATTAAAGTGGAATCCTGATAATTATTGCAATGCACGTTACTACATTCAATATACAAGAGTAAAGGACGTCAAGTCATAAAACAGCTCTACAGTAGAGTGTTGCAATACTATAGCTACAGATCTAGAGCGCGTGGGGTATGTGCTCTACAGAGCTCTAGTTAATTTTTGTTGCTGCATGATAACCCTTACCATATATGTTTGTATGGATAATGAATAATTTTTGTTGTTCAGACTGTAAACAATGAAAAATAACGATAATATTCTCCCAGTCTACAGTACTAGCTGCTGTGTGTGTTAGTGCTTGAGTGTGTCATTGTGTGCTGTGGTGAAGATATGTTCTTACTTCTGTTCACAGTATTGGGGAGAACTCTATTGAGGCCAAAGGAAGAGTATCCATTGCAGAAGCCATGGGCAAAACACCCAATCTTCAGCAGTTTAAACTGGGGTATGTAATAATATGCATGTATGTATATGTAGCAGCAATATTAGATCAAGCTGATTAGACATGTTACAGTTATCTTAGGCCAGTCATGAGATAACTGACTTATTATAATTATGATGTCATAAAGACATCTATTGTGGTCTCATTAGATACTCCTCACGGAGTTTGATGATGTGTCTTGGAATATTATGTTATGACAGATGTATACTAATTTCCCATTCACAGCCTCCGGTACATTGGTAGAGAAGCAGCTCTGTGTGTCTTAACAGCCATGAAGACAATGGCTACTCTTCCATGCATGGAGTAAGTTGACAGGAAACGTTACACATCATCATAGTGAATGTTTGGTGTCAGTATTGTGGTGCACTGATTTGTCTCACTATCATGATGACTTATTCCTTCACAGCCTCAGCTGGAACTCTCTGGGTGAAGATGGAGCTGCTGCCCTTTGTGAGATATTGAAGACAATGAGTAATCTCCACTACTTACAGTGAGTTAATCAAGCTACCTTGATTTTGAGTCAATAAAACCATAATTAGATCTGTAGTGTGATTAGAGTTTTCATTGTTCAATTTGTGGGCAGTGTACATGCACAGTAAGTTATAGCTCAGATAATAGATAGGCCAGACCATCAAACTACGAAAACCTAATGGAATGCCATGACATTGTGTAGACAATTAGCTACTGTAGAGCTTGGAAATTTTGCCAGAAATAATTTTCATCAATTTTACCACCTAATAATATTGTTGATGAAGATGTGCAATTTTTATCTAAATAATTTCCTCGGGAACATATTATATTATAAGCCACCAAAGGCAGAGAAGGAGACTGGAGTGTGCAACTACCACGTACGCCCAGATACCCAGGGGCGGATCTAGGGGGGGGTTCAGGGGGTTGCAACCCCCCCAAACGATTTTGAGCAGCCCCTCCCACTTATATACAAGGCCTACTATAGCTTGGCATAATAGCTGCCACTGTATGGTTAGCAGCAGACAAGCTGTGTAGTACATAATTCTCAAACCAACAGGTGGTTCACGGTGGTTAGTGGTACACTCTGAACATGGCTTCAGCTATGAATAATCTACTATAAACCACAAAAGTGGGCGTGGCTCATTAAAAGCGGGCGTGGTCTCAAAATTTTCGCGCGCTTCGCGCGCATTTATATTTACAACCCCACTATACTGAAATTCCTAGATCCGCCCCTGATACCATTGAGATACAAATTCATGCAGCACTATTTTCCATATTTGGAAACAGTGCATCTTTTGGAAATGCCTAGTATGTATACACACACAGCTAGTCACGCCCAGTTCCATGCGTGAATCTGGCACACAAGTTGCACACTGCTTCGCCACCTTCGGCAGCTCATATGCTCCTGTTTTTGTGAAATGTTTCAGCAGCACACAAAGGTAGCTGCTGGGCTCATGATCAGCAAGCTATAGTCTTCCATAAACTTTTCAGCTACACATATTCCCTGCATGTGACTGCTCAGTGGCTAGGCTGTTATTGACCTATTGAGTGGCGTGGCCTGGTTGAAGATAGAGTCAGAGTGGCTGAACTAGATACCTCCTTCACGTCAGCTTGCCTTGCCAGCACTGTGATACTCAGTTAGTGGCACATGCAGCAGCTCAGTCATACATACACAATCATGTTGTAATTTGCCACAGTATACATGTACATGCATCGTAATTTCTGTGGACTCTTAGAATGTTGTGTGAAGTAATTATCAATTATCTCTCTTCCCAGCCTTAGAAGTAACCAGATTGGTTCAGAGGGAGGAGTGGCTCTCTCTGAAGCCTTGAGAGGAATGACCAACCTTCAACACTTAGAGTAAGTTGACGGATACACATAGTACATGTATAGCTACAGTGCAAGCACAAAAATAGCTAAAATGCATCACACATGGTGTGTTTTATTGGACGATACCGGGTATACTAAGGTTCAATGCCCTATACTGAAAAATTGGAGTTTGGCCATTAATCCATGGGAGTGGGCTGGGGGGTGATGGAGGAGAATAAATCCATAAATTTGTCTCTAAATAAATTTTACATAATTTTTCAGCAGCACACAATGGTAGCTGTTGGGCTTGGCACACTTTTTTTCGACTACACATAATTATTCCCTGCATGTGACTGCTCAGTGCTAGGCTGTTATTGATCTATTGAGCGGCATGGCCTGGTTGAAGATAGAATCAGAGTGGCTGAACTAGATACCTCCTTCACATCAGCTTGCCTTGCCAGCACTGTGATACTCAGTTAGTGGCACATGCAGCAGCTCAGTCATACATACACAATCATGCCACAGTATACATGTACATGCATCATAATTTCTGCAGACTCTTGGAATGTTAATTATCAATATATCCTGATTCACCCTTGTATCCTAGGTAACAGGGTGTTATAACTAAAATATTGACCTAGCTCCCTCAGGCAAATATAATCCCCTGTGAACACTATAGTGCACTGCACTAAAAATATGCCAGCCAACGATTTCCTACCATCTAAACACAAATACTAAGAAACTGACCAATCAGGATATATATCAGATGTCACATGGTAGGCACGCGTATTATTGATTATAAAGCCCCTCCCCCTCGGGCTGCGCCCTCGGGGTCGTAGGCTTTATAATCCATAATACACTGCCTCCCATGCGATATCTATTACATATAATTATTATCTCTATTCCCAGCCTTTATAATAACAAGATTGGTTCAGAGGGAGGAGTGGCTCTCTCTGAAGCCTTGAGAGGAATGACCAACTTTCAACACTTAAAGTAAGTTGACAGATACACATAGTATATGTATAGCTACGTATACAGTGCAAGCACGAAAATAGCTAAAAAATCATCACACATGGTGCGTTTTATTGGACGATACCGCATGTGACTGCTCAGTGCTAGGGGCGTGGCCTGGTTGAAGATAGAGTCAGAGTGGCTGAACTAGATACCTCCTTCACGTCAGCTTGCCTTGCCAGCACTGTGATACTCAGTTTGTGGCACATGCAGCAGCTCAGTCATACATACACAATCATGTTGTAATTTGCCACAGTATACATGTACATGCATCATAGTTTCTGTGGACTCTTGGAATGTTGTGGTGAAGTAATTATCAATTATCTCTATTCCCAGCCTTACAAATAACCAGATTAGTTCAGAGGGAGGAGTGGCTCTCTCTGAAGCCTTGAGAGGAATGACCAACCTTCAACACTTAGAGTAAGTTGACAGATACACATAGTACATGTATAGCTACAGTGCAAGCATTAAATAAAAATACTCACATACTCATTTAATTTAGTGGTAATTTAACTACCGTGTTTATGCTAATAGAACGCATGATCCAATTACCGCAAGAAAATTCAATTCCAGGAATTGTTTGTATTCTATTAGAACGGAAGTGACTGTCTATAATTAGGATTGGTCAGAACTGTAGGGCCGTGTGCACAAAGAAGAGTGGCCTTAATGCCTCGGGCCATAGCTACAGCTAGAGACGCATTTTGTCGATCGAACGATCGGTGCGAAAGCGCCGTGCGTTTCGAGAGGCCGGCTTGCTGAGCAGGTGCTGGCGCTAGCCACAGAGCCTTGAGCGAAGCGAGAGGCGAGGTCTGTTCTTTGTCATACCTGTCAGTAGTCCGGTAACAACGTTAGAGCAGAGCGAGAACGTCACCATTGCACACTTAGTTGGAGGGGTGTGGCCTCTGCAACCGCTTCCATCTGTGCATGCGCACGGTACTAATGTGTGAGCATGTACTGTTATTAAAATTAATACATGATCATGCATGCTAGCCACATTATCCCATGATTGTGACATTAAACATACTTGTACTGAGAATAATAAAATTATGTCAGTATGGCCTAGCTATACTCCATAAAACAATTTTGAAGGCTGACTTTGGTGGCTTGAGACGAGACAATCAAACTTAGTCTACTAGAAATACCAAATTTCTTCTGTCATAATTATTATGTTGATGGAAGTGGAAATTGTGCCAACTTCACTACCTACTGTAGTTGGTGAAAAATCTTCAAATAAAACATCCCAAGCTATACAGCAAACCACAAGCACTTATAATAAAGTCTGCATGTATTCACTGTGGCCAGAACCCAAGCCAAAGCCATCCCACTACCAGCCCACACAAATAACTTCCCAACAGCTATATATGAAATTTATAGCATACCGTAATTTGCGAAAAAAAAATTTTATCGTTAAAAATTTTCATTTTGCGCAAAGTGATGAAATCTTTTTACGTGAAAAATTAATAGTTTACCTGCAGTTGTACTAACTTATACAGCGAATAGATGGCGCACGCTTGAAGTTGACGAAAATATTGTTACACGAATATTTCTAACACAGAAATTTTGCGAACGAAATTAACACGAATTATGGTACTCTCACAATCATATCCGTGGCAGTTGTGGCATATCTATTCACTGCCCTACTCTAACAACTGACTCTACATGTATGATTCCGCTGTGGACAACACCTGTGTACATGTACATGTATGCATACATGCATGCATGCATAAATACAACCAGACTGCATTATGTGCTCCTGGACACACGCACAGATTTCAGCCACATATACATATACAGTTTGTTAGTGTGAGACTCATTCAGACCTGCCCCAATTAGTTAACCACTATGGCATGCTACTCTGAGTGGTAATGATGACATGTTGTTGACATTATTACTACTATAATCACATAGTTATTTTGTCTCTATACAAAAGTCCCATAGACTACAGTGGCGGATCTAGGATTTCTAAAAGGGGGGTTCTAATATACTGTTGCGCGCGAAGCGCGCGCGAATTTTTAGAAGCCACGCCCACTTTTGGGCAAAACCACGCCCACTTTCAATCGTTTTTGAGACAGTCTACCAGCTCTTTCAGTCCAATCGATCTGTTTTCGAACGAATTTCTTCTAAAGCATTCTAAGGTGAGCCATAACAGCAGTTTTCTTAGTTCTGTAGCCAGAAAGGGGGGTTCCATTTTCCTATCATCAGTATACTTCTTAGTGCTAGGTGTAGCCAAAAGGGGGGTTCCTGTGCACCCCTGGATCCCCCTCTGGATCCGCCACTGGACTAAGTGTGTAATTATTTTCTTAATTGCACACTTATTCGCTTAGTAATTGCACACTTACAGACCGGTAGCGGCGTGCGCTGCATGGACCAATCAGATCGCACGTACGATCATAGCAACAAGCACTAGCCCAGCAACGAATGAGTCCTTGAATGGCGGATAGCTGGCATGGCATGGCCTACCATGGCGTTGTGAAGATTGACAGAGAAGGCTTCATGAAAGTCACTGAGCTAGACTCTTCCTCTTCGTTTGTATCTCTGCTGTCAGAACGCTGAGCTCTAGAATGAGCGAGCAAAACGGTGTACTAGTCCGTGTAGCTACTCGTGCATATGACAGCGAGGCGTGGTCAGCTAGCTTCTTGTGACTATTGAACTATTGAACTCGTCGACCACTTACCAATATTGATCTGACTGACCATACAGCAACATTCTTGTGGTTGGCCTTGCTCACCAGCTACAACTTACAGCTTCTTTGCTAACTGTACTATATGATTAATATGCAATCACATGAATTCTCGTGCAATTTTGGGAAATAATTGCACTCGTTATGTATTAGAAGGATAAATTGCACTCGACTTCGCCTCATGCAATTACTTTCCTTCTAATACATAACTCATGCAATTATTTCCCAAATTGCACTCGAATTCATGTGATTACCTATTCTAATTTTTGATTATGAGCAGTCAACCCTACATACTATTTTATACATGATGACTTTTCTCATTTATAGCCTTGGCAGTAATGCTATCAGCACTAAAGCAGCTGTGGCCCTCTCCGTTGCCATGGAGACAATGAGCAATCTGCAGTATTTAAAGTGAGTTACTTGGGCAAACTCCAAATCAGTTAATCAATCAAGACTGGTATAGTCTTCAGTCTGTAGCAATAAATTAAGTATTATGAATTGAACTGAGGATATGCACCCCGGAAAATTAATGGTGAAAAAATTGAAACAATCATGCAATTAATCGATCAGGACTGGTATAATATCTTCAATCTGTAGCAATAAATTAAGTATTAGGATATGCATCCCAGAAATGGTGAAAAAAATTGAAACAGTATTAATTTTTAGACTCATTTTGCTTATGGTTGTCAATGATTATAGTACATTTTTTGTTGCTTACATACTGTATTCGCTCGATCAGATGCTGCGGCTACTATTTATTTCATCGCCCAAGTTTGTGTGGCGTTTATTGATACCAGTAGCTGCCAGAGAGGCAATCCTTAGAGATTGACACCGGCCACTGATCTAGGAGATTCTGGCCCTTTTGCTGATGTAGAAGAAGGTTAGAACTTGTTCTAGAAGACTGCTAAGTATTTATCGTTACTTTTCTTGTACCTGCCATCGAGAACGAGTCGTGAGGCATGTCCATGTGCTGCATGCTTCTCGAATAGTAGGCGTGGCACGGCTACTATTCGAGAGCAGCGACTATTTCATTCAGCACTTCCGGAGGTGCGGCGACTATTCGAGAGCAGCGTCTGATCGAACGAATATAGTAATTATATCAATTTACACAGTAAATTATACTGCATTTCCAAATGAAGCGGTGGCATCCTAGCTATGACCAATGCTTAAGACAATTATAATGTCATGATGAATCATTTCGCTCTCATGTGCAGTCTCAGACACAATGACATAGACGACGAGGGAGCTGTGGCTATCTCATCATCCTTGATGAAAATGTCCAGTCTTCAAACATTAGAGTAAGTTGACTAGTCTATACACATACAGTAAGTAGAGTAGTGCATCCGGCATTGTAGGCCTGACAAGCAAGGGGTGGGGTAGCCAGCCAATAATCACACATCCTCATTCATGTTCACAGTCCTGTAAGGGGATGGTCTACCATTGCTAGCCAGCGAAGAGGGTGGCTCCAGAGGCTGGTACCCCCCCCCCCCCAACCCCTCCACCACCACCACCACCACCACCACTAGCTACCGTACACACACACATATTCTTAGCTATAATAATAATATTGTTATATTATGCCCCCCCCCCCCCCCCCCACTAGCTACCACACACACACACACACATTCTTAGCTATAATTGTTATGCATCATGACAAAGCTGGTCCTCAAGACTCTCAACTAGTGACTAGCATTCATTTCTTCATTGATACAACCTTAGAAACTGTTGCTAGCATCATTAGACTAAGTGCAAACTGGGCATGGTTTTGAACTTTTCAATGATAGTATCATTGACAAGTTGTTATGATAAAAGTTAAGATCATATGCTGTGTCAATATTCTCATGATTGCTGTCAAAGCACTAATGTATACAGCTTACATTTATTTTAGCTATAAGCATGTCATGCACAAACACAGTACAGGTAGGAATTTTACAAATCAGATGGCTATATATATAGCTACTGGTGGTGAAAGCTATACTCATGATCAGTGGTGTATATACTGTATTTCTTCTAAAAATTTGGCATGGAAATAATAATATTACTTGAGCTTCGCCAAATTTTTAGAGGTTAATTAATGTTCAACATTCCATCCACGTGTGCATTCTATTCCCGTTTATAGCATATACATGTGACGACCTTTGCCAAAAATTAGAGACTTTTTAAAACATTCAGTAAAGGGTACCAAATAATTAGAAGGACCAATTAATTTTTTTAGAAAAATACGGTGATCAAGGATTGGAGGAGGAGGGGGTACTAGACATAATATTAACTGTATGCATGCGGCCATGATATTGGTTGGGCATTAGTGAAGCTGAATCTAATTTTGCAGTCTATTTGGGAACCCAATAGGAGACAGAGGAGCTGAGGGCCTTGCCATGGCAATGAAGACCATGAACCTTCAAACTCTATAGTAAGGCTGTATGTACCATATCTCAGTTATTAAATCTAATACTCCACCCTCTTGTTGTTGTGGGACAATCACTTGCATCGTCAGTCTAGCAAACCACATCTTTATCTAGGATGTGTGGGTATACATTGTTGGTAATTCAATATTGTGGCCACATTTGAATTCCAAATAATTCAGTATCCAAAAAATTTGGTGTGTGTTGTACACTTGCCACCATTCATTAATCGTTGTTGCTATAATTAAATTCCATACTTTAATTAATTCCCATTCACATACCCTATAAAGCTATTACCTCTTAATTATTCCTGCTACCCTTTATTTGGTGCATGCCATTAATCCCGACTTGTAAGTTTTGGCATATGAATACGTACACCCAAGTGCATTGCTATAACGATACTGATAGCTACATGTACATGTGATACCAGTATGTCATCATGAGTCATGTGAGAGCAATTATACATGTTCTTCCTCATTCACAGCTTTGGTGGGGAGGGGTCTAGGTGTTCACATAAAGGAGCTATGATGGTCTTGGCTGCTATAAGGACAATGTCTAACATGAAAGAGTTGGGGTAAGTGCACATGGCCAGATTAGCCCTTTAGTCTAAGAGTGTGTACATATGCCACTGAATCGTGCCTATAATTAATTCTGCCACAGTTTCCAATACCTTCCTCTTGGGGACGATGGAGCTAAAGCCTTCCTTGAATCTGTGAAAGTGATGCCCAATCTTCAAACATTGTAGTAAGTTGACAATACATAATGTCATGTAATTTGGTTAATGTATATTTGCTGTACTTGAGAGTATATATGAATTATATGTGCCTAGTTTTTTGATATTTCATTCATTATTGTGGATATCATACATCAATTATGGCCATTTATTTGGGGAGTGTCTGGCAAAATTTAATTTAGCATAAATCATGACTTTATGTCCCCCCTCCCCAGCCCCCAGGATGTTATATTACCCAACATAATTATTAAGACTCCACTCTCCCTCTAACCTCCCAGTCTAGTGAGCTAACACCTCACTCACTGGCTGGTTAATATACATAGCTATTATATGCCTTATAAAAATGAGAGAGAAATCTGCATAATGAGTTTTAAGCTGATCAGTGAGCTTGTGTTGGATGAATTCCAGCCAGTAATTTGCATACACAATTTCTCCTCATTTTGCATTTGAACATGACCACAGCATCACGGCCATGAGAGCATAGTGACACAGACCCAGGTATGGGTTTGCGGCAGCACAACTGTCTGACCATGGTATTAATGATATTCATGTCCATAAGCCAATTGTGTGGCTAAGTCTGGAATGCTGCTGATAGTGCTAGACCCTCCCTCACTGTTTAATTAAGAGCTTCACTGACTAAAATTATAATAACCATCGAGAGAGGGTACCAGTTTAGCTCTAACCTAGGCCTCCCTACATAATATTCAGTCCCTTGTTAACTTTAGTCTTGTGATGCTGCATGACCCTAACAACACAGCCACACCCACTCACATTGTTAACATCAGCCTGCCCATGGCTGGTGGTGTCAGTCTGGATTTATCAACGGAGGGGGAGCTAGTGGGTGTGGTAGGGAGTGTGCCCACTGATGAGAGGTGTAGCAGATAATTTTTATTATGTGGCATTTAATGTAGTGCATTGTATAATATGTTATGATAGGAATTCCATTTGGGAGGGGGGCCGGGGGTAAGGGACAGAAATAAGAAGCTTAAGTGGGGTGTTTCCTCAAAAACTTATGGCACATTAGAAATGGTAGCTACTTTATTTGTCCCTCGAAAGTCAGCCTAATTTTATACAGCCAGCTTGGTTCTTTGTGTGTCAGTCTTAACACTAATCTTTTCTGTACATGCATGGATAATTAAATTTTCATCTTTCACCAATCTTGAAACTGCTGTGAATTTCGTTGCAACATTATAGCATTTTCTTCACTAGTAAGCTGGTGTGTCACTGTGGTCACAAATCATTTTTATTTCTATTCACAGTGTCGATGATATGCGTGGCATCAGTGAGGTTGGAGAACAGGCTCTGGAAGAAGCTAAGGAACTGGTAGAAGCAAGAAGTAAAAATTGACCACTGTTATTCATAATCACTACAATCGTGCGTCTATTGGCCGTAATTCCTTGACTTCATCCTGATTCACATTACACCACTGATCTGTGATTGCACAATAATTTTTACTGAATTTTCTGTATACAAAATCTTACTTTATGATGGTCAACTTAAGCATATCATTAATTTTAATTTTTAATATCTATGCTTGTTCATCCCAATTTAATTTGCAATATCTATTTGTTCATCCGGATCCCATGCCAATTCAAAATCATAATATTTTTAAATTTCGTAGCTTTGGTTTGTATTCCAACATAATTATTATCATGATTTATTGACTTGAACTTGAAATAAAAGAGCAACATTGTAATAAATTATAGACATTGAAAGAAGAGAATAATAATAATATTGAGAAACTGCTATACAAAAACAGGCCAGTCTCCAGAGCAGCTGGATGTTGTAGGCCAATAAACATCCATCAGCTACAGTCTGAAGGAAATAGAACAAAACTCACCTCACAGAAAAATTCTATGTGACCAATCTTGCTAGCTGTTTGTAGCAACAAAGCAAAGTGCCACTGCAGGCATACATGAGTGTGTGCTGCAATTGCATCACACAGAGTATGTCCAAATGAAAAATCAAAAAGAGAAGAGAGAGAGAAAAAACACTGAATACGTCCTTGAAGCAAGAATGTAAAAAGAGCAACACTACATGACATACAGACTGATATACTCTAACAACTCCATCTTCTATACTTACATACATTGATTGGCAACAGTACACAAAAACACAGATTTCCAAGTATTTTTTATAATTTTGGTAGTAGTCCAATCCAGTCCGAATTAATAATTCACTAGAGCAATGACTCATGCAGATGATACTGTCAGCTGCCCCTTTTGGCTCCTGTTGGTGAAGTTGTTATTCCTGGAGCAGATATAGTGGTATGTACCCTCCTTGGTGAAGCGAAGGATAGCTCCCTCAAACGACGGAGAAGCATTGTTCAAGAGCTGCTGGAGAGTTGCTTTTATCTCGACCGACTCACTGCTGCAAGTTGCTGCCACGTACCACACAGCGGTAGTAGCCAGAGCTGGCAAAAGCCGTGGCTATGTCTTAAGCACTGAGGCCGGGGTTGTTGGGGTTATCAGCGAAGGAGGTCCAGATGATCTCAGCATCTTTGAATAGGGTGGCATTCTCCCAAGGGAGAGGGTAGTTGGTATTGGGGTCCAAGACTTGAACGATGTTGTTGCGATCAGTGCCTCCTCTGCCCTCACCTGCATCTCCTGTCTGACCATCTCCACCAGGGTTACCATTGTTGTGGGTGTTGGAACCTACATCAAGAGATATTGTAGTGATTCAGTATTCTTAGAGAGTGAGAGAGAAAGAAAGAGAGAGAGAGAGAGAGAGAGAGAGAGAGAGAGAGAGAGAGAGAGAGAGAGAGAGAGAGAGAAGGAGAGAGTGTGAGAAAGAGAGGGGGGAGAGAGGGAGAGAGAGAAACATCTCACCAGTCCACTGAACATGGATGCTATCTCCCGACTCAATATTCAACCGATTTGGTATGAAGTCGTACTCCACTGACGGGTACAATTGGACAATGTTGCCTATCTTTCCTCGAACATTGAGATTGTGCAGCCCGCACTCTTGACCTTGCTGGGGTAGGCTTGACCTTGGGCGCAGCTCCATCATGTGACTCCTGTCCTGGAATGTTCGTCCAAACTGTGCGGTGTTGATGGAAAGGCGGAGGGACTTGTTTGTAGTAGAGCCAATGTTCACGTTGGGGTTCTGCTCTAAGGAATAAATACAGCAAACAAAGGGTTAATTAAAAATCGTCAGCATGGTGGATAGTACATGTAGTTATGAAGTGATCGAGTCCTTGGGATCTTATAAAAATTGAAATCTTACCGATTTTGTGTTTCAATATACACACCCACACATATAATGACAAAAGTGCTCTCTCTCTCTCCCCATCTCTCACCTGATCCTAACCACTGCCAGTTTGTTGGTCTGGCTGGGGAAATAAAGAATCTTCCACGTATAATTGAGGGGCACCCTGTCCCTGCCGTTGCCAAGGTGATTATCCCTCGACCAGCCAGCTTGGACGCATTCTGAGGGTCCGGGAAGAATCAGACATCGGCAATTATCGTCATAATAGGTGGGTTTGGCCCAGACATGACAATAGCCATCTTTGTTATTTTTATTGCGTGCTGCACAAACAGCAAGGGTCGAGATGTCACGGTCATAGTCGATGTAGGCATACTCAGTGTACCAGACACCTGTAATGATGAGAAGAGATAAAAATTCTTATCACAAGCTAAGCAGCTATCTCTTTGAAATTTTCTCAAGCTTTTACCTCTTACCTCTCTCTCTCTCTCTCCCTCCCTCCCTTTCTCTCTCTCCCCCTGTCTCCCTCCACCCCTTTCCCCTCTCCTCTCTTTCTCTCTTCCACCGTTCAATTCCTACCTCCATTATCCGTGCACTCTTCCTCATTGTTGTACTGTGACCAGCTCCTTCGTTCCCCACTGGTGAAGTTCTGAAATCACACTGTGGTTTAGTTTTATACCAAGCAGATGAACAAAAATTTTCCCTTTCAAGGCTTTGCTAGTGTTTCCTCCAAAATGATCAAATTTACCCCTTCCAGTATAGCATGCTATATTCTCGTACCCCAGCATAGTATCTCACCCTCGGTCTTGTCCAGTCGAACCGCACGCGTCCAATTTTACAACATTTTGTTTTTTCCACGGAAGTAACTTGTAACCGTCGAAATGACGCTAGTGCGAAGATGGGTGTGCCTGAAAACACTATTTTCTCTACAACCCAGAAGGTGTTTGGGATAGGTTTGGTGGTGCCAGAAGGATAAAAAGGAACGTGTCCAACGATATCTACACCGATGAAGGAAAGCTACTCGGTCCCTGCGGTGTTCTCGCTGTCAACAAACCACGCAGTAAAAAATGGCTACCCGGATGTTTCGAATTGGTGAGCCATAACTTGTGTACTCTTCATTGGACACACTTTTTGATTTTTTGCAACAAATTTTGCATCGTATTTGTTACTCTTGTGAAAATATTAGTGTGAATGCACGTGCGTTACGGATTTGTTCCATCGCTGAATAGATGTTGGTATATGTACACAAGAATTTCAATACTGAGAATCAGGAAATCACCAAAACTGGCTTTCAAGCAGGGCCTAGGTATCAGAACCAAAAGTGTGACTGGAGTGGCCTTATGTGTGTGCACACTCGAGACATGTGTTGGGGTGCTTTAATTGGGAATCCAAGCTTACTGCATAAGCCTAAATCAGTTTCTGGGGCGCCACATGAGCATGTTTCTGTGCTTCATAAAAGCATTTTTGTAATCCTTGCCTTCTTGATTTGGCAGGAGAATATTCGTGCTCTGCAATGTCGGGTATACTGAATCTAAATCACATAGAAACCGGCTAATATGTGCACTCTCTCTTTGTGTGGTAAACGTGTAGATGAAGTATCATACATAATACGCTGTGTCTACAGTGCCGGTACCAGCACCGCAATTTAGGCGTTATAGTGCCGGTAAGTCCATATAAAATACTGTACTCTTATGTGACCCTAGTCCCCGCCCCCTCCTGCATATGGCAATATAAATTTGTACATAGATTTGCTGGCACTCTAGACACTGTGTAAATAGTATTGTAGTGATGCTACCTCCATCTTCAATCTCTCTCGGATCAGATCAGCTATGGCGTCCTTAAAGGGAGGCGGTAGACTCTTATAGGCGGCTGTACGTCTCCATAGCAGGAGAACACCAAGAGCTGTAAGTCCATACCCTACCGGATTAATGCACCTACCGTATCCATAGATTAATCTATGCCGTATCCGATCTAATTAACGCGCCTCTCTAATAGATGCGCCACCTCGGCCTGAAGTGCAATTTTCACGCTCTATTTAAATGCGCCCACCCACGCGTCCCTATACTTTTGTGTATAAATTTTGCACGCCACCTGGTCGCAAAGGATAATTTTCACGCTCTAATGGCGCGCCACCCAGCACTCGTAATTATTTTTTCATGGCGCGTTAATTACATGTAGATCGGATACGGTATCAATGTATTGCCCCAGGTATCACCCCACGGGCAAGGGTGGGGGATTTGACCTATGTGAAATCAATTGCCTCTCCCCTGGAGCAAATACTGGGATCAAATGCTAGGACTGTACTTTACCCCTATTATCCATAAATATTGATGAAATCCCCCTGATCCGGGGCATATTTATCGGTCAAACACAATCAAGTCCCCACCTTTTGCCAGTGGGGTGGTAGGTGGGGCAATACATTGATAGGTGCATGATGGATTGTATTATAGTGACAACTACATGTATATCAAAGTGAAGTGCCGGGTTATAGTCCAGTCTCACCGGTGCCTGCTCCCAGCCTGTGCATATAGTCCTACTGAACTACTACTTACGTAGATATCGCCTAACAAATTACTTATAAATGATTATTTAAGTGCTATCTTAAGAGTAGAATCATATTTCAAGGGGTGGTCACATATATACCTGCTGTACTGACACCTGTGACCGGGATCAAAATTTGATCGGGGCCATATTTGGACCTTGATCGCTTGATCACACTGCTAATAGAGCCTTGACTTTTGATTGCCAACCAGGGGTGGGCGGGGTGTGGGTGGAGTCAAAGGACAGGACCCATCTTGACCTTGATTTGAGCAGTGCAAACGGACATTTTGATCGCTTGATCATCTCCAATTTTATAGCTTGACTGCTTGATCTCACTTTGATCCCGGTCGCAGGTGTCAGTACAGCAGGTATATATGTGACCACCCCTTGTATTTCTTTACAATAATAATATTATTATTTCTATCTTACTCACACTATACATGTAGCTAGCTGTTGGTTCAGCGGGGCTGGTGTGTCCAGTGCGTCACTTAAACCTCCACGAGTACTAGAGCAAGAACCTGATGGAGTCGTACAAGATCAACACACAGAAGTTTGAGATTGCAGAGACACTGGAGAAGGCGGGCAGAGCAGCAAAGAGCCTGGGCAAGTGCTTAAAAAGAAATGATGTTTAGCACACGAATGTATTATTATTTGAAGTATAGTCAAATGAATGGGTTGAGAGAGAGTGTACTAATATTATAATAACCTGTAGTGCATTTGTAGTCAATATATGTCTCATATGTCACAGTGTTAAGACACTGACTATAAAATTATATAACTGTAACAATTGCATCCATTGTGATCACATTACAATGTATAGTGCCAAGCTTGAGGGTTAACGTGAGCATTCGCTTGCCAACAGTATACATGTGGTTTCTACTGTGCATACATTTGAGCGGTGTTTCACGACTGCAGGTGTGAAGGAGGTTGTTGTGAAGGCCCAGATCCTAGCAGGAGGGAGGGGCAAAGGAGTGTTCTCAAGTGGACTGGAAAGCAGAGTCAAAGTCACACAAGAGTATATTAATGCTAAAAATTAGTATATGTAGTCTGTATCTGTCACATAACATTATTATAATGATACAATGTATAGCTCTGTGGTATAGGAAAGGTATTGGAGGAGTTTCTAAAATTGACATCAATTATTAGTCACCTGTATTCTGTGATGTTAATGGCATTGTCTCCTCTTTATTATTTCAATTATAGCCTTGACTTTATTACAGGCCTAACTTAACAGATGATTGGGTACAAGCTGAAGACTAAACAGACTACTGGTGATGGAGTGACAGTCAATAGAATCATAGTTGCAGAATCACTGGATATAGCTAGAGAGACTTACTTTGCCATCGTGATGGATTGGAGTCACCAAGGTCCTGTCATGATAGGTAGCCCAGCTGGAGGGGTGGACATAGAAGAGGTGGTAGCTACAACACCAGAGAAGATTTTCAAGGTTAGAGGAGAGAGAGAGAGAGAGAGAGAGAGAGAGAGAGAGAGAGAGAGAGAGAGAGAGAGAGAGAGAGAGAGAGAGAGAGAGAGAGAGAGAGAGAGAGAGAGAGAGAGAGAGAGAGAGAGAGAGAGAGAGAGAGAGAGAGAGAGAGAGAGAGAGAGAGAGAGAGAGAGGAGGGAAGGAGTTGGGAGAGAATGGGTGAAGAAGTGGAAAGAGGGAAGGGGGTGGAGGGATAGATGGAAAAAAAGAAAGAGGGAGAAACTGAGTTACTTATGTCACATTTTGTCATGGCAGATTCCTGTAGACATCATGACGGGAGTAACTGATGAGCAATGCAGAGAAATGGCACAAAATTTGGAGTTTAAGGGATCAGCTTTAACAGAGGTACATGTACATCTACATGCTTAAAAAATTAGTCATACTACTTACAATGTCGTGATGCTTGTGAATTTAGGCTGCCACGCAAATCAAGAATCTATATAATCTCTTCTATGGAGTGCATAGATGCCACTCAAGTGGAAATCCATCCCTTTTTGAGAGACTGCAGACAATAAAGGTAACAAAAATGTACAAATTGTTTACTTCTTTTGGTAAAAATATAATGATATTTTTGCAAAAATATGATAATGTCACAGTTGTGTGCTTTGATGCCAAGATTAACTTGATGACAATGCTAAGCTTCGTCAGAAGGAGATCTTTGCTCAGGAGGACACGTCTGAGAGTGATCCTCATGAGGTAGAGGCAGTGAAGTCTGATCTCAACTACATCGGCATGACTGGAAATATTGGCTGCCTAGGTAAATGTATAGCTATGTGCATGCATTCACCCATGCATCAGTGCAGTGTAGCTACTTGTTGTTGAGGAAGGAAGTTAGTAATCGGGTACTTTGTTGCTGAGTCCAGTGCAGCTTGTAGTATCTAGTGTAAAATTACTATGATATCTACTGTGAGAAAAGGGATATACTTTTATTCAGTATCCAATTCCTGCAAAGTGGACGGACTATTGCTCCAATGAAGGAAATAACTAAGTCTTAATGTTTGGTAATCACGTTATTATCAACCCCTTGCACCCTGCCCTTATCAATCCCCCTCCCCCCACAATTACGGTAGTGACTCATGCTTTGCTCTGTTTCAGTAAATGGAGCAGGGCTAGCTATGGCTACCATGGACATCATCAAGCTTCACTAAGGAGAGCCGGCCAACTTCCTGGATGTAGGGGGCGGAGTCAACGAGGGACAGGTGCTCAAGGCATTCCAGCTGCTCACTAGAGACCCACAGGTCAGTCAACCTGATATTATTTCTATGAGTGATCTTTGGTGAAATTTTGCGAGTAATCAAGGCTACTATATAACTTGCATCAGGATTTGCTGGGGGGTGGGGGGGGGGGGGGGGGGTTCATATCAAATTGAGGGACAAGCCAATTCCTATATAGGGGGCAAATCCTCAAATTTCTGTATTATCCTTCAGGTGAAGGCGATACTGGTGAACATATTTGGTGGAATAGTGAACTGTGCCACGATAGCCAAGCTATTTGTGGTTTTGTTTCACGGTTAAACATGGATGCATGTGGGGGATCATCCAGAGTTGTGTCCACCTTTAATGTACATTTCGACTCACAGCTTGTATTGAAAAGGGGTGTAGCTATGTATCACTGTGTTTAGCTCTCAGTTGTGCCTCATAGTCCTTTGCCTGTGATTTTAGTGAATCCACACTGCTGTCAGAGGGTTTGGACTGTTTACGTGTTGGTTCCTGCTCTGAACCATCATCATGAGACTTTTGTTTCTGCCCAATCCCTACAAACCACAGTGTCACCTTTCCTTTATTAGCTGCCATTTTCACCATCACAGTAATCACCCGTTAAATCTTCACCCAGACAGTGGGAGTACATAACCTGTTGGATGAATACGCAACATAAAGAAGAGTCAGGAGTGGGGCTAATTCGGAATTGAAAATCGAGTACGCCAATCTAGGGGTCTGGGGGCATGTATGGAAGATGTTTACGCATTCTGAGCACACTGATTCATAAAATTAGATTTTTGGAGATCATTAATTGTGACAGACTGACATAAATTCATGTGTACAGATTTGAGGTTATAGGCTACATGCGTACATAATAGATGTATTATACGTAATTACTGGGTACAGGGATTTCACCCACCTCTATTAAATTTTGGTTCTTCCACCACTGTATGACGGTACCTACAAACCTGAACACGGATAGTATCTGATCGCAGCTGGCACTGGAGTGAGTCCAATAGTGGAATATCAAAGCAGTAATCTCGTTTTCTCACTATCCTTCCATTAGCTACACACACAGACTCCCCTAGGACACGTTCTGTTGGATTCTTTGTAAAGAACATGTTTAGTATCAATAATTAATATGCACCATAGATCTACTATTTTATTAGCTACCAACAGATGGTAATGTTGGGTGTAGTATTATGACTGACTGCTGGTACTACGTGCTCTCTAGTCCAGTGAAGGGATTAATGTCGGAAAGACACTCAACAACATCTTATGGTTGCAATGCATCAGAATCTGAGAGGTATTGGATGATTTTTGTAGTACAGCTATCAAGAGCCATAGTCCATAATCCTAATACAATGTAATTGTGGTAAAACTTGTTAATTAAACTAATGATCAAGTGCACATACCTTTGAAGTCTCCAACTAGCTTCTCAACTGTACCTAAAGGAAGCTTGTATTCCTCCCTTACTTTCGATCGAAACAGAGCCGCCATATACTTTTGAGGTTATCATGTCGACTGAGTGAATGTTCGATTAAGTAGAGTGAAATCGGCGGGATCGCTCAGCATTACTTTTGAGGTTATCTCTCGAATCGCCTCCTGATACTTGACTAGTACTCCCCTCATCTGACAAATGCAGCACTTCTCTATGCTTTCTATAAACGTGAGAACAGAAAGCCTCGGACTCAAAATCCTTGTACATTTCTGCACAAGAAGCAATTCCACAACGTATGGAGTGGTTGGGATCATATTATTGATGAGTGTTCCCGATGTGGCGCCAGAAGGACTGCGGAACACAGTTGCACGAGAAAAGGTTGCAAATAGTGCAAATGCACTTCTCTATGAGGATTGCGTACAGCAGGCAACTACAATATACTACAGCAACAATAAGCGCCTTTGATATTGGCAGCTGCAGTCATTGCCATGGTTAATATCTCAAACTCTGTTGCTTTCAAAAGCCTCTGTTTTGTGAGAGTTTAGCGCTCAGACAGCTCAACGATCTGAAGGATTTGAGAATGAGTTTTGCTAGCAAAACCATATCCGAATTCTGTGAATGGCGGAGGTTCAACAAGTTCAGAGACCAAGTGATTAGCACCCTCAAAGATAGTGTAGTGTAGTTATGTTGGTTGACTGCAGTGTCCAATTTACCTTGGCCAACGCGGGTGTGCTTCTGAAGATGGTACTTGACTTCTAGGTCACAATACATGATGGTAGCAGCTTTCAAAATATATTTATATGGTTGGTCACTAGCTATATTAATCAGATCCGTGTATTAGTGCATGGTGTATAGTAATAATATTTGTTGTTTTTATATTATTATTATTATTATTACAAGCTAAACCACACCATAAGATAAAAGAATTGTGACAACCTGCTCCAGAGAACACAACCACATTGCCAGTATATTCGCTTTGTAAGAGGCTGTTGATAATTTGCTATTGAGTCACATAATATACTTGGTAGATCATTACATGTATTAATTTTATGTTCAATAATATGGATGATGTAGCAAATCCCAGTCCGTGGAAAAGTCAATATCAAGGTTACTACTATTTGTATCCATGGACAATGCCCTCTGACGTACCTTTAGGGTCACTTGGCACTAATGTTGTGTCTGGCCACCTGATATTCCAATACCACAATGTCATGCTGCAGCTAACGATATATCCTGACATATGGATGGCTATCTGAAATTCTAACAGCATAATATTATTAGGTCAAAGCTACTGTTACAGTAGGACCTTCCGGACAACTACCTATGATAGCCTGCAGTCACAGGGTAGTAATTGTATCAGCTGATGAAAGTCGAATTTTCCACAATAATATCATAATAATAATATTATTATTACATCAATTAAAGTAGCTATGTACCTAGCCTATCTGAATTAACAATGACTCTTAGACTTACGATTTTCGGCTTTAAATTATAGATGTCAAATGCTGTAGAAGAATTGATCAGTGTCAACCAAAATGTGAATTGCAGTGTTGTAAATATTAATTTTATAGTGATAGTGATTAAGCAGTCACTGATTGCGTGCACCTTAGTGGTTTGACCTTGCCATTGATTCCCACAGCTCAAAGTTTAATTATCACACTAAATTGCAGTTTAATGCTGATATGACTGGTTGAGACTGCATGCCTTATAGCTATTTTTAACCTACACATGTATGTAATACTCTATTTACAACAATAATAATACATGTACAACAGCATAAATCTACATAAATGTACTGTACAAGCTATAATATGGATACATCAACAATAATAATTATTCACCATACTTTCGGAATCATCATAATCTCTGTAGAGTGCTGCTGTGTGTGTGGATTAGATCAATCATGGTGAATCAGTAGTGTAGATCAGTATCAGACAGAGAAGAATTGCTAACATACTGGCACACAGCAAACGCACACTCACGCATTGGTGGCAGAAGGTTGCAACACTAGCATGGCAAAGAGAATGGGCCTCAGCAAGACTAGTATACTAGCTATAATATGGATACATCAACAATAATATTCATCAGACTTTCGGAATCATCATAATCTCTGTAGAGTGCTGCTGTGTGTGTGGATTAGATCAATCATGGTGAGTCAGTAGTGTAGATCAGTATCAGACAGAAAAGAATTGCTAACATACTGGCACACAGCAAACGCACACTCATGCATTGGTGGCAGAAAGTTGCAACACTAGCATGGCAAAGAGAATGGGCCTCAGCAAGACTAGTATACTAGTAAAGGCTTTCAGTTTTAGGGCAGGTCCATTCAGTGATTCACCATGCATCTTACCTACTGGCTTGGTCATTGCCAAGCCCATACAACAAATAGTAGGTACGTACATTCATACACAAGTTTATTTACCTCGAGACTCAAGTTTCTCCATGGTCCTGAGCTTTACTGAACTTGACCACCTAGTTGCCTAGACGTAGACTCTACCTGCTCCGCCTGTCCCTGTAGCTAGGAGCGCCGCTCTTGGCCCGCGGTCGATCGCTTCGCTTGGACATCACTTGAACATTAGTAGCTCTCGTTCATTAATAGCCAAGGCTAAGGTGACCTTTGCGCGATCTCGGGTATGCTCGTTTGGCCTGAATAAGTACGCGATTGCGCGAACGCGTCATATCGAGTTTGTACAGACTCTGTCATAGGTGGAGATGACTCCCCCTCAAAATGACTCCCCAGTCATTCTAGCCTAGGCTCAAATGACCCCCCTTCATTCTAGCCTAGGTGGAAATGAATCCCCAGTCATTTCCACCTAAGGAATAAATGACTCCCCTACATTTTTCTCATAATAACAATAATAATGATCACCGATGCATGTAATAACAATGAGCATATACCTAGCTACAATAGTTACCGTAGAAACTGGTTGTTAAGCGCTGCTCGCTGTTAAGCGCATACTTTTTATTAAGCGCATAGTTTTGTGCGAGCTTTACCGCTCTTTGTTAGGCGCATATGCCCAGCAAGCCAGCTGAACGACGAACGATCGGTTATATGAGCCCAGAAAGAAGACTAGAAGTAGGCTGGAGAAGACAACGTCGAGAAATACGCTCTCTGGTCGCTTCTTGGCCACCGTTGTAGGCCTATCTACCCTCGACACGTTCTTTACGCACGCCCCACCTACCGTGTTTTAGCACTTTTAATAAAAGTGCTAAAACACGGTAGGTGGGGCGTGCGTAAAGAACGTGTCTATAATAAAAGTGCTAAAACACGGTAGGTGGGGCGTGCGTAAAGAACGTGTCGAGGGTAGATAAAAAGTATGCGCTTAACAGGAAGCATGCGCTTAATTAAAAGTTTTAATTAAGCGCATGCTTCCTGTTAAGCGCATACTTTTTGTTAAGCGCATATTTTCTTGCTGCCGCGTGCTATAAGCGCATGCGCTTAACAACCAGTTTCTACGGTATTATTTTTATTCATTGTTCTCCTGTGCACAGTCTGTACAAAACTGCGGTACATCTTCCATGTTCACACATGAAAGATGAAACCAATGGTCGCAACCATCACAAGCCACCATGTCATCAAAAGTGTCTGGGCGCCCACAAGTGCAATGGATTTCAATCAGGATATTCTGCTGCTTGGCTCGACACACAGTTTTCTCTGGCGGAGCAAGTGGAAAAGGAGTAAGCTTAGCTGCATGGTATGCTGCCGCAATGCACAATGGCCCACAGTTGAAGGAACGTGGTGACTGCTGCTGTAGAGCAGCAACAGAAACCAGCAATCCATCGGAATCAGCCAGTGGGCCATACATCTGAGTCTTTGACCTCTACATAACTGAACTTTTTGAAGTTGAACATCACAAAATTGTCAGGCTCTGAAAATTTCAATAACCTATGCGTCATTCATGGCTAGTGGGCCTCTAGAGCAGCTGCAGAGATGATACATTATGAAATGTGGGGGAGTCATTTCCTCCTGGGTGGAGTCATTTCAGCTTTAGGCTAGAATGACTGGGGAGTCATTCTAGCCTGTGTCATTGACTCCCCCTCAAAATGACTCATCCCCATTCTAGCCTGTGACACCGTACGTGGAATACGGGACTTTCCCTCCGCGTTCCAACACTAAAACTCACATTTTCTCGGATATGAAAGCGAAACTAAAAATTCTAATTGGACTATTATTCAAGATTTTCCTTCCTCTCTCTGTACATGTAAATTTATCTTGTAAAACCCTTCCAATATGTTGAATAAACAGATAAGTTAATTATTTAATTACATTACATTACATTATATTACATTACTCATACGGAAATTCTTTTATCTTATGGTGTAATGTTTGATGGTGCTATAACTTGTAAGAAGCTCTATTTTTATTTTAATGTGTGTACAGCTCAAGAAGTGGATGGAGAGTCTTTCTTGTTCTTGAAAGAGGATGATCATAAAGAGATGCTCCCTCTAGTTGGTCCTCAAACAAAACTCTTGAAAACTAGAGCTCTGTAGAGCACATATCCCGCACGCTCTGTAGCGTAGTACTGCAACACTCTGATCTGCGGCATAGCTGTTGTATGACCTGATGACACGAACACTGAGCTTGAGCATGTGCAGTCGCATCAGCATGCTAAAAGAGTGGGTGTGGTCGATAAACCACAGGCATGTTGAACAAAAAAATGCATGATTTGTAGTGCCAGTAAGCCTTATCGAGCAATTCGAAGCGCGTATATACCAGTTTTTCACCGATATCTACCGATTGGTTGTGCTTACAGCACGCACAGATGCCTAGAATTCGAGAGCTAGCGAATTTTGTGCCGACGACAACAGACGGATAAACCGATTGCTTTACCCCTTGCGCATGCGTGCGGGGTAAAAAAGAGTGAATTAAGGTGCCATTAAAGTGCGTGGGCGTGAGCATCAGGATTGGCTAATTCAATCAGCGAATCGTGAGGGGGCGTGGCCGAAGAGGCCATACGAGTGCTTTTGGTCAAAGGTGGGCATGTCCAGAAAGAGTCAGGGATGATTATGCGCGTGTAATTAGCGACCGGAAGTGGCCCCTGAAGAAAAGACTGGTAATTGCCCACATCAAAGCAAGATCAACGCATTCTTTCGTAACTATTAACTGCAACGACTTAAATTACACACTAAGCAGAAAAAAAAAGATTTCCATTATTGGGACTCTGGGGAGCGGTTGGGACCGTAAGTTTTATATTATGGGCACGCTCAAATTACGAACTTTGATCGAGAGACTTTTTTGATTCACGCCCTGTTGAAGTTTGTTTAGGAAGCCATTCACTTGCAGTGTTTGTCAAAAAAATTTTAAAGGGCACGTGTGATAAATTTTATGGTCGCGTGGGGTACGTTGACGACCTTTTACCGAACATACATTGTGCATATTGCTGTTTGGGTGCCTGCTTGCATTGTATGGCTCTACTATGCATCCAGCTCGACTGTGTGGTGGTTTTCGGACCATTTTTTTCCGCTTGGTTGTGGTCCCCTTGTTAACACACTAAGTAGAAAAAAAGGAAAAAAAAGAATAGGGAAGAAGAAAAGTCGTTGGGGTCTATAAAACATTTTGTGCCACGATTTTTATATGGGTACGCAGAATGCGTCAAAACTAGACATTTGATGGGACACAATTTTGATTCACACCTTAGAATCAAAGTTATGGCCCTTTACAGTTTCCCTATATGTTTATATAGGGAAGCCATGCATTTGCAATGTTTTCTGCCCATGCGCTACGTGATGGGCGGGGCTACGCGCGTATGACAATCTTTACCCGATTGCTTAAATTTGCGTATGGGGAGCTTGCTTGCGTTGTATGGTTCTAGTCTGCAATGTACCTCAACTTTGAGGTGGTTTTCGGACAATTCTTTTTTTCTGCTTAGTGTGTCGGCTCGCTTGAAAAAAAAGGCTAATTAAGCACGTGGGCATGTTCCAGGCACTGTGTGCAGCGTGTGCATGTGCGTTAATGCAGGTTTTATTGCTTCCGATTGGGCGTGGCTTCACGGGCCAGTGCTTGGACATCGGGGCCTAGGACTTGGCCACGGCGATAGGTGGGCGTGTCCCGGATGCAGTGGTGATCTTTAAACCCCGCCAGGAGGCTTTAGGGGCGTGGCAGGAGGTCAAAGGTGAGGCCATGTCAGTTAATGAGGCACTGTACGCCGGTGTGATCGAGGGGACCGTACGGCTGGACGGAAGCTGACGATGGTTCGAAGCGGATGTGGTTGCGATGACGTGTTGTTACCCCGCCCACACAGGAAATGAGGTGAGCTCTTGTGTGGGCGGTGTGGCAGAACGGCCTTGAAGTGTTTGTGTGTGTTTTGGCCTTGAGGAAGCTGTGTGTTTTAATTGGGATTGATTGTGAGCTTTCAGTGGACATCCGGTGGCCAGTTGGCACTTGATTGAGAATGGTGGTCCTTGAGGCACAGGGTGGTGCTGTTTTGGGCGTGGTCTGGCCCCTCCCTTCCGGCTTGGCTTCCGGTCCATTGAGGATATTAAATCATAGATCATATAGACTACGTAACCGGGATTGGAAACTGCTCACGTGAGCAATAGAGTCCACTGGTGCAATCCGTGTCGCACGGAAAACCACAAAAATGCACAAAAATTGCCAAAAAATCACAAAAAATGGCCAAAAATCACACATTTTTCTAATACTTTTGACAATACCTACTAAATAGAAACACTTACAACCTTATAACTTAGCTATCCTCGTGGACAAGGGCTTCTTCTAACTATTTATAGTGACGAGAAGTTCCTTGGTTCAGTATCTGAGGTGTTCTAGTCCCAACAACGAGGCGACTTCAAAATGGCGTCTTTTTTTGTGCTTCTGACTGTTTCTGGCTCAGCGGTAGCAGTATATCCTCCAAATAGTGGCTATCCTAGTGCAGAGGCACCATATTTTGCCTTAGAACTTCAGTTTTTGGTAGCTGCTGCCACGGGACTCGAGATACAGGTCCAAAAGTTGTTTTGTACAGCGTCCTATGGGGCAAGTATGGGCGAAGGCGACTGAAATAGCAGTGAACAACTTCGTACCCCGAAAAGACTGCCGTAGTTAGTTGCGCTCTTCAAAAATTTTGCTAGTAGTATTCTTCCATCATAGAGCTTTACTTTCGTTGCCTCCACTTAGCTACAGCACTAACACAGGCTGTAGTAGAGCCATGTTCAGCTGCCTCGGTCTAGGGGACACGGAGTGCCCGCCATGGATTGCATTAACTCTATTGCTCACGTGAGCAGTTTCCAATCCCGGGTACGTAGTCTATATGATCTATGATTAAATGAACACTTCCGGCTCTAGCAGCCACACCCCTGAGACCTGGGCAATTAAAAGGGCGTGGTCACACAGCATGCACCTCACTTATGACTTTGATGTGGTTTAGGTGTCATATTCCCCACCTCACGTCCACGCAATTTAATGGTACCTTAAATTACAGTAAATATGGTACAGCCTTTGCTCCAGTATAATTATCTTAATTTTATAGAGAGCTTGAGTTCAATATATGCAAGTCTCACCTACGTAATAGTACATACATCCTCTTGTATGGCCCCACCGTACCTTGATCACTGAAACGTTGAGCTGTAGCTCCTCTGCAAGTGTGCCAATAGCTGCAGAGTTGGCTACACCAGTTGATATCAAACCATCAGAATATGCAGCTTCCAATGAAGCCCTCTGCTCGGGAGTGAATACTGTCTTCTTATACGCAGACTGCTTATAGCGCTAGCACAAGCGTCGTCCAATCAGATCGATCCTGCACTGATTCAAAATTTCACCATCGATATATTAGATATTCGATATTATGTTCACATGTGACATGACACGGGCATTACCTGATAACGGTATAATAATAATTATAACAACTAATATAATAGGTAGTTACCTGGAAAAGTTAGCGAGAACCGGGTGTCCAAAATGTCAAAAAGAAAGAGGCCGAGGACAGTGAGGTTTTCTGTGAGCTTCATGTTGTGAATAACTCATGCATAATATTAGCTATTATTCCATCTGATTGTGACATCAAACAGTGCCTCCAAGCTTCTCTCCTGTCTTTCAGTATACATGTAAATGATTCCCATTTTTCAGTATTTTGCATACATTTTCACTATTTTACAAAGGGCTCTATATATGATGTATGTACTTAATTCTCCCAGTTTTCAGTATTTATCAGTATTTATGGTCAGAATTCAGTAAAAAATACTGACAAATCCGTATACTTCAGGGTTTATTTCAGGATTTTGCTCCAGGGGGGGCAAATTCTTAGCGCCCAAATATTAGGCGGGGGGCAAGTGGAACGAATCAGCACAGTGCGTGCGTAAGAGTCAGTGCAACTGGTAAGCCGTTATTTCATCATCAAGCCTCATCTGATTCTCTGCTATCTGCTCGGCCGTTACTTTTGATGGTGTTCCAGCTAGAGCCAGCTTTTCTCTCGATCGAGCCAGTTGGTCAGTAGTGTTTTAGATGCTGAATCTCGGTTCTCTTTTTGTAGCTCGTTTGCGATGGTGGGCTCGAGGCTGTAGCCCTAGTCTGGAGGATACGCTGCTTCTTGTACGTACTGAACACCATCGTTTTCACACCTCAAATGATTACTGTTGTATGTGCATGTGATCGTTTCATAGGACGTACATACAATGTATGTACGCTCATGCACGTAGTGCGCTCGTATCTGTATTATGTAAAGGGCTTCTGGAACAGACGGTGACAAACAATTACATTAGTACGTGCAAACGGTCATAAAACAGAAAAGAAACAATAACTCTTTATTGACCGCGGCGCTGCTGTAGATCTATCACTAACCTAAGCATGCATATGGAGGAGGAAAACCAAACATTATTTGACCTGTCATTTTTATGTTTTACCTTGTGCATTAAATCATGTAACACATTGCTTCCATGTTTATACCTATAACTAACGTTTGGCTAGTGCAGAAGCTTGCACCTGTGTATGCTTGGGTTGCACACTCACAATCACACACTATATACACGTACTCCGCACATGCATGCATAAAGAATTATGCCCACGTAGGTGCGTATGCATAACCATAGGGGCATGCAGTAAGGGAGAATACTGTAGATCTGGAAATTTTCGTGTAAAGAAACTTTTGTATGATAAATTTTTGTGTAAAAAAATTTTCATAGGAACGACCCCTTACCGCATTAGCATTAATAGTGCATGCTAATTTTTGTAGCTGCCATCGACTACGAAAATATTTTTACAACAAAAATTTCCAGATTTACGGTATGACATTACTGTTGTACTATATACTGTACTAAAGGCACACTTTTGTCTTTATATTTGGACCAATGTGGTGTTCAAGGGGCCAAAAAAACGTTGCCATTTGTATGGGCGTGCAATGCCCTTTCTATTGCCATGGGTTCCTTCCTTCCACTGTATAGAATGGGCTAGCAACTTGATTGCTACATTTACTTCCTGTTTTGGTACAAGCTGGACTGGCCCATTAGGCACTTGTAAAAGCTGGTTGTAGCCTGGGTGTGGAAATTGGTTTTCTGTGGCTTGTAGATGGCCACCAGTGAGTTGACCTCTAACACATCCCATCACTGCTTGAGTGACTAGACCTAACTATAAACTGTGGTTAGGTTCAGCATAAAACTTTGACTTCAGCATAAAAATTAGACTTGAGTAGCATCAATAGCTTGTAACTATGGTCAAGTCATGTGACCTGACAGGAGTCACTGGCATGGTGCTGCACGCAATGATTGTGTGTGCACTAGCAGAGCTGACAGAAGGCACTAGGTGAAAAACTTCTGTTTAGGGAGCAAGTCTTAGAAGCCAGTAAGTTTATTGTTAGTAGCTTCTCTGTCATGTCAGATGGCATTAATGAATTATCATAGAGTCGGTAGACTCTATAAGTAGGGATGGCCCGGATATGCCATATATATAATACATTACAAATACCCAAATATCTCAAAATAGGTAATTTTGTGAAATTTCTAAGTGTGAAAATCAGAATCTCCAGCAAATTATTATCTATCTAACAAGACCAACATCATTCATCAAATCAATTGTATATGCCAGAACCAGATGTTAAAAAAATGGCCATTTCTCATTCTTTCTTTCTTTTTTCTTTCTTTCTTTCTCATTTCCAGGGCTAACTCGAGACTGTCTCTCACCTTAGTTTTCATATAAATCCACTCTATTTTGTAGCGCGCAGTGCAGTGGCACGCTAGTTTGGCATTATCTCGACAGTTATGTAATAGTGGGTATGTACGGCGCATTAATTATTGGGTGTGTCTGATACGCCATTTTTTTAATATGAATCGCACTATGTACCGAGAAGCCTTGCGACCTTTGACCTCACGTTAACCCCTTCAGCGCGCGAAGTGCGGAGGAAGAGGGAAGAGCTGGAAGATTATGGAAGTACCAGGCATACAGATTTGATGGCATCAAGGCGGGGGGTTGGATACGTGAATAACTTTTATCAATCCTCTGATCTGTAAGGTTGTATAATTTCGAGTCAAAATTGTAGTATACGATTTTTATACTATTAGTATAAAATGCTACAATTTTGAAGTCTAACTTGAATAATTTTATAGAACTTAAGAGATTATTTTGAGGTTTAGTGTGTATTTTAAGCTTAAACATTGAATTAACATTTGCCTATTGTGTAGGAGAAATCAATGCGTATAAAAATATTCTCACAATAGTTCAGTAATCATTTTCATGTAACTCGGATCAGTATGGAAGGATATAGCCTATCATATCATAGCCACTATCAGTATTTTAGTGCACGCTGAGCCAGGTGCAATTTGTAAACATAGTATACCTCATTGCACCAGATATTTCTAAGGGTTGTGTAAACAGGCAGTAATTCAGTATCAAAGATCCCGCAAATTTTACAAGTCACATTCACACAACCTCAAAGGACAGGTACTGAACAAGCGTCTATAACCTATACTCACTTTATTGAATTCATAAAAGTGGTTCACTTGTGTACCCAAGTCTCCAACTTTGACACCATCATGCTGCTATACTGGTACACCTACTGTCTTCCTTTACAATCTCTGTGGATTGATAATTTGTGATTATTGTAGCTTCATAATAATATTATTATTTATATGCATGATGGACACAATAATTATCATCAAATATATTAATTGTAGTGATAATTATTATATACACTCAGTATACACGATTGATGACTATAATATTATTAATTTAAATTAACACTAAAGCCAATCATGAATGGAAGGTGGTGCTATTCAATCGCTCTTCTACTTGTTGGAGGCTGCATGGTATTGCAACATCGGACTGGTCACTTGAAGTTCAATCTCTGATCCGTTCATGATAGGCTCTTTTCTGATTCCTTGGTACATGTGGCTCCAGATAGTCTCGTGCCCAGCCTCTTTTCCGCGTGCGATAAAGAGGCTGGGCACGAGACTAGCTCCAAGATAGGTTGGAGTTCTGATAAGTTGGTTCATAATATAAGAGTTGAACACCCTCACATAAGGTACTTTGCTTTCTTTCTTCCTTGATAACTTCGAGCCATAAATGTCTAAAATTATAAGTACCTTCCTCTCTGTTGGCTGCCTATGGATCAGCTGCTTTTCTATCACACGCTGCAGACATGCCAGTTCTGTTAAGTTACTTATCAAAGTGACAGCTGCAGAGGTGATGTTCTGGTGCATCCACTTCGTTGCATGCACAGCTTACCGCATTTTGAGCGCTGAAGGGGTTAACGCGAGGTCAAAGGTCGCGGGGCGCTATCGCTAGTGCGTGTAGCGGTACGCTGGATCGATCATGGATATCAGTATGAAGGTGCAAGGCTCGGGGAGCGGTAAGGCGCTAGGCATAGGCGAGCTACTCGCTAGCGCATGTAGCGCTAGTGCTCCGCTGGATCGATTATAGATATCATACCATCGCAAGACTCGAGGAGCGGTATAAAAGTACAGATCATAAAATTATGCCGGGTAGCTAGCTGCTGCCAACAATAAAACATAGAACTTTATTTTCTCCCTAAGCGGAAGAGTCTCATGACTACTTGGACTGCCTAAAGCAGCCTTCTTTGTCAGCCTGCTTCATCATATTAATATAAGGCATATGAACGCTAGTTAATGAGGGGTGTGGCTACGAATTTTGCAACTTCGGTACCTCCCATCTTCCACTTAATTACACTGGACAAAAATTGTGAACAACCCATGTAAGATGGCATTGATAAATTACACTAAGTGCATTAAAAAGAACAGAAACAAGTATAAAAATAATTGAATAAAATTGAAGAATGAAGTAGGGATGGCAGGATCAAAAAGTACACAAACAAGAGATATCGCAACTACTATACATCCCTACGCTTGCTTTTTGAGGGATGCAAAAATAACCAGTAATAATGCGATTGAATCAAAACTGATAAACCCAAACCATCGTGACAACTATAATATTATAGGGAACAACCCGAATGTCTCCCATATACCACACTCAACAAACACATTGACATTAAAATTAATAGGTGCATAGCTAATAGTCGAGAAAAGCAAGCGGAGGGATGTATAGTAGTTGCGATATCTCTTGTTTGTGTACTTTTTGATCCTGCCATCCCTACTTCATTCTTCAATTTTATTCAATTGTTTTTATACTTGTCCTAAAGAGGAGTTGCTATAAAAGGAACAGAAACAAGTATAAAAACAATGAAATTGAAGGACGAAGTAGGGATGGCAGGGTCAAAAAGTACACAAACAATATTTGTAGTGATAATCACATTCACTATACAACCCTAGGCTCAGTTTTTTTCATTATTTTTATACTTGTATAGTCCTGTGTGGTTTGGTGAAGCGAGCGATAATTAATTTTGTCCATAGCCCAATCCGATGAAAATGAAACGAGGGTCTATACTACCAGTGTGTTATGTGTACCGCTCTGGCAGTAGCTATCTCATTCCCTCTATTGTTTATCGTATTTCAGAATGTCAGTCCCATCCTCTGATATCAGGATGCATGCCACACGAATGCACCCATTGTACACTATCTCACCTTAATTTCTTAGTGACTATTAACCCTACTTCATTTTTGTTTCTCCCCAATCTCTGCTGATAATACTCAAATGAATGTCGAAACTTCAGAATTTTTCTTGTACCCTGGCTACTGCACAATGATTACAATTTTGTGTCGCTAAAGTTAACTGCATCTAAATTTAGCGACTGGAAGCAAATTTGCTAACTTAACATGAGGCTAAAATTTCTTCGCAGCGACATAATTTGTTACAAGATTAATTGAGAAATTGAAAAATGCAAGTAATGCGCGTTTAAGCTATTAGTCTCATCCCCAGACCTCACCCTCGAAAGGAGGTGGGGTCTGGGGGCAATACTGTCAAGCTCTAGTCCAATAGACCATGTTCATTATTATTATTCCAAATAACGCGCACCGCCTCCAGGGGTACTGCTGCTCTAGCAGCTGCAGCGCGCCTTTTTACATGACATGCACTAGTTTTGACAGGCGAGACTTTCTACGTACCTACAAAAAGAACGCTATCTTGGCCACCTGTTGAATAAGCAATACCAGAGTAAGTATACTAACCTACTACTGGGGGTCCTGACACTTTCCAGAGTTCATAAGCAGCGTTTTAGCTAGACCCTTCCAGGAAGCCATTCTTTTTTAGTACTTCGGGTGGGTTTGAGCGTGGCTAGTCAGCGACAAGCTGCAAATTCAATCCTCTACTGTCTGACAGGTTTTAGCTTGACCTCCTGCACCTTGTGCAATCAACTGGAGAGACGGGGCGGGGCTGCTATGGTTTCCAGGAAGTGGGAAAGTAGCTGGCCTCACCAACTGATTTAATTTGTGGTTTATGCATAATACACAGAACATGGAATGGACAAAATTGGAGGAAGCCACAATCCCAAACTTCTACATGGATCATATGATAACTTATTTTGTGACCAGATTAGCTGATGATGGTCGTCCCATGAATGATTACAAAGACCTAAGCTCTCATGCTTTCCCCCTATTTAAAGCTGGTCACATCCAATCGGTATTCGTAGCTACTCATAATGATATCTACAAAATTAAATGCATATGCCTACCTGAGATGAAGAAAGATATTTTATATAATATTAATTTAACAATGGATAGTAATGATTATGTGCTGACAGCTTCTTGTGGCTGTCCTGCTGGTGCTGGCCCTACTGGAAGCTGCAAGCACATCTGTGCACTATGTTATGCCCTGGAGAAGTTTTGTGAAATTAAACGATTAAGGTCACCTCAGTCATGCACATCAGAGCTCCAGAAGTGGAACCAACCACGAAAGAGGAAGCTGGAATCTCGTCCAGCAGAAGATATTACCTTTATTAAGTACGAATACGGGAAAAAAAACAAGCCTCAACCATCAGCAACATACGATCCACGACCATCGTCATCTCGATCCACACCAAGTCTCGAGAGTAGGATCCAGACCTTGCGGCATGACTTGGAGAAGACTGGAAAGAATATAGTCCTCCTCCACCTTCTATCTCAACCAAATGCACACAGTCGATCACGCTCCCCACTATGCACCCTTCCACCTCCTCCACCAGTAGTGAGAGAAAAGTTTCTCAAACAGCTCCAAAGCCAACCACAACCACTCAATCTATCAGACATATCCAAGGCTGCTTTGGAATTTGTTGAACACGTAAAGTACTCCAAGGAGCAGAGAACAAACGTAGAGGTGGAGACCAGGGTGCAAAGCCTCTCCAGACGGTGGTTTGAGGAACGTCAGTTTAGGATAACAGCTTCCAAGTTTGGGGTAGTCATAAAGCGCGTACGACAACACACTTCACTGGTCAGTCAACTACTATACACATCACTAAGTCCAGCTGTTAAGGCACTGCAATGGGGTCGCGAACACGAACCAGTGGCATTGCAAGAGTATTCACGAACATTACCCAGTACTTTATCCCTATCAAAAGCAGGAATTTTTTTAGACGAGTCCGGCTATTTAGGAGCATCACCAGATGGTATTGTAGTGGACGAGGCTGGTCACTCCATAAAGCTCGTTGAGGTTAGGTGCCCCTTCAGTGCTAGAGATATGACAGTCAGAGGCCTGTACCGAAGCAAAATCATTTTGTTGTAATATAATTAATAATAAGTGTCAATTAAAGGTAAACCATGAGTATTATTTTCAAGTTATGGGCCAAATGGCTATTACTGGTGTGCACACGTGTGATTTTGTTGTTTGGACTACTAAAGATTTTCATGTGCAAACAATCAATTTTGATTCTGATTTATGGATCAATACCTGTTTGCCTAAACTTAAGCACTTTTATTTCTTCTTTATGCTCCCTGAAATCTTGTATCCCAATTTGTCTTCTCCCCATGATTATTCAAACTACAAGTGTATGTATACCAATTTTTAATTTTTTTTGTCACTATTGCACAAAGGACCATGAAAATTGGATAAAAATGCACACACAAAGAATATTTGATCAGCCACACGAGCCATATTATTTGGAATATCATTAAGTAGTTTAAAGTTTTTTATTCTTCCTATGGCGCGTTCAACGTGTATCCTTAGATTCGCAATCCTACGTGTAATAGTCAATTCCCTTTGTGTAAATTGATCGCTCGTTTTCATTGGCGGGATGTTCAAAGCTACTCCCTTTAATTCTAGTAAGTCGGCAATGGTGAATCCTCGGTCTGCCATGATAGAGTCTCCTGGCTCAGCACTTGTATCATTGTATTGCAGATGGTTAACATCATCTCCAAGGAATTTAAAGCAACTTATTAGCATATCATAACTCTCAAAGCCAGTATAAAATTGGATAGCGTCATTATTATTAGTGAAAAGCTCAATACAAAACGACGAAGTAGGTTGGATAGAGAGATCTGTGAGGGTAGCTGCATCTATGGTAAGTCTATGGCACGTAGGTGTTTGTAAAGGTATTATATCACTTGCAAGAATTGGAGTTAAATATGATGATCCGGGATGTAGTACTATAGAAGGTGTCACTGACTGAAAATCCAGTGAGCAATAGCAATGGTCGTGATCAACAATATCCGATGGGATCGTAGCTGGTGCTGGTACTTGTGTCGGTATGCACTTTTGCCATGGAAATATTTGCGGCAGACTATCGTTCTTCTTAAGTGTGCAAGTTAATTAGACAGTAAAAAAGCAATACTACTTGCAGTAGATTTCAACATTTTCGGTGATATTCCATCACAGCCTGTTGACTTGGTCGCATCGAGAGTAGCCAATAAGCTACGTATACGTACCGCGCATAAATTTCTTGATTTACAGTACCATGGGGGGAGAAAACTTTCACGAATTTCGCGATTTTTCCGCCATCCGCGAAAGTTTTCTCCACGAAATTCTAGGCATGCCACACCCATTATGCGACCAGTTTTTAACATTCCGCGAAATGCTCCTTTCCTACCGATCCGCGAAAGTTTTCTCCCTCGAAAATTTCCCGCTATATTATATACGGTATTTGTAAGAAGGTCAAATCTACCCCTCGGCGCGATTTTTTTTCGATGTGGGCGTTCTTATTATAATTATTGTGCTTGTCATAATTAGCTGCACTCTGAATTGGTGGTTATATATCCAGATCTAATATTTGCATGCGCACGTGTAACTATTAAAATCAAATAGCTACACTGGATTGCTTTTTGCTAGCCCTTGCAACAAGGAAAGTTTCGGTACCATAACTTGAATAATCCCACTATCCACCAGTGGTACCATTCTCTGAACACAACCCCTTCCACGATTATGATGATAACATAATAATAGCTAATCGTTAACCATACACTGCACACTGATCATTAGTCTCTGGTCATAAATAATTAATACACGTACACGCACAAATACACACACATTGTAATAATGTACACACATACACACGATAACAGTAATTACCAACACAAGAGTTAACAATATCAATAGAAACATGTACACTGAGAGCCAAGGTTTAAGGATGAGAATACTTGGTGTTTTTTGCAGTATGCAGTGAAGCAGCAGCTGGGGTGGAGCTACCAACAGGCCTTGGGGGTGGAGCCCCTGACGATGTGGCAGACCTCACACTCTGACTGGGGAGAGTTCTTAGCCATGGGCTGGTCTGATAGCTTGCTGGGGAGAGGGGGGTGCTCCGAGGAAGTATGGCAGCTGTGTTAGTGGCACTGTTTGAGAAGCTGTTCCTGGCCCCTCGGTGTGCGCTGACTGATGATGGGTGGACGTTGATGGCCAGGGGAAGAAGCTTTTCTTCGTCATCTTCAACCTCTGTCTCACCACTCGTCTGGTAAAACGTCGACTGATAGTTCTATAAAAGTTAATCGCAAGAATAACATAATAGTGGAAGTTGTGGTGAGGAGTGCAGTATTAAAAGTACCATAGTTAATCAAATACAACACATGACCAATTTAACGCAAGAAATTAGCATTAATTTCTATGAATTCTCATAACATATATGAGCGATTGACGACCTTTACCAGAAAACGCGCATTTTTCAAAATCGAACCAATTTTTTCCCATGTGTTGTATTGGATTAAGTATTACATTATAGCACTGAGAGACTTACAGGTTTGTCAACCCAGGAGAGTGTCTCAGTGTCTTCAATATTAGCGTCATTAAACAGGGACTTCCTCTTGACTGGGTAGAAGATTGTCAGTATTGCCCACTGCGGTAGCAAGTACTTAATCATCTTATGGATCACATAGATGACCGTCTTTCCAGCTTTGTCATTGGTCTGTGGGAAATAACACACAAAACCGGTTACTTTACATGTTGTGCTAATACTGAGCCTATAATTCGGGGTGAGCCTGAGCGGGCCCCGAATACACGAGAGACAGGAAGCAGTTTTATATGCATATTATACTTGTATGTTTGTGGGGTGATCATTTCAGTGAGGAGAGAGTCAATTTACAAATTTTGATCGTGTGTGGTAATGGTCGTCAAGCGCATACACGGACTGCATGTGATCTGAATGATGCAGCGTAGGCAAAGCCATGAAACTGGAAAGGTGAGTGCTAGACCACTGTGAGAAGGCTTAGATCCATACTTAACAGTTTGCTGGGAACATCACTGTGTCAGCACGAAACTCGCCAGATCTTGATCTGAGTGACAATGAATTAGTTGAAGTCGAATTTAATGCATGTGTAGTATACGCTTTGCTGGCCATGGCTATTAACTGTGCCCACTGCTATGTGGGCACAATTGATACAATGTAGGTAAAGGTCGTCAAAAATACATGTTTAGCCCTCATCTCTGTACAGGTGTGCGACGCAGACCTCTAGTACTTTGTCGACATATACTGATAGCAGACAAATAATTGTGCTAGTGTATCACATACTCTTCATCCCATACACTAGGAAAATGATATCATCAATCATCAGGTGGGGTGAGCCTTTACTCATCGCATTGATCGCCCCAAATTAGTAAGCCAGCTGGAAGAGAAGAACCAACACCCCCCCCCCCCCCCAAAGTAAAACAAGGACTGGTGCTGTGAAAGAGAATTAAGTGAGCCCCCTGCTGCACCCAATGCCAGGGCAGCCCGCTCGAGCTGCACGATACTAATCTATGACTGATCAGATGAGCATGCCACATGCTTCAGAAGCATTCTGAAATGTGTGTATGCTACTATGTACATGTATATGGAGGAGCTGTCACAAAAATGTAAATCATTCATACAGTGTATTTGTTTACTCATGTACATAAAATTAATGCACTCACAAAGAATACGTAGCAGTCATGATCTCTGTTGATAGTGATGAGCAGGTAGAGGTCATAGATGAATGCAAAGACTGACACAAATTCATACACTATAACCAATCTGTAAAAAATGTTATTAGATGGCAGTGTTTTCTACTTATGAATTCTATGTACATGTACATGTATGCATGTGCAAGGCTGCATGCACATTGGAATACATACACCTCCTGCACTAGTGGGAAGTTGCCTGAAATGTGAAGTCCGAATTTAGATTCAAAGCGATACCCAAGGTACACGTACTGTAGGATTGGTATGTTATGTGGTGTTTTCGAATTTTATTGAAATCGCACAATTAAAATATCCCAAAATAAGCATGCATGTGCACTACACACATTAATAATAGGGCAGCCGGCCAAGGCGCGTGTTACTAGCAGATGGATCATGTTGAGTCGATCACATGCAATATTGACTGGCATTCACCATGTGTACGTAAGCACTCAGCCGAACAGTACAACATTTTGAGTCAGAAAAGCGCCAGAGAATTACGCTGCTGATATTATGAACTATTGATGAGCGTTAATCACAGGTAGTTTCGTGCCCAGACTCCACCCTTGAGGGTTGAGTCTAGCTCATGGCATTATTGCATAAAAATTGCTAAGCATAACACACCAATCCTACGGCATTACATTACTGAACATGTACATGTATACACAGGGGTCTCCAAGAGTAGATTCCTTTTTATGTGGTCAGTGGGATGTAGTGGTCAGTGGGATGTAGTAGCCAGGAATGTTAAAAGCCTTTGATCTTTAATTATATTATTTTACAATGAGAAAGAATGCCATTCTACTCTGAATTTCTAGGGAAACCATGATAAACATGTACATGTCCATATACATTTATCAGTATCAGTACTCACTATCAACCCAGGGCACCTCAGATATAGTACTCCTACATACATGTGTATGCATAATTGAATCTTACCCCCAAATCTGTGCCTTTTGTGAGAGCTTCCATGTTCTAGTTGTGACCACCCTGTTCAGCTTGCTGTGGATGTAGATTACCATTACCAAGAAGATTTGCACGATCACTAGCTGAGAGGATGTGAACAGCAACCACTGTGGACCTGCCCACAAAAAAATTAGTAATTATACTAAATACAACGAAAAATATTTTTCAGACGGTCATTTTTCTTATATAGTCCGTGTCATTACATGACATGAGGGCATGGATATGCGTCTTGGATGCGCCCGATTGCTATGAACGAGCCGCACTACAAGGCTCAGGATTGGTCAGAACTGTAGGGCCATGCGCACAAAGAAGAGTGGCCTACTATGCCTCGGGCCATAGCTACAGTTAGAGATTCATTGTCGAACCATCGGCGCGAAAGTGCCGCGCGCTGGCGCTAGCCACCGAGCCTCGAGCGAAGCGAGAGGTGAGGTCTGTTCATACCTGTCAGTAGTCCGGTAGCAACATTCGAGCAGAGCAAGAACGTTGCCATTGCACACTTAGTTGGAGCTGCTTGCTTTGCCAAGGGGTGTGGCCTCTGCAACCACTTCCATCTGCGCATGCGCACGGCAATCTTGCCCAGGCAGGATACTATTTGTGCATGAACTATGTCTCTATGTTTTGTGAGCATGTATTGTTAATAGATGATCATGCATGCTAACCACATTATCCCATGATTGTGACATTAAACATACTTGTACAGTATGTAAAACATTTACAAGTACACACATTGTTTTCCTAGAGTTGTCGAGTGTTAAGATTATAACATGGACAAATTTTGTGCTTTTGTTTTTCTAAAACAGCTGGGAATTTATTATTATACACCATAACCAACTTACGTGTACATTCATGATTGAGTTCATCTAGAGTTGAGAGAGCCCAGACCATTGACGCTGTGAAGTAGAGCAATGCCACCATTATCACTGGCAGAACCAAACTAAAGAAAACGAAATGCAATAATATCATATAAGACAATATGCAATGTAATATATCAGGAGTGTACATGTATATCAATGCAGCACTAGTTCTCCGATAGGATGACAATAAGCCATGCGTATGTACATGTAGGTATAATATAGCAGGGTTCTTTTTACAAAAATTTAAGGTATAGCGGGTGGGTGTAGTTTGGGTGGAGTTTAACACATATTTTGGTTACCAAATCAAAGAAATATGGATCCTACATGTATGCTGAAATGGCCTAGAGAGCATGGAGTAGGAGGATAGTAGCTACCATGCAGGAGCAGCTACACAGAGACACACTCATAAGAGGCATACAATAATAATGTATGTAGCACTTGGGATTTGTATATGAGTGCTACTGCTTATAAACATTTTTGAGCTTGCTGGCTAGAGAATCTAGCCTGGTGCTATCTATAGGTGACAGCACCATCACCCAGGGGTGTTTCAGAAGAGAAGCCTGTCAAATGCTAACATCAAAGGAAATAACTCACTTTATGGAACCTGTTGCTACACTGTTGTGTGGTGCAATGGAGTCACCACAACCCGATATCAGTACATACACACCTGCCACTCACATTAGTACATGTACTGATTGACTGACATGCATATACCACGCACACAAGTACACATATGTATACTCACTAAGTGAGAAGTCTTTCCTGCTGCAAGAGACGCAGTGCCCATGAACTGAAGAAGTGTGCTATCACCAACATCTACATGTACATATTGCACGAGACAATGACATTCCAAGAACACATTATCGTATTTGACATGATACTTTGCTTACCAAATGCATCATCTTATACCCCCTATAAAGTCATTTAGTTGGTATTCAGCAAACTCTGATTATTGTAATGTGTACCCTATTTTGTATGGACTAAAATGAATGTATGTTATATACCGGTTCTAATTGCAGGCAGATACTTCAGGAAAATAGCATGTTTGTCAACCTATATAACAGTTCAGGCTCAGCCAAGACCTTCAAATCTGTGCTGACAGTAGTCAAATTGTGCTAGAGAACTACATGTATAGATCCTTCCATTGATATCTGTGTTGAAACAGCTAAGATCCTCCTTCTCATTTACATGTATCTGAGGCTGACTGACTTTACTCTGTCCCATCATATGTCCATACCATAGTGTCCCGGGCAAGCACCCACAATGTACATGTACATGTAGCTGCTTCTATACAAACGTATGTAATTTATTCCCAAGTAAGCACCCATGTGGGCCAAATCGTGAGTTATGTCTAAGTGCCCATGGGTGCTTACCCAGGACACTACAGAATATCTGGTACATGGCGTGGCCTTACCTGGACAAGAATGATGTAGCTGCTTATAAAGTCAAAATAAGCTCCGCTGACATAGACCCAATGAATAAAACTGGGAAAAGGAAAGTTAAACATCATAACATCAGCATAATCACTTATGTTTCCCAGCAAGATAAACAGTGGCGTAGCCAGGGGTGGGCCTAGTAGGGCCAGGCCCAACCAACTTTGTTCTAGTAATGCTTACTACTTAACCGTTGATCGTGTCAGCACTTCAATTCTATGAGAATAGGGCAGAAATAATCCAGATTGTAGGCTGAAGATTGAGATTCAGCAGTGTTAATTGGGATGCAATCAAACTTAGCGCTACAAGTGACCATTTACCATATTATTTGTGCCCTACCAGACTCCTAGCTCTAGCTACGCCACTGAAGATAAACAGATAATCACATGCCATCTTTCCTGAGACTATAATTGTTCTTCAAAGTTAATTATGGAAAATGAATACTAATACTAACTGGAATAAACATGATGCCCCAAAACATGTACATGTATATCGTTACATTTTGTATATTATTATGAAGCCTTGACCAGATTCCTAGTAGCAAACTAGATGCACCTGGTAAAGAGTCATTAATGGAGGCATGCGATGACGTAGTAGCTGCTGTGTATAGCTATATAGCTAGCCACACAAGGTGTTGTACATCAGAAAAGTGACCTCATGTCTTCGAATACTATTATTGTACAAATTAAGGCTGTATGGTAATAATGCTGTTGCCGTTCATTTGGCGGGGAATCCCCAGGGTCATCCCCTACCATAACCCCGATGACTCTACTGCAAACCACCATACACGATTATTGTGGTCAACCTCAATGGTGTAGCAGTAGTAACAGTAGATGTTCCCATGCCTATCCCCGCAACTCAGCTTTACGCTAAATGTGGTTGAGCTTCCTATACACTGCATACTCTATATAATAGTTACGTGTACATGTACATGTGTATATGTTGGTTTCACAATTCTACTCGTGGCGACGAAATTTGGTTAGCAGTCACTACTTGACAGGTCTGTTAACATACATGTACTAATGACCCTTTATCACCTCTAAATATCCCACAATTCGGGGTTGAAAATTATGTTGCTATGGTAACTGCTACCAAACGCCATTGGTATAATATGTTACTATGGTAACAACATCTAATGTCACTAAGACCCTTGTCCAATAGAGCATCCATAGTCAAGTCATATTCAAAAACTGACAAAACAGAGCTCTACCATAGCCCACAATAATTCAATCAGTGTACTGTGCCTGTATGGTGGAGCACTGGTATATCAGTGGTAGTGCACACTCTATGCCAGTGGTCCAGTAGGTAGCTATCCACGACTTTGTGTATAGTACACTCACCATAGGAGGCAGAGCAGCACAGAGCCATAGTAGATGAAATAGTGGTGGTAGTTACGAGATTTGTAGCAATGAGCTTGAATGATCTGTATAAAAAAAATTAACAATAAACTATTGTATAGCCAGAAATATTGGTATGAAGTGACATCATTCTCAGTTACTATCTGCATGAAACAAATGAAGATTCTTTGCGGACAACTCAACTGTTTGGTAAAACTTGCCGACATTTCAACTAGATGCTCTTGTCATCCTCAGGGCAACAGTGAAGCGAGGTGCGAAAATGCTGGTGTTCTTATAGGCGTGGTTACTGCGCTCGCGCACCCATGTGGTTCAGTGCAGAGGCTGAAGTGCTGGCGCAATTAGCGCTAGCGCGGTTGCCCCGCCCCCCTCATGGCACCGCATATTGAAGATGTGGCTGTTACTGCATTTCGCCTTCTGGTGTAACCGCTTCTCAAACTCTCAAACTCGCCTCTGGGAGCTACATGTACTCGTGTAGCGCTGCCGAAGGTAGGTATGAAGTGACATCGTTCTCAGTTGCTATCTGCATGAAATAAACGAAGATTCTTTGTGGACAACTTAACTGTTCGCTAAAATTGGGATTTGATGGTTGGCAAGAGTGTATATGTATCACTGAATAGTGCCTACATGTAGTGAGTGGTGAACGCCTAGCAACAACAAAACAAATTTGGCACTCCTACAGAGGTCAGGTATAGCTAGCTGTACAATAGGCAAAATGCAACCACGAGCATGTACACATATCATGCACATATGATATTGTACATGCAAAGTCATGCACTCATGGCATTGCATTATACACATGTGGTCAATGATGAATTTGCTCCTAACCATCTAAACCAAGAATTTCGTCATACTGGGTGAATTGCAAGCCACAAGTATAGTAAGCACATGCAGCACATGTGGGGGCACACCCACAGTACACCCACACATGCACTGTACATGTGTGCATCCCACCCCCAGCCACCAGTACAATTGATTATCACACACATAAGTCACCACATTGTCCAACAGTTTACATAGCTGAGGCTGCACTGACCACCATCTAGGGACATGTACGCACATTATGCTTTTTCAATTTCCTATCCTAACACCAAGTCAATTATGCTCATTGTCTTATACTATTATGCTCTCAATTCTCTCAATTTTTAATATTTTCATACTAATCTGCGATAATTGGTTCGGAAACTTGTACCTTGTGATAGCTTTATTTCATAGAAAAGATAAGCTATAGCCAGAAAAGTACTATGTACTTGGTCGATTACCTCACTACCTTAAAATTTAAATCCTATTATGCCAGCATTATGCCGGCATAACAAAACTGTAATGCCAGCATATTGTGCTTGTCTCTACCACCGTAGATAGTAATACACTCTGGGCTACCACTCAGAGGGCTAGGGGGTACGAAATGACCACTTCTTGCTCATAACAATATCATATGCCGTAAGTGTCTGCCCACTCCCAAGTAAGCAGATCCTTAGAGAGCAAGAAAGCAACAATGAAAAAGCAGCAGGGAAGGCCACCGTGGTAATTCTATTTGGCAAGCACCAATCAGCATGAAATGTCTGCATGCCAAAGAACATCATGGGCGTCGCACCCGGGGGGTCAGGGGGGGCTGTGGCCCCCCCCCCCCCCCACTTTTCATGACTGGACACACCCACTTTTAGATTATGCCATAGAATAAGCTGACCTTACCTGTCTATATGAACGTTTTGCCTGAAAACTAGACTGCTTTCATCTGTGCTCGAGTTACCAGCAGCTTCTATCTGCCCTACACTGTCAGTCATCTCCGCTGCTTTTGCTCTTTAAATTCAGTGCTGTTCACGAACTTGTTTCCCGTTAATTAGTGGGCGTGGCTAAAATTTTTGCGCGCGCGCTTTGCGCACACACTGTTACTTGATCCTTGCCCCCTCACCTTCCAATTGCTTCTGACGCCTATGAACATGATGGACATATTCCACAGAATGTAGCTACAAGCGTGATCAACAGTTAGCTCGACAGTGCATCGGCCCCATTAGCCACCAACAGCTGATTTGTGGCACAAATTTAGTGTACATACATTGTATAAGTAGCTTCTATACTCACTGTCTAAAACGCACTAGCATATTATTATAAAAATAATAGCAGTAACTATTTGTGTCATAAATAATATTAATTTTATAGATCTTGTACAAAGGTCATGTCATCATTACTTTTATCTTTGCATAACATATTTCAAACAACAGTTTTTAAGGTAACTTCGAGCCTATTGAAGGGAATTATATAGTTCATAATAGTGGTTATGCCAATTTTAATCACTAAACACTGATACCGTATTTCTTCTAAAAATTCGGCATGAAAATAATAATATTGCTTAAGCTTCGCCGAATTTTTAGAGGTTAATATTCAACATTCTCTCTGCGTCCACATTCCATTCCCGTTTATAGCATATATACATGACGACCTTTGCCGAAAAATTAGAGACTATATTCAATCATTCAGTAAAGGGTGCCGAATAATTAGAAGGGCCGAATTTTTAGAAGAAATACGGTACTACCGAAAGAGGAAGTTGAAAATGGGTGGCTTTCCTGCCCCAAATCCAAGACTGATTGGCTACACACCATGGTGACCAGCATGAATGTTGTCTATTTTATCTATCACAGAGACCACAGATGAGCACTGTTGCTCTTTCAACAGGCTCAAGTCACCATAGGAATCTTGAACTAGTCTCGTTCCCAGATCCCACCCTCAAGAGGGAAAGGGTCTGGGGACATTGCTGAGGGTGCGGTCTGGGAACGAGACAACTACCAGACCCCATGCCCCATCATGTACAGTATGGTCAGGATTAAAGACTACAAGAACACTGATCAACTTACCCTTAGCAGACAGAGAACACCAGTGATCAGTGAAACCAGTACCAGTAGAGACACCCTGCAGCATCCACAGAGGAGTGAACTCATAATACACTATTGTATCCATAATGTTAACATCATGCACAAAATGAGTGAGATCACTAGATAGCTGCTGAACCAGATTATCCAGTTGTTTGCTGACTCAGCTCTAGCAGCTGTACTGCCACTGTATGATGGCAACATTCTTCAATCTCACAAACTGGACATACGGCCTATCTAAATTATCACGAAACATACGATACGGACTACGGACACACAAAAAAGTACACACAGTCGTAAATTTTCTTTTGAAAACCGACCTGACACAGGCGTCCGCCTCGCCCAGAACGTAGCATCGTCGAGGGTCGTTTTCGGTATAATTTCCTGCGTATAGTTCAGACTCGTTTCCATCGTCCATGCCTGGAACAGCAGTACTGGTGAAAGGCTCCCCTTGGAACTTGTCCCCTTGGATGGTCATAACCACTTCAAACATGATTCAACAAAACTGCTTCGAGGTACTATAGACGTGATAGATTTCGAACTTTGAACCTCGTATCACGCGCATGCGCACCCGTGCAACCTAGCCCCTAGCCACACCCTTATAGTGTGCAAGACTAGCGTTGGGAGGGGCCTGGGGACGAGGCTAAGTAGTTGATTAGTTGATATAGTGCACGAGATTCCAGAGGATGGAAATTCCAGCTTCCACTCCCCACAATGAGTTCTCGACCGAGACTGTACCTAGTTGTAGGAGTTGGTCTTACTGTCCTGGTGATGTTACTGTTTCAGTTCAGATACTATGTGACAAAGGTGATGTTTCATCCAAGAAGTATTCGAAGCCGGTTGACAGATATGTCTCCGACAGCAGCCAGTATGAACATGGCGGATCTGAGCGTAGCACCCCCAGTACTGGAAGATCGGCGTTCTAAGAAACCACACGGTGCTGATCAGTTCAAACAACGTACCAGAAAGAAACCAGGTACTCCAATGCAGAAGGGGCTATCCCGGACATGGCCCCGCATGAATCATGATACTTAACAATAATTATACTGCTCCATGGTTGTACATAATTCAAATGAGGTCACAGTAGTTTGATAGCAACGTTAGTTGTTTGCAGAGGTTCTCTAGGTGTTTGTTATGAAAGTTCTCAGAGAAATTCAGAGTTGCCACCTGCAGCTGCTCTTGTCGGGGTGAATTTTTTATCCGGCAAATAGTGCTGTATTTACTGGTATTAATAATTGCATAGTAGATATGGTGCCGGTGATGATCTTTACTGCATTGGTGAAAATTTACACACACCTGTCTAATCCTTTGATATACCGTAGGATTGGTATGTTATGCGAGGCTAAATTTATGCAATTTTCTAGTTAACAGTATTACCGTATCTGATCTAATTAACACACCTCTCTAATAGATGCGCTACCTCGGCCTGAAGTGCAATTTTCACGCTCTATTTAAATGCACCCACCCACGCGTCCCTATACTTTTGTGTACAAATTTTGCGCGCCTCCTGGTCGCGAAGGGTAATTTTCATGCTCTAATGGCGCACCACCCAGCACTCGTAATTATTTTTTCATGGCGCGTTAATTAGATCGGAGACGGTATGCGATTTTTAATTATGCGATAATACCATGAGCCAGACCCTACCCTCGAGGGTGGGGTCTGGGCACGAGACTACGGTGCTATCAGCCTTTAGTAGAGGTGATTAACGCTGAAAATACTCACCAGTAGTCCGTAAATATCGGCAGGGTACTTCTCTCTGGCTCTTGCATAACTAAAAATACCACATAACATACCAATCCTATGGTAGCTAGCTGAGAAACGTAAGAGTGCGTGCACGTAGTGGAAGCTTCAATGGTATTAATATAATTAATCACACACTTCCGAGTGCAATTAGGGCAGTAATCAGTACGCTTATGTGTATGAGTATAGTCAGTAATAGCACGAGTGACCGTGAGTGCTATTAGGCTGTACTAATTGATAATAGTATAGAATTTGCCCTAAGCTATAGCAGGAGTACCAATTACAGAGTGAGAGTACAATTACAACTGTAATCCATACTCTTGTCTATGGGAATAATGTATTGTGACTGTAATCACTATACTACTGTAGGCTCGGGTTATTAAGCGCACCTCGTTATTAAGCGCACATTTTTTAATAAGCGCATGCTGCCTTCCTACTACTAGCATTGGCTAATAAGCGCATACTCAACAAATGTAGCCTAGCTGTTCACTGTAGCTTTCTGATCAGGTTACCGTCCCTTTTGATGGCTCTGCTACTCACTTGATAGCTCTACCAGTGCAGTATACTTCGATCCCTCACGTGGATCACGACCGCCTGTGAGGGGGCGTGGCTAAACTACTCTCGTTAATAAGTGCACATTTTTTATTAAGCGCATATTTCCTTACCACCAAGAGTAATAAGCGCATGCGCTTAATAACCCGAGTCTACGGTATTACAGTATTAAAAGCCTTTAGTATAATATTATGGAAGTTGAAATCATGTTTACACCCCCCCCCCCCCCAAGTTGTTTTCTCATTGTGTTTGTAGCTTGTATATACATCCCTGGTAGCTGAGTAACATGTGGCAAAGGGTCATTAACCTACCGCATACAGCAGCAGACTATAATGATAGGTCATCATAAAATTATAGTGCCACTCTAACGTATAAAGTGCCATTAATTTTGGTATGGCATCATAATTATTACTAATAATATAGTGGTCAGAGATATGAAAACTGCACGGTGCCTAAAGTAATTTTTAAACGTTCTGTAATTAAAACTTTTACGGTAACTCTCTCTTGTAGGAAATATCCAACAGAGTGACTCTGCAGTCCGTGACTCATCACAATCACAGCCACAGGAGAAGGTTAGTGATAACCAAGAATCTTCCAGTATTAAAAAACAAAATCACAAAACAATGTGGATCGGAAAACAAAGGGGTGAAAAGGGGAAAAGGACTGGTGAGGAGAAAGGACAAAAATGTCAACCGATCACTGCTACAGTAATGGATATTAAACGATTGGAGGCATGTGGTGGGTGGATAAGGACCTGCCACAGGGAATGCTTGTGTGAGCAGGGTATGACAATTCCCCGGATTGTTCATTTTATAAAAGATGGTAATCTGACGTTCTCTGATTGGTTGGCTATCGTTGCAGCAATGAAGTATATAAGACCCACTAAGATCAACCTTTTCACTCGAGATGACACAAAACCAAACTGTTGGATGAGGCGACTAGATTTGATAAGTGGTGTAAATGTAATTGGATTAACCCCAAAGCAGTGGCTGGAGAAAGTAAATAATGTGTCAATCCCTTATGTTGAGCACCAGTCTGACTTGCTTAGAAATGCCATTCTTTACCGCTATGGAGGCATCTACATGGATACAGATGCAATTGCTACCAAATCATTCGATTCATTATTAAGTCAATACAGTATCATTCTTGGTCAAAACTTGGTAAACAATACTGGTAATGGCCTAATTGTAGCCAGGCCCCAAAGCTGTCTAATGTGTGACTATGCTTCATCGGCTTGTGAAACATACGATGGCTCTTGGACAAAGCACTCCACTGTTTCACTATCTGACTTAGTCAAGACGAATAGTAAAAAATATAACTTACTACTTTTGTCTCATACGACAGGCTTTTTTCCCTTCAGCTGGAAGAAAAAGCATTTCCACCAGTTATTCGATGTCAACTCAAATCAAGTTTCATTTTCTGCTACTCAGGTTTATGCCTTGCATTTATTTGGAAGCAAATTTCCAGAGGACATTATGGAGCGGTTTAATAATCTAATGTGGATCAATGAAAGTCCTAGTATATTAGCTTCTCACATACGCACATTGATTCATTCTCAGCTCTTAAAGCCAGACCATTTAAATGAAACCATGTGCATTAACCTTCCTCCAAAATTGTTATCTGTATAATTTTCAAAATGAATAATAATTATGATCTGTACCTATACACTGATCCAGCTGGGAATGCTTGATTACAGTGAATTCTGTATATAATACTATTGAAATTACTGACTGAGCAGACAATGCCATATGGCCTTAGGTGCATGTGAGAGAACGTATACTATTAGGTATTAAGATAGCATTCCCTCATGCAAATGTAACGCAGTGGTTCTCCACGCAGTCTATATCTTATTGATTACATCAGCATTACAACATACATAGTGTACTAATTAGCATATTCATAAGTTCAGAGTACATAATCAGTTAGAGTTAAATAATCAACACTGTTACACACTTCCGGCTCTTGAAAAGCTCGACCTCAAGCGGGGTCACATGAGACGTTCCGGAGGAATAACAGTTCGTATCCGAGTTATGGTGAAGGTACGAGGAGTAGGTGTAGACTCTTCTACTCCCTCTTCTCCATTAGCACTAGTGTTGTCAGTGGAGTTGCCCAGCTCTGCATGTGCATCAGTATCAGTTCCAGCATCATCGGCATTGCTTGTGACGTCATCCACAGTCTGGGAAGTCATTAGTTGGTCTAGCCACTTCGGGGGGCGTCCAGGACCTTTCCTTCGATTTCCATACCAGTAGTAGCCGGAAGGGAAGTTTACTGGGCACTTCGTCACTCTCTGTGCATGAACCTGTATCGATCCTTCCTGAGGGAAGTAGACTTTCACGGCGACAACACCTGTCGAACTGACAGACTCGATTCGATATGGGCCGTGCCACGGGCGTGAGAGTTTCCTATTCGCTCCACTCTCCTCTTGAGGGAACCGTATTAACACCCAATCTCCTACTTCGTAAGACAGTGACTTTGCTTTCCTGTCATACTGCTTTTTGTACTTGGCTTGTGCCTGCTGGATGTTCTTAGCTGCTAATTCACGAGCTGTCGACAGTGAATGAATCAACTCTCTCCTGTAGTCAGTCAACTCCATATTCTCCAAAGAGCTGGGAGGGAGCAGTGCTGCTTCAGTAGGCGATCTGCAGTCTTGACCAAAGAGTAAGAATGAGGGCTTCTCACCAGTAGCTTCATGTGGTGTGTTGCGGTAAGCCCATAGGACTCCAGGGAGGTAAGTATCCCACTGTGCTCAATACTGTGCTGCATGTTTTCGCAATATCGTCTTTAGTGTACGATTAAATCTTTCAGTCAGCCCGTCACATTGCGGGTGATAAGCGGTAGTATTGAGCTTTTCTATTCCCAGCATGCTACATACGTCTTTCATTAGGTGAGACAACAGATTAGTCCCACGATCTGATAGGAGAGCTTCTGGCACTCCAAAGAATGGTACCAACTCCTCAACTAGTAGCTTTGCAATTCGCTCTGTTTTCTGATCTGGTATTGGGAACACCATAGGCCACTTGGATAGGAAATCTTGAAAAACAAGAACATGCTTGTTCCCATGCTCTGTTCGGGGTAAATCCATCACATCCACTCCCACAATCTGGAATATACGCTGAACGGGTATGGGTTGTAATGGGGGCCTACCAGGACGTCCTCCTCCCACCGCAATAGCACAATCAGGACAACTTTTACTATGACTGACAGCATCCTTATACATCCCTTCCCACCACCACACACGTGCGAGTACATTGTACAATCGGTTACCTGAGAAATGACCTGAGAATGGTCCACCGTGTACTTCTTTCATCACTCTCTCTCGGAGGTGTCCAGGGACTACTGCTCTCTTCCTGTGGTTGTGCTTGGAGTCTAGAAAGTACAGCACTCCATCTTCAATTGTGAAGTTGCTTGACTGGAGGGCGATCTTTCGAGCTTGCTTGTCGTCGCTCGGGAGTTTCTCAGTCTCCAGGAACAAGATTACTTGGTTGATCTTTTCATCCTTCCGCTGCTCTCTCGCGAAAGAGTGAGGATTACTCAGCGTAGTGTCTGGTTCCATCTGTAACATCTCGTCAATGGTGTGGTCTGTGTCTCCTGTAATAGCAGATACTTGAATCTCAGTTTCTGCTTCTCCGAATACTGGAGCAGGGCACTGCGGACTTCTTGACAAGGCGTCTGCCTTTGTGTTCTCCTTTCCAGGACGGTAGATGATATTCAAGTCAGCGATTCCACTTCCATAGACTTTGATCCACCAGCGGGCGTGCTTACCACTGGCGCCTGGATTCTGCAGTACTGCACGAACAGCTGAGTGATCAGTGAACACCGTGACCTTCTGTCCATAGAGATAGCTTTGAAAATGTGACAGAGACCAAACAACGGCGAGAGTTTCAAGATCTATAATTCCGTAGTTCTTCTCACCTGGTGTGAGAGCTCGGCTTGCATATGCAATGGGGTGCAGCTTTCCATCCTCTTGAGTTTGTGATAGGACAGCTCCTAAACCATCGATACTGGCGTCAGTTTCCAGAACAAAGGGTGCATCAAACCTCGGATAACCAAGGACAGGAGCTGAGATGAGCTGCTTCTCGAGGGTTTCAAATGCCTCTTGACACTCGTGGGTCCACTCAAACTGAGCATCCTTCCTCATCAGTGCATGCAGGGGGTGAGCTATCTTGGCAAAGGACGGGATGAACCGCCTATAGTACGAAACCATCCCCAAAAATCTTCGCACTTCTCGGATGTGGGTAGGAGTAGGGAACTGGTCCACAGCAGTCACGTGTCTGTTGCTGGTCTTCAGTCCCGACGGAGTGATCGTGTGTCCGAGATATTCGACTTCCTGTCTGAAGAACTGACACTTTGCTGGTTTTAACTTCAATCCAACATCGATTATTCTTTTCAGTACCCTCTCTAGGTGAAGTAAGTGCTCTTCCAACGTCTTAGAGAAAACGAGGATATCGTCTATATAGACGGAAACAAAGTCAGGACCATCTTCAGGATTGAGTCCCATCAGCACCTGTTGCATGAGTCGTTGAAAGACTCCCGGAGCGTTTGTCAGGCCAAACGGCATGACACGAAAGTCAAATAATCCTTGAGGGGTTGTGAATGCCGTTTTCTCAACCGAGTCGGGATGAATCCTGATCTGCCAGAAACCGGATGAGAGGTCTAGCGTTGAGAAATATTGTGATTCTCCCAGCTGGTCGAGAAGATCTTCGATCCGTGGTAGCGGGTACGTGTCTGGCTTGGTTACGGAATTAAGCTCCCGACAATCTATACAGAACCGGTGGGTGCCGTCTCGCTTCCGCACCAACACTACAGGACTGGCCCATGGGCTTTTGGATGGCTGTATCACCTGTGCTTCCTGCATTCTCTTCAACTGCTTAGATACTTCCTGTCTTACAGCAAATGGCATGCGTCTTGGTCTCTGCTTCTTGGGTGGAGCATCTCCTGTATCGATCTCCATCTCCAAAAGATCAGTCTCACCTCGCTCATTCTCTTCCAGGCTGAACGCTTCATGGTGATTGGACAGAAACCGGAGAAACGAATCCTTTACTGGGTGTGGGAGGTCAATATTGTCCTTGTACAACTCACGCAGCTTCTCCTTTCGCCACTTGGCTCCAGACTCAACTTGTTTTACATCGGAATGCGTGGTAGACAAGCGCAGCTTGGAAAGACTCTCCTCAACTGTCTCATCGTCAGGTTCACTCCCACTGCTGAGCATGGCGTGTTCAGCATTCCCTACAGTAGCTCCTTCCTCCAGACGACAGGTGAATCCAGAGGGGTTTGTAAGTCTCAACACAGTTATACCATCTCCATCAGGGCAGACAAACGAATCATCTAGGTGTAGACCGACTGTCTCCAGTTCAGGATTAGACTCCACTAGTACTGGGGTCTTAGGCTGATAGTCTCCCTCAAGGCGGACCTTAACATCTGTTTCGTGCTTTGGGAGAAGGCTCACAGATTGAAGTAGCTTCACATGTACATGGATTGTTGCTATGGAAACCAGTTGCTCCACCCACATCCTTTCAGTCTACGGTTATTCTACACAATAAATATTAGTTAGACACTGTTTAGGAGGTTTCTACGTGATTTAGAAGACTGAAGGGCTCTATGTAGAATCCCAAGCGCAGCGAGGGTTCTACGGAGCCCTGAGGTCTTCTAAATCACGTGGAAACCGACTAAACAGTGTCTAACAAGTTTAGATCATAATAGTAAAACACTGTAATAGCCTGAGGATACAAAGTTGTAGGGGTTCTATCAAAATCTTGTAGGGGTTCTATCAGACTTGTAGGGGTACTATCACATATAGGTACCTGCTAATGACCAATCAGATTGCAGTATTTGTTACAAGTATGATCTAATGAGATCACATACACACTACAATAATAATAATTATTATAGTACAAATAATTGTGCATTTGTGGTCACTGATATGTTTATAGACAATCAGGTAGCCAGTGTTTATCAGAAAATTCTTGTGGGGTTCAAGGTGCTTGTTCTCCAGATCAGCTACCTGAATAATAACACAATAATAATATTATCTGATGATTATGATAACAATAATTATTTAATTTATTATTATGACATTGTGTTTCATCGAGGTATGCTTATGTAAGGTGCATGCGTGCAGGGATCAACGCTGGGATACATAACACAACACTTCAAGAAACGTAGAAATATCACCTATTGTATATTGTGCTATGAAAATGTTAATTCCTATAACTATTTAACAGCTGAACTGAATAGAAATGCTGCATCGTATCCTATACCTCTTCTGTTAGGTTTATGACTAGCCTTGAACCCAGGCCCTTTGAGGGGGAGGAGAAAGGACCTGGTACCTATTATACACCCATGCGCCAACTACCCCAATAAAACCTGGGGTACTATGAATGATTGTATGCTTTATTGCCCTCTTGCTGCGGCCTATAGGGTACAAGGCTACACCAATGTACATGTGACATCGCTTTGTACCCTACGCACGGGAGGAGAGCGAAAAAGCATACAGTCATTTGCGGCACCCCAAGTGGGTAGTGGGCACATGCGCATGCAATAAGTACCAGGCCCTCTTTCTTCCTCCTGCCAGGCCTGGCCGGAGAAATTTTTTAAAGCTATCTCTCTTTAAGTTGAGATAATTAAAGGGCTACTTAACTTGCTTCTAATTAGCTGTGCATCAAAAAATTATGTCCCTCAAAATGCTACGTACTTGCATGCATGCTTACTTGATTTCTGCCCCATCTTGGATCTCTAAGAATATTCAACACAGGACTCCAACAACTAAGTCCTGTGTGAGTATCATAGATTCCTTGAGCAGTAAAGTTGTTGTTCTACATTCAAAGTGATTAATTTGAAGCATAGAAATCAGCTGAGATGCAGATGACAAAGTTTAGTTACCTTTGCCCGTACTTCATCACCAATTGCTCTTGTGACCTTGTAAAGCATGTCATAGTTGAAGCTTGCTGCCTGTTACAAACATTACCTATAATTATTATTCTGACTACCTAAATTATATTTAGTAGCAGTTGACAACTGCTATAAGAAATATGATGTTGGCAAATTCGGCTAATCTCCAAGCCGCTGATAGCCCTCGATGGACTAATCTCATACGCGATGCAAAATCCGTGGCCACGCCCACCGTAATGTAGAAACGCGTAATTAATTAAATCGCTAAATTTTCCGTTTTTCGCGAAAATATGGTCCAGTGCGCTATGTTACAGTATGGACTGCTCTCAGGGTTTTTCATGACACAGATTCGCGTGATGCTAGCCTCAGAAAGTGGAAAACTCTACTTTTTATGAGTTATCTATCAGGAACTGAAGGCTGAAGAGTCAGATTCTTAGCAGCTCCTAGCACCTTCATACAAAAGAAATGGGTTTCAGGTAGCAATTATAGAGACGAGAAAATGGATAAGCAAGGGTAAAGACCTCAATAAAATTATCACCACATAAATCAGCGCCCCAGAAAATCTTAGATTGAGTAGGTAAAACAGCCATCATCATGCTCTTGACCATATTTTCTCCAAAAATACGAAGTATGTTGAAATTTTAAACAATGATTTTCTTTTTAATGAGGGGCGTGGTCACCAGTTTTGATATTGATTTTCAATCAGTCCATCAAGCCCTAATATCGGCCAGGATACCAGATGAATTCGTGCTCATCCCCAATTTGAATTGCAGACCCTACAGTTGTATAAAAATGTACCATTCTAATTGACATAGGGAATGAGGTAGCTGGCATGCCAGAGTCACCACTGACATAGGTGGCGGAACCAGGGGGGCACCAGGGGCACGTGCCCCCCCTTGCATGACAGTCCTTCAATACATCTCTATTGGGGTAGACATGTGATACACCCACTGTGCCCCCCCAGTCACAGCCGTCTTCCTCCGCCACTGACTGAGACACTCTGTTGACCACTGGTATGGAGCTATGCCAAGATGAGGTATGGCTGGTGCTGGTCCTAGAATAAGTTATTATTATCATGAAATTATCATTGTACGACCTCTGGCCCATTCAAGCCTTACAGCCGTGACATGCACAGAAAGGTTAATTATGATTGAGGGGTATTCACCATTTGTATGCACTCCTCCATGAGCCATTTGAGCCATCATTTCATAGATCCTGCATGTATATACAGGTATTGGATTTATTTTAACTACTATCAACAGTTCCTAACAATGTGAATGTGATCCATGCATACTCACCTTGACTCTATCTTCAAATAAAAGTGTAGTGTTTCTAAATGGATAACCTTGTCCATGATAAGCATTAGAATACAAATAGAATAGCTAAGGGCATTCTACACTTGACTTTAGTGTAGCTAGCTACTAAACTTCACCTCTACATGTACAAAACTTTAATATGCATGCAGTTCACATGACTCCAATAGTTACCCAAATTAGGTAGTTAATAATTATTAAGTATTCATGCCTGAAAGTGGTATGCGTAGCTTTGATGGTTTTTATCGAATACTAGTTCAAAACTAGAGCTCTGTAGAGCACGTACCCCGCGCGCTGCAGTGTCGACGACCTTTACCTACATATTGTGCCAGGTTGTGCGCATGAGCAGAAAGCACATGGTGGGTAGTGTCCATAGGCGTGGCCAACAAAATGCAGTATTTGCGATGCTTGTGGACCTTACCAAACGATTCGAAGCATAATGAAGCCAGTTTTTCGACGATATCGACGGATATACTGTACTTACGAGTCGTTCAGATTCCTAGATCTCCAGATCCGGCGATTTTTGTGCTAACAACAACAGACACTTTACCCCTTGCGCATGCGCGCGGGATAATGAACTCGCCTAGTAGCTGAATAGCCATGAATATGCTTGGTAAAGGGTCGTTAACGTGTCGCGCGTGATCTACACGTGGCTATAGTCTTGTGCATGTGGCGTTCTATCAGCTTCATCTCGTTATAGAGAGCGAAAGACAACTTCTAATGTATTTGCTGGATAAGAGAGTAAGTTTTTCTACGCTATTACTGGCTTTCGCCTCTCAAAATGGCTCCAGTGAGCCGCAGACTTATTTTTTTTAATTACCTCATAGTTACTTAAGAGATTACCTAAGAGAGTAGTCTACTCATTATTACCTCATAACCACAGGAAAGTAAATTGCTACTAGGCACAACTTAGACTATACGTCCAGAGTCCCTCATGAATACACCGCGAACTAGGACACATTGACAAACTGCGCATGCTCCGTATACGCGTATATTGGGGCGCGCGGCTTGAGCCGGTTGACCTTCACTTTCCACGTGCTCGACTGAATAGGGAAATCCCCCCTGAAAGCGAGCTCACTAAAGAAAGCGAACTGAGAGAATCGCCATATATCATAGGATAGTCCACGATCTCTATGCTAGGTTCGAATTCTGGGTTCCAACACCCTGTCATGCGAGCTAAACATTTTGAAGCAGTTTTCACCCTAATTTCATCATAATTAAATTTTCATCATAGGTTTTATCATTATTCATCGTAATTACCTCATCGGTTGGCCGAATCGATTTGTGAACTGGGACTCTGGACGTAACGTAATGAAAAACTTAGAGACTACGTCCAGAGTCCCTCATGAATATATACGCTGCCATAAATTCGAACTAGGACACATTGACAAACTGTGCGTGCTCCGTATACGCGTACACTATCGGGGCGCGCGGCTTGAGCCGGTTGACCTTCACCTGCCATGTGCTCGACTGAATAGGGAAATCCCCCTGCCCTGAAAGCGAGCTCGCTAGAGAAAGCGAACTGAGAGAAACGCCATAAGGATATCATCGGATAGTCCACGATAATACAATTGCTAATTTGTATGCCTACTGTATGCACTTTTCAGCAACAGAAATTAAGTATATAAATCTCTTCTACGCTAGGTTCGAATTCTGGGTCCCAACAACCTTTCATGCGCGCTAAACATTTTGAAACAGTTTCACAGCAATTACATCATAGGTTTCATCATTAATTTCGTCATCAATTACTCATCAATTACTCATCACGAGGCGGAATTTTTTTTTTTGGAATTGGGACTCTGGACGTAATGAACAACTTAGAGACTACATCCCGAGTCCCTCATAAGTATTGCAGTATATTGGGGCGCGCGGGTTGAGCCGGTTGACCCGAACGTGACCTCCACTGCCATGTGCTAGACTGTATAGGGAAACCCCCCCCCCCCCCCCCCCCCCCCCCAAGAAAGCGAACTGAGAGAATCGCCATATGTCATCGATAGTCCACGATCTCTTGTACGCTAGGTTCGAATTCTGGGTCCCAACACCCTGTCATGCGCGCTAAACATTTTGAAGCAGTCTTCACCCCAATTTCATCATAATTTCATCATAATTTCATCATAATTTCATCATAGGTTTCATCATAGGTTTCGTCATAATTACTCATCGCGCGGCCGAATTCTTTTTTGCGGATTGGGACTCGGGATGTAATGAACAACTTAGAGACTACTTCCCGAGTCCCTCACGAAAAGTAGCCGCCATAAATTCGAACTAGGACACGTCGACGAACTGCGCATGCTCCGTACACGCGTATATTGGGGCGCGCGGCTTGAGCCGGTTGACCCGAACGTGACCTCCACCTGCCATGTGCTAGACTGAACAGGGAAATCCCCCCGAGTGCGAGCTCGCCAAAGAAAGCGAACTGAGAACATCGCCATATCTCATCGATAGTCCACGACGTCTTCTACGCTAGGTTCGAATTCTAGGTACTAACAACCTTTTATGCGAGCTAAACATTTTGAAGCAGTTTTCACCACAATTTCATCATAATTTCATCATAATTTCATCATAGGTTTCAATAATTTCATCATAGGTTTCGTCATAGGTTTCGTCATAATTACTCATCGCGCGGCCGAATTATTTTTTGCGAATTGGGACTCGGGATGTAATAATATCACGCAACGGGTTAAGAACATCGAGTGTGGTAAGGGTCGACACAACACAAGGGGGACTATTGCGCATGCGCTAACATTACCTTGTGATAGGGTGGGGCTCGCTTAATTTTCAGGATGACTCAGCAAGGGATGTGCCGACAAGAAGAGTACAAACAACAACATTTAAACTATGAAGAGGTCAAGATCTGTAAGCACCCAGCCACCATTGGATTTTATGATCGCAAGGCCTCGTCTTCGCACCCCGCCACCATCGGATTTTACAAGACCTCCGCCTCGACTACCTCCTGGAAAAAGCTGGCAAGATGGTCTCACTGTTGCCATGTCAGATCCATTTCAAATCTTTGAACAAGACGAACTCACTGTGACACTCTATGACGCATTTCCCAAAGCAAGGTACCACTATTTGGTTGTTCCTAGAGATGATATTCATTCTGTGAAGGAACTATCTCGTGATAACCTTGAACTGTTGAAACATATTCACATAGTAGCTGAGGATCTGATTGAAAGAGTGCGAAAGAGAGAGCAAAACACACCTTTTCGATTTGGCTATCATGCAGTACCCAGCTTGAACAGACTTCATCTTCACATTGTAAGCCAGGAATTTGATTCACCAAAACTGAAGACTCCACATCATTGGAACACATTCAACACAGAGTATTTCATGGATTCATCGAATGTAATCGAGGCTATAGAGAAAGATGGAAAGATTGAGTTTGATGACAAGACATATGAAGCAATGGTCGATTGTCAAACAGTAAAATGTAATTTCAAGGATTGCCCTAAGGTATTCGAAGATATTTCTCAATTGAAGTTTCATCTACAGGAACATTATGGGCCATCAGTTTTTGTTCCTAAGAATTCCAGGAGACATCGAAGACACACAGTCAAGTAAATTTTGACTCAAAAACCCTCAATGACGTTAACATGATATGGTGAATTGTAGCTGTGCATTATTTTAGATAAGCTTGCCCTGTGTTTATCACTGTATAGTTTACTCAGGCTACAACTACAGTATAATAATTATGTATTACTATAATAGTCTTGTATGTAACACAAACTAGCAGCTATGTATGTGCTCTATAGTATGACTAGTATGCCATGCATTGTTTACAAATGAACAGTACTGCAGTATGTTTGTGTAGCTCAATAATACTACTATGGTCAGTATTAATTAATGGTAGAAAGAATTAGTGTAAATAATGGGTACTTCATATGGGTCTGCATCTCCATGTTAGGAAGCCTCTCCTTGCATCTATTAGGTTTGAACTCACATTCAGCTTTGTGGGATCACTTTACTACAACCGTTAGTAATGTTCACGGTTAAAGGGTTGCTTGTGGAATACTGGCTTAAGTGCACACCTTGCAAATTCAGCAGAACAGTAGCTATGCACAATGGATATCTACAAATTAGCAGCCATTACACTGGTATCGAGCAATAAGAATGTGGTTTGGGTGAACTTTGAATAAGAAATGTCGAAAAATGAGCCGTTTTTGCCATAGACGCTAATACATACTATACTGTAGTAGCGGTTTGTACTTGTAATTATCGCTTGTATGGCAAATTTAATAGATGTTTTGATATGTATTTATTATCTGGAGAGGGGGACACTGAGGGTCTAATTATAACTGGCTAGTCTATAGGGCCTTATAATATGCATAGTAACTTACCCAAAAAGCCTTAATCTGTTACTTGGCATAACCTGAATAGCTATACAGATGATTTTGCTTGAACAGATAGTAATACTGGCCTGGAAGATGCATAGCTACATATCCTTGAATCGGTAGCCTCTATAGAATATTAAATTAGGGATGGCTCAGACACTCCCATATACGTAATACATTAAAAAAGGCCAAAAATCGCAGCACGTGTACTGTCCCAATTAATTGGTTAATACTGATTATTCACATCAGGCTCTCTGAGTGCTATAGCTGTAGTAATAATAATATTATTATGATGTCTTCTGCTATCCATAATAGAAATAACATTATCCAACTCGTGGTAAAAATGCCATTACTGGCTCCAGTCATTAATATGGTAAAGGTCGACATAGATGTCGACACCAGTGCAATGTCATCGCGCATGCGCTAATTTGTTTTAAAGGTGGGGCTCGTTTTATTTTCCAGCATGACTCAGCAAGTGGTATGCCGGTTAAAATTCAATAAGACTGTAACAGTATTGCACAATATGGAGGGATCAAGATCTGTTACTATCCCACCACCATCGGATTTTACAAGATCACGCCGTCAAACACCTCCTACAGGCTGGCAGGATCGCCTCGTATATGCTTTGTCAGATCCAGATCAAATTTTTGAACAAGATGAACTCACTGTGACACTCTATGACGCATTTCCCAAAGCAAGGTACCACTACTTGGTTGTTCCTAGAGATGATATTCATTCTGTGAAGGAACTATCTCGTGATAACCTTGAACTGTTGAAACATATTCACAAAGTAGCTGAGGATCTGATTGAAAGAGTGCGAAAGAGAGAGCAAAACACACCTTTTCGATTTGGCTACCATGCAGTACCCAGTTTGAACAGACTTCACCTACACATTGTAAGCCAAGACTTTGATTCACCACAACTGTGGAAGCGGCATCATTGGAACACATTCAACACAGAGTATTTCATGGATTCATCCAAGGTAATCAAAGATATAGAGAATGATGGAAAGATTGAGATTGATGATGTGGCATATAAAGAATTGCTCACTCTTCGAATGCACTGTAATTTTAAAGATTGCTATGAGCGATTCGAAGATATTTCTCAGTTGAAGTATCATCTGCATGATCATTATGGGGCATCAAGAGCACCACAAAGGGTTTTTGTTCCTAAGAATTCCAGCAGACATCGAAGGCACACAGTCAAGTAAATTTAACTCAAACCCTCGATGACCATAACATCAATTGAATTGCATTCGTAGTTATGTGTGATTTTTGATAAGTATGTACCATGTTTATTACTGTATAGTTACTCAGGCTACAACCACAGTATAGTATACATTACTATAATAGTCTTGTATGTAACACAATATTAGTATACATAATACATGGAATATGTAGCTATTATTGTTAATATGTGAGAGGTTGGCAACTGACTTGAAATCCCGTGCACTTTGGCTAAATTCTTAGTTAATGCTAGAAATCCTGAAATCTGCCTTGAAATCTTAAATTTGAAATCTTGAAATCCCATTCCACACTCTGTATTACTTCTGTATACTAGTGACTCAAGTGATCGCGAGCCCGCTAAATTCAAAGTGCTAGCTAGTGACCAGCTCCAATTAGGCTTGCCGTGATTGCGAAAGCAGTTGCATATTATATATAGGCAATCCAATCTGATGAGGAGGTTGCAGACCGGCATCTTGGTCCATAATCTATTATGGTTGTATGCATGGATAGCTTACTTATAAGTTCAGGCTAGTTATATTTATGTTTAAGTAGCTATAGCTAGTTTTTAGACATCGGCCTGAGAGGGCCAATGTATAATGATAATACACTGAGAGCACAAGCACATGCAGTCTGAGCTAGACAACCACAACATTTTCTCAGTAGGGAGAATGTACCGCCAGTCAGTGCTTCCTCAGACCAAATCTAAATTAATAAGCTATGTTAGCTACAGCTATAATACTAATTATTTCTCATTAAAAGTGATTTTCCAGCATTGAAATATTATGGCTTCTGATATTGGGAATAATTTTGACAATACAAAACCTCAGACAAATCGGATGTTATTTCCCTTATGTAGGCAACACTTCCTGAGTACATAGTGAACTTTTTAATGCAGCTGGATTTGATGTGCCTGAGATAATTGCCCTAATGCATATGTATATATAAGAATTATATTACAAAATGTTATCCAGGTGATCCAAGGTGCTGTAACAATCCTAATTTAAGTGTACATGTTAAACAATTCCACTTTCCACCTTGGCACAGAATTCATATGTGTAACTTAATTTATTCAGCAATTAATTAAGAAAACAAAGTGAAGGTCCATGCAGTGAAGTAGCAAACTCTACTAGTAGCTGAGAAAATGCATAAAGTAGCAAAATGGCAAAATAAAAGTACTAGCAGTGATACAGAATCAGAGGTACCAACTACTACCTCAATTTCAAATCAAATAGCTAAGTTGAGCCTTTTTCGTGGCCGATCAGTGGTCGCAAATGAAGATCTACTTGAGTATGTAAGCACCAGAGTGTATATTGCTATTGGATAATTAGCTGTGCAAAACTAAGTGCTAGGTGTTTGTACAGCATGGGTGTTGCACACATCAGCTTGCATGATCTCTCCTCTTTATTGTCTGGAAATGTTTACAGTGGAACATGAAGTATAGCTCATTTCAGTAGTACATATTGAGCCTATACTACGCCCACTCGTGGGATAAGCAATTACACAACTCGTGCTTCACACTTGTGGTATAAATTTCTAATCCCACTCGTGTTTGTAGTATTATTATATTATTGTGAAATTAATTTTGACATTGTGCTACATAGCTACTTGCAATAAGGTTGGACCAAATGCTGTAGAGTACTACCTCACTAGAGTCACTACAACCATCTCACAACATGGTTACAACCTATTGACAATCTTAGTACAAACTTGTTACAAGGTCGCTACAGTTTCAACCCAGAGTTTGTGCAACCTTGCAGTATACAACATATAATTATAACTTTATCCACGGGTAGTGACAACCTGGCTACAACCTCATTTTTTTGTATGGGCAGCTATTCCAGAGGAAAAAAAAAAACATTATTAATTAGCTTGCTACATCGCTATATATTTTAGACAAAGTTACTGTTTTTGGTTATAAGCTCTACATCATAATACTTGTCCTGTTAGTTTATCAAAGCTTAGCTATAATATACTGTAATATACAGTAATATACCTTTGCCTATATACCTATATAATGTAAATTGAGATCTGTGTATACACTGTTGATCATGATGATAAACATGAGCCTACTTGAAATCCTGAAAACCAGTCCGAAATCTTAAGATTTTGAAATCTTGTATGCATTTTTGGAAGTCGTGAACCCCTCATTAATAATGACTAGTACACTGCGCCTTGTTTGCAAATAATAATAGTCATAACAGATTTGTGTAGGTTAATACCAGTGGTAACAATGGTCACTGACTCGGCAGAAATGAATTAGTGTAAATAACAGGGAAAAGTGATAAATTAAGTTACCAAAAGTAAACAACTACTAAGAAACCTAAAGCCAAGCAAAAGCATGTAGCAATGACATACTTAAGTTACGGTCAAGAGTAAGGATTTGATTCTTAAGCTGAATCGCAGGGTTGCCATGGTTGTGAACAAAACTAATGCATGGACATCGACTCCAAAATTTGCTCATAAATACAAAGTGCAACACATCTATGGCTTCTCTTAGATGTTGCATTAATTTTGATGCCAATATTATTATACTGTCTTGAACAGTTAGCTAGCACATATTTAAGGTTCTCCCACAATATCTCATCATTACAATCTTCTATCACTGGACGAAATGACAAATTTTTCACCTATGAAGGTGCACATGTAAAGATGAATGCGCAGGAGTGCAAAACCCTCACCGCTACACGCATGCATGACTCATGCACATGTAGATCTGTAGTAGCTAGCATATCTCAGTGTGTCTGCCTGCTCAATATAAGGAGTATTGAACTAGATACATACTACCATATTATGGTAGTATGTATCTAGTTCGATACTAGTATACATACCAGGGTTTCATCCAGAAAGAAATTTTTGGGGGAGAAGTGGGCGTGGCAGTTTCATGCATCGTGACCCCTCCCCAATTAAGCATTGATATGTATAGTTTTATCTAGTGCTCTTAAATAATTGAGTCATGAAGTAGGAGACTATACTGATCACTTGCAATGCGACACAAAAATATACATGCTCCCCTTCCCCCACCATGCACCTCTCTCTCTTTCTTTCTCTCTCTCTCTTTCTCTCTCCTTCTCCTCTTTTCTTCTTTCTCTCTTTCTTTTTGGGGGGGAAGCTGGGTGTTTTGAGGGGGAAGCTTCCCCCCCACCTCCCCCACTGGATGAAACCCTGCATACCCTGCACCTGAGGTACTCCAGTTTTCTTCAGAGTCACTGCATGATATAGGCTAGGGGGAAGGCACCTGCCTATGTCACTATAATAACTGAAAGCCTCCGTGACTACTTAAACTCAATTATGCACTTGAGAGCCACTGCCTGTTTACACTGTCACTGCATTGATAACTGACCAGCAAGGACCAGAATGGCAACCATAGCTGCACACGATTATACCACTGGGCAGGACTTAACGTGACCACTCTTCCTTGATGCCTGGTAATCCTCAGATGCGTACTTTCTCTCAGACGACCCTTACCATACGGACGGACGGACGGACAAAAATCGCCAAACGATTGCAGTAACCCTCCGCCTACGCTTTGCGGCGAGGGTTAATAAGGAAACATGGCCTATTTTTGCTGAAAGCCACAAAAACACATTTTAATGCCACATTTACTTATGTTTCCGCTGCATTTAAAGGTGTCAGTGTTGTCCAGTGTATGTCTTGCTAGTGAGTCTTGCTTCAGGAATTTTGAGACGATCATCTTGTTTCTCCATAGCCTTACACAATGCACCCATGATGTTGCATGTTTATGTTTAATATTCTTCATTTGAGGGCTGCTGGCTCTTTTTCAAGCTTTGTTCCTTTATAGAAGCTCTCCATCAACTTCTTGCACACTCTCTGGCAAGTTTCTTGTAAGTTTCGACATCTTCGATCACTACTTCATCATCATTTTTAGTGATTCATGAGCAGCCACATGGCATTTGATGTCATTGTGGGTCTGCATCTCTACGTAAGGAAGCCCCCCCCCTTGCATCCACATTCATGCAGTGATAGTCAGTGGACAGTCATATTCAATAGCCATGTTCCATTATACTTACTGAAATCATTAGGACACACTATTGGGTAAGACCCATGCATATACAGTCCAGCAGTGACATATCGGTAACCATGCAAGCAGAAGCTATTAGCTAACATCGTTCTGTACCACTGACAAACATACATAGTAGGGTCACACAGTGCTCTTTTTACATGCTTGCTTTAAGCTTAAGGTCCAATGATTATATATATACCATAATAATTATAGATACTGAGGCCAAGGCATCTACAATAAATTTTGGAATCAGCCTGGAGTCCCCAGGCTATGACACCTGAGCAAAGTGAGAGTGCTACAAGGGGACAGAAGAATTCCAAATACTGCAGATCCCATTGGCCAAGGTGTGCATGCTAAGTTATTTAGAACTTTACAATTGTTACTATAGCAGCAACTATGCCTTATTAATTGGTAATTGAGTAAAACTTACAAGTTACTTCCCCAGTAGCAATTTACTGACTTAAATTCGTCTCCCAGGTCCGGGCCCTCCCGCTTTTCTGCGTGTAACATTGAAAAGCTGGGATGGACCTGGGTACAGGTATATACGAGGCTATAATATGTCTATATAGCATAAAAGCACTACAGTAGGGACTATAATTATAGCACAATAATAATATTATACTGGCATTGCTTTGAGCATATATAATAAGTGGTTTTGTTATGCCAGCATAATAAGGCTTATTTTACAAAAATGTGAGATAATCAAGTGATTGACAAGAGTACATAGTGATTCATAAAATAATGTTCAGATAACATTATTTGGCTGCAGTTTGTCGTGGGTACAGGAATGTGAGTAATAAACATTAAGAGCATGCAAGTTTCCTAACAAAGTGTGTGAATCTGCAAAATACTATTAACTGAGGGAATAGTAGGTACAAAATAATGAGCTTGATTGTTAGGAATAACTTAAGAGCATAGCATAATAGGAAAATTAAAAAGAATAATGTGTGTGTCCCTACACTGCAGTGCACATAGTTCTGATCTTGAAATAAGGCCCCTCCAAATCAATTAGTAGTTTCTCATCCTCCCTTAATTTCCGCCCGCATGCATTTTGTGATTAGGAGCACAATGCAAAAGTATACCGCATCCTTTTTTTGCAAGCGATTCTGACGACCATTTCCATCAAAAATTACACATATTGACGACCATTACCACCGCCCGCCCGCATCAATTTTGAGCTCAGAGGGGATGAGAAACTACTAATTGATTTGGAGGGGCCTAAACAACATGCATATATGCAGTAGTACGAGTGCATGAGTTTATCAACTGAGTCTGGCATGACTAATTAAAGTGCCTCCATATTAAAAGGAATACCTACACTCGTCTTCAGACTCCATACTCATAGAGAGTAGGGTCTGAGGATGAGATTAGGCCTTGATAAATTATTCATTTATCTTTACCTATTATTCTATTCTCCAATTCTTAAGATTTTTACCGATGATTCTTTTCAAGTTACCCATTATTTTTTCATTTTATTCATTATTCTGCCACAGTCTGGCCAGAATGACCTTCATATACTGCATTTATATACCTTAGCTAAGCAGTTGTCCTTAAAAAAACACATTCGGTGGTGGGAAATAATAATATTTATAAATGGTCAAAAACCTTTATTCTTAGTTATAATGTGGTTAAACAATTTGGTAGAGGGTATACTACAGTGTACATAATATGGTTTTTCAAGGTGCATAGGTTGCTTTGACCAGAATATGTGCCTATTATTCCTTTTTCTATTCTAATATTTGGCCTATTATTCCGGCATAATTCTCAATTATAATATATTATAGAGGCTCGTTGCTATGTATACTTCAATATAGAATGGAGTTATTTAGCTTGGCATAGCAAAAACTTTTCATTAAACTTTGGACATTTTCGGTCTGTGGACCTTTGTCAGCATTGTCTATAATTCTCAATTCCTTTAGTCACCTATTATTCTTGAAACTATGCCAGCATAATTTATCAAGGCCTAGATGAGATCACATTAAGATTAGATCCACATTATTGCACTAAAATTTATTTTTTCGTCCCTAACAAAGTACTTTGAAAAAGTATAATTAGTGAACATATTAATGTAGCCAGCAACAAAATTAATCAAGATTCTTATGCATGTAGTTATGAGGTTTTATATGCAATAATTAACACAAACATATTAATTAACTGCAAAAGAGCCTTCAAGAACATTTGAAGATGCAGCCACTTTCTGGTTTGGTTGTTGTCCTCCAACAAAGACTTTGTATTCAGTGGTGGGGATGTACCACTTTGTGTCATAGAGCATCATCTGCTCTGATGTGATCGTAAACATCACCTACAGTGTAAAAAATGGACGATAATAGCTTTGAGATAGTTATACCCCATAATCGTTAAAATAATAATAAAAATGAAACACAAGAGGGTATTTGCAAGTGGCAGCCAATAGTGACTGAGTATAATGTACTACATCAAGTAATGAGAAATACCATGCAGTAGCTACTTTTTTCATGATTGCTTACATCAGTAGATTTTGATGGAGAGAGCAATGATATTCTCTTGGCTCCAACAAGCTGCCTAATTGGAGCAATGTCAGTATTGGTCCATGAGATGTAAACCTAAACAACCTGAATATCATGTGGCACAGTGAAGCATGGCAATCGATCAGCTTTGCATTATGATCTAGTTTTTCAGTGATAATCATTGTAGCTACCTCATCTGAAGTCCTGCTTCCAGTATTTGTCACGGTGGTATACTTACTGTCACATTCTGACCTGCTTCAACTGTTGTTGGTGCAATGTTAAGATCAGAGTATTTAAAAGTAGAGTACGACCTGTAGAGTTCATCATTTCATACATAGCTATTAATGAGAAACAAACAACATACAATCCATATCCAAAAGGAAATAGAGGCTCTCCTTCAAAGTAACGATAGGTTCTATTCACCATGGTGTAGTTTGTAATATCTGGAACCTACATGGAATTCATGATCAGTGATGGTAAGCCAAAAGAAATCATATCGTAGCTTGTTACAAAAACCTGATTAAGATTAGCTGGCCAAGTGTTAGGAAGTCTTCCAGCTGGACTGAACATCAACAAGAGCACTGCCACCGGTCTGCTAGTACATGTTCAGATATTTAAAGCGAGAGTTCTATGTATTTGTAGTTGGTTACCTGATCAGGGAGGAAGCTTTCAAGGATTGCTACAACCTTATCACTACTGACGGCCCAAGAGGACCAGCATTGTACAGCACAAGGATTGTAGCTGCTGATAGACTTATGTATAAGATGCGATGAGAAAACAAAATATGTGTTGGTTAAGCCTGTTCACATACTGGAAACAACATTGGTGACATCTTGTAAAAGTTGCAGTTGACTTTCAGGAAGATTGATGTCTGTTCTATCATGGCCCTCATGCTCAAGCACATTATATACCTGAATTGGTTATCAATAATTATTGAGCTCAATCCATAGCTGATCAAGTCTCCCATATTAATTTGCATGCACAAGCTTGTTTAATATCAGATGATGTGTAATTTCTGATATTTTAAAATTACTTCATGAATGTACATGTACGATGGCTGATTGCATGCAAAGCTTACGTGCATGTAGGACCATTGTTACAGCCCTGTGCACTGGTAACTGTGGATGCTATCTTTCCAGTGCTGTTTATTCCATTGAGAGGATCACAACGTAGTCCTCCGGCCTATTAAAGAAGCAAACTGTGATAATTTGTGGCTACAAATATATAATTATTCTGTTCTACCATAACAATGGGAGAATAATCACCACAAAGCAAATGTGGATCATCAATGAATGGTCCAATTACCTGTCAATAATACATGTTAAGTAATTTTTTGATTCTATTGTTAATTCATGATTACAATGGCAGCAACTTACACAGGCTTTCTTGTAAAGAGATGTTATTGGAAGCCCTTTGCTCTCATCGTTCTTTAACAGCACCATTGACTGAGTAGCCATGTCTTTGGCTATCTGAATATGCTCCTTACTTTGAACAACATTTGAAACACCTCATCTGCATCACAAGACAAGCAGCTAATACAGTCATTCTTGGAGATTTATTTTATGTGATAACTTTTCTACTTTTTGTAGGGATTCATCTCTGGAGGGTCAAAATCTCCTAACTTCATTCTCACCATGAACATGCAGGCGACTTGCACAATCCCTCAGTGTGTCTTCCGATACTAGTCCCTGCATCATAATAATTAATTTTTTCATAATTAAGAGATACATGTAGAAAGATCAAATTCACATTATTGACAGCATCACCAAGCTTTGTGAAAGTGTTGTTTGCTATGATACTGCCCTCCAAACAAATTCCAGCATTTGCTGCTAGAGCAGCTGTTTCAAGCTCTGATGTTGTGTAGTGTTGAACATTCTGAATAATCTGTATATAGAGAATGCACTTACTAATTAAACATTTAGTGTTCCTTAATGTGAGATCATACATGGGCCTTAGTAGTCTAGCCAGCTAGACTCTCTCCCCCTTTTCTATTCATTATCTGGAGCAGGGAACAAGGATCTAGCTGGCCAGACTACGGCCATAGTAACTTACCAAGAACACCTTGATCTGTTACTACATAACCTGAATACAGATGATGGCATTTGAACGGATACTAACACCTGAGAAAGCATACTTATCTTACCTTTGAATCCCCACTCATTTCTGAGGATGTCAGTCAATAGCTTTTTATTGGCGCATGCTGGAACACCATTTATTCTAATAGTAACAGAAGCACCGTATTTCTTCTAAAAATTCGGCCCTTCTAATTATTCGGCACCCTTTACCGAATGATTGAATACCGTATAGCGGGTTAATTTGGCGAGCATTAAATTTGGCGAATCACTCCCTTAAAGATATTGGCGAATTTTAAATTTGGCGACTTGACAAATTGTGAGCGCAAGCGCATGACGCGATAAACTGACGTAATGCATGGATCAGCTGGCCGGCCGGCCACTCCATTCGCCGAGCTAGCTAGCAGCTGTCAAAAATGGAGACGTGTCAGATCGAGAGTTGCGTTCGAGGCACATGTTGATGACGAAGGTAGCGTCGGATGTTTAACCTGAAAGAACTTGAGCAGCGACATTGATTCCTGACAGACGATTCTGTTATAAACCAAGGTTGCGAGCAATCAATCTAATTTAGCTGAATTCGCACTGCTCTCGTTCACATGCGCATGCGCACACGTAGTCGTTACATCATAAAAATACGTTATTAAATATTGGCGAGTTTTAATTTTGGCGATTTTCTTCAAAATTTGCCAAATCGCCAAATTAAAAACCTCGCCAAAGTTTCCCGCTCTATGGTATAGTCTCTAATTTTACGGCAAAGGTCGTCATGCGTATATGCTATAAACGGGAATGGAATGCGGACGCAGACAGAATGTTGAATATTAACCTCTAAAAATTCGGCGAAGCTAAAGCAATATGATTATTTTCATGCCGAATTTTTAGAAGAAATACGGTATTGTTTTATGTTTATAGCAACTCTTACTATGATATAGAATGTATATACTAGTTGACAGCACACAATGAGACTCCATGACCCAGTCTTCACACATGCTTTAAATTGTGGTAAGAAAGTCATCCTCCAATCACGTTCAGAGACCTAAAATTAAGGAAAATACAGGAGTATGCATGGGTGTAGATAACTTTTTCGTAGTGGGGGGGCTTGTGTTGCCACGCCCAAGTTTGTGACCACTCCTACTTATTATTAGATTACCACCATGGCAGTGGTGTTATAAATGAACTAACGAGAAAGTGGCTCATCACTTTTGGCAGAAATAAAGTATCTTATGGAGCCACGGCTCGATAAGCTTGTACATATATAGTTTATGGTGAAAAATCTGTGGGGGGGGGGGGGGGGCTTCAGCCCCCCTAGCCCCCCATTATCTACACCCTTGGTATGTAAAGTGCATGATCCATGAGTACATACTACTATCTATTAGCACAGCTTTACACCTTAGCATCAAAAACACCTCTTGAATCATCTGGTCCAGCATAAATATCAAAGTGTTTAATTAGCTACATCCAGCATTTGCCTCTATATACATACCTAGGGTGATCTTCATGTTTATCTAATGACTCTCAACTAGCAATGAAGGCAGGATGGATCTTATCACTAACTTCCTTGTAATCCTGTGATGAAAGCAGTTCCAAGGTGACCTGAGAGCCACGGATCCTCACCATATTATGTTTCCTACAATTTTATCATTAGCAATCGTTTCTTCCAGTCAATCATACTACAGCATTAAAATATCAACAATGCTGACTGTGTGCTAGACTTAACATTGCGAGGGGGCATTGGAAAAGGGGCTTATATAGGGTCACACAATCAAATAGCCCTTTCTTGGTACTTTGAAGTGAAATAGCAGGTTCACTAGAGGGTGCCGTCTTTATTGGATGCAAGAGTATTTACAACACATTTTTTCAGAACAATACTTGGATGTTAGATGTCCCATTGCCTATGTATGACTGAGAATGCATGTATATTTCAAAATCATGGTATGCATTGTACTACAAAAACAAAAGGGTTAGTTCAATCCAACTTAGGCTACCCGGCTGAGTTGCACCATACATGTAATGAACAATGCATACCATGATTTTAAAATATACGTGCATTTTCATACAGAGTCTCAGCTTTACATATCAGATTCTACAAACACATATAAGTACAAATAAATGTTTCCCGAGAGAGGCAAGTGGAAACGGAGGAAACGGAAAACGGAAAGCTGAAACGGAAAAGCTGAAATTGGGAAATGGTCGTCAACATTCGTTGCGCTAATGGAACCTTTTGCGCATGCGCGATCTGTTTGGGGCTAAAGAAATGGCATTGAAAGTGTCTTTGAGCTTAGCCTGGCAGCTGGATACACGCTCGACCTAAGCTTGAGGATTAGGTTATACTAATAGTGACGAGAAGTAGAGGTCTAGTTCACTGTTGGCTGCTAGCAACAGCACACCACCTCCTATGGGTGAATAGTTACTACAAACAACAGGAAGACTCCAGTATGGCACCTAGAGTTTGGACCAGAGTACAAGATGCTGAATGCTAGACCAGGCAGTAGAATTTAGAAATTGGTGAAGGAAGTCCCGAGTGATAAACTAAATATCAGTACTCAGTAGCTTAGAGGTGATTATGGCCCTTATTCAAGGTCAAAAGTGGCTCAAAGTCTGCTATTATTACTCAATTTATTACCATGCTAAGCAGTAAAAGTCAACCAAGTAAAGAATCACACTGTAGCCAGTAGCTACTAATCTAACTACTTCAGGCTTGGTTGATGAGCCTGAGGGCTCAAAAAGTAGCTGTTGTACAGTCTGTATACTCTAGAATCATATGATATTAAACTGGACATCAAGTGGAGCACTTACTGAATCAGCAACCCTGATGTAATATTATATCAATCTAGGCCCTGAGTCCAATAGTAACATAGCCTCGTTTCCAGGCCCCTAGGGACGAGGCTAGTAGTAACATTAACTAACTTTTTGCTACAATTGCATGGTGCTATAGTAATTATTACGGCTCTCAGACAACGATGATCACTGACAATACATTAGAGTCACTTGGATGTTTTACAAGGTCTTTACACTAGCTGCAGGGAATGAATAATACACCAGCCTTCATTACTTTTCTTAAGCATGGCCAGATATCAAGGTAATACCGTTTATATTTCTGAGGACCACTACCAATTTTCAGCTTTTCCGTTTCCGCTTTCCGCTTCCGTTTTCCATTTCAGCTTTCAGTTTTCGTTTTCCGTTTCCACTTGCCCTCCTGAGAGTGCACTTACTACAGACAGCCAAGTCAAGTACTTGCAGTGTTTCTGGTAATTCCCACTTCCCCTATACTTCAATTACCGATGCAACCACTTCACATAACGTTATTCACCTTTATGTCTCCATGTACCAGGTAGTCCTATATAGTAACTTCATGCATTTCAGTCTCAGATATGTGCATAGCTTGGCTTCAGGTATGTTATATGATCAAAGCATAAAGTGGAGATAACAGTTGTAGTATACATGTGATATTCATGGATGGTCATGAACTGCAACCTTCTGAAATTGAAGCTAGTGAAGTGGTAATTACCAGAAACACTGCAAGTACTTGACCTGACAAGCTCTCTATAGCAACTGCATGTCTCAAGAAACATTATATTAATAAGTGCAACAGAATCTGATATGTTAAACTAACCCTTTTGTTTTGCAATGTATGTCTAGAAATATCACTAATTAATATGCATGTTCTGCACACACACATACACAGATAGGATGTACAAGACCCTACCTAGGGACACCAGAAGTTTACAGCTTTAGACGTACTCTCAGTATGCAGCTATAGAGCTGATCTCAACATTGACAGTGACTACGTGACTTTGTTTATTAGTGTTAAGTTCTTTTTATCTCATTATAGGAAGTTACGTACTGATTCTAATTGTAGTTCTTGTATTGAATATGTGCTGCTTTACTTGAGTAAAACATTCTTCAAATATTAAAGAAAAATAATCCTATTGTTCACATCATAGTATAGAAATATACTTTAAGCAAGTAAAATTCTTCTACGATTATAGGAAATTTTTGGTCATGATATTAGAAATAATATAGGTTCTTGTGTCAGTGAGCACAAAAATTTCTAGAATTTAGTAAATCTTTACTTATTGACAGAAATACATTTATTCCTGTGTATGCATACAAGATGAAATGTATGTATATGAACCCTTGACCACATCCCCAGTGGCTGCTAATGGTGCATGTGGTAAAGGTCGTCAATACACACATCGATGCCAGGACCTCAATCGCAGAGATGGAGTCCAAGATCAACTTTCGACTTCGAGCTTCGATGCTTCAATCAAAGGAGATGAACTCGACAGCACAGTACAGCTTCCGAACTTCAGATTGGTCGTGGCATGACCGCGTGCTATAAATAGCGCAAGGCTAGCTTTATTTATCCACAGGATTACGTCAGCCAAGAGAACGCGTGAAGTTCGGCCGGCATTACTTGTCGGAGAAAGTAGCACTCAGCTTTTAATGTATTCGCTGGATATGTATGTAAGTTAATATATGATTCTGTGGATTTTCAGGTCTCAGAAGTGTTCTGTAAAGGCTCTGAATTTTAGCGCTATGACGACATAGGTTACATCATAATTACAACATAATTACCTAATAACCGCAAAAAAGTAAATTTATACTGGGGATGTAACAAGATGAAATGCTTTTTTACATACACAGTACTACAGGGGCGTAGCTAGCATAGGGCTCAGCGGGCTCGAGCCCCCCCTTTGTCTTCCCAAAGTGGGCTCAGTGAGTGGGTCCACTGTCTATGGATGTATAATAGCTTGGCCTGACAAGCTGAAGCTGCATGACAAACTATATAAAATTTACAACTAAAATGATACAAAACACTAAGGATAAGTTTCTATACTTACTATTTTAAGCTCGTTCAGAACCACAGCTGCTAAGCGCTTTAATAGGCTAGGCTAGGCAGCTACCACTCCAAGATACGAGTTCGAAAGGTAAAACGATGGGCGTGGTTGACTGCACAGTATAAAAACAATTAACCATGGTCACGTGACATGATTAGTGGGCGTGGTCAACCGAAATTTTTTTCGCGCGCTTTGCGCGCACTCGTTTTCTATACTCAGCCCCCCCTTTCATTAAATCCTGGCTACACCCCTGTACTACATACATGTACTCACATGGTGTACACACGCACACACACGCATGTGAACACATTATATGCATGCAAGATGAGATAAGACTAAGCACCAATTATTAAAGAAATAGCTGTTTTTATGTGGTTGTAGACACAGTACAGATTGATTACACACATCAAAGATGCACACATTCCATGGTATAGTAAAGTCCTGACAGCTGCAACTGCAACTGAGATAACCCTAAATGGGTCAAAATAACCCTTTTGTTTTTACAGTTGCATTACATTGTTAAGGTGGGCAGGCCTCTTGTTAGCTGTCCGGATAGGATAGATAGGATAGTGAACAATTTCATTTGATAACATTAATTGACTTCAAGTCCTAGCTTGTCTGCAACTTGGTGAAATGTTCAGTGTACATCTTAACTTTCCGTGATCTCTGAGCTGTAACTCATTCATAAGTACCTCACTATTTTTGTTTAAAGTGTGGAGAGAGGAGACTAACCTGTAATCTAGTAAATTAATTAAAAGACCACACTTTGAGTAAGTCAACTAGGGACAAAGTTCAACTTTGAAAACCTTAGATTTGAGTTGTATGGACCATATCATAAATGCTTTAGAAGCATCAACAAGGAAATGACCCTAAGGGCTACATACCTGTACACACAGTGAATCACCACTAGGGTATGTTTGTAGTCACATGTACCATTTATCATATCAAAAATACCAAAGTGAGTTATCTATCTATGGTCTCTCACACATGATATACTGTTCAGTGATCATTTGCTACCTTATAAGGTAATAGTTGAGAGAGTACACATAGCATGTGCATATCTTGCACATATGGAACATGTACAACTGTCACAAATACATGGCTTTACAGGTGAAATGATAAAGATTTTCATACTTTATGATGGTCACTCATCCTGCGTCTGCTTGAAGAGAGGTTGATATCTAGTGGGTCCATCCTCATTAAAGGAACGTACAGCAAGTCCAAGAATCACAATAGTGTTTGATTGACTGTGTCAACATTTCTTTGTCATTGAAGCTCTGACATGTGGGACTAGGCTTTGTTCCTATATTCATTCATTACATCAGCATATGTTGTGGTGTTCAGGAAAACCCACACTCAGTTCTAGAAATTGCTACATTAGCATATATACATAGATGAGGACACAGGCACCCAACACACATACACATGTATGCACATAACACACATACACATACACATGTATGCATACAAGATGAAATGTATGTATACAAGATGAAATGCTTTTTTATATACACAGTACTACATACATGTGCTCTCATGGTGTACACACGCACACACACACACACATGCATGTGAACACATATATGCATGCAAGATGAGATACGACCAAGGGCTTATCGAGCCGCCGTAGGCGGCGAGAGGGCATGTAACCCGCGTAGTGCTAACGTAGACAGCGAAATCCTAATTGTTACTAAAAATAGCAAAACGTTCAATGAACAAACTAGTATAGGCAATGTTTGTACCTGGTTTTATAGCGACCTACGTCCACGCTAAGCCTTTGTTGGCAGCACCGAAGATCCAGAAGGCAACAGTAATCGTCGAGACAAGTGAAAACGAGGCTATACTCGAGTCGATCAGAGACGGTGGCGGTGAAAAACAGCTCTGAGCTGACAAAACGCCATCACACGCAGTATCAGACTAAGCTGGGGTCATGAGACGTCGAAGGCCTTCATTCTAAGCTAGTCTTCAATACAACAAAACCAGAAGCTTACCCCATCGCTTCTGTCTCTGTTGTTGGGCGGTAAAGTGAACGGGAGCTTTACACTGCTGGAGACTCAGACTCAGCTCGATTTTGTTTCTGACACTTGGCAGCGTTGAGAACCGCCTGAAAGGAGCATGATAGCCTCTTTTCTTTGTCAAATCTCGAAAAGAACGGGCTGATAAGCCATCAAACAAAATTTCATAGCTAGTCAAAAAAATCTATTTTTAGTAACATGTTGGATTTCGCCGTCTACGTACGTTACATGCCCTCTCGCCGCCTACGGCGGCTCGATAAGCCCTTGATACGACTGAGCACCAATTATTAAAGAAATGACTGTTTTTATGTGGTTGTAGACACAGTACAGGTACATGTGTGTATTATTAGGGTACATCAGCTAGGGGAGTCTGTTGTCATGTGTGCGTATTTGAAACTCATTTCCAGTTTGATATTTAGTCTATATTATGTGTTTAGGAGTGTGTCACTGTGTACATATGTGGTAGTCATGCACCAGGCCCGTAGCCAGGGAGGGTATGAGGGGTTTGACCGACCCCCCTAGATCACTGATCATCACATGGCAAGGCAAAAAAGTAAGACTCGCCACAGCTTTTGTCCAGTTGAAGGAGCAGTATTAACAGTTTCATACAGGAGTCTAACAGGCTACTACTGAGTCAGGATCTAGATACAAGTAGCTTAGTCTGTTGTATGCAAGGGTGGAGTGCTGTGTAGGTAGGGCAAATAGGCGAGGTTATAAGGCGTGGTGAGTAGGTGGAGGTATTAGATAGATCATAGAAATTGACACACAAAATATTTATCAGACTCATTGGGGTTCTTCACAGCACTGCACATGGATCTACTTATACGTGATTATAGGCACTAGAGAGTTTGTCAGTAAATTATATGTATGCACAAGATAAGACTAAAGATCAATTAGAATAATTAGGAGATACTGTATGTTGTGTTACCTAGGCTATAGTAGTGTAGCACATAATGTACCCTACATGTATTATGGGGTAATTTCACCTAAATACCATATATACCCTTATACCCTCTAAATTAGATACATATCACTTACATTTCTAAGATGGTATGCAACGGAATCCCAACGGATATGAAACAACTGCCAGCCTTTTACTGGCTCCCAAAAATGCACAAAAATCCGATAGGTAGTAGATTCATAGCAGCTTCTAGTGCATGCACCACCAAACCTCTATCACAATTGCTAACATCTAGTCTTAAACTAATTACTATACATTTTAAACAATATTGCGCAGGGATTGCTAGAAATACAGGTGTTAATTGTTTTTGGATCATTAATAATGCCGCGGAAGTCCTAAAAAAACTAAAGAAATTAAACCGTACCAAAGGAGCCAGACATTTTGATAGCTTCGATTTTTCTACTCTTTACACTAATATACCACACGATCTTCTTCTAGACAGCATCAGCCAGCTCATTAGTGAGGCATATAGAATTAGAGGGGCAAAATATTTAGTAGTGCAGGGCGATGGCACAGCGTACTGGTCAAACACAGTATTAACACGTGAACATAGTATTACCGAGGACCAACTGGTCAAACTAATAAAATTTCTCGTGGATAATATCTACATTCAAGTCGGAAACAAAATTTTTAGGCAAACAATAGGCATACCGATGGGCACTGACTGTGCCCCACTTCTAGCAAACCTTTTTCTTTTTTATTACGAGTACAATTTCATGAAAGAAAAACTTAAACATAATAGTCAAATAGCAAAAATTTTTAGTAACACTTTTCGATACATTGACGACCTACTTACACTTAACAATCCAACTTTTGAGCAGGAAATTAGGAATATATACCCGCGACAATTAGAACTAAAAAGGACCACGGAAACAGATAGTAGGCTTTCTTATTTAGACTTAGAAATAAACATTAGCGATAGGAGATTTACCACGGCAGTTTTTGACAAGCGCGATAATTTTAGTTTTCACATAGTCAATTTCCCTCACATGGATAGCAACATACCTAGCAAACCAGCCTATGGGGTTTATATCTCTCAGTTAATTAGAATAGGGCGCATATGCGATAGTTACGAGAGTTTTTACACCAGACACCACAAATTAACCTGTAGATTAGTCAAACAGGGTTTTTTATTCGATAAACTAGTTACTACTTTTAAAACATTTTGTAGCAGGTATCCTGAGATTTTTTCCAAATTTAAAATTTCCATTAGAAAGCACGTACAGGATGGTATTTGCCTTCCCACTGTAGCTATCAGTAGTCTGCCGAATAAAGTAAACATTAGATCTAGGTCTTCAAAAAAAATCTTAGTTTAAGGGGCGCCAATAGTCTGACATCAAATTAGTTACATCATAACACTAATTACCATACTGATAGCAACCTAAACGTATATAACTAGGGCCATTGGTTACAACAACTAATACAAAAAGTTCCAGAGCCTAAAGAAGTAGACTACTCCAGCTCCTGCATGAACACCCGGGATTCGTGAGTTAACCCCTACAAAATTATGTAGTAGCTAGTAACAATACTGACTGGAGATTCTGTTAATTTCCCTGAATGTGTAATTATGGTCATATATGCATGCTGCCCGTGTCCATGAGCCACTTAGGTGGGTAGGGAGAGTTTCCATGGAACAAAAGAGCTTTTCAACCTACCACCCCTAGTTCTCAAGGCTAGGCACCTATGTGGCTCTGCCTTTTGCTTAAATTAGGTTTGCCTGAGCAGGCAGTGAGATGGTTTTCCCCTTAGGTTTGGATTGGTAGTAGAAGATAAACCTACTGAATTTTCATGTAAGAGGAAGACATAGGTACCATCACACACACACACACACACATGCACTGCACTGCTGTACTCCAGTACTTCAAACATTTCAAGTAAAAATCATAATTATTAGTAATAAACCACAAGGGTGTATGCTTACAGCTGCAGCTTGATAAGTGCAAAACGATGTGTAAAACCTGGAACCACTCTTTGGGCAGTATTGATTCTCACGATCATTTCATGTCTGCTCTAACCCTTGCAGCTTCTCATCAAACTGTTGCTCACTCCTACAGTGATGGATTAGTCAAGTGGTGACTCAGACAAATGTAACAAAGAAGTAACACAAAAGCCACCATTGATAAAAACGAGGCAGACCACAAAAATGTTATCACCTGCCTTTGAGTAACCACAGTAAACTGGCAACTGCAAGTGGTGGTTGTCAACAATACTATTTAAATATAGGCAACATCAACCTTCAGAATCAAGATATAGTGAGAGGATAAAGAGATTAGCTAGCTATAAGAATAAGAGCTGGAGATATAGATTGCAGGAACAACAGATTGTCTAATAATGAAAGTGTTGATGCTACAGACAGCTGCAGTCCTCTTTGTCATCATCACTGGCTACTCCCTGGCACAAGATGACTGCCCCACTGGGTGGTTTAATGTCGCTTGGGCCATGGCTGTGGATGAAATTGTACCGGTAGATATATTTGCTCAGCGATTTTCCGACCCCAATCTAACATTCTTCAAGGACATCCTTCTATATGGTGATGAAGAGATAGAAGAGGTCACTCAGAAAGCAATCAACTATTTCAAGAGGCGATTTGGCCTCGACTTTTCACAGTCTTCCGTCACCCCACAAGGTTTCAGGATCTTTGAAAATGCTACCATGTTCCCAGTGAGGATACCAGTGACGCCGGTGGCCACATACAATCGTTGGGTGATAAACGGTCGTGAAGGGAGGACTCGCTGCTTCAACATGAGAGAGGGAGGGTACCAAGTCACGCTTACCGGTAACCAGATGGTCCATGGTACCTACGGGGGAGAAGAGGGACAAGTGCTGACAGGTGCTGAAGAACTCGGCTACAGGCTCTTCAGCACAAACTTCTGTAAGCACACTCCTACAGTAATTCAGTGTGCGTCAATTAACCCGTCATTTCGTGATCCCTATGGCTTTGCTACTCCCCACTTAGAGTGCTTCAATGAGCAGCTGGGACGAGGACTACTCACAGGAGCTCAGGGGCTGCTGCCTACTGGAGATCCAAACACCATACGTCTGTTGGTCCGACATGTCGTGACATTTCCAGCAACAGCTGTTCCAGGATACCTGGACGAAGAGGGACTCTAACCACTGTAAAAAATGATGTACTACTTTCTAGCTAGACTCACTAAATCTTAGTGGTAATATACTACATTATAATAGTTGATTATACTGTACAGATTCGAGTTGTTTACACTGATTATTAGTGCCATACCCTTAGAAATAGTATACACAGATATTATTTTATTGTATGAAGCCATATAAGATCAAAGTACCGAAGTGTGCCATATTTTCCATACAGCACACAAGTGTGCTATATTATTATCCACGCAAGTGTGCTGTGTATTTTCCGGTAGTGTGATATATAGCTATTTTCCCTTTGATCTCAGTTATATAGTAACCAATGTCTAGCCAAACATGACCAAAATCGGCATAGCAACGCATTCTAGCAAAATAAAAACCTAGCAACACGTATGCACAAAGAAACAAATATACACAGTAAAGTGACAACACACTGAATGGCTTTTTGGCAGAACAAACTGCCTGTACACAATTAATACACACAAGTTACTTGAAATCTGACACAGGCTCTAGGGCCCTTAGGGACTGTCCGACAAGCTTAAATGTCCTCGAGCGCGTCTTGGCAGAATCACTCAGTTGAACCCCAAGGTTGAACGATTTACTGGCAGGCTGTACAGCCTCGCTGAGAGTTCTTTCGGTAGTTTCGAGGGTACAGGACATGCAGAAGATTGATTCTCATGACATGTCATGTATCCATGAGCTCACCGCAAGGTACATTACAGCTTACAGCTTACAGCTGGCAAAACGGATGGATGATCGATACTGATCGATGGCTTTTCTGGCACAGCAGGAGAGGTAGTAGCCCTGGCGTTATAGTCCAACACACACGCTATATGCCACGATGGCAGACAGAATGGTTGCTGACAGCAAATGCCTAGAAGCAGCTGGCAACATGCCGATCGGAACGTTGCTAGGGATCAGGCAGGAAGATTGTTTCTCACACAGCCATGTGTCCACGAGCTCGCAAGGCACAGTACAGCATACAGCTGGCAAAACGGGTGGCGATAGACCATCGATGGCTTTTCTGGCACACCAGGAAAGGTAGTAGCCCGTTACAGTCCAATTGATACACACGCTATGCCATAGTGGCAGACGGAATGGTTGCTGCCTATAGAAGCAGCAACAGGCTGAGCGCTGATCTGTGTGTCCTGGAAAGAGTTGCTCAACACGATTTCAGGGCCATGCAGTGCAGTACTACCATGGCTATGCTTTGTCGATTCGTACAAGCTGAGCGATTGATTGAAAGAAAAGGATGGGTACACTTTTACAATACAATGAAGAAGTTTACTCAACTGGTATGTAACCAGTCATGAGTCAGTTGCATTATGAGAAGTATCACTGGGTCTATACACTACTCCAGTTGAAAAGAAGCCATTGCTGTCTCTTTTGTACATTGAGAGTTCATCAAGAAGCGAAGAAGACCGAGATGATCATTAAATGTGGCCATAACTTTTGAAGAAAGCATTTTCAAGGAATTCTACACGTTTCATTTGTTAAAATCATCACGAGAAGCCTAATTAGGCTAATAGCACCTTGCTTTCAACCTACAAACGAGGTGTGTAGCAGCTAGCGTGGTAACAGACGGACACACACACACACACACACACAGCTAGAACGACTACAGTAACCCTCGTGCATGCGCCGAGGGTTAATGAATAATAGTGGTCATGTCAAGTCCAGCCCAATAGTGTAGTAGTGTAAATTGGGAGATTCCCCTAGCTGTTGTGCAGCACTCTACGCAGCTGCAGCCTGTCTATGTTAACATTGCACCCACCTTTGCTACATGGCTGATGCCATTTTATCTACATCATCCTATTGGAATATACATTAATGCTGTTGCAGTGTTTGCACAATAATTCAACACTCCTATCTAATCTACTCCTGACTGCACATGCCCATACTGAGCTTTTTAGCTAATTATAAGGTCGCAAGGGCTAGTACAAGATGTTTATGGCAAAGGTCTACTCAGAGGGGTAGGAAGCAAAAAAAAAAGTGAGGGGGCGTACTGACTAGCTAACATCAATTGGTTCAATGCTAAAGTGCCTTTAGGAGGCAGCTTCCCCAGAAATTTTTGAGATGTTAGGTGCTCTGAGGTGCATTCTGAGACTCCTAAGCAGTGTTGTTATATAAAGTATTGGAGTGAACTGTAGAAAAGTGGAGGGGCGCTGCCCCCCTACTTGAAAAATAGGGTGGCAACCGCCCCCTTTGCCCCCCTGCTATTTTCTGTGATTCCAAATGGTTCATGAAAAATCGCCTCCCATTCATAACCACATATAGCTATATTATTTTGGGGGTAATGATAGAATCCCCTTGAATTTGAAACCAAGCTGGAAACCCAGACACATTTCATGACCTGTAGCTATTAACTACGGACAATAATAAGATGTAGCTAAATTATACCAATATAATTTACCTAACCCTAATCTACGAACTTGAAAACAAAAATAATGGTTTATATGTAGCTACTGTGTATGAATGTGTGGTAAATTGCATATTCCACACTACAATCATCATCAGCATGGTACTCAGTATAGCTAATAATCAAGGGAATAAACCTTGAACTTTGTCCAGTCATGATCACTCATCCACTATAATAATTATAGCCATCATGTACATCCATCCTCATACAAAATGATCACTCATGTATGCAGCCCTAGTCCTAACAAGAAGAAGCACCTGATTTTATGAGGTTTGGCAGTCATCTACAAACTGTGTACCAATTATTGGATTAGCCAGGCTCATAGCCAGAGTTTGTAGAAGGGGGGTGCAAAATCTTTTTCTCAGAGGGAGGAATTATAGTGCATCAGTAGCATTCGTCAGGAGGGTGCATGTACATGTGGGTTCATATGCACCCAGCCCGTGCATCGGTGCATCCTTTACTGATTTAATGTTTACCTAATTAAGTTAATTCCCTGTACTGTTTAAATTACTGCACAACAACGGATGCCAACAAGTATATGACACGACATGCACCTAGCTGGCAGTGCAGCTGTCCACTATTTACAACATGCAATCTAAGAATACTACAATCTAGTAATGTTTTATTCCCCTGTGTAAGTCATTGTCATGCACATAATATTATTATCGAATATATCCATGCACCAGTACACAAATTACCTAGGGATGCCACTGTAATCCATACTTTTTTTACCAAAAGTAGGGGGTCATGGGGTTCTCCCCCGGGAAAATTATTAAATTTAGGACTTCCAAGACTGCTTCTGATGGCTTTTATGATAATACACAAAGACCCTACCTACCTAAATTGCATACACGTCATCATAGTGCACGCATGCATGACCCCTGTTTTGAGTTGGGTGTATGAAGTGGCTGTGCAATTATAATATTCTTATTATAGGATTAAAAAGGGGGGGGGGGTACACATGCACCCCCTGCACTCCCCCTGCCTACGGGCCTGTCAGTAGCTGCACCCTAATCTAATAGATAGCCAACTAGAGGAACTGAAAGGTACCATCTGCTAAAATGTAGCAATCAGGTACTGCAGCCAAGTGGGAACTACCCTAAGTCACTAGCTGACTAGATAATTAGTGTCTCTACCTAAATGTATTTGTGGTACATTTCCCCACACTATAGCTATAGCTGTAGCTAGTGGCTACTGATGGTAATGATGGGAAACTTCTCCCTGAACTTGAAACCAAGCTGGAGACTCAGACACATTTCATAGGCTATAGTAACCACAGAGAAGAGCAAGAACTAGCTACTTGCGACACTGACATTGTTAATGATAAAGAGTCAATATAGCAGTACACATAACAGTTTGAAATCCATATATTTAGATAGACTGTGACATCAGTAAGTTATTTTATGACTATCAAAAAGCCACTTGTGTATCCTAAAATTCTGCTAATTGATGCCTCTCAATTATTTATGCATTCTCAAATGATTATGCCGGCCTAATTTAGCTGTACCTAACCCAAAACAAAGCAATTCATATGAAGTGACATCTTTCTCAGTTGCAGTATCTGTATAGAAACAACCGAAGATTCTTTTGGGACAACTTAACTATTCGGTATACTTGCCAATGTTTCGACTTCATATCCACTATTATGATAGTCTACTGTCTCACACCTAATTCCACCACATGCATGTCCCTCTGACAAGCACTATATACTGTGACTTTCTTTCTTTGCATCCCTGTCAACCAATACCCAATATATTTGATTGAGGAATTTTGTTGTCATGTTGCATGAGGGACATGCATGTGGTGGGATTAGATGGGTGCATGGATATCAGGTGATAGAGAGTGTAAAAACAACTGGCTTACAGCACAATACAAAGAACACAACACTTAACTACATACGAAACACATAGCTAGTCATACAGTGAGTTCAATGCTAGCTAGTAAATGTGGGGATGGGCCAGTGAAAATTAATAAGTGCTGGACTACACAATTTTAGGGTGTGCAGCCATCTGTACCCATGGGAAAAACCTCTCACATATAAAAAATCTTTGATCAAGGAAAAACTGCAAGAGACTGGGAAGAGAGGTTTTTTTTCCACAAATATGTTAGGCTGACCGCAGCAGTCCAGGTACTCGGATCTCTGATCAACTGTGCTTCCCTGACCATAGGCATAGCTACCTATACGGCCAGTACGGCCATGGCCGTACCACATTCTGGGCCTAGTCCTCACTAGAATTTGTTCACATACTGCAAACTAGACTCACCCCAACCGCTCATGCTCACTTTAGCAAAATAATTATTCGGAATACACTTATAATAGATTAACTTTTGATTTTTTTTAACCTCTTTGGTTCTGTATAATAGACTATAATACAGAACTAAAGAAGTTAAAAAAATTATTATTGGTGTTCATTTGTGTGGGATCTACCCAGATCTCTGGTATGTGTATATAATCATCTCAGAGTGAGCCATACCACATCAAATTTGCTAGCTACGCCACTGCTGACAGGTCGAGCTGCAGCTGCATGTAACGAACAGTCAGGATCGATATAGTATAATCTTGGATACAAAATTACATACCTTAAGGGAAAATTGCTCTGCACTGCAAGTTGAAGTTGCTGAGAGAATAATTAATTTACTGCTCAAAGTATTCACTTAAAATTCCCAGCAGGACTGGACCAAACTGCCCGTGCATGCAACATAAACAATAGCATAGTGTCTCCACATACATAATATACAAGCAACATCCCCCAGACACAAGGCATACATGCATGCACACACAGAATGATATGAAAGTATTTTCCTTCTAATTCACTGTGTTCAAACGACAAAAAATGTATACATATCCATGCATGTTTGAGAGAATAATTCATGCACCTAAGTGTTTAAATTTGTACTACTAAGTCTTGTTGTAGATCATGATTGTACATGCATCATGTCAGGGGATTTTTGTGTACTACAACTTGGTTTACTTCAAAATGGTGGTGCAATCAGGTCACCGGTGATCTTCACCAAGCTGCCATCTGTTGTAGCCATGTATACCGTATAGCGGGAAATTTTCGTATGGTGCTAATTTTCGTATATTTCGTATGCTCCATCCCTTATACAAAAATAAAAACTGTGAAAATTTGAACGTACAAAATTTTTTTCCTTTCGCGCGTGACCTTTGACCTATATGCGCCACACGCGGTCGATAGCTGGAGGTGCTAAATGCAAGGCTAGCTCACTGAATGTCTCTTTATCGATTCTTTGCCAAGGCGTTGAAACGAAGTGACCTTTCTGATTCCAGTGGACCGCTATCGGCATCGATTACGATCAGTGATGCTAGCGTTACCGTGTACCGCACGTAAGTGAGAGCGCTAGCAGCTGCGCATGTGCGCAATCTCCTGCAGCAAGCATACGAAATTTAAAAATACGAAAATTTATTCTAAGAGTGTTTTGGCCGATCATACGAAAATTAGCACCAACGAAAATTTCCTGCTATACGGTATCTGGCTGCATGCCATTAAAATTAAAGTTATAACTATGCTGCAGTGTCTATATCACTGTAAAATGAATTAAAGGGTTCTTTTGACCAGTTTCGGTCATCTCAGTTGCACTCAAAATCGTTGCAAATCAACAGGTAAGGTATATCCAAAACATATTATATCTGCACACAAACTTAACCACTCATCTAGAAAGAGGCCATCAGCTTATTAAGCTATTTACGATTTGGAATGTGGAATAGATAGCAGAAATCCCAAGTGCTTATAATGATGCTAAAATGGAGTCATGCAACTGATATAACGAATATGGGTCAAATTACGGTGTACAATATCTCCTGTTATTCCCCCACACTGCATGTAGCCCGAACCTTACAGGATCATGCTGGTGTGTGCATCAAACTTGTATGCAGTGCTGCTTATCACTCTCTTGGTAATAATACCCTTGAAGGCATGCACTGATTTGCCTAGCTATAGAGTGAACTATAATAATGCATACTGACTAGGCCTTGATAAATAGCTATTTTCTTACCTATTATTCTATTCCTCCTATTCTCAAAATTATTTTTACCTATTGTTCTTTCCAAGCTACCCATGATTCTTTTCATCCGATCTATTATTCTCATCACTGCCAATAGTTATAATTGCATTTATGCATGTTATAATTATTATGCTGAAGGCCTATATCATGTATAATAATTATATAAATAGGCTGAGTCTAATTAACTGTTTAGAGATTGTCAATTCTGAGATTTAATTTTTTAGCTAGCTTCACCTAAGCTGCACATGGTTTTCAGTTTGACTACAATGACCTTCACACATTCAATTTGCATTTTTATACCAATTAACAAGGCAATAATCATCGATAGAACACCTCACTTTTATAGACATTTATGCTTACTGTAAATTGTAGAATCACCGTTTGTATGCGTGCTTTCAAACATGCAGATTGGTTATATATATATTTAATTCTGAGTTACACTCTATCCCACTGTGAGCAACCAGGCTTGACTTAATCGGTTTTGCTAACTATCTGTCATGTCATAGTCAGTATTAGGCCTTGATGAATTATGCCAGCATATATAACTTTGAGAATAATAGGTAACTAAAAAGTGTGCTGGAATAGAATAGAAAAAAGAATAATAGGTATGCACATGCATATTTTGGTCAAAGCAACCTTTGCACCTTGAATGAAACAAACAAGATTATATTTACAATGAAGCACCATGGTGCAAAATGCTCGGCGGAGTGCCACATGGGTACAAATTTGTGAGGATGACAATAGTTAGGCACATACTGTACTGATGTAGCTGAGGATTTCATTTGACATATCAATATAATAGTCTTGCCAGAAGGGCAAGACTATTATATTGTATTATTGTACAAATAGTTGACTATTCTTAGTTTATTCAAGTGAAGCTTAGTGGGTGTGGGTATTGTGGCTAGTGGTTACTTCAGTGGATGTATATATATTCGAATAAAAAGTGGAGATCAAACACTACTCTAATGATTATACTTAGTGGTAGAAAGTTATATATAGGCACAGTACAAGCAGGTATGTAAAACTGTCTGCTCTGTGTCAATGTAGTGCACTATCTTTTGAACAATTTAACTTAGAATGCACATGCATTTTGAGGGAACACTTTTGTTAACTTAGGCATATTATTATCTATTATGCTCAGGGGGTAGCTCTGGGTGCCAGCCCCTTCTCACTCTCTAGTCTGGGTTCCAGATCCTTCCTCTGTCTTGTGAAGGGTCTGGAACCCAGACTAGAGAGTGAGACAAATAAATTCATTACGGATACAGCAAGCTTCTTTCCACGTACTTAGGCGCTAGGCTGCCACGTAGCTTTATATAGCGCATGCGCGATGTACTACGGGGGTACCTATTAATAGTAAGTGGTATAAATAGATAGCACGTGCTATTAATAGACAGCTTAGCATACACGTGGAAATAGTATATTTATATCACAAAAAATGGCGGACTCGCACTGGTAACCAAAAAGTTGCCCTCACAGCTACGCTGAAGGAAAGAAATTAAGTTTATCCATGTCACCCATAAAGGTTGATCTCTAAGGCAAATTTAAGAGTGAAAAATACACTACCCTCATTGTGCTCAAAGGATACATTGGTCAACTCAGAGATGTTCCAGGTGCTCATCAAACATCAGAAATGGCTGTGACCATGAAAGAGTGTAATGACCTAATAGCTAAATGCATAAAGACTATGTTGGGATCGCTTATAATCCACAATACTTTTACCGCAAGATCATCTCAATATTGGTGCATGAACCGGCACTATCAATGTGGGTATTGTCTTAAAATCGCTGCAAAGTACCACTACAGTGGTATCCAGAGCACCCCATTTTATCCCCACTTCCAGGATGTTCTGTTACTGGAATTAGTGAAAGAAGTTATGTGATCATCTAAAGAAATGCCCCAAGGAGCTTATTGAGTGCCATTTTGCTGAAGCTGGATGCAAGGATCAGAGAGACAAGGACAGAGAACAGTGAACTCAGACACTTCTGTGGCAATAGCTAGTTATGTATTAGGCTGAATATCTATAACATTCACTGAAAAAAGGCTACCAGATGTGACCAACAACAGGAAGATAATTAAATTTGAGTGGTTTACTCAAACAAACTGTGATAATTAAATTTGAGTTGTTGACCCAAAAAAATTGTGATAATTAAATTTGAGTGGTTGACTCAAACAAGCTGTGAAACCCACCAGTACCTTAGCTGGGTAGTAGGTAGAGACAAGCACAATATGCTGGCATTGCTTTGGGCATAATAGGTGGTTTTGTTATGCCGGCATAATGCTGGCATAATAGGATTAAAATATAAGGCAGTCAGGTAATCGACCAAGTACATAGTACTTTTCTAACGTTTAGTGAGTAAGGTAGTCTAGTATGTTCGTAGCTTGTCTTTTCTATGAAATAAAGCTTTCATAAGGTACAAATTTTCGAATGAAATTAGTTTCAAAATACAAAAAAATTGAGAGAACCAAGAGCATAATAGGTACAAAACAATGAGCATAATTAATTTGGTGTTGGGAATTAGAGCATAGCATAATAGGAACTTTAAAAAGCATAATGTGCGTGTCCCTAGTAGTAGGTGGGTTGTTCTAGACCATTATTATTGGCCAACACTCACAAGCTGGTGTGTAGTATACTACAGTTTACAAGGATACCGTAAACACGGGTTTTTAAGCGCATGCGCTTATTGCAAAATCAGCAAGAAACTATGCGCTTAAATCCTATAGGTGCGCTTTAAAGGTTGATACAAAATTGGCCACACCCACGGCTGTACAGGCAGAGCATGGCAATACAATCGATCGGTTTGCCGTCGCTCTAGTGAAGGAGCCTAACGTAGTGGATCATGTGCCAATGGAGTACTCCCGAATCTTCTGGTACTTCATTCAAAAGCGTCACAGCAACATCGTCTGCAAGACTGATCACCGGATCTCAATCGACGTTTATCCGCTCAAGTGACTGAGCGGCAAAGGATTGGATGTTCCGTGTGAGTACATCTTCACTGGCCAGCAGAAACACATCGTGAAACTAATCGCTGTCTTCGCCAAGCTACAGCAGTAGCTAGCTATCAACGCCTCCAGGAAGGAAGTATGCGCTTATTTGTAAATATGCGCTTAAATCCTAGGTGCGCTTAAAAATCTGCGTTTACGGTATATGGGTTTAATTATCCGCAATGCATTTGCACATGCAGCAGTATACAGAGTAGGATACTCTCCCTTCCTCTTCCTATTATATACTCTTCATGTGAACCACATAGCTACATGTACAAAATTGACAAACGTAATGAATCGGCGAGGCTAGGGCTCCAAGTGCAAATGCCAAATGTCTGAATCAAACGCCCCTTAATATAATATTATTTCAATATTCATTTGAATGATCATACTGCTAAGTATTGTTGAATTATGTTCTTTCTGCAAACTGAGTGAGCATAATACTATTGTGCATACTATTGAAAAGGCAGTATAGGTGCTAGTCTTCAAAAGCCAATGGTGCGAAGCTTAGCCTCGTCCCCAGGCCACTCCCATGTTTTCAATGTTGCAACATTGAAAACATGGGAGTGGCCTGGGGACGAGGCTAAATAAACTCCTCTGGGCAGCTTGTTGCCTTGGCTTCTTCGCCTTTCTCTGCTCCGGCGAATTCACTCTAAAATAAGGGGAGCGTTTCGACCCCAACTGGCACCTATCGGTCAATGATGTTGCAACTGACAACTTGTCTAAGCCAACAGTACTGCAAATCCATATTAAGGGTTCTAAGACAGACCAATGGAGGCAAGGAGCATTCCTTGTAGTCGGGCATACCAACTCCCATATTTGCCCGGTAAAGGCGGTGCTAGCCTACATGGCAGTAAGAGGTTTTAAAGAAGGGCCTCTCTTTATTGATAGCAAAGGCTCACCTTTTACCCAGCAAGCTCTCATCTCATCTCTCCAAACCACACTTGCAAAGGCAGGCATCGATTGCTCCTACTATTCAGGCCACTCCTTAATTCTGTATAGGGGCGGCCACGACTGCCTCAGCCAAAGGAATCCCAGAAACTACTATATAAACACTCGGAAGGTGGAGTAGCGACTCATATAAAAGATACACTGTCCGGCTGCCTCGCAGCGAACTGGCCAGTGTTTCTGCCCAGCTCACCCAAGAGTGACTTAGGGATTCAGTGGACCTTCAGTGCATTTGTGCATACTCACAATACCTTGATTCAATGATGTGATTTTATTCATAATTGTTATTACTTACTATGATTCTGGTTCCCTGTAATTTGGGGAAAGATCACTTGGGGTGATAGGGTTTATTTGGGGGTATTCCCCATCATCACAGGAGTATTGAAAATGGCAATAATTATATTATTGTACCAGCAATTTGCAAATGGGTAAACCCCCTGCAACAGCCAGCCACCTAATTAAAGGGGAACACACCTCATTAAAAGGGGATTTCCCCGGCAACAGCAGATGCACTTGCAGCAATGTCAACTTGATGATAATAGGGTATTTAATGAGGCAAGAAATATTGTAATTGCAAGCAAATTAATCATCACCATAGCAACAGCATACACACTCCACTGCCATCAATTGATGAAGGAAGGGACATGCAGGTCCCTTCCCAGACCCAGCAGTAGCAACTATAGTAGTAGGGAGAGAATGTACGGGCATATATCTCCCTAGCAGCAGCAGCACATGCAGCAGTACATGCAGCAGCACATGCAGTACGATGCAGCAGCACATGCAGTGGCACATGCAGCAGCACATGCAATGGCACATGCAGCAGCACAAGCATGCAGCAGTAGCGTGCAAGCAGAGTGGGAGGGCATGACCCTCCCACAGTAGCAAAAGCCCAGCCCTATCACCATTTACCAAATACAACCAATCGATGTACAGATTTGTGTTTCGCTAGTTATTTGCGAACAGGAGTTAATAGACCTTTTACTATTGGTAAAACAATGTTAACCCTGCAGCAGCCTGCCGGCATAGAAGCAGTGATAGGGCTGGGCGCATGTACATTTCGCCGGGCATACGGGGACACGTGATTGCTTAGCTGCCACGCTGAGTTGTTGGCTGCCAGAATAGCCCATATTGAGGCAGCAGTTGAAGTTTGCAATTTCCCCACCCCGACACCCTCCCTCTATTTGCCAGACTAGTAAGAATAGAACCAGGTACTGTACATTTTCCACCAATAAGGTGGGACGGTGATAGGGCTGAGGTGGGTATTCCCCATCATCACAGGAGTATTGAAAATGGCAATAATTATCGTACCAGTAATTTGCAAATGGGTAAACCCCCTGCAACAGCCAGCCACCTAATTATAAGGGGAACACACCTTATCAAAAGGGGATTTCCCCGGTAATAGCAGATGCACTTGCAGCAATGTCAACTTGATGATAACAGGATATTTAATGAGGCAAGTAATTGCAAGCAAATTAATCATCACCATAGCAACAGCATGCATGCACTCCACTGCCATCAATTAATGAAGGAAAGGACATGCAGGTCCCTTCCCAGACCCAGCAGTAGCAACTAAAATAGCAGGGAGAGAATATATGGGCATATTATATCTCCCAGCAGCAGCAGCACATGCAGCACATGCAGCAGTACATGCATGCAGCAACACATGCAGCACATGCAGCAAGACATGCAGTACAACGCAGCAGCACATGCAGTGGCACATGCAGCAGCATATGCAGTGGCACATGCAGCAGCACATGCAGTGGCACATGCAGCAGCACATGCAGTGGCACATGCAGCAGCACATGCAATGGCACATGCAGCAGCACATGCAGCAGTAGCGTGCAAGCAGAGTGGGAGGGCATGACCCTCCCACAATAGCAAAAGCCCAGCCCTATCACCATTTACCAAATACAACCAATCGATGTACAGATTGGTGTTGCGCTAGTTATTCGCGAACAGGAGTTAATTTATTCTACATGCATTGAATTCACAGGATATCGATCAAATTCCAAGAAATACCATTCATACAAGAGTGACCTGGTCACTCTTGTATGAATGTTTCTTGGATTAAGGAACACCATTCATACAAGAGTGACCTGGTCACAGATGTATCTTGGATTAAGAAACACCATTCATAAAAGAGTGACCTGGTTTGTTACAACTCTGATCTAAAAAAATTTAGTGTATAGAAGCTGATGACCAAATGTTTGAGGTATTCTACAGTCATGTTGCATGGTGGCAACTTGGAAACACCAGGTGTTTTTAACCCTCGGCGCATGCGCCGCAGGGTTACTGTAGTCGTTCTGTGTGTCATTCTGTCTGTCTGTTACCACGCTAGCTGCTACATATATACCTCGTTTGCGAGTCCAATTTGCGGTGTTATAAGGTTCCTTATGACGTTCCAAACGCATGATTTGTGTGGATTTCGCCGAAAACTCTTTGTTCACCAGTTTTGGCGTCATTTGCTGATTCTAAGCTTCTTGGCTTTTCCAGGCTACTGCTGGTATGCCTCTACGTATAAATAGAACATTGTGTGTCATGCGCTATATACGGTAAGTTTCTAATCCTCAGTGCATGCATAATGCATGCGCAGTAGGATGATTGTTGATGCTCAGTCACCGCCGCCTTCTTCGCTCGTTGGCGGAGCTTTCGATGGATCCGGGATGAAGCTGACGACTAGTCTGTGTGCCAGCCCCTTTCTCTTCTTGTGAAGGGGCTGGCATCCAGACTAGCCGACGACAGTGGCTTCCTTTCAACCGTCAAAGAGTAAGGGGGCTTGTCCAAAGTCCTTGTGGAAAAATTAACGTCATTATGACGTTAGGGGGGGAGGGGGTCTTAGTCCATGACGTTTTACAACTGCATTGTCAGCAGATTTTAGCTTTAGTTGTGATTATGCAATGTTGTGGTTGAACAAGTCTGGATACACCTCCAGCAGTGTCAAAATTTGCATTTTTGTGACGTTAAGAGGGGGGGGGGGAGGGGGGTAAAATGTTAACGTCATAATGACGTTAATTTTTCCACAAGGACTTTGGACAAGGCCCCTAAGTAGCTATGGTTAGCTATACTTGTAGATCCAACTAGATGACTAGCTCATCACTGATTGGAGCACTGTGGCAGCGCTAACTTGGCCGGCAATTGAGACAGTCATTTGCTTGCATATGGTCATTGTCCTCAAGGACTCCTGGAGGCTGGAAGCTGACTTGATGCATGTAGGCAATGCCATGAGTGTGTGGGCGAGACAGGGATGTTATACTCGCTACTTACACGGCAGTGTTATTCCTCCGCGGTGCATTGCATGACATTAGCTGCATAAGCAGGCGATGACAATACAATGTTGCACATAGAAAAGGATAAAGGATCCATTGCATGAGGGCTGGGGGTGAGGCTGACTCAAGGTTTATAATGGCTCACAGCAGCAACAACCTTGATGTAGCTATTCACAGTGTATCGAATTCGGCCCCAGCCCTTTAGCTACCCCTTTTCTGCATGCAACTGTTGAACCATGTAGCTAATGCCATGCAACGCGCTGAGGGTTTTGTGCTCGAGAGAGCTTTAGTTAACTTAGTTTCACTTTTCTGGGATTATAGACTGCATTTTTGAGCATACTTCATGCAAAAAGACCAGGTAGTGAGTGAGTGAACCTGGTGTATACGGTATTACCTATAGACGACTTAAGGCGTGAACGTTTATCTCATTAAAGGTGTGAATCGCACTATATCACACGCATGCATACGCCCACTGGTGGTCAAAAATACACTATGGGTATGGGAAGAAATGCTCTAAAACAGTTACAAAATAACAAGGACTCTTGCCATTCATCTATCACCACAATTATGGATACTTTAGTGGCCGATCTTATTGCACTCAGGCTCTAGGGTGCTGCTCGATTTTTATCGTGTCGTAGCAACTGTGAGTATTTCTATTCCCATATACGACTAATACATTTAAGGCAGCAGCAAAGGTGCGAGTCACGCCTGGTCACACCTACTGGTGGTCATCTAATCGGCTAAACGTTCACGCCTTAAGTCGTCTATACATCCCATAGCAGAAACTGGAGTAATCACTCTGCATGTTTATATGCAGTGGCGGATCCGGGGGGGGGGGGGGGGGGGGGTAAGGTGGGTGCAAGTGTACCCCCCTTTGGGCTTCATCTAACACTAAGAAGTACTGATGATAAACTAAATATATGGAACCCCCCTTTCTGGCTATAGAACTAAGAAACTGCTGCTATGGCTCACCTTAGAATGCTTTAGAAGAAAATTCGTTCGAAAACAGGTCATTTGGACAGGTAGGGCTGATTGTTTGTCTCGACGAAATGGTCGTGGTTTTGCCCTAAAGTGGGCGTGGCTTCTAAAATTTTGCGCGCGCTTCGCGCGCAAGACTGTATTACAAACCCTCTTCCAAAAATCTTGGATCCGCCACTAATATGCATACAGTGCTAGGCTACTGCTAGGTAAGGCTTCTAAAAGAGGCTATAAAAGCAGAGATGAGAGCTACACAACAGGCTGCTCTCGGCACAGAGCAATATTCCAAATTAAGAATTAAGAAAGAGAAGAAATGTGGAACTGTAGTCTACTGGTGTTATCTCTAAGTTGCATGTTTGTCATTGCAGCAGCTGGCTGTGATTCTTTAAAACCTCCAGGTGGGTTAATGTCATACCATTACACATTTTAAATTTGCATCAATTTATGTATAAACAATAATACATCACCAGAGTACTATTATTCGGACTGCAAGGCGGCTCTTTCCCTGGGAGAGATACTCAGTGGAGTCTACACCATCAAACCAGACAACCTTCCTCCATTCCAAGTGAGCACAATAATGTTTGCTCTAGTTATTCTCTAGTAACCAGGCAGCAGTACCACATGCACGTGTAACAGTTAACAGTAACACGACTCATGCTTGTGGTACTGGTTGACAAATCAGCGATAGTACCCTATAGCTAGTACGAAACTTTGGCGAGCATTAACTTTTACTATAAAGGTCTACTGTGACATGGAGACTGATGGTGGAGGTTGGATTGTGTTCCAGAGAAGAATGGATGGAACTACAGACTTTTACCGCAACTGGACTGACTATGTGAAGGGATTTGGAGACCTCAACAGCGAGTTCTGGCTAGGACTCAGTGAGATAAACAGGCTTACTCAAGCTGGTGGTAGAACATTGAGAGTAGACTTGGCTGACTTTGAAGGAGGGAAACGATATGCAAAATATAGCACATTCAAAGTCCTCGATTCATCCACAAAATATCAGCTAAATATAGGGGGCTACTCTGGAAATGCAGGGGACAGTATGGCTATTCAGAATGAAATGAAATTCTCAACCCCAGACCAAGATAATGACACATGGAATAAAAAAGAATGTGCTGTCCTGTACAAAGGAGCATGGTGGTATGCAGCCTGTCACCAGTCTAACCTGAATGGCAAGTATCTTTCTGGACATACTGAATCTGTTGCTGATGGTGTAAATTGGTACCACTGGAAAGGCTATCAGTACTCCCTTAAGATCAGCGAGATGAAGTTACGCTAGTGAGACCAGAGAGGACATTACAAACAGAATATATGAGTCATCAATAGTTATAGAGTAGTTGCCACAACACTACAATGGAAATGTATGCTAAAACACATTATACTGCTGTAGACTTTTATCATCATGAAAATTAATATGAGGTGTATTCACTATCAGAGTTTCCCCCTAAAACACTTATATTTTTTCTTGGTGAGGTATTACCACAGTGTATAATGTAGCGCTTTGAAACTTAAACTAGGTATCCTTGGATTAATTGCGGTATTTCCTTGATTACAGATGCAAATACTGTCAAAATTTGACAATAAATTTATCAACATTTGGAACAAGCCTGCACGACATAATTAAAAGATTAATATTTATCGGCGGGCACATCCTCAGGTGTTACAATCAGACTGCATGTTAAGTGACACTGTGATTTGTTTGCAGGATGCTGTCTGGCAAAAACTGCTAGTACAGCTCCATAGACTAAAAAGTGATACTGTGACTCATTTGCAGGATGCTGTCTGGCAAAAATTGCTCCATAGCGATGGGCCACCATGCATCCAATGGCATGTTATGAAAACTGTATTATTCTCTACCATTCCTGGTCATTATTGCAGTTTGCATCAATCTTTGTTATAATAATATTACTATATGCATACACGTTTAAGAACAGACTAGCCCTTTATCATAATAATATATTCACATATGCAGCAATGTATGAGTGAATGAATGAAAATTATTTATATCCTTTACACTATAATATGCACATACGTCGGAATCACATTGATAGTTTTCAAGCAATATACAAAGGTCCTGAACCTGTAAGTGCATGCAGGCCAGCCATGGAGAGCATGCACAGTGTCAGAAAGTACAGTGTGTGAGGTACATTTCATTTGCTGTTTACGCTAATCCACTAAATCTTAAAATGACCTCAGCAAATGGGGAAGTCCACCAAGTGGATTAGATCAGCAGATTTCCAATGATAAACAACAATAACACTGAAATATTTAGTCTACAGAATTAATATTATTAATTTTAAGGAAAAAGTAGCTGTGATGTAGTGTGCATTATAACTTTATGTAAGGATTCATCTCCAGAGGGTCAAACTCTCCCAGGAACATTCTAGACATAAACAAAATTAATGGCTTGCACAGGAATCAAGCCCTTCAGGAACTAAGCCCTATACACAGAGGAAAATGAGCTTTATAAGCTGAAATTTAGATAAGGATGCTTATAGGGCTTCACAGAGATGAAAGGTGGAACACAATTGATTTAGCTATATCCCAAGCTCATGCAAGTTTCCCCTTCCTAGCCTAACTATCTTCAATTAGAACTAGTGATCATTTTGCATAAAGGGATGAATACTGTCACAGGTTAATACCTACGCACACATTTCTAGGTGCAATTTTGCTCTAAAACTTACTGTTTTTTTGTTTACTTTTGCTACTCATTTACCGTAGAACCAAATTTTTGACTATCACAACCCAGAACCATAAAATTCAACCCTTTTTGGATCAATTTGATAATAAAAGTGTGTGTTTTTATTAAACTTATCTTCTGTCATTTTTGGGTCGAAATTATCCACTATATACAATTTTTACATTATCAAGTATAGGGAATAATTTTGGGGTCATCAAAACTTTACAGTATCAAAAAATATAAAACCAACATTTCGGAAAGCACAACTCAGTACCATAATAATTGATCCTTTCCGATCAATTTGATACTTTAATCGCATAATTTAACCGCTGTTCAGTTCTGTCATTTTTGGGTTGAAGTCGCCAGATATAATAATATTATAGTAACAAGTGCAGATCAGCCAACTTAAAGCCACAAAAGAATGGGAAACAGACTACTATATGATCAGGTTATCAGCAACCGCCTATATACAATGATTCTAAAGCTAGAAAACCATCCAGTATGATTTACTATGTTACTAGCTAGTGTACCATATCACAGCAGTGGCCACACCCCCATAGAGCTTATTAACACTCATTGACATTACAAAGGTGTGATGATCACTTTATAGTACACACTTCTTGATATGTGCCATAAACTTTTGTATTCTACCATTCCAATGCATATAATATATCCAGCCAGTAGCACTAGGTCCCCCCTACGTACTTACTAGTTAAAAGTAATGTTCATAAGTCTTAGACTATATCAGAAAGCATAATAATTCCCCACAACAGTAAATGCTGAGATTTGTCTCTACAAATATTACCACCTTGACAGCTTCACCAGCAAGACTGAGAAAGTTGTTTGCTAAATGTCCATCTTCTAAGCATACGCAAGCCACAAACTTTCGTACATGGTCACTGCAGATATCACAAAGACGTCAGAAGACAATCATTATTTGACAACGTTGCAATTAACCTCAGGATAATGACTTGGTTACAGACCAGGTTCAGCTGAAGCTGCTCATACATGTCCAGCATTGATTGTGGATATCACTCCCTTACGAATGCGTTCCAATAAGAAGGATGCAGAGTTTTACAAGACAGCTTTTAACTTAATGATTCAAACCTGCAAAATTTATCGACTGCCAAAAAAAGGAAATACTTTATTGAACTTACACTTCTGCATGTATGGTAATGCAGTAAAGTACTTCGAACTGTATTAATACGCAGTACCTCATATGTAGCGACTCTCCTTGTCCTATACAATGCTGGTACACTTGACATATCATGGGCTGCTAACAGCGACAAAGTGGGAGCAATACTCGAAAGCTTCCTCCCTGCTCAGGTGAACTCCTGTCCTTTGATGAGTTACTTATCCAATGAACACCATTGGTGCAAAACCCTCGGCGCTGTGACATCTATTGCACTACTATTATAGTGACAGAGTACAGCTAGTCTACATGTTGCTAATTGTAAGCCAGCAACACTATTGGAGTAACCACAAGAATGCACAGCTAGTACAGATTGCACAGCATTATGTAATAGTACCACGTGCGTGCCAGATCAGCAGATTTAGTACAAAGTAAAGCCAAGAAGCGTAGTTGATAGCCTACAGTGACTAGTGATGAGTCGGTCGAGTTATAAGAACTATCGCTAGACCTACACACTAATTTTCTTGAAATGAAGCGGTTGCTATCACTTTCGTTGATCAAGAGCTCGACAAGAAGCGAAGAAGGCAGCGGCGGTCAGCAAATGTCGCCAGAACTTTTGAACAAAGCGTTTTCAACGAAATCCACACAATTCAGATCTTGAAACTACCACAAAAAGCCTAATGGCATCTTGTTTTCGACGTATAAAACAGGTATGTAGCAGCTGGCGCAGTAACAGACACACACACAGAACGACTACCGTACCCCTCGCGCATGCGCCGAGGGTTAATTATGTTTTTTTTCAGACCGGTGGTAGTGCTCTTGTGGATGTGTAGATTGGAGCAGTCAGTCCATCTGGAAGACTTTCCAGCACTTGGCCAGCCAGTCTTGATCAGGTACCAGGTATAACTTCGCTATTGAATTTATTTTGACATACACTGCAGTGGCGGATCCAGGATTTCTAAAAGGGGGGTTGTAGTACACTCTTGCGTGCGAAGCGCGCGCAAAATTTTAGAAGCCACGCCCACTTTGGGGCAAAACCACGCCCTTTTTCGATCGTTTTTGAGACAAACTACCAGCCCTACCAGTCCAATCGATCTGTTTTCGAACGAATTTTCTTCTAAAGCATTCTAAGGTGAGCCATAGTAGGAGTTTTCTTAGTTATATAGCCAGAAAGGGGGGTTCCATTTAGTTCATCATCAATACTTCTTAGTTTTAGATGCAGCCCAAAGGGGGGTACACTTGCACCCCCCTTACCCCCCCTGGATCCGCCACTGCACTGTTATACGTACAAACTACACAAAAGTTAACAGACTGACATGCCGTTACTTTGAAGGAGATCCACTGCTCCCATTTGGATATGGATTGTACGTGATAAAAAATTAATAATTAATATTTCGATTGTAAAGTAATGTGCTTAAATGAGGATGGTTTCAGGTCATATACCACGTACTTTTAAATACTCTGATCTTGAGATTACTCCACCAACCATGAGCACAGGCCAGAATGTGACATTGAAGCTACTGTTACTAACACTGGAAGCAGAGTATCAGATGAGGCTGGATCACTAGCACTTCCACTCCGACACTGATTATGAATGAATTGTGACACTTACCATGCACATAGTACAAGATTATATTTCATGGACCAACACTGATATTGCTCGAATTAGGCAGCTTGTTAGAGCCAAGAGAATATCATTGATCTCTCCATCAGATACTGCCAATGTGAGTATATTAATATCTTGAGTTCAGTTTGAGCTACTAAATTTTTGTACATACATTTAAGCAGAGGCGTTGCTAGCAGTAAATAAGAGAGGGGACCACATCATAATAATTATGCCACCTAGTGTGAATGTGAACCAAGACAGAAACTATAGCTACTAAAACTGGATAAAAGTGAGTGGCCCCCCCTTGGCCCCACTGTACAAGGTCTTTGTTGGAGGACATCAACCAAACCAGAAAGTGACAGCTCCTTTGAATGTCCTTGAAGGTTTTTTTATAGTCCAAAATTGAACACAAACTTGAGAGAAATAATTAAAATCATCTACAAAAAAGCTGATGAAAATAGCTTAAAGGCTAATACACTATGAGCCCTATATACAATTAATAATAATTAGCTACATGAATACTAATGCTGACATGAGGTGGTCAGCTCGAAATTTGGGAGGAGCAGGAATTGCTAATTAATTAGTGATGTTTGAGGGAACGTGGCCGAAAAAGCCACATGCATGCTTTTGACCGCAAGTGGGTGTGGCCAGGAAGAACTAGGGATCATTATGCGAGTGTAATTAGCGACTGTAAGTGGCCCCCTAAGAAAAGACCAATAATTGCTCACATCAAGGCAAGATCAAAGCATTCTTTCTTAACCACTGGCACTTAAAAAGCCAATAATGCTAAATTAAGCTTGTGGGTGTGTCCCAATGGCTGTGTGCAGTTTGTGTGGGTGCATTATTGCATTTTTTTTCTTCTGGTTGGGTGTGGCATTGCTGGACTGTGCTCATCCATGGGGTGTATGGACACTACATGAAGGGAGGTGGGCATGTCCTCTGTCACGTGTGACCATAACCCTCGCTCAGGCGCTCTTGTGGGCATGTCAGGAGGTCAAAGGTGAAACCTGGCTGTTAGAATACACCAGTTTAATTGTGTGACCGCCTGATTGATGGGAATGACGACAATGGTGAGATGGATGCAAATTTGTGAAGAGGTGATATTGCTCCACTCACGCAGGTAGCCATCATGTGGGTGGGTGTGGGGGAACTTTTGCGAATGCACTGAGTGCGTTTTGGTGTAGTGACAGTTGTGTGTTTTTTGTAGGATTGTTTGTGGGCTTCTGGTGGACTTCCGGTGGCCGGTGTGCATTTGATTGAGCGTGAAAGGTGGTCCTTGAGGCATAGGGTGGTACTGGTGTGGATGTGGACTGTTCCCTCCCTTCCGGTCTAACTTCTGGTCCATTGAGAACATTAAGTGAACACTTCCGGCTATAGCAGCCACCGTGACCCCTGTGATATAGACAATTAAGTGGTCGTGGTTATAAATCTTGAACCTCACTTACGTCTTTGATGTGGTTTAGGTGTCCAATGCTCTTCACCCCAAATTTCGAGCTGATAACCTCAGGAGACACTTAGAGGAATACATAAAGGAGCACTTGTTATATAAGGCTCAGGCAACCCAATCCAGAGAAAGATGAAATGAGAAAAATTTTAGAGACACTTGTTGGTGGGCTTAACCCTATCTTCAAATGAGAGTGAAGTGTCTCTGAATGGATAGAGCTGTCCATGGCAGCTGCAAAGTCACGTAGTATTACAGAGTACACAAAAAGAATGCCAATGACTGCCATAGTTAATTTTTTCTTTGCTGAGTGGAGTGAACTGGTATTTCCTACCTTCGACAGTATGCATTCTTTAAAACATGACATAAATTTTTCATGCTTGCAATTATTCATGCACAATGTCATAATAATACTGAACAGTGAATTTATTATGTCTATAACTCAAAAGCATGCACATAGTTCTGACCTTGAAAGGAACAACATACAGTAGTACGAGTGCATGAGTTTATCAACCAGGACTAGTACTGGCATGACTAAGGTGCCTCCATATTAAAAAGGAATACCTAGACTCATCCTCAGACTCCACACTCATAATTAAATAGGATCTGAGGATGAGACCACATTAAGACTAGATCCACATTACTCACTACTGGAAGCCAATTCTATGAAAAGTGTAATGAAAATATGAGAAAATTATATGTGCTGAGCTCTTAGAGCTGGAATAGTCTTGGAAATTGGGGCCAGAGCCCAATTTCTTGGTGTACAACTGTGGGAAATTATTTTATAGTGTTAGAATAATATATTATCACTTGGAGTACATGTGATAAATATTGGAAACTTTTTCTAAGTGGTCTATAAAAAGTATAGTAATTTTTGATGTGTTGTTATTATATTGGAAATTTTTCATACACAATTCTGAAGTATTTGTAAAACATCGAAATAAATGTGCGATAGTTTTCCAACGTCTACAAATAGTATTGTAATCTACAGATGGTGTTTGAAAGGTGTGTTAATTTTTTTGTACAAAATTCCAAGGCTATGTAAAGTATCTGAATAAATTCATGATTTTCAGATGTACATGAATAATGTCAGATTTTAAACTTATGTTGGAATTATATGTATTAAACCCAGACTATCAGAAAAATATCTGATATTACTATGGTCACATGACATATATGTGATAAAAATTCAAAAAACCAAGTTCAAGCATGCAAGTTTGTACAGCTGATCTCAAAAGAAAGGACTAAAAGGATGGTGCTCATGACAACCTAATAATGACTTCGGGAAGTAAGTTTGGCATGCCTGCTTTTTAAGTTGCTGATGAAGTGATATCTAAATTTTGTGTCCCTGCAGCTGGCACAGCCATACTGATGTTTACTCCATCTCTTCTGACTCAGCTCACTGGTTAATCAAAGGATTGCACCAGCCTTCTGGTAAGCAATTTAAGATAGCTAGTTACGTACAAGCCAAAGAATATTTAATAGAGTATATAGCCACACGCCTATAAGCTATTCTGATCCCCTACATGCATATCAAGGACACAAGGGCATCATTGAGGTATTACTGACAAAACACATTAGACACCTTTTAAGCCCTTGATATAGCTATTAAATAGCTATATTATAGCTGCTTGCCAACCATGAACCATGACCCAATTAATATGCTGGAGTTTCTGATAGTGGCTCTATTAATTTAAGGTTTGGTAGCACTCGTTGGTTCTCTAACTACCGTATTCACTCGAACAAATGCCTCTCTCGATTAGTCGCTGCATCTCCGGAAGTATTGAACGAAAATTAATAGCTGCCGCTCTTGAATAGTAGCTGTACCACACCTACTATTTGAGAAGTACATTAGCATTTAAACATGCCGCATGACTCATTCTAAGTAACTAAATACTTAGCAGTCTTCTAGAACAAGCTGTAGCCTTCTACATCGGCAAAGGGGTCCGAATCAGTGGTGCTCTATGGATTGCCTCTCTGGCAGCTACTGGTATTAATAAACACCGCTCTCAAATAGAAGTCATCACTTTCGAATAGATACCACACAAACTTGGGTAACGAAATCAATACCGTATATACTATAGCTCCAAATTTTCGTGGTTCAAATTTTTGTGAAATTGCTGAAAATCCCACGATTGAAAATATTCGTGATAAAAATTTCGTGATCGCCAGATTTTTTCATGATTACCACCGCGCCGCGGCATCGGTGCAGACAATTTACCTTGTCGCTCTGCCCACAATTGCACGTGGCTCAGCGTTAGGGTAGCATGCTAGTGTGGACGTGAAGAGAAAAGAAACTAGACAAAACTTATACTGGCCTCTCTTTCTGCCTTTAGCACCTTGTCTGTTTGGCCATTTCTTCAACGTGGTTGTTGGTGGATTTGATACAAGATGAAGGATGTTGTTTGGATAAAGATTCTTGCAGATTTGGTAGGTATCTTTTGCTCATTTTCTGAAAGTAAGTGTACAGAGTCTGTACATCATTAGCAGCGATTCAATGCTTCATTTCACAGTTCAGGTGTTCATTAGCCGACTAGTATCGCATGCGTACACGTACGCAATCGTGCTTGCGATGCGCATGTGCACACAGAACAGTACTGCCCTAACATTATTTCTATCGCCTAATGATGATACTTGAAAAGGTATAATTAGTGAACATATTAATGTAGCCAGCAACACATCAAGATTCTTATGCATGTAGCTATGCAATTATGCAATAATTAACACAAACATACTAATTAACCACAAAAGAGCCTTCAAGAACATTTGAAGATGCAGCCACTTTCTGGTTTGGTTGTTGTCCTCCAACAAAGACTTTGTATTCAGTGGTGGGGATGTACCACTTCGTGTCATAGAGCATCATCTGCTCTGATGTGATCGTAAACATCACCTACAGTGTAAAAAAATGGACGATAATAACTTTGAGATAGTTATACCCCATAATCATTAAAATAATGAAACACAAGAGGATATTTGCAAGTGGCAGCCGATAGTGACTGAGTATTATGTACTATACACTGTAAAAAATACTTTGTCATAGTAACAAATTTGTCACTCTGACAGAAAGTTACCTTAATTATCTATTGTAGCAGTAAGAAGTGTCTCTCAGTGCTACAAATGTTGAATGTAAATGCCACACAAGTTCGTTTTGTGAGCATTACAGTTGTATATCTGACAAACAAGTGTCATTGTTACACATGAATATCATACCAATGTAGCTAGATTATTGTAGCAATCTAATGTAGCTGCTAGATATGAATGTTGTTGTTACAATCAGTTTATGTTATAGTTACATAGGGTTGTCATAATGGTTCACGTTTGCCATAGTCAGTATCACAAACTGCTATAATCGCCAGTTGCACATGCTTATCATGTGATCACGTGAAGTAAAAATCTGCTGATTATGCATTTTTTGAATTCGAAAAGCAGAGAGAATGGTGAGTTAGTACTCCTGACTGTTCGTACATGACTCTCAGGACCATTTCTCTCCAACTAAGCAGATATTAAGTATATCTTACCGGTGTTCATAGTAATGAGCAGCTCTGTCTCTTGAGAAAGCAAACTATGTAAGTTTGTGACCATGAGTGGGCTTTGTACCGTCTCTCTCTCTCTGTCTCTCTCTGTCTCTCTCTCTCTCTCTCTCTCTCTCTCTCTCTCTCTCTCTCTCTCTCTCTCTCTCTCTCTCTCTCTCTCTCTCTCTCTCTCTCTCTCTCTCTCTCTCTCTCTCTCTCTCTCTCTCTCTCTCTCTCTCTCTCTCTCTCTCTCTCTCTCTCTCTCTCTCTCTCTGTCTCTCTCTCTCTCTCTCTCTCTCTCTCTCTCTCTCTCTCTCTCTCTCTCTCTGAGTCTGTCACACACACTCTCAGGCTTACACCTTATTCCTTTCTGCTTCTGTTGTATCTCTCTTTGTCTGCTCTCTCTCACATAGTGCATGTTGTACACATGCAATGTGATGAAATTCTGGACGTGTTTATTTGTTACTATAGTATACTTGGTAAGTTCTAATGTTTTCTATCATCCCCATGTTTACACTACTAACACACATAGACCGAGTAAAGATGGATTATGTCTAAGTATGTCCATGCAGGGATGATCAAGATGGTTCACACTTAAAGGTATGCTAACGTGTACTAATATGGTACTGAATGATTACATTGAATACTCTTTCATGCCATTAATGTTTAGGGGCAATAACAAGGCTCAGTTCACATGACCAGATGCAACGGACTCACTAACAGATCTGCCAAGTTTCATTTGACAATACACCTTTGTATTGTGCATGTATATAACTATTGTTGGCTTTCATTGTTGACACAGTTCTCGTTTGGTTCATAATATGAGGACTGTGTTAACATTCAAAGTTTAACAAGAGCCAACAATATTAATATTATAGTTTGTTGTTAATGTCATTGTGAGTCTTTACCAGATGTTATTTGTTTGTTTTTATCATTCATACCAACATGTTTATTGTAATTATGAAAAACGTATTGCTGAGTACTACTGACCATTGTAACAGTTACATATTGCTGTGCGAAGTAATTGCCATAACCACAGTTACACTGATTGAGCTGAAATGTTGCTATGACATTTCACTTGTTCATGGAAATAAACAACATGGTTACTGTGACAACACCGTATAATATGATGGACAATATACTTTGTTACAATAACAAAGTCTAACGATGTAATAGTAACATTTTGTGAACTGTCATATCCAATGCATCAATGTGACAATAAATTTTTGTTACTATGACAAATTATTTTTTACAGTGTATATATACATCAAGTAATGAGAAATACCATGCAGTAGCTTTTTTTTTCGTGATTGCTTATATCAGTAGATTTTGATGGAGGGAGCAATGATATTCTCTTGGCTCCAACAAGCTGCCTAATTGGAGCAATATCAGTATTGGTCCATGAGATGTAAATCTGAACAACCTGAATAATATGTGGCACAGTGAAGTATTTCAATCGATCAGCTTTGCATTATGATCCAGTTTTTCAGTGATAATTGTTGTACCTCATCTGAAGTCCTGCTTCCAGTATTTGTCATGGTGGTACTTACTGTCACATTCTGACCTGCTTTAACTGTTGTTGGTGCAATGTTAAGATCAGAGTACTTAAAAGTAGAGTACGACCTGTAGAGTTCGTCATTTCATATATAGCTATATTAACGAAAAACAAACAACATACAGTCCATATCCAAAAGGAAATAGAGGCTCTCCTTCAAAGTAACAATAGGTTCTATTCACCATGGTGTAGTTTGTAATATCTAGAACCTGCATGGCATTCATGATCAATGATGGTATAAGCCAAAAGAAGTAGCTTTTTACAAAAACCTGATTAAGATTAGCTGGCCAAGTATTAGGAAGTCTTCCAGCTGGACTGACTACTCCAGTTAAAACATCAACAAGAGCACTGCCACCGGTCTGTACATGTTACAGATGATTTAAAGCGAGAGTGCTATGTATTTGTAGTTGGTTACCTGACCAGGGAGGAAGCTTTCAAGGATTGCTACAACCTTATCACTACTGACGGCCCATGATACATCAAGAGGACCAGCATTGTACAGCACAAGGATTGTAGCTGTTTGTAGAATTATGTAAGATGCAATTGAGATAATAGAAACACAGGTTGGTTTAGCCGGTTCACAGTATAAACTCACTGGACACAAGATTGGTGACATCTTGTAAAAGTTGCAGTTGACTTCCAGAAAGATTGATGTCCATTCTATCATGTCCCTCAAGCTCAAGCACATTACCTGAATTAATTATTAAGCTCAATCCATAGCTGACCAAGTCACCCATAATTTTTTAATTATTGAACCATCTTGGAGTATGGTAAATTTTCATCCATACAAACCTGACCCATAGTTTTTTAATTATTGAACCCTCTTGGAGTATGGTAAATTTTCATCCATACAAACCTGACCCATAGTTTTTTAATTATTGAACCCTCTTGGAGTATGGTAAATTTTCATCCATACAAACCTGTTCCAAGACAAGCAATAGCAATGTCCGCACCATCACAAGCTTCTTTAATATCGGATGACGTGTAATTCCTGATGTTAAAAATTACTCCATGAATGCAACGTACAATATTGCTGATTGCATGCAAAGCCTACGTGCATGTAGGACCATTATTACAGCCTCGTGCACTGGTAACTGTGGATGCTATCTTTCCAGTGCTGTTTATTCCATTGAGTGGAGTCACAACATAATCCTCCTATTAAAAAAGCAAACTGTAATAATTTGTGGCTACGAATCTATAATAATTATTCTGTTCTACCATAACAATGGGAGAATAATCACCATAAAGCAAATGTGGATCATCAATGAATGGTCCAATTACCTGTCAATAATATAATTATGTACATGTTCAGCAACTTTTTGATTCTATTATTAATTACTACAATGGCAGCAACTTACACAGGCTTTCTTGTAAAGAGATGTTATTGGAAGCCCTTTGCTCTCATCGTTCTTTAACAACACCATTGACTGAGTAGCCATATCTTTGGCTATCTGAATATGCTCCTTACTTTGAACAATGTCTGAAACACTTAACCTGCATCACAAGACAAGCCGCTAATGATTATCATTCTTAGAGATTTATTTCATGTGTCTACTTTTTGTAGGGATTCATCTCTGGAGGATCAAAATCTCCTAACTTCATTCTCACCATGAACAGGTGACTTGCACAATCCATCAGTGTGTCTTCCGATACTAGTCCCTGCAGCATATTAATTCCATTATTAAGAGGTATACGTAGAAAGATCAAATTCACATTATTGACAGCGTCACCAAGCTTAGTAAAAGTGTTGTTTGCTACATTACTGTCCTCCAAACAAATTCCAGCATTTGCTGCTAGAGCAGCTGTTTCAAGCTCTGATATTGTGTAGTGCTGAACATTCTGAATAATCTCTGTAGAGAATGCACTTACTGTGACCTTAAGTGTTCCTCTATGTGAGATCATGCATGGGCCTTAGTAGTCTAGCCAGCTAGACCCTCTCCCCCTTTCCTATTCATTATCTGGAGCGGGGAGCAAGGATCTAGCTGGCCAGACTACGACCATAGTAACTTACCAAGAACACCTTGATCTGTTACTACATAACCTGAATACAGATGATGGCATTTGAACAGATACTAACACCTGAGAAAGCATACTTATCTTACCTTTGAATCCCCACTCATTTCTGAGGATGTCAGTCAATAGCTTTTTGTTGGCGCATGCTGGAACACCATTTATTCTAATAGTAACAGGAGTATTATTGTTTTATGTTTATAGCAACTCTTACTCTATGATATAGAATGTATATACTTGTTGACAGCACACATCAGACTCCATGACCCAGCCTTCACACATGCTTTAAATTGTGGTAAGAAAGTCATCCTCCATGCAATCACATTCAGAGACCTAAAATTAAGGAAAATATAGGAGTATGTAAAGTGCATGATCCATGAGTGCATACTACTATCTATTAGCACAGCTTTACACCTTAGCATCAAAAACACCTCTTGAATCATCTGGTCCAGCATAAACATCAAAGTGTTTAATTACATCCAGCATTTGCCTCTACATACCTAGGGTGATCTTCATGTTTATCAAAGCAAAATTAATGACTCTCAACTAGCAGTGAAGGCAGGATGGATCTTATCACTAACCTCCTTGTAATCCTGTGACGAAAGCAGTTCCAAGGTGACCTGAGAGCCATGGATCTTCACCATATGTTTCCTGTAATTTTATCATTAATATTATATGATGCAATCGTTTCTTCCAGTCAATCATACTACAGCATTAAAATATCAACAATGCTGACTGTGTGCTAGACTTAACATTGCAAGGGGGCATGGGAAAAGGGGCTTATATAGGGTCACACAATCAAATAGCCCTTTCTTGGTACTTTGAAGTGAAATAGGTTCACTAGAGGGTGCTGTCTTTATTGGATGCAAGAGTATTTACAACACATTTTTTCAGAACAATACTTGGATATTAGATGTCCTATTTCCTATGTATGACTGAGAATGCATGTATATTTCAAAATTATGGTATGCATTGTACTACAAAAACAAAAGGGTTAGTTCAACCCAACTTAGGCTACCTGAGTTGCACCATACATGTAATGAACAATGCATACCATGATTTTAAAATATACACGCATTCTCAGAGTGTCAGCTTAATTATCAGGTTCTATAAACACATATATCTAAGTACAAATAAATGTTTCTTGAGAGTGCAGTTGCTATAGAGAGCCAAGTCAAGTACTTGCAGTGTTTCTGGTAATTACTATATATAATATATATATTATACTTCCTTATTTCAATTACCAATGCAACCACTTCACATAATGTACGTTATTCACCTTTATGTCTCCATGTACCAGGTAGTCCTAGCAACTTCATGCATTTCAGTCTCAGATATGTGCATAGCTTGGCTTCAGGTATGTTATATGATCAAAGCATAAAGTGGAGATAACAGTTGTAGTATACATGTGATATTCATGGATGGTCATGAACTGCAAACCTTCTGTAATTGAAGTTAGTGAAGTGGTAATTACCAGAAACACTGCAAGTACTTGACCTGACAAGCTCTCTATAGCAACTGTATGTCTCAAGAAACATTGTAGTAATAAGTGCAACAGAATCTGATATGTTAAACTAACCCTTTTGTTTTGCAATGTATGTCTAGAAATATCACTAATTAATATCCATGTTCTGCACACACACATACACAGATAGGATGTACAAGACCCTACCTAGGGACACCAGAAGTTTACAGCTTTAGACGTACTCTCAGTATGCAGCTATAGAGCTGATTTCAACATTGACAGTGACTACGTGACTTTGTTTATTAGTGTTAAGTTCTTTTTATCTCATTATCAGAAGTTACGTACTGATTCTAATTGTAGTTCTTGTATTGAATATGTGCTGCTTTACTTGAGTAAAACATTCTTCAAATATTAAAGAAAAATAATCCTATTGTTCACATCATAGTATAGAAATATACTTTAAGCAAGTAAAATTCTTCTACAATTATAGGAAATTTTTGGTCATGATATTAGCAATAATATAGGTTCTTGTGTCAGTGAGCACAAAAATTTCTAGAATTTAGTAAATCTTTACTTATTGACAGAAATATATTTATTCCTGTGTATGCATACAAGATGAAATGTATGTATACAAGATGAATGCTTTTTTACATACACAGTACTACATACATGTACTCACATGGTGTACACACGCACACACACACACACACACACACACACGCGCGCATGTGAACACATATTATATGCATGCAAGATGAGATAAGACTAAGCACCAATTATTAAAGAAATAGCTGTTTTTATGTGGTTGTAGACACAGTACAGATTGATTACACACATCAAAGATGCACACATTCCATGGTATAGTAAAGTCCTGACATCTGCAACTGCAACTGAGATAACACTAAATGGGTCAAAATAACCCTTTTGTTTTTATAGTGGCGCGCGCATGCATTACATTGTTAAGGTGGGCAGGCTTCTTGTTAGCTGTCCGGATAGGATAGATAGGATAGTGAACAATTTCATTTGATAACATTAATTGACTTCAAGTCCTAGCTTGTCTGCAACTTGGTGAAATGTTCAGTGTACATCTTAACTTTCCGTGATCTCTGAGCTGTAACTCATTCATAAGTACCTCACTATTTTTGTTTAAAGTGTGGAGAGAGGAGACTAACCTGTAATCTAGTAAATTAATTAACTTTGAGTAAGTCAACTAGGGACAAAGTTCAACTTTGAAAACCTTAGATTTGAGTTGTATGGACCATATCATAAATGCATCAACAAGGAATGACCCTATAAGGGCTACATGTACGTACCTGTACACACAGTGAATCACTATGGGGTGCCGTTTGTACCAAAATGAAATTAAGTGGCTCATTTATAAATGGCAAGGGTCATTTATAAATGTAGGGGTCCATATGTTCAAAACGCAGCTACCCATTTATAAATGTCACGCTGCATTTATTAATGACCACCTCCTTATCTACATGCCGCACTGTATTTGTAAATGATAACTTCCATATACATATGTCATGCTGCATTTATAAATGCTAACCTCCATATAAATATGTCACGCTGCATTTGTATGTGCTAACCTCCATATAAATGTGTCACGCTGCATTTGTAAGTGCTAACCTCCATATGCATGTATTTATATATGATAACTTCCACATACATATGTCATGCTGCAGTTATAAATGATGACCTCCATATAAATATGTCACGCTGCATTTGTAAGTGACCGCCTGCGTTTATAAATGAACCCGATCAAACATTACGCGAAGTCAGCCACGCCCCTTCCAATTGCCGCTCGCACGCGGCGAGTGGCGCGGCCGACCGCTCGCGCATGCGTACTCGTACGCGCACGCGCTACATAGCCGGCCTGTCACACCCACCAATCACTTGCACGTGCTTAGTATCGCACACCATGCAGCTAGCTAGCTATGGCGGTGAATCCTGCTACTGTGCAAGCCATATCCACTGCTTTGGCTGGCGCCCTATCCCCATTGTTGCAGCAGTCTGTATAAATACATGCATATGGAGGTTAGCACTTACAAATGCAGCGTGATATATTTATATGGAGGTTAGCACATACAAATGCAGCGTGACATATTTATATGGAGGTTAGCATTTATAAATGCAGCATGACATATGTATATGGAAGTTATCATTTACAAATACAGTGCGGCATGTAGATAAGGAGGTGGTCATTAATAAATGCAGCGTGATATTTATAAATGGGTAGCTGCGTTTTGAACATATGGACCCCTACATTTATAAATGACCCTTGCCATTTATAAATGAGCCATGTCATTTATAAATAATGGCACTTAATTTCATTTTGGTACAAACGGCACCCCATAAATCACCACTAGGGTATGTTTATAGTCACATGTACCATTTATCATAAAATACCAAAGTGAGTTATCTATCTGTGGTCTCTCACACATGATATACTGTTCAGTGATCATTTGCTACCTTATAAGGTAATAGTTGAGAGAGTACACATAGTATGTGCATATCTTGCACATATGGAACATGTACAACTGTCACAAATACATGACTTTACAGGTGAAATGACAAAGATTTTCATACTTTATGATGGTCACTCATCCTACGTCTGCTTGAAGAGAGGTTGATATCTAGTGGGTCCATCCTCATTAAAGGAACGTACAGCAAGTCCAAGAATCACGATAGTGTTTGATTGACTGTGTCAACATTTCTTTGTCATTGAAGCTCTGACATGTGGGACTAGGTTTTGTTCCTATATTCATTCATTACATCAGCATATGTTGTGGTGTTCAGGAAAACCCACACTCAGTTCTAGAAATTGCTACATTAGCATATATACATAGATAAAGGACACAGGCACCCAACACACATACACACACACAACACACATACACATGTATGCACATAACACACATACACATACACATGTATGCATACAAGATGAAATGTATGTATATACAAGATGAAATGCTTTTTTACATACACAGTACTACATACATGTGCTCTCATGGTGTACACACGCACACACACACACACATGCATGTGAACACATATATGCATGCAAGATGAGATACGACTAAGCACCAATTATTAAAGAAATGACTGTTTTATGTGGTTGTAGACACAGTACAGGTACATGTGTGTATTATTAGGGTACATCAGCTAGGGGAGTCTGTTGTCATGTGTGCGTATTTGAAACTCATTTCCAGTTTGATATTTAGTCTATATTATGTGTTTAGGAGTGTGTCACTGTGTACATATGTGGTAGTCATGCACCAGGCCCGTAGCCAGGGAGGGTATGAGGGGTTTGATCGACCCCCCTAGATCACTGATCATCACATGGCAAGGCAAAAAAGTAAGACTCGCCACAGCTTTTGTCAAGTTGAAGGAGCAGTATTAACAGTTTCATACAGGAGTCTAACAGGCTACTACTGAGTCAGGATCTAGATACAAGTAGCTTAGTCTGTTGTATGCAAGGGTGGAGTACTGTGTAGGTAGGGCAAATAGGCGAGGTTATAAGGCGTGGTGAGTAGGTGGAGGTATTAGATAGATCATAGAAATTGACACACAAAATATTTATCAGACTCATTGGGGTTCTTCACAGCACTGCACATGGATCTACTTATACGTGATTATAGGCACTAGAGAGTTTGTCAGTAAATTATATGTATGCACGAGATAAGACTAAAGATCAATTAGAATAATTAGGAGATACTGTATGTTGTGTTACCTAGGCTATAGTAGTGTAGCACATAATGTACCCTACATGTATTATGGGATAATTTCACCTAAATACCATATATACCCTTATACCCTCTAAATTAGATACATATCACTTACATTTCTAAGATGGTATGCATGTAAGAGGAAGACATAGGTACCATCACACACACACACACACACATGCACTGCACTGCTGTACTCCTACGGTGGCCGAGAAGGGCCATTCCAAACTTCCAATTTCTCGATTTCCATTTCTGAATTGATCATTTCCAAACTCGTAGCTATTTCTAAAATTGTCATTTCAAAATCTTTACTTGAACCTTTATTTTAGCCAGCAGCTAGACTACTGTATTTAATGGTAGCTTCCGCGAACTTCGTGTCTTTGAGGATAGAGCACTCAAAAGCAGATAGCATACCGCGTCATACTCTAATTAGCGATTACGGACCTCCAAATTTCACCAGTTTTTCCGCGGAACTTCTCCCAGTGGGATATCAATGTTCGAGTATCAGAAGGTAGCTCTCCACGAGCTATATCCAACGGCGCTTGTAACGCAATCGTAGGTAAAACCGTTACGAAGCCACGCCCACCTAAACTTTCTCCATAGAAACTTAATACAAGCAAAAATGAAGCTCGCGGTGATTCCGCGCAACCGATTTACAAGGTTAAGACCTCGGTAGATAGCTTATTTATTGAGCTATCTACTGCAATTTGGTTCATGAGAGTACTCCTAGCCAGAGTCGAGATATTCACGATCTACTGCAGGCCCTTGGAGGTCCGTAATCGCTACTCTAATGCTGGCGCGCAGGCTAGGGGTCAAAGGTCAACCGTAACGTGTTCTCGTAGAGTCAATATCTGTTTCTGAAGTAACGATTTCCAAATTCTCGCTGTGCTGCATTTCTAAAATCTTCATTTCTAAAGTTGTACATCGTAGCCTCGTTCTCAGGCCACTCCCAGTCAGCGTGCAACTGGGTGTGGCCTGGGAACGAGGCTTAATACATCCCCGATAAAATTCTAGCTCTAGCCAGCCCTTCCCATTAATTTTTTGTATTAAGGACTATCTATTTGCGTTCTAATTTTCATATTAATTTTGTTTTCATCATTATTGCATTAGTACGCTTAAGGCTCTTCTGTCACCATCAGCGATATTAAATATTGTCTACATGCGCTTCACAGATAGGGGCGGGGCTTGGACACGCAAAGGTTCACATTCCTGTGCGCATGCGCCCTGTGTAACTCCCTGAGAGTTCGTGGAGGTAATGGAAGGAAAGATGCAAACGCTATGTAGCTAGAATGAAATAGGAAATCTACCAAATAAGAAATGCCCAGGATTGGAAATCGTCAATTCAGAAATAGAAATCGAGAACCACGTAGTGTTGACCTTTGACCCCCTAGTCCGCGCGCCGATACAATTTGGAGTATGAGTACTACTATGAAGTGGTGTACTATCTGGTTTGAGTGCTCGCTCTATCTATGCTCAAATTTAAGACGGGTACGCACAGTTCGCAGAAGCCATTAAGAACAGTAGTCTGATTGCTGGCTAAAATAAAGGTTTAAGTAAAGATTTTGAAATGACAACTTTAGAAATGCGAATTTGGAAATGACCAATTCTGAAATGCAAATTGAGAAATTGGAAGTTTGGAATGGCCCTTCTCGGCCACCGTAGTACTCCAGTACTTCAAACATTTCAAGTAAAAATCATAATTATTAGTAATAAACCACAAGGGTGTATGCTTACAGCTGCAGCTTGATAAGTGCAAAACGATGTGTAAAACCTGGAACCACTCTTTGGGCAGTATTGATTCTCACGATCATTTCATGTCTGCTCTAACCCTTGCAGCTTCTCATCAAACTGTTGCTCACTCCTACAATGATGGATTAGTCAAGTGGTGACTCAGACAAATATAACAAAGAAGTAACACAAAAGCCACCATTGATAAAAATGAGGCAGACCACAAAAATGTTACCACCTGCCTTTGAGTAACCACAGTAAACTGGCAATTGCAAGTGGTGGTTGTCAAAAATGCTATTTAAGCATAGGCAACATCAACCTTCAGAATCAAGATATAGTGAGAGGATAAAGAGATTAGCTAGCTATAAAATAAGAATTGGAGATATAGATTGCAGGAACAACAGATTGTCTAACAATGAAAGTGTTGATGCTACAGACAGCTGCAGTCCTCTTTGTCATCATCACTGGCTACTCCCTGGCACAAGACGACTGCCCCACTGGGTGGTTTAATGTCGCTTGGGCCATGGCTGTGGATGAAATTGTACCGGTAGATATATTTGCTCAGCGATTTTCCGACCCCAATCTAACGTTCTTCAAGGATATCCTTCTATATGGTGATGAAGAGATAGAAGAGGTCACTCAGAAAGCAATCAACTATTTCAAGAGGCGATTTGGCCTCGACTTTTCATAGTCTTCCATCACCCCACAAGGTTTCAGGATCTTTGAAAATGCTACCATGTTCCCAGTGAGGATACCAGTGACGCCGGTGGCCACATACAATCGTTGGGTGATAAACGGTCGTGAAGGGAGGACTCGCTGCTTCAACATGAGAGAGGGAGGGTACCAAGTCACGCTTACCGGTAACCAGATGGTCCATGGTACCTACGGGGGAGAAGAGGGACAAGTGCTGACAGGTGCTGAAGAACTCGGCTACAGGTTCTTCAGCACAAACTTCTGTAAGCACACTCCTACAGTAATTCAGTGTGCGTCAATTAACCCGTTATTTCGTAATCCCTATGGCTTTGTTGCTATCCACTTAGAGTGCTTCAATGAACAGCTGGGACGAGGACTACTCACAGGAGCTCAGGGGCTGCTGCCTACTGGAGATCCAAACACCATACGTCTGTTGGTCCGACATGTCGTGACATTTCCAGCAACAGTTGTTCCAGGATACCTGGACGAAGAGGGACTCTAACCACTGTAAAAAATGATGTACTACTTTCTAGCTAGACTCTCTAAATCTTAGTGGTAATATTATACTATATAATAGTTGATTATACTGTATAGATTCGAGTTGTTTACACTGATTATTAGTGCCATACCCTTAGAAATAGTATACACAGATCTTATTTTATTGTATGAAGCCATATAAGATCAAAGTACCGAAGTGTGCCATATTTTCCATACAGCACACAAGTGTGCTATATTATTATCCGTGCAAGTGTGCTGTATTTTCCGGTAGTGTGATATATATTTTCCCTTTGATCTCAGTTAGGGCCCTTAGGGACTGTCCGACAAGCTTAAATGTCCTCGAGCGCGTCTTGGCAGAATCACTCAGTTGAATCCCAAGGTTGAACGATTTACTGGCAGGCTGTACAGCCTCGCTGAGAGTTCTTTCGGTAGTTTCGAGGGTACAGGACATGCAGAAGATTGATTCTCATGACATGTCATGTGTCCATGAGCTCACTGCAAGGTACATTATAGCTTACAGCTGGCAAAACGGATTGATGATCGATACTGATTGATGGTTTTTCTGGCACAGCAGGAGAGGTAGTAGCCCTGGCGTTATAGTCCAACACACACGCTATGCCACGGTGGCATACAGAATGGTTGCTGACAGCAAATGCCTAGAAGCAGCTGGCAACATGCCGATCGGAATATGTTACTAGGGATCAGGCAGGAAGATTGTTTCTCACACACCCATGTGTCCACGAGCTCGCAAGGCACAGTACAGCATACAGCTGGCAAAACGGATGGCGATAGACCATCGATGGCTTTTCTGGCACACCAGGAAAGGTAGTAGCCCGTTACAGTCCAATTGTTAAAATCATCACGAGAAACCTAATAGCACCTTGCTTTCAACCTACAAACGAGGTATGTAGCAGCTAGTGTGGTAACAGACAGACAGACAGACAGACAGACAGACAGACAGACACACACACACACATGGGGGTATTCCCCATCATCACAGGAGTATTGCAGGAATGTCAACTTGATGATAACAGGGTATTTAATGAGGCAAGAAATATTGTAATTGCAAGCAAATTAATCATCACCATAGCAACAGCATGCATGCATGCATACACACTCCACTGCCATCAATTGATGAAGGAAGGGACATGCAGGTCCCTTCCAAGATCCAGCAGTAGCAACTATAGTAGTAGGGAGAGAATGTACGGGTATAAATCTCCCTAGCAGCAGCAGCACATGCAGCACATGCAGCAGTACATGCAGCAGCACATGCAGCAACACATGCAGTACAATGTAGCAGCACATGCAGTGACACATGCAGCAGCACATGCAGGCACATGCAGCAGCACATGCAGTGGCACATGCAGCAGCACATTCATGGCACATGCAGCAGCACATGCAGTGGCACATGCAGCAGCACATGCAATGGCACATGCAGCAGTAGCGTGCAAGCAGAGTGGGAGGGCATGACCCTCCCACAGCAGCAAAAGCCCAGCCCTATCACCATTTACCAAATACAACCAATCGATGTACAGATTTGTGTTGCGCTAGTTATTTGTGAACAGGAGTTAATAGATGTTTTACTATAGGTAAAACAATGTTAACCCTGGAGCAGCCTGCCGGCATAGAAGCAGTGATAGGGCTGGGCGCATGCGCATTTCGTGGGGCATACGGGGACACGTAATTGCTTAGCTGCCACGCTGAGTTGTTGGCTGCCAGAATAGCCCATATTGAGGCAGCAGTTGAAGTTTGCAATTTCCCCACCCTGACACCCTCCCTCTATTTGCCAGACTAGTAAGAATAGAACCAGGTACCGTACATTTTCCACCAATAAGGGTGGGACGGTGATAGGGCTAGCTGAGGTGGGTATTCTTCATCATCACAGGAGTATTGAAAATGGTAATAGTTATTGTACCAGTAATTTGCAAATGGGTAAATCCGCTGCAACAGCCAGCCACCTAATTAAAGGGGAACACACCTCATCAAAAGGGGACTTCCCCGGCAACAGCAGATGCACTTGCAGCAATGTCAACTTGATGATAACAGGGTATTTAATGAGGCAAGAAATATTGTAATTGCAAGCAAATTAATCATCACCATAGCAACAGCATGCATGCATGCATATACACTCCACTGCCATCAATTGAAGAAGGAAGGGAGACCCAGCAGTAGCAACTGTAATAGTAGGGAGAGAATGTACGGGCATAATATTATTATATCTCCCTAGCAGCAGCAGCACATGCAGCACATGCAGCAGTACATGCATGCAGCAGCACATGCAGCACATGCAGCAAGACATGCAGTACAATGCAGCAGCACATGCAGTGGCACATGCAGCAGCACATGCAGTGGCACATGCAGTGGCACATGCAGCAGCACATGCAATGACACATGCAGCAGCACATGCAAGCATGCAGCAGTAGTGTGCAAGCAGAGTGGGAGGGCATGACCCTCCCATAGCCGCAAAAGCCCAGCCCTATCATCATTTACCAAATACAACCAATCGATGTACAGATTGGTGTTGCGCTAGTTAGCTATTCGCGAACAGGAGTTAATTTATTCTACATGCATTGAATTCACAGGACATCGATCAAATTCCAAGAAATACCATTCATACAACTCTTGTATGAATGTTACTTGGATTAAAGAACACCATTCATACAAGAGTGACCTGGTCACAGATGTATCTTGGATTAAGAAACACCATTCATAAAAGAGTGACCTGGTTAGTTACAACTCTGATCTAAAAAAGACTTAGTGTATAGAAGCTGATGACCAAATGTTTGAGGTATTCTACAGTTATGTTGCATGGTGGCAACTTGGAAACACCAGGTGTTTTTAGCTTAGTTTCACTTTTCTGGGATTATAGACTGCATTTTTGAGCATGCATACTTCATGCAAAAAGACCAGGTAGTGAGTGAGTGAACCTGGTGTATACCTATACATCCCATGGCAGAAACTGGAGTAATCACTCTGCATGTTTATATGCAGTGGCGGATCCCGGGGGGGGGGGGGGGGGGGGGGGGAAGGGGGGTGCAAGTGTACCCCCCTTTGGGCTTCATCTAACACTATGAAGTACTGATGATAAACTAAATGGAACCCCCCTTTCTGGCTATAGAACTAAGAAACTGCTGCTATGGCTCACCTTAGAATGCTTTAGAAGAAAATTTGTTCGAAAACAGGTCGTTTGGACAGGTAGGGCTGGTTGCTTGTCTCGAAAACGATCGAAGTGGTCGTGGTTTTGCCCTAAAGTGGGCGTGGCTTCTAAAATTTTGCGCGCGCTTCGCGCGCAAGACTGTATTACAACGTCTCTTCAAAAAATCCTGGATCCGCCACTCATATGCATACAGTGCTAGCTACTGGTAGGCAAGGCTTCTAAAAAGAGGCTATAAAAGCAGGTTGGATAGAGATGAGAGCTACACAACAGGCTACTCTCAGCAAAGAGCAATATTCCAAATTAAGAATTAAGAAAGGGAAGAAATGTGGAGCTGCAGTCTACTGGTGTTATCTCTAAGTTGCATGAAAGTTCTTAGCTTAACAAGGATGGGCACACACACTCTCATCACCCCATCTACATCCTAAAGCTAGCTGGAAGAGAAAAAATCCGGGCAGCCACCGGGAATCGAACCCAGGGCCACTGGCTTGAGCCACCAGCGCTCTACCACTGAGCTACGACCACCCTTAGGCACCCGAACTCCCCCCTTCCAGCTTTAAAGGCGAAAGTCAACCCTATACCCAAACTACGTTCACGGAGTCTGCCGGGATAATTAAATCACCATGTTTGCCATTGCAGCAGCTGGCTGTGATTCTTCAAAACCTCCAAGTGGGTTAATGTCATACCGTTACACATTTATATTAAAATTAATTTGCATCAATTTATGTATAAACAATAATACATCACCAGAGTACTATTATCCAGACTGCAAGGCGGCTTTTTCCCTGGGAGAGATACTCAGTGGAGTCTACACCATCAAACCAGACAACCTTCCTCCATTCCAAGTGAGCACGATAATGTTTGCTCTAGTTATTCTCTAGTAACCAGGCAGCAGTACCACATGCACATGTAACAGTTAACAGTAACACGACTCATGCTTGTGGTACTAGTTGACAAATCAGCGATAGTACCCTATAGTACGAAACTTTGGCGAGCATTAAATTTGGTCAACCAGTCATCAGAATGCATTGAAGAATTTTAAATTGCAAGCGGTTCCATATACTGCGACAGTGCATGCAATAATATTGGGGGATTTTAATTTTGGCAATTTTCTGCAAAATCGACAATTTGTCAAATTGAAATCCTAGCCAAAGTTTCGCACTATAATACAGTTATTGTTGATTGACGAGCCGAGAACATCTTTATGAAATGTAATATTGCTATAAAGTTACTAGCTTTTACTATAAAGGTCTACTGTGACATGGAGACTGATGGTGGAGGTTGGATTGTGTTCCAGAGAAGAATGGATGGAACTACAGACTTTTACCGCAACTGGACTGACTATGTGAAGGGATTTGGAGACCTCAACAGAGAGTTCTGGCTAGGACTCAGTGAGATAAACAGGCTTACTCAAGCTGGTGGTAGAACACTGAGAGTAGACTTGGCTGACTTTGAAGGAGGGGAACGATATGCAAAATATAGCACATTCAAAGTCCTCGATTCATCCACAAAATATCAGCTAAATATAGGGGGCTACTCTGGAAATGCAGGGGACAGTATGGCCAATCACAATGGAATGAAATTTTCAACCAAAGACGAAGATAATGACACACGGGGTAATAATAACTGTGCTGTCCAGTTCAAAGGAGCATGGTGGTATGCATCCTGTCACCAGTCTAACCTGAATGGCAAGTATCTTTCTGGACATACTGAATCTTTTGCTGATGGTGTAAATTGGTACCACTGGAAAGACTATCACTACTCCCTTAAGATCAGCGAGATGAAGTTACGTTAGTGAGACCAGAGAGGACATTACAAACAGAACATTTGAGTGATCAATAGTTATAGCATAATAGAGTAGTTGCCGCAACCTACAATGGAAATATATGCTAAAAACAGCTTTCTTTTTGTTTTGTAGAATGAACACATTATACTGCTGTAGACTTTTATCATCATGAAAATTAATATGAGGTGTATTCACTATCAGAGTTTCCCCCAGAAAATTCTTAAAACACTTTCATTTTTTCTTGGTGAGGTATTACCACAGTGTATAATGTAGCGCTTTGAAAGTATCCTTGGATTAATTGCGGTATTTCCTTGATTACAGATGCAAATACTGTCAAAATTTGACAATACATTTATCAAAATTTGGAACAAGCCTGCATGACATAATTAAAAGATTAATATTTATCGGCGGGCACATCCTCAGGTGTTACAATCAGACTGCATGTTAAGTGACACTGTGATTTGTTTGCAGGATGCTGTCTGGCAAAAACTGCTAGTACAGCTCCATAGACTAAAAAGTGATACTGTGACTCATTTGCAGGACGCTGTCTGGCAAAAATTGCTCCATAGCGATGGGCCACCATGCATCCATGTTATGAAAACTGTATTATTCTCTACCATTCCTGGTCATTATAGCAGTTTACATCAATCTTTGTTATAATAATATTACTATAATTATGCATACACGTTTAAGCACAGACTAGCCCTTTATCATAATAATATATTCATATATGCAGGAAGCTTTCGAGTATTGCTCCCACTTTGTCGCTGTTAACAGCCCATGATATGTCAAGTGTACCGGCATTGTATAGGACAAGGAGAGTCGCTACATATGAGGTACATACTGCGTATTAATAGAGTTCAAAGTACTTTACTGCATTACCATACATGCAGAAGTGTAAGTTCAATAAAGTATTTCCTTTTTTTGGCAGTCGATAAATTTTTATATACATGTACTAGTAATTGGTTTTCAACTCACTAGTTGCTGAGTCTGTAGCATCTTGTAACAGCTGAAGTTGATCACCAGGAAGGTTGATATCTGACCTATCGTGTCCCTCAGTTTCAAGATTCTTACATACATGCATGCAATTAATTTCTGAAGCTTGAAATAGTTACTAGATTTTTGAAACTTAACGAGAAAGGTTTGTGAAGGAGGAAAGGTTCTCACCCTACTCAACCCCCCTCTCCCTATCTTCTTCTCTATTAATAGTAAGACAAGAATTCTGGTACACACGAGTAAGCGAATTGCATCCAATTCTCATACTCTCAGTATTAACTTACATCAATCTGGTTTATATACATTACGTACATGCACCCAAGCAGACTAATGGTACATCAGCACCATCACATGCCTGCTTAATGTCTGATGAATTGTACTTTCTAATAACGATCAAGAACATGTAGCTAATGAACGCAAATCTAATTTTCTGGTAGATCCTAATTTTATTGACTGAGTTGCAATAAGGAGGGTCTGCATCCAGTTGCATTAGTAATGGTGGATGCCATCTTAGTCACTGGTCATTGCTGTATTGAGAGGAGTCACAACATATATTGATATGTAGGAAGATGGTAAGAAATGTATACCTTACAGTTAAAAAAAGTTGCCACTTACACACGCCTTCTTCTTTGGTGATGTAATGGGAAGTCCATTGTTTGGAGCGGCCTGGGTACAAGATTACAAGCTAGATGTGTTTTTTGCTCTGAACATAATCTGAAATATTTAGGAAAAAGTAGCTGTGATGTAGTGTGCATTATGACATATTTTGTATAAGGATGAGTTGCAACCGCAACTCATTGATATGACCTAGTCCAGTATACGTATATCCTCGCAATAGCCTATCTGCTGGATCTTCTCCAATAGCTTCTCTGAGACCTCTTGTCTCCATGTTACTCCAGTCGACAATAATATTATTTCCTTAAGATTCTTTTCCGGTTTAAATTGAGGATAATCCTTTATGCAGGTTTGAATCATTAAGTTAAAAGCTGTCTTGTAAAACTCTGCATCCTTCTTATTGGAACGCATTCGTAAGGGAGTGATGTCCACAATCAATGCTGGACATGTATGAGCAGCTTCAGCTGAACCTGGTCTGTAACCAAGTCATTATCCTGAGGTTAATTGCAACGTTGTCAAATAAGGATTGTCTTCTGACGTCTTTATGATATCTGCAGTGACCATGTATGGAAGTTTGTGGCTTGCGTATGCTTAGAAGATGGACATTTAGCAAACAACTTTCTCAGTCTTGCTGGTGAAGCTGTCAAGGTGGTAATATTTGTAGAGACAAATCTCAGCATTTACTGTTGTGGGGAATTATTATGCTTTCTGATATAGTCTAAGAATTATGAACATTACTTTTAACTAGTAAGTACGTAGGGGACCTAGTGCTACTGGCTGGATATATTATATGCATTGGAATGGTAGAATACGGCACAAATCAAGAAGTGTGTACTATAAAGTGATCATCACACCTTTGCAGTGTCAATGCGTGTTAATAAGCTCTATGGGGGTGTGGCCACTGCTGTGATATGGTACACTAGTACAGGGCAGTATAGCTAGTAACATAGTAAATCATACTGGATGGTTTTCTAGCTTTAGAATCATTGTATATAGGCGGTTGCTGATAACCTGATCATATAGTACTCTGTTTCCCATTCTTTTGTGGCTTTAAGTTGGCTGATCTGCACTTGTTACTATAATATTATTATATCTGGCAACTTCAACCCAAAAATGACAGAACTGAACAGTGGTTAAATTATGCGATTAATATATCAAATTGATCAGAAAGGATCAATTATTATGGTACTGAGTTGTGCTTTCCGAAATTTTGGTTTTATATTTTTTGATACTGATAAAGTTTTGATGACCCCAAAATTATTCCCTACACTTGATAATGTAAAAATTGTATATAGTGGATAATTTCGACCCAAAAATGACAGAAGATAACTTTAATGAAAACACACACTTTTAGTATCAAATTGATCCAAAAGGGTTGAATTTTATGGTTCCGGGTTGTGATAGTCAAAAATTTGGTTCTACGGTAAATGAGTAGCAAAAGTAAGCAAAAAAACAGTAAGTTTTAGAACAAAATTGCACCTAGAAACGTGTGAGTAGGTGTTAATCTGTGACAGTATTCATACCTCTATGCAAAATGATCACTAGTTCTAGTTGAAGATAGTTAGGCTAGGAAGGGGAAACTTGCATGAGCTTGGGATATAGCTAAATCAATTGTGTTCCACCTTTCATCTCTGTGAAGCACTATAAGCATCCTTATCTAAATTTCAGCTTATAAAGCTCATTTTCCTCTGTGTATAGGGCTTAGTTCCTGAAGATGTGGTGAAGTACTGTGCAAGCCATTAATTTTGTTTATGTCTAGAATGTTCCTTGGAGAGTTTGACCCTCTGGAGATGAATCTTTATACAAAGTTATAATGCACACTACATCACAGCTACTTTTTCCTTAAAATTAATAATATTAATTCTGTAGACTAAATATCTCAGTGTTATTGTTGTTTATCATTGGAAATCTACTGATCTAATCCACTTGGTGGACTTCCTCATTTGCTGAGGTCATTTTAAGATTTAGTGGATTAGCGTAAACAGCAAATGAAATGTACCTCACACACTGTACTATCTGACACTGTGCATGCTCTCCACTTGCAATATTCACGGCCGATTAGTGCTGCTGTGAATATTTTAATTATACTGTAATAGGTTCAGGACCTTTGTATATTGCTTGAAAACTATCAATGTGATTCCGACGTATGTGCATATAGTGTAAAGGATATACATCACTAGCTACTCAAGATCAGTATAAATAATATTCATTCATTCACTGTTTTAAAATCATACATTGCTGCATAATATTATGTGAATATATTATTATGATAAAGGGCTAGTCTGTGCTTAAACGTGCATGCATATAATAATATTGATGTAAACTGCTATAATGACCAGGAATGGTAGAGAATAATACAGTTTTCATAACATCCATGGGTGCATGGTGGCCCATCGCTATGGAGCAATTTTTGCCAGACAGCGTCCTGCAAATGAGTCACAGTATCACTTTTTAGTCTATGGAGCTGTACTAGCAGTTTTTGCCAGACAGCGTCCTGCAAACAAATCACAGTGTCACTTAACGTGCAGTCTGATTGTAACACCTGAGGATGTGCCCGCCGATAAATATTAGTCTTTTATGTCATGCAGGCTTGTTCCAAATTTTTATATCCATACTGTACATGTATTATGGTAGATTTATTGTCAAATTTTGACAGTATTTGCATCTGTAATCAAGGAAATACCGCAATTAATCCAAGGATACCAAGTTTAAGTTTTTAAAGCGCTACATTATACACCGTGGTAATACCTCACCAAGAAAAAATGAAAGTATTTTAAGAATTTTCTGGGGGAAACTCTGATAGTGAATACACCTCATATTAATTTTCATGATGATAAAAGTCTACAGCAGTATAATGTGTTCATTCTACAAAACAAAAAGAAAGCTGTTTTTAGCATATATTTCCATTGTAGGTTGCGGCAACTACTCTATTATGCTATAACTATTGATCACTCAAATGTTCTGTTTGTAATGTCCTCTCTGGTCTCACTAACGTAACTTCATCTCGCTGATCTTAAGGGAGTAGTGATAGTCTTTCCAGTGGTACCAATTTACACCATCAGCAAAAGATTCAGTATGTCCAGAAAGATACTTGCCATTCAGGTTAGACTGGTGACAGGATGCATACCACCATGCTCCTTTGAACTGGACAGCACAGTTATTATTACCCTGTGTGTCATTATCTTCGTCTTTGGTTGAAAATTTCATTCCATTGTGATTGGCCATACTGTCCCCTGCATTTCCAGAGTAGCCCCCTATATTTAGCTGATATTTTGTGGATGAATCGAGGACTTTGAATGTGCTATATTTTGCATATCGTTCCCCTCCTTCAAAGTCAGCCAAGTCTACTCTCAGTGTTCTACCACCAGCTTGAGTAAGCCTGTTTATCTCACTGAGTCCTAGCCAGAACTCTCTGTTGAGGTCTCCAAATCCCTTCACATAGTCAGTCCAGTTGCGGTAAAAGTCTGTAGTTCCATCCATTCTTCTCTGGAACACAATCCAACCTCCACCATCAGTCTCCATGTCACAGTAGACCTTTATAGTAAAAGCTAGTAACTTTATAGCAATATTACATTTCATAAAGATGTTCTCGGCTCGTCAATCAACAATAACTGTATTATAGTGCGAAACTTTGGCTAGGATTTTAATTTGACAAATTGTCGATTTTGCAGAAAATTGCCAAAATTAAAATCCCCCAATATTATTGCATGCACTGTCACACTATATGGAACCACTTGCAATTTAAAATTCACCAATGCATTCTGATGACTGGTTGACCAAATTTAATGCTCGCCAAAGTTTCGTACTAGCTATAGGGTACTATCGCTGATTTGTCAACCAGTACCACAAGCATGAGTCGTGTTACTGTTAACTGTTACACGTGCATGTGGTACTGCTGCCTGGTTACTAGAGAATAACTAGAGCAAACATTATCGTGCTCACTTGGAATGGAGGAAGGTTGTCTGGTTTGATGGTGTAGACTCCACTGAGTATCTCTCCCAGGGAAAGAGCCGCCTTGCAGTCCGAATAATAGTACTCTGGTGATGTATTATTGTTTATACATAAATTGATGCAAATTTAAAACGTGTAATGGTATGACATTAACCCACTTGGAGGTTTTAAAGAATCACAGCCAGCTGCTGCAATGGCAAACATGCAACTTAGAGATAACACCAGTAGACTGCAGCTCCACATTTCTTCTCTTTCTTAATTCTTAATTTGGAATATTGCTCTGTGCCGAGAGTAGCCTGTTGTGTAGCTCTCATCTCTATCCAACCTGCTTTTATAGCCTCTTTTAGAAGCCTTACCTACCAGTAGCTAGCACTCTATGCATATCAGTGGCGGATCCAAGATTTTTGGAAGAGGGGTTGTAATACAGTCTTGCGCGCGAAGCGCGCGCAAAATTTAGAAGCCACGCCCACTTTAGGGCAAAACCACGACCATTTCGATCGTTTTCGAGACAAACAATCAGCCCTACCCGTCCAAACGACCTGTTTTCGAACGAATTTTCTTCTAAAGCATTCTAAGGTGAGCCATAGCAGCAGTTTCTTAGTTCTATAGCCAGAAAGGGGGGTTCCATTTAGTCTATCATCAGTACTTGTTAGCATATCCTTCTTAGTGTTAGATGAAGCCCAAAGGGGGGTACACTTGCACCCCCCTTACCCCCCGGGATCCGCCACTGCATATAAACATGCAGAGTGATTACTCCAGTTTCTGCCATGGGATGTATAGGTATAAGCTTACACCAGGTTCACTCACTCACTACCTGGTCTTTTTGCATGAAGTATGCTCAAAAATGCAGCCTATATTTAAATCCCAGAAAAGTGAAACTAAGTTAAAAACACCTAGTGTTTCCAAGTTGCCACCATGCAACATGACTGTAGAATACCTCAAACTGTGGTCATCAGCTTCTATACACTAAGTCTTTTTTAGATCAGAGTTGTAACAAACCAGGTCACTCTTTTATGAATGGTGTTTCTTAATCCAAGATACATTTGTGACCAGGTCACTCTTATATGAATGGTGTTTCTTAATCCAAGATACACTTGTGACCATGCAGGTCACTCTTGTATGAATGGTGTTTCTTGGAATTTGATGTCCTGTGAATTCAATGCATGTAGAATAAATTAACTGTTCGCAAATAACTAGTGCAACACCAATCTGTACATCGATTGGTTGTATTTGGTAAATGGTGATAGGGCTGGGCTTTTGCTGCTGTGGGAGGGTCATTCCCTCCCACTCTGCTTGCACGCTACTGCTGCATGCTTGTGCTGCTGCATGTGCCATTGCATGTGCTGCTGCATGTGCCACTGCATGTGCTGCTGCATGTGCCACTGCATGTGCTGCTGCATTGTATACTGCATGTGTTGCTGCATGTGCTGCATGTGCTGCATGTGCTGCTGCATGTACTGCTGCATGTGCTGCATGTGCCGCTGCTGCTAGGGAGATATATGCCCGTACATTCTCTCCCTACTACTAGTTGCTACTGCTGGGTCTGGGAAGGGACCTGCATGTCCCTTCCTTCATCAATTGATGGCAGTGGAGTGTGTATGCATGCATGCATGCATGCATGCTGTTGCTATGGTGATGATTAATTTGCTTGCAATTACAATATTTCTTGCCTCATTAAAATTACCCTGTTATCATCAAGTTGACATTGCCGCAAGTGCATCTGCTGTTGCTGGGGAAATCCCCTTTTAATGAGGTGTGTTCCCCTTTAATTAGGTGGCTGGCTGTTGCAGGGGGTTTACCCATTTGCAAATTGCTGGTACAATAATTATTGCCATTTTCAATAAACCTGTGATGATGGGGAATACCCACCTCAGCCCTATCACCGTCCCACCCTTATTAGTGGAAAATGTACAGTACCTGGTTCTATTCTTACTAGTCTGGCAAATAGAGGGAGGATGTTGGGGTGGGGAAATTGCAAACTTCAACTGCTGCCTCAATATGGGCTATTCTGGCAGCCAACAACTCAGCGTGGCAGCTAAGCAATCATGTGTCCCTGTATGCCCCACGAAATGCGTATGCGCCCAGCCCTATCACTGCTTCTATGCCAGCAGGCTGCTCCAGGGTTAACATTGTTTTATCTATAGTAAAACGTCTATTAACTCCTGTTCACAAATAACTAGCGCAACACCAATCTGTACATCGATTGGTTGTATTTGGTAAATGGTGATAGGGCTGGGCTTTTGCTGCTGTGGGAGGGTCATCCCTCCCACTCTGCTTGCACGCTACTGCTGCATGCTTGTGCTGCTGCATGTGCCATTGCATGTGCTGCTGCATGTGCCACTGCATGTGCTGCTGCATGTGCCACTGCATGTGCTGCTGCATGTGCCACTGCATGAGCTGCTGCATTGTACTGCATGTGTTGCTGCATGTGCTGCATGTGCTGCTGCATGTACTGCTGCATGTGCCGCTTCTGCTAGGGAGATACATTCTCTCCCTACTACTCTAGTTGCTACTGCTGGGTCTGGGAAGGGACCTACATGTCCCTTCCTTCATCAGTTGATGGCAGTGGAGTGTGTATGCATGCATGCTGTTGCTATGGTGATGATTAATTTGCTTGCAATTACAATATATATTTCTTGCCTCATTAAATACCCTGTTATCATCAAGTTGATATTGCTGCAAGTGCATCTGCTTTTGCCGGGGAAATCCCCTTTTAATGAGGTGTGTTCCCCTTTAATTAGGTGGCTGGCTGTTGCAGGGGGTTTACCCATTTGCAAATTGCTGGTACAATAATTATTGCCATTTTCAATACTCCTGTGATGATGGGGAATACCCCCAAATAAACCCTATCACCCCAAGTGATCTTTCCCCAAATCACAGGGAAACAGAATCATAGTAGCTAAGTAATTATGAATAAAATCACATCATTGAATCAAGGTACGTATTGTGAGTATGCACAAATGCACTGAAGGTCCACTGAATCCCTAAGTCACTCTTGGGTGAGCTGGGCAGAAATACTGGCCAGTTCGTGAGATGTGGCCTTGTACATGAGAAAGGTAGGTGGTAAAAGAGCTCTATCTCTGCTACATCAACTGCATACCAGACTAAGACGTGGCTCAGACTGGGATGCATCTAACTCGGACTATGATTGTGTTGCATCACAATCCAGCAGAGCATCTGATGTCTCGACCTATCCAAAGCATAAAGCCTACATCTATGGAAAGAGACTTGGTACCAGTGATATGAATATGAAGGTTGCGGGTGGTGTATTCTTAGGCACTAGTAATGATTGCAACAACATGAAAGCCTTTGCTCGAGCTTGAGCACAAGCAAATGTGTTCAGTGAGAGTAGAAATCTTGCTGAAATCGAACTTTCAACTCAAAAATCTGGATCAACCATAAGTGGAAGAGGATACGCTCAATTTGGTGGAACTACACTCTTGAACTACGCCCGCTCAGTGGATGCTACATATTGTCTTAGATATGATCGCTCTCTATATGAAAATCGAAGACGCCTTTTCCGATATTCATACTCAATCTGGATGTATGCTGGATATGTGGAAGCTTCAGTTAGCTTATACGTAAGCTTGACAGCCGATTTCAATCCTGAAATGTTTGCTAGCCTGAATATCAACGAACTTTTATCTGGTACTACTGGTATTGTTCCACGAGCTTCCCTTACACTTGAAGGATCAGCAAGCTATACATTTGTTGTAAGTCACTGTGGCTATCTGCATGCGTAACAATAATTTGACAATAGTTTATTACTTTTATGCAACATATTAATCTTTGTTAGGAAGTGGCTCGGGTTGGGTTCAGTGCTGAAGCAGACATCGCCTACCAGATTGAGCCTCGTGCAACAGGAAAAGTTTGTGCTGCTGCCTGTTCTTCTCTAGACTACCAGACGTGTGCTGGCATGTACCAGAGTTGGCCTGGGAATACTATTAGTCTCTATGCCTGGTACCAAACCAAGGAAGTGGAATGGTGTGAAGGATGGTGGGGGATAAGTATAATATTCTCATCATCATCTCCATGACAGTACTACTGTAAATGTCACTATTTCTTCATTAATCCAGTCTGGGGAAGTAGAAACCGCTGGGATGCTTTGTCATGGTCATGGTCCCTGGGCAGTGGCAGTAGGACAGCTCTCATTGAAGCATGCTATCCAGGTTCTAGCTCCTGTTCTACTTCTCCACTCTGATTGAAACATTTGATGCTGATCTTTCGTACAAAACTAATTCTGAATATTATAAAATGATTATTTTTATAGCTTGCTAGTTTAGCCTAAGCTAGTAGTGAACAAGCACTCTTTTAAATTAGGCCATTTTTCTGACTATACTACTGAAACTAATAGTGTTCCTTATCCACTGCTATGATAATCATGATGAACATTAATTTTAGCTATAATTATCACATTAACAGCTGCAATCAGGGATGAAATATTTCTACTATATTATAATATTATTTTGTTATCATGTTCTAGTCTCCTGGTTCACGCAGCATGCAAGCGCTAGGAAACTCACACTGATAATAATATTATTAGCTTCAAAGACTTAGTTAAACTTTCAGTAACTTGGTGTTATGCTTGTACTGGAGTTGCTATGCAAGATGGTTTCCGCCATGGCCCTTAGGAGCTAGTGAACTATTGCCTCCATTGCAACCAGATAACCTGAAAGCTCATTTATAGCTTTGAGTCTAGAATAATGAGGCTGGTGTAATACTGGTACTGAGTCTTCTCGTGCATTCTTGCACCCAGTATAATATAATTATTATCCATTTAGGTTAATAGGAAAGAATTTCAGCTGTGTGTACCTTAAGAGTTGTCTAGCATAATACTGTTATAATAATATTATATGCATGTAGATAGCTTGATTACACACATGGGTCTTCTTTGCTGTTGAAATTTCCTACCTAATTAGCGGCACAGAGCATCTGGTGCTGTCCTGAGCGTGTATGTATAAATAGAGATTCCACAATGATCATGTCCAGTTTTAATTATACCAATGCAAAAATTTAATGATCAGCAAAAAAAAGATTTCTATATAGTGGATTTCATCACCTCATTAATAATATTATCATTATTAGCATTAAATTTTTTCCTTCATGGCTGAGACTGTATAATAGTGGACTTCATCACCTCATTAATTAGCATCTTTCCTCCATGGCTGAGACTGTTGCAGTGAACACAATGCATAACTCACTAAAATTAATGAGAGATTCATTCCTGCTCATCTGTTAGGTGGCTTTAGGCAGCTATTTAGATAAATTTATAAGCTGGGCTGGTATGTAAAGCCATAGCTAGAGGTCCAGAATCCTATACAAGTCTCCTGCTTTTCTTCTTATTATCGTCTTAGCAATGGAGGTAACATTCTGAAGTGAGGTGATGGGATCCATGGATACACCGAAGATCAATTTAAAAGTTGTTTACTGCTGATGCTGCATAATATTATAATTCAGTTCATTAACCTAAGACTTAGAGTTATGGAGGAAAAGGTAACCATAGCTGGCTATTCTGAGCTAATATAATTCAATTCATTAACCTAAGTCTTAGAGTTATAATTATAGAGGAAAAGGTAGCCATAGCTGGCTATCCTGAGTTAATCAGGGCTGCATACCCCAATTTACTAATAAGACTTCAGCTCTTGGTTGAATTTGCACTATGGACTAGTGGTTGATACAAAGATTCATCAATTGTCATAATGTTTCCTCCGTATAGCCATATATGTAGAAATTTATTATTATTTTGTATTGAATATCACTTTTGTCTCTAACGCTCAAGTCTATCTCTAGGTGTCATTCTGCTTCCAACATTATGCTAACCTCATGCTAGTCGCTAGAAGAGACTGAATAAGCAATCAAAAATTTAATGTCAGTCACGACATAAAAGCTCGAGCTTCCTCATTGCTAGAAATGATGTGTGAGGTACCAGATTTAAGTGGGAAAACAGCATGGTTCTATAATCTGATTGACTACGACCAATCTTGCAATGTGGAACTTAAACTTACTGACTAACATTATTTCACCAGTCCTTGCATTATTATTATTAAAGTCTGGGCACAAGACAGTAAGGTAGTGAGGTTTGACATTATTGACAATGTGGGTTTTTCCTAGTTGTGGTATGCTATAGCACAATGTCCATGTATCAAGAAAATTAGTTTATTGACATAATCAATATATTAATGCTGGTATATTGCATGTAGTACATAATTATAATAGGTTTATAAATTAATGATTACCATGATGGCCAACATTAATAGCTTACAATGATAGCCACAAAAATGGCAACAAAAAACATGCTCAAAGAGATGTTGGAACAGGAACACCAATGGAGTCAAGCAGAGAAATCTCAAGCGCTAGACAACAGCCAGCCTCATTTATAGCAAAGAGTATGCTATCACGGCAGTCGGCAGAACACATAGGGGTAGTGAATGTTGCTGCTAGCTCACAGCCAGTGAAGGGAATGTCGGCGAGTGAGTATGTTATACACCGTCGACCATTATTTTGGGAACAGATTCTGGAGATAGTTAAACGATAAATCTCCTTCAGTGATGCTGTACAGTTCCAGGTGTTTGTAACGAAGTCAATGAAGTTCCCTGCACAGGCTTGAGTGCAATACTGCTCTGCCAGTTGACCAGGAGCAGTTTCATTGTCACTTAGGAATGCATCTTCAACTAGTGTGTTATAACACTGTGAAGTATTGACAAAAGTAAGGAGCTGTACAAAGTCACAGGTACCCACAGGAGGAGGCTGTTGACCAGTTTGACGGGTTTGGAGCAGATGATCATGAGGTGAATGAGAGAGAGAGATTTGAGCCATTGAGGCAAAACTGATAGTGAGCCATGTATGACTCAATACAAAAAGAAAAAGTTTATTTCCACGCATGGCTACTTACGATGAAAGACGTTTGCATGAACAACTAGTGGTGCAAATTCAACGAAGGACTGAAGTTTTATAATGAACTGTGCGTGGTATGCAGTGTTAGCCATGGATTGAGGAAACATACCAAAGTGAAGTGATCAGATCCATGGATGCACCAAAGATCAATCTGAATGTTGTTTGTTACTGATTCAGCATGAGGCTAATTGGAGTAGAATGTTAACTTAATGAATTAGTCTTGTGCAGCATCAGCAGTAGCTAAACTACATAGTTACAGATTGATCTGTTGGGAACATATATCTTTTGGGAACAGAAACATTCTACTCAAGTATCGATCCATTAACATTCTATTCGAATTAGCCTTATATCTTTTGGGAACTGAGTATACATTATCTGCAGTACTTAATGACATTTGGATTGATTTTTGAGAACAAATTCTGCGGGATAATTAAACGAATTGTAGCTGATCTTGGAATACTCTTCCGTCTGGATGTCCTATATATATTTGAGTGAGGCCAGTAGCTCCATTTATTCTTATACCAACAGAGATGATCGGATCCATAGATGCGCCAAAGATCTGAAACTTGCTGCTGATCGTGCATAAGGCTAATTGGAATAGAATGTTAATGAATTAGTCTTGTGCAGCATCAGCAGTAGCTAAACCACATACTGATTGATCTTTTGGGAACAGAAATATTCTATTCAAATATAGATTCATTAACATTCTATTCAAATTAGCCTCATGTCTTTTGGGAACCAAATTATATAGTATCTGCAGTACTTAACAACATTCATGCAGATTGATTTTTGGGAACAAATTCTGCAGATAATTAATAGTTAAACAAGTTATAGCTGACCTTGGATGTGAAGTACTGACAAAAGTAAGGAGTTGTATGAAGTTACAGGGAGGAGGCTGTTGACCATCTATACGGGTTTGGAGCGAACGACTATGAAGTGAATGAAAGAGAGAGATAAATGGTTCACTATCAGTTTTGCCTTCATGGCTCAATACAAAATTAACTGTGAATTTCTCTTAATGCATGCATGGATACCAAGAAAATTAATTTTTATGATGAAAGATGTTTGCATGAACAACTAGTGGTGCAAATTCAACTAAGAATTGAAGTTTTATAGTGAACTGTGTGTGGTATGCAGTGTTAGCCATGGATTCGGGAAACATACCAAACAAGTGAGGTCATCAGATCCATGTAAGCACTGAAGATCAATCTGAATATTGCTTGCTGCTGATTCTGTATGACACTAATTCGAATAGAATGTTAATGAATTAGTCTCCGGTGCAGCATCAGCAGTAGCTAAGCTATGCATGTCTGTTCCCAAAATATTTGTGTTCCCAAAAGATCAATAGTGAGGTCAGTAGCTTTAATACCAACGTACCAAAGTGAGATGATCAGATCCATGGATACACTCATGATCTATCTGATCTTGCTTGCTGCTGATTGTGCATGAGGCCAATTCAAAAAGAATGTTGAATGAATTAGTCTAGTCTCATGCAGCATCAGCGGTATAAAACTACGTACATGTCAGATTGATGTTTTGGGAACACGGTGATCTTTTGGGAATGGATTCATTAACATTCTATTTGAATTAGCTTCATGCAGCACCGCAGTAAATAACATTCAGACTGATCTCTTGGAAACAGATTCTCATGATTGTTTAATGGTGAATTGTACTGATTTTTTAATAATCTTCTGTCCAGAGTCAGTGAAGCTTGTAGCTTTGTATTTTGTTTGTATACTAATACCAAAGTTAGGTGATGGTATCCATGGATGCATGTGCCAAAGATTAATCTAAATCCTATTTGCTGCTAAATAACGCTGCATGAGGTTAATCCAAATTGAATTAGCCTCAGTAGCAAGAACATCATGCATGCACCATAATAATATTATTATTATAACTATTATTGTGTTATCACAAGTTGTATACGGAATGGACTTAATCCTACTTTACGGTACTGGGAACTGAAAAATGGCTGACTTTATTATGCTAAAAACAAAGACTATAAGCTATATCTTGTGACAGAATGCTTTAGCAAAATCCCTTAGTTGAAAACTTTTAGAGTTCGGCGCAAAATTGGCTGGTATGTTCATTTTATTGCATGAAATTTAATCTCCTATGCATGTAGGCAGTAGAATGGTAACAAACTGACAGACAAATAAACAAACTGACTACTGGAATTCTCGTGCGCATGCATGCCGATTATTATAGCTATTTGCATCTGAAGTGTCTGTTGATATTGTCCTTTATTGCCCGGTACATGTGGTACAGTAACTACTACAGGTACGTACACCACAAAATTGGGGTTAACAACAGACAACAAACTCCTAAAAGTGCCGTATGGAATACATGTAGTGCATTCTTGTGTTATATTCCATAAAGCACTTTCAGGTTTCTTTGGCATTTGGATAATCACCACATTGCAGATTGAGTCACTAACAATAATATGAAGGGCTGAGAACCATAGTGGGCTAACCCCAAATTAAATGTGGGGAATTGTCTAAAAAGTCCAAAAATGGACTAAAAAGCATACATTGTACTCTACCAAGTTATTGAAATTTCCAGAAATATGAATTTTCTGCAGCTCATGAGACACATTAATTTTTAAACATACCGTAGTTAATCGAATACAACGCATGATCCAACTTAACGCAAGAAATTAGCATTAATTTTTACGAATTCTCCTAACGTTTATATATGGACCGATTGACGACCTTTACCAGAAAATGCGTTTTTTTCAAAATTGAAATTATTTTTCTCCATGCGTTGTATTAGATTAAGTACGGTAGTATTTTCAAGATTCGGGGGGCTAATTCAACATTTGTGGTATGGTTCTCAGCCCTTCATTTATTATTATGCTCAAGAGTATGTTTTATAATGCTGGACAACTATAATTATGCTTGCGCTGTTCATACTTAGATTTAGCTTGAATTTTGCCAGAAATACAAAATCTGTACACGTATGCTGCTTAGTTATGCATCTCGTTTCAGTGACGTAAATCTCTTGAACACAATTTATACCTATATGCTTCATGTATTTGCACAAATTAATGCCTTAATTATTTAGCTAATCATCAGTGTTTTCTCGTAATGACTAGTAGATATACTGAATAGCTACTGTGGATTTTAATTTGGCGGTTGTAATATAGACTGCCAATTAAACCACCAAATTTAATTCCCTGCCAAATTTTCTGGCTATACAGTAGTTGCTTGTTTTTGTGGTGCTAGATCTCGAGATTGATCATCTTGTTTATATTATATCCTTCCAACACTATTAAATGATACCAAATGATTGCCGACGGACAGACGGACAAAACTCGCCAAATGATTGCAGTAACCCTACACCTATGCTTTGTGGCATGGGTTAACAAGTAGTCAACTAGGATGTTGAAACCAGGGTCAATAGTATTCATGAAATTAGTAATTATCTGATAACCTCGAGTACTTTGACATGTATAGCTACCACTGTTGCCAATGAACATATGGGTCACTTGAGCAGCTTAATAAACATTTTCTAGTCATGTTGTTTAGTAATACATTACTAGGAGTGTGCAACACACACAGTAGTAGTACAATCATCTCTTTCCAGATTTGACCTCACAGAATATTATTAACACACAACCACTAAACCATCATGAAGCCATGAATACTGTGTCTGCACTATCCTATCAGTAACTAGCTACAGCTGCAGCTATACAGAATGTAACTCAGTGGTTGCAATTAACTTAAGTACCTTTTGATGATATTCAGGCCTATGTACAAGGGTGGTTGTGATGTCAAATCTGGAAAGAGATGTTTGTACTACTACTGTGTGTGTTACACACTCCTTGTAATGTACTCCTGGTAGAATCCATCCCCTGGCTCTCTATCTAGCTTATACTGTTTACTTTAAACTAGCTACCAGGCAATTCCTACACTGTTTACACACACGCAGCCATAGGAGCCTATAACAAGAAAATACACGATCCTCTCTGTCAGTGTACTTAGCCCTGAAGGGAGTGGCCAGGACACACCCAGATAGCATCATCGTAACATAATCTCATTGCAAACACATCAATTTCATACCCTTGTCCTCCCCCTTTCCCCATTCAACCCTGGCAGTCTACATGCCGGTGATTGAGTCAACAAAGGGTGAATAATTATAGTTTCTAGCCCATTGCTATGTGGTTGCTAAGGTAATGTACATTATATGATACCGTCCCTCCTTGTAGGGTTCATATCCATATTATATTATACAGTTCCTGCGGGCCAGGGCAAATATTCATACAGTTCTTGAGGGCTAAAAACATGTTTATTGTGTCCATGGAAACAATGGGCTAGAAAATAGTTTTTTATCAATCCCTCACTTAGTATGCAGTATAGAAACACTCATCCCTCGGGAATTGCGAATCTATACTGCATACAATAAACCTCGGGAGTTGGTCAATAACTATTACGTAGATTACATCATTACAGCTCAAAAACAGATATTGAGCTATATACATGTAGCTAGTAGTAGGAGTTACTTTGGATCAAATTTTGTTAATACTAACCCACAATTCACTGTCACAGTGAGCAAAGCTCATCCCCTCAATGATTTACATCACTTTTAGCTATTAAAAAGTTTATAGCATTCAACTATAGCACACATAAGCTAATCTTTATGAAGTAAAAAAAACAATGTAGGACATGTACACCTTCTGTACTAAAGGAATAATTTATTATAGTCAATGTTATTAGTAGCTCGTAATTATAGCCGCCATAACCACAAACATTGTAATAAAAAGCGAACTACTAGTAGTATCACCGTTGCCACTGCCACCATCACCAGGCCTATAGCTGCTGCATAATCCAGAAGACAGGGAGACGGAAGCTGAATGTCACAAGTTGCCAAAACATTGTCAATTATTTCAGAAGAAATTCCAATATCAATCAGAGCAATCTTAAATGCTAGACAACAGCCAGCCTCATTCACACTGGAGAGTAGGCTGTCACGGCAGTCGGTAGAACATACAGGGGTAGTGGATGTTGCTGCTAGCTCACAGCCAGTGAAGGGAATGTTGGCGAGCGAATATGTTATACACCGTCGACCATCATTTTGGGAACAGATTCTGGAGATAGTTAAACGATAAATCTCCTTCAGTGATGCTGTACAGTTCCAGGTGTTCATAATAAAGTCAATGAAGTTCCCTGCACAGGCTTGAGTGCAATACTGCTCTGCCAGTTGACCAGGAGCAGTTTCGTTATTGCTTGAGAAGGCATCTTCAACTAGTGTGTTATAACACTGTGAAGTACTGACAAAATCCACGAGTTATTCATAGTCACAGTCAGGTGGAGGCTGTTGATCACCCGGTCCAGTTTGACGTGTTTGGAGCAGATGAGGTGCATCTGAGGCACAACTGATAATCAACCATGCCAATTGAAGAAACACAACTATGAAATGTTCTCCCGCCATTGTGCCTCAGATGATAATGCACTAATCTTAGACAACTGGATGGGACTTGGTGTTTTATATACACTAGCTCACACATTGAGTAGCTAATGCCAGTGTCACAAGGAAGTTATCAAGGAAACAGTAGTGTATACAATAATCTTCTAGTTTCACTGTATTTCCCCATTATTGACACACAATAGTTCTCAAAATATACTATGACAGGTTTATATACAGTTGTAGGAGCTAGGTCCTGGAGCATTATATGCTTATATAGAGTGTGCAACACACAGTAGCTAGTATTATTAATAATTTGATGTTATCAGTTGTTGCACGCAAAGTGCATGAAAAATTTCTGTCCTATTCTTTAGCTTAGTGCTATGTAGATGTCATAGAAATGCACTTTTGAGAAGAAATTCTAATCAATTTGGTAGTATAAAAATTTAGAGGTTTTAGGCTGATATTTGATACAATCAACAATAACAATTGTTCCGAATAAATAATATTATAATGTAAAGCCTATAAAAATTTGGGGAGCTTCAGCCCCCAAAGTCCACCCCCCCCCCACACTTTGCAGACGTAAACCAATTGAGAATTCCCTCATAATGCATAGCTAACTATTTAGCTGTTTATACATGAAGTTTCATAATTTGACTCAGTCAGGCCTGTGAAATATCTGTTGATAGGCTGTATCTTGGGCTCTCTGGCCAGCAATCAGTCAGTGAGTCAGATGGTTGGGGGGTCCATGGCCCCCCCCCGCCCCCCCCTCTCTCTCCCCCCCCCCCCCCCCCCCCCCCCCCCCCCCCATTCCTACGCCTATGTATAGCAAAGGTTAAAGGGAATTGATTTGTACTTCTGTTTACCTAAAATTTCATGTAGGTGCGCGTGCAGGAAATGTATTGTGTACATAAATGGCATGTGTAGCTGTCAGAAGCTGTTCTTGGTAAGCAGATAGTATTATTCACTTGACAAATGTAATGTAGGGAATAAACAATTACATTGTCACAGAATGGTTTATGTAAACTGCATGCAGGGTGATACCTGGTAGCTAGTATTCACAGTGTAACAATACCCGTTGATTGAATTTCAATGCACACAATCATGAAAAGATTTATGTGTAAACAGTTCCCAAATGATTGGATCATAAACTACAATCTTTACCATGGAGATAATAATTATCTTGAAGCTACAGACCTTATTAATCGGGGTGAGACAAAGAGTGGCGAAGGCACGGTCATCAACCGCTATACAGCCAGCTGGCCTCTTGCTCCTTTTCAATCACTTAGGCCTATCATGTACTAGCTAAGTGTTCACTAAAAACATAGACATGAACTCAAAATTAATGCATTATTAGCTATAGTTAAGTGGATTCAAAGAAATGAGCACTGACCCTGCTAATGATTGCTGTCCAGTGCCATGGAGCATGTGCTAGGATAAGATAAAAGGAAAATTTAATGAGGAATGAAACGGAATGTGGAAAGAGGCCATGTCTTGCTGCCGTCGCCCGGGGCAACCACTGGCTGCAGGCTATAGGTTTATAACTCATGCATGAGGAGATGCAGCAGGCAATGAGGGAAGCTGTTACTTAACATGTTGAAAATGTATTATACATGTAGTAGTATTATGCACTTTCTTGTATAGGGGTGCATGTTAGACTGAGGGAGAAAGAGGGAGTGGAGAGACGAAGGGGAGGAGAAGTAGAGGGGAAAAGGGACAAATTAGAGGTATAGAGAGCAGTATATATGTCATGGACGCTCCACTTTCATCCCTGACCTGCTTGCAGCAGGTGCTGTACTTGTGCATGAACTGGGCAAACTTAGTTACCACCGGATATATAATTATTTCTGTAGCTAGCTGTTCCGTTTCCATTCACTGGGCACGTTACATGCTGGCAACATGCACGTACATGTACATAATTCATGATTCTGTCATTAGTCATTGCCTAGTAATCAAAGTTTTTATGGGCATAGTTACCGGGATGTACCAGAGGGGTATAGGTGATCGTAGGGTAGGCGAATGATTAAAGGTGTGCATTTGACCACACATCTCATACACCCCAATTAAAGTCTTACCACTTATATTTAGGTCATTTCCGTGGTAATTACTGTTTTTGAACTCTCACCTGATGTGCATTTTGAAAGTCAAACCTGTACTGTTTGCGTTAATGGAGTGTACACATTTCAATAAGACTGTACACTTGAATATAACATAATCTTCCATGTTGTCAAGTATCTGTGTGTGTTTGTTTGCTTTCTGTGAGTGTGTGCATGATGGGGTATTTACTTCAAGAACCATCCTATACAAATTAAAATATGCATATTATCAATAATATACCATCTCAATCCCATGGGCCCAATAACTTTTAATTACAGACCAAGATTCTTCCTTAGGACATAACCAATGTAATGCCACAGTGATAGTTGTATAGCTTCAACATTATGTTATGAGGGAATACTAGAGATACATTGCTACATACTATTGACCAAGATTTCAGTATTGTGGTTGATTAAGGGTTGCAGCATGGGGTTGTGTCCCTCAATAGTTGTTGACTCTAGCTACCCTAGGCCTATCAATTAGACAATCTATGGAGGAAATACTACATGTCAAAGTGCATCAGGTTACATGTACTGTAGCTGCTTTGATTTGGTTATGGTATTTGACCATAATGGTGTTTTTTCCTGCAGGCTATAGAATGTATATAGTGCATGCATGGTGGTTGTTAGGGGTGCATGAGTGTCATCCACAGCAATAGCTCTAGCCACATTACTAGGAGGAAATACTACAGTGAAGGTTATTAGCTATAGTGGTTTCACTATGAATACCATTGACCTTGGTTTCAGTATGCACACCATGTTTTTCCTGCATGCTGCACTCTTTGGTCTTCAGAGTTCAATGGTCACCTGGGCATTTTACCACTGTAGCCCCAGCCTTTAACTTATCACTAGTGTATATAATATTATTATGCATGAATAATAATAATTATTGTATAGTTTACAGTTGAGCTCTTAGCCATGTCTGATACCAGAGAGGTATGCATGGATGAGAGGTGGTCATAATATTATAGTTGTAAGACCAATAATTGGGATGCATTCAACCATGCATGCATAGATCTCATGCATGTACCTAATTAATGTTTTGCAAGTATAACTTGCAAGCACCCAGTATGGCCAACTATAAGAGTTCAACCGATAACAGCAGCTACCATACATAATGCAAAGAGTCTTAATTGTTTGAAACACTTCTATAATACATAACAATTAAAGTGGATGCCACATAATAAATTTTAAAATGCATGCTATAGCTCTGAACAAAAAGAAACAATATTATTGGTAATTTTCCTATAACACTTCAGTTGGCATGTGATGGCCAACAAAATTAATATTATTATAGTAGAGTATGTATTTTGCACTTATTATTTTAATCCTATGATAGTTAACTCGACTTGGAGTATACAAGTAGTGTTCATGTGCAGGAATAAATTTAAACATCATGTGAACATGCACATGTCCCTAAAGGGTGTTTCACTTCAAATATTTAGGCAATAGTTGACTTATAATATTATAATAATCTAGTACTACACATACTCAATTTGCTTCATACTGGTTGCTACGTATACGCTGTACCTATATACTGTCCATATATCGACACCCCCTTTGGAATCTAAAACATAGTAGACACTAACTACTACACTTGGCATTATACATACTAGTTTCTTTGAGATCATGCAGTTCATGATCATGCGTGCTTACCATGCATGCAATCCATGCACCACAGTACCCACCAACCCAAATGTAGTAAGTAGGGAATGATAATAAGAATAATAGTATTCATGCATGTTTTCAAGGTACTATAAATGCAATTGAGGTCATAACTACCTGTAAAAGTGACCTCTAACCTGAAATCCTCTGAGTCAAACTTGTTATTGTGGTGCTCCAGTCAGTAATAAATTTAGAAGAATTGTTGATGGTGGCAACATTAGTGATAATGCCAGGGCTACAGTGGTAAATTCCCAGGTGACCATTGACCAAAGAGTGCAGCATACAGGAAAAACACAGTATGCATACATAAATCAAGGTCAATAGTATTCATGAAACTACTAATAGTATAGCTAATGCTCTTCATTGTATTCCTTAGTGATGCTGGAGATCTTGCTAACAGCTGCTATGGATGACACTCATGCACTGCAGGAAAAACACCATGATTATGGTCAAATACCATAACCAAATCAAAGCAGCTATATACATGTAACCTGATGCACTTTGACATGTAGTATTTCCTCCATAGATTATTAATTGATAAGCCTAGGGTAGCTAGAGTCAACAATTATTGAGGGACACAACCCCATGCATTAAACTCTGCAACCCTTAATCAACCACCATACTGAAATCTTGGTCAATAGTACAATGTATCTGTAGGATTTCCTCATAACTTAAGGTTGTAGCTAAACTATCTCTGTGGGTAGTATAATGATAATACTTTATGCATTGTATGCATTATACCGGTAGGTATTTCTGGCTCCATTAAGCCGATGAACTCTGCACTCTACCAGCAGCTGAATGCATAAACAGGTCCGTGGAAGGGTATAAATTGAAGTTGGACGGTGCTATTTTTTTTATCAACTTTGAGCAGTTTATCTTCATCCATTCAAGTTAAGCCAGTGGAAAAGGAAAGACTCACTCACTACACTCATTGAAGATTTGGAGATGCTCACTTTGCTAATCATAGCAGCAGTAGCTATAGGCTATTGTGAATCAATCCCACTACATTCCAGTTCGGTGGCCTACATCAAGACTGGAGAGTGCAAGGTAGTATTGTTTAATACTATAATTACGCATGCTTGTTAATAATTGATTCTAATGCAGGCTGATGAAGTCTGTCTCTACAACTACACTGTAGATCAACAATTTGGCAATCATGGTTCAGAGCAAAACCTTTCCTTTTCAGCAACTGTAGAGATTGGATGTCATTCAGGTACTTAGTCTATTTATTATGTGCGTGTAAAATTGAATCCAATTAACCATTACATTTGCAGTTGGAGAATTCAATGAAACCTCTGCTACACAGTTTTGTATGTCAGTGAGTGGTGTCAATGTGGAAGGATTTGCCTTCAACATTACAACCAATAAAGATAAGGAGTAAGTAAAAATTTTGTGAACAGTTCATCCTGATCAGTGCAATTATACAATACATGCAGGCAACAAAATGAGATGGTTGATCAGTTGTTGTCTCAGTGGTTTTGTTTTATCCAAACTGACGATGGGAAGGTGGTAGCAGTTCAACATGGTAGTGATGAAAAACAAAGTGCCATAGATCTAAAGAAGTCCATAGCAGCTGCATTTCAGGCAAACTTCAAAGGAACAGATGAGGAGAAAGAGAGTGATCCGCAGTCTGAGCACATTGCTCACTATAAGTACGTGCATACTGCATTAATAATGTCAATAAAATTAATGTTTAATATTTGCTACGTTATGATAGGCACGAACAAGGTCCTAGCAATGTCAAAAAGATGCACCGCCACATTGATGGTGATGATGTGATTGACTACTCAACTGGGGCAAAGAAGAAGAACATCAAACTGTTAAAGGATGAAGATATCGAATACAGAGATGGATTTCTCTATCATTCAGCTGGTAGCATTGTGCTACGCATCAAGGAAGGACAAGATCCTAAGGCAGTAGAAAAATCAGTCGCAGAAGCCTTTGTTGCTGAAGGATCCTTCACACTAGATCTGGAACACTGCTATGTTCCTACAAAGCATGTGCAGAGTCGTCGCAGGAGGAGTGTCAGTGAAGAAATGCAGAAAGACTCCAAAGAAGAAGATATCCAAACCCATTATGACAAATGTAAGGTGTACTACATGTCTTCGATAGGCCTATTTATTATTATTGTATTATCTCTTAGTGCAACATGCAAGAGAAAGAATGTCACTTCTTCGGAAAAACATACCTTCTGTCTCTGATGCCCTGCAAGAGCTCCACACAAACCCAGAGAACTTAAGACTTTGTGAGTACAGAGTTGAAGTTTAACGTGTTGTATTATAAACTGTTTGTTCATGCAGTTGACATGCTGGAGCATCTCTTGGAATTGGAATACCAATTTGGAAACCTGCCTGAGTATATACCTGCTGTGGAGGATGTACTTGCTTACTATCAAATGGTACTATAATTACAATTTTTTGTGTTTTTTATTCATCATCAATCATTAATTTTAGATCGAGAGCTCAGAAATAGACCAGGATGTTAAAATGCGAGAAGTACTCTATTCTCTCTTCAGTGCAGAAGGAAGCCTGGCTTCTCAAATGGTATATATTATTATCAAATTGCATTGCAAGGATTCACTCTCTATCTAACAGATTCTACTGGAAGCTTTGCAGTCTAGTTCCACAGATGAAGAAAAAGCAACTGTCACCATCGTAATTTCCACTGTCCAGAATGCACACATGGAATTTGTTGCAGGACTTCAACAACTTCTGTTAACAATGGAAGATTCGGTTGAAAAGGATTCCTTGCTTCTCTCGTTTGGTGCCTTGGCTTCTAATGCCCAACCAGATGTGGAGTTTGCCATTGCAACATTCTTAGTGCAACAGATAAGCTCTGTAAATGATAATGACATTTCCGTTCATCTTCTCTTGGCCATGGGTAACACTGGATCCAACCATGTTGTCACCACCATCATTGATTACGTGAATCACCCATCAAAGGAAATACAGAAAGCAGCCCTACAAGCACTGGTAAAGTTCACCTACCTCAAACAAGTCCAGAGCAGCCTTGGAGAGCTTCTTGCATCAGGACCTGACGAGGAGATTCTTAATATTGTAACCAAGATACTGATTGAAGGCCAACTGTATGCAGAAGAAATGGACATTGAAATTAGCATGGAATCGAGTTCCCCAATGCTTTCGTCACTCGTTACAGCAGTTTTAAGAACGAATGATACTGAACTGATTGGTCGTGTGTCCTTGTATGTGAGAAAGGTAGGAGGTGAAAGAGCTTTATCTCTGCTAAATCAACTGCATACCAGACTAAGACGTGGCTCAGACTGGGATGCATCTAACTCGAACTATAATTGTGTTGCATCACAATCCAGCAGAGCATCTGATGTCTCGACCTATCCAAAGCATAAAGCCTACATCTATGGAAAGAGATTTGGTACCAGTGATGTGAATATGAAGGTTGCGGGTGGTGTATTCTTAGGTACTAGTAATGACTGCAACAACATGAAAGCCTTTGCTCGAGCTTGCGCACAAGCAAACGTGTTCACTGAGAGTAGAAATCTTGCCGAAATTGAACTTTCAGCTCAAAAATCTGGATCAACCATAAGTGGAAGAGGATACGCTCAAGTTGGTGGAACTACACTCTTGAACTATGCTCGCTCAGTGGATGCTACATATTGTCTTAGCTATGAACGCTCCCTATATGAAAGCCGAAGACGCCTTTTCCGATTTTCGTACTCGATATGGATATATGCTGGATATGTGGAAGCCTCAATTAGCTTATACTTAAGCTTGACAGCTAGTTTCGATGCTGAAATGTGTGCTAGCCTGAATGTCAACGAACTTTTATCTGGTGATACCGGCATTGTTCCACGAGCTTCCCTCACACTTGAAGGATCAGCAAGCTATACATTTGTTGTAAGTCACTGTGGCTGTTTGCATACTCTTGATAATAATGATCATAATAGTTCGTTACTTTTATGCAACATATTACTAATCTTTATTAGGAAGTGGCTCGGGTTGGGTTCAGTGCTGAAGCAGACATCGCATACCAGATTGAGCCTCGTGCAACAGGAAAAGTTTGTGCTTCTGCCTGTTCTTCTCTAGACTACCAGACGTGTGCTGGCATGTATCAGAGTTGGCCTGGGAATACTATTAGTCTCTATGCCTGGTACCAAACCAGGGAAGTGGAATGGTGTGAAGGATGGTGGGGGGTAAGTATAATATTCTCATCATCATCTCCGTGACAGTACTACTGTAAATGTCACTATTTCTTCATTAATCCAGATATCGTATCCCTGTGGTTTTGACTGGGGAAGTAGAAGCCGCTGGGATGCTTTATCATGGTCATGGTCTCTGGGCAGTAGTAGTAGGAGTGCTCTTACAGAATCTTGCTACCCAAGTTCAAGTTCCTGTTCCGCTTCTCCACTTTGAACAAATTTAAGATTATTAATTATTGATAACATTTTCCAAACTTTTAAAATTAACTTTAAATTTGTTATGCATAATTTCTATGAATTAATTGTGTTATTTCTTTGAAACGTTACAAATTTAACAGTTGAATGTCCATGGTAGTAGCTAATACCGCAGTATCCCGGGTAAGTGCCCATGGGCGCTTTAACATAACTTGCGATTTTGGCCTGCATGGGTGTTTACTTCTAATAGTTGGATGTATCTTGAGATGTCCTAGACTGTATGGCAGTTCATTTGAGTTTCAGCTGACATGTCCACTGCAGGAGAGGGCTAAGTGCCAGATAGCGGACAGACAGTGGGCACACCATATGTCATACAGCTGTACTCTTAGTCTAGCAGATAGATCTTGGATCGCATGAAATCATGATCCTACGACCATCCAATCTAGGGAATGTTATAACCATATGAACTATCCCATGCACGCCACATCACTGGGCCCCACCATTACACAGATATCTTTATCATCGGCACTGGCGTAAGAAGCGGGGGGGGGGGCTGGGGGGGCTGTAGCCACCCCCCCCCCCAATCTTTTCAGGCAAGTGGGCGTAGTCCCACATAAGCCTGGTAAGAAGAAGTCTATTTTGCTAGATTTTGTTAATGAGTATCCACTTTAAAGCCAAATTAGCACAAAAATGGCCATGATTTAAAGGCATTTGAATGTGGTCCAAAAAAATTTTGCGTGCAATATAGCTATTTTAAAGCCCCCCTATTAAAAATTTCTTCTTACGCCACTAATCGGTGCAGTATTCCACAACAAATTTACAGCAATTAAGGAATCTATAGTATAGAAAGTGGTGTCTCAAAGTTTTCTTCAGAAATTGGCTGTATGGTATTCTTTTAATTAGTCCGTCCTGGGTGGGGGGGGGGGGGGGGGGGGGGTGGTGGGGGATCTGGGGACGAGACTACAATCTGGCACTGTTGTATCTTCTCCATACACATCGACCACTTTTAAGATACTATCAGCGCTAGTACAGGCATGCATTGCTGCCATGCATCTTTTCACTTTTGCCGTTTTCCTTCTCTCTTTAGTTTCTGGGCTAATCCTTCCCACTGATCCTACAAACAGTAGCTATACTATGGTTATTGCGATCTCTACAAAGTCAGATTGATGGAAGTAGCTATGCACTGTTTCCGTGTCACAGGTTGGAATGTGGATATGACCAATGAGATTCAAGCTAGGGTAATGGTTAGAAACTTTGAATGTACCTGAGCAGTTATCATCACTTGCACGTGTACGTGTAAACACTGGTGACCACACTACACTGAGCTGTTATGCACATTTCCCAGCCACGTGCATCATTTCCTCTGTATCACAGAATTAAAGTATGCAACAGTGGCCAGACCCTCCCTTCCCCACCTGACATGCATGAATACTGCCGATTTATAGAGGGATTCCGCAAATCGATTAGGTTCCCGTTAGGTACAGGCCGAATGCCGCAAGGTCAAAGGTCAGTAGGTATGTGCCTCCTTGCGCTTACTAGTGCGCATGTGTAGTCTAGCGAGCTAGCCCCGCCTCCTTCGAGCGTGCAAGATCTTAAGAAGAGGAGAGACGCTGTGCGGTGCAAGCGCGTGCGTATGTCTTAGTCTGGGTGCCAGCCCCTTCACAAGATATTTAACTGTACGCTGTGGCTAGAGTGCCGGGAACGGCACCCAAAATATAAGGCTTAAAGAGCCGGCACAACTCACGTGATCTATAGATCCCAGCCCCCGAAGGGGGCTGGGATCTATAGGTAGCTAATAATAATAAGAACAAGCTATTACTGACCGATACACGGCAAGTGAGACTAGTAGCGGGGGGATTGGGTTTAGGTAGTCGGTTGTTGACGAAGGGTTTGGGTTTCGGTGATCGGTTGTTGACAAGCTCGAGGGGTTTGGGTTTCGGTGATCCGGTTGTTGACTAGGGTTAGTATTATGGGTTTAAGGTGTATAAATTTGGCAAAAAACGGTAGCCGGCAGCGGCGAGCCGGGTGGCCGAGTGGACTGGGGTCTGGGCTGGTAGAGCAGTGATCATGGGTTCGAATCCCGCTTGGGGTATGAACTTTTTTTTTTTTCCTACTCTCGAAAATTTTCGTTTTTTGGCGGGAACTAGAACCGGCACTCCAACGAGAATATTTCCGGTACCGTTCCCGGCACTCTAGCCACAGCGTTAACTGTATATCTTCATAATTATAGGTGAAGCAGTTATCCTAGCTAGGCTGGTAGCTAGTAACTATCTAGATCGTCTAGTTGAAAGAGGTTCAATCATTGAATCTGGAACTTCATACAAGATTTCGCCATCATGCTAAAGTCTAGGACTTAGTATGCTATGGTGCATGCACATTTAGCTACTAACTGATTGTGGCCTTTCAAGAAATTTATTAATGATTTTCATGACATTGTGGTGATGAATGCACTACCTCTTTCGAGTTTTTATGTTCAAACACGTATTGGATCCTTATTATCAACAAGTGGTAGAGAATACGGGTGCCTCTCCAAACTGAATTTGAAGTCATAGTACTAAGTTCAGACCAAAAGTGACCTATTGACTACCATCAAAATTTGGCACTAAAATTGCTACTGCGTGTACTGGCATCTCTTAGAGTCATGGGTTCCTGATTCCCTCCTCCATGACTTGCTTAGCCTTAGGTGACTAAAATTGATAGTCTGGGTGCCAGCCTCTCCTTGTGAACTTCTGATAGCCAGACTAGACTCTAATAAGCTATCTCGAAGATGCCCTACCATCGAGAGACCCCTGCCTTCCATACTTCTCTGGCTGGTCCACATCGGACTCGGGGCTGTGTGTTCCATAGCGGCGCAGGGCCGCGATCCAGGGCTAGGGGAGGGGTCCCCTAAGTGGTCATTGACCTTTGACCTTGCGGCATTCGGCCTGTACCTAACAGGAACCAATCGATTATCCCGCGGCGCTAATTAGCTAAGCGGCCGAAGTCGACGTTTTACGCCTACTGCCGTTCTCAGGCTTGTAAGGATCGTCTTGGATACCAAGACCAACTGCTTGGAGCTTCTCTTTGTATCGATTCTTCGCTTTATTGCTCAGACCTTCGAAATAGTCGCTCGTTTTCGAAAAAAACTTGACACGTTTCAATACAACAACATGCAGCAGTTGGCCTTTTTGCCCACAAAGGGTGTGGCAGTAGGCGTGGTACGTCGACTTCTGCCGCTTAGCTAATTAGCGCCGCGGGATAATCGATTTGCGGAATCCCTCTATATAGCTTCATTTTATTCTGCGTGCTTTGGCCGGCGTGTTTTTTTTTCACGTGGATATCATGTGACTGTCAGCTCAGCTTCAAAGCTCGGCGCGCTATTCTTCTTGTGTGCTGCATCGTTTGGTCCGCTCTCCACTCCTCCGCATCTCAGTGGCCGAGGTAAGTAATAGCTACTGCTCAGAGACCTATAAGGCCGTGAATTATACTTGTTTCCCGTCCCCTGATTTAGCTAATTGCCATCAACCCATGCGGGCGGGCGGGCGGATATTGTATTAAGGTACCATTAAATTGCGTGGGCGTAAGCGTGAGGATTGGCTAATTCAATTAGCGAATCGTGAGGGGGCGTGGCCGAAGAGGCCATACGAGTGCTTTTTGGTCGAAGGTGGGCGTGTCCAGAATCGGCCAGGGATGATTATGCGCGTGTAATTAGCGACCGGAAGTGGCCCTGAAGAAAAGACCGGTAATTGCCCACATCAAAGCAAGATCAAAGCATTCTTTCTTAACTATTAACCGCAACGACTTATTACACACTACACACTAAGTAGAAAAAAAAAAGAGTTTAATTATTGAGACTCTGGGAGCGGTTGGGACCGTAAGTTTTATATGGGCACGCAGAATGGCTCAAATTACGAACTTTGATCGAGAGACTTTTTTGATCACGCCCTAGAATTAAAGTTATGGCTCTTTGAAGTTTGTATATATAGGAAGCCATTCACTTGCAATGTTTGCCAAAAAATTTTTACGGGCACGCGGGATAAATTTTACGGGCGCGCGGGGTACGTTGACGACTCTTTACCGAACACTGCGCATATTGCTGTTTGGGTGCCTGCTTACATTGTATGGCTCTGTAGGCATTACTGTCACTAAAGCAGATCACTACTATAACTATTAATAGAGCTCTGTAGAGCACATACCCCGTGCGCACATTATGCAATCTGTAGATCTACTTTCGTGTGCATGGTTATAGTTTTGTAGAACTAGCTATAGTAGTGGTTGTGATGTCAGCCAAAAAAATACTGATTCTTTATCTGCACCAGATCTAGACTATGAACTGCTATTACACATTGTACATTTTGTTGTATTATCTTACAGGTCAGATTGGGTTCCATAGGCGAACTTGCATGGCTCGAGCAGAACATGTCGACGATCCTTACCAGTTTATATACTAGGCCTGCGCATGAGCAGAAGGCTATGCATTATGCATTGAGAGTAGGCACTGTCCATAGGCGTGGCTACGATGGCTAACAAAAAGGCACTATTTGTGACGCTCGTGGATCGTATCCCTCGATTCGAAGCATACTAAAGCGAATTTTTCGCCAAATTCGACTGATTCGTTGTGCTAACGAGTCGCTCGGGTTCCTAGGTCTCGAGATATGGCGATTTTTGTGCTCACAACAACGACAAAACCGATTACTTTACCCCCTTGCGCATGCGCACGGGGTAACTATACATGTACACATAGAATTCAGGAAAATGTGCTGATCAAGCATATTTTGTGACTCTTATATCAAGTATCAACCAGCATGTGGACGTGTTCCTGGCACTGTGTGCAGTGTGTACGTGTGTGTTAATGCAGGTTTTATTGCTTCCGATTGGGTGTGGCTTCACGGGCCAGTGCTTGGATATTGGCGCCTGGGACTTGGCCGCGGCGATAGGTGGGCGTGTCCCGGAAGCGGTGGTGACCTTTGAACCCCACGAGGAGGCTTTGGGGGCGTGACAGGAGGTCAAAGGTGAGGCCATGTCAGTTAATGAGGCATTGTATGCCGGTGTGATCAAGGGGACCGTACGGCTGGACGGAAGCTGACGATGGTTTGAAGCAGATGTGGTTGCGATGGCGTGTTGTTACCCCGCCCACACAGGAAATGAGGTGAGCTCTTGTGTGGGCGGTGTGGCAGAACGGCCTTGAAGTGTTTGGGTGTGTTTTGGCCTTGAGGAAGCTGTGTGTTTTAATTGGGATTGATTGTGGACTTCCGGTAGACATCCGGTGGCCAGTTGGCACTTGATTGAGAATGGTGGTCCTTGAGGCACAGGGTGGTGCTGTTTTGGGCGTGGCCTGGCCCCTCCCTTCCGGCTCGGCTTCCGGTCCATTGAGGATATTAAATGAACACTCCCGGCTCTAGCAGCCACACCCCCTGAGACCTGGACAATTAAAAGGGCGTGGTCACACAACATGTACCTCACTAATGACTTTGATGTGGTTTAGGTGTCATATTCCCCGCCTCACGCTCACGCAATTTAATGGCACCTTAATAATAACTAGAGCTCTGTAGAGCATGCGTACATACCCCGCACGTACATTGCACAATCTATGGAGTTGCTTTTGTGTGCATGGCTATAATAATAATTTTGTGAACTTTAAAAAATTAGTGGAAATGCTGCTTAATTGGGGCAAATGGAAATCACGGAAAGCGGAAACAGGAACGGGAACTAGAAATGGAAAAGATTGTCAGATGAAAAACCACCGAGTTGAATGCACGCACCACTCCCGTTAAAATACAGTATCTAACATTGGATTAAGGCCTGTAGTAGCTCAGTAGCTATAGAAATAATAGACCCACAGGCAGGCCACAATTGAGCTTCCGGAAGCTTTCCATCTCATCATGCAGCCCCACCTCTTACACACAATTACTTGTTAATTTGATGTCAAATCACAATATTATATATGATGATTTATTAATTTTGATGTCAAATCATGATATTGCTCAGCGGTAGGGCATTATCTTTAATGCATGTACTACAACACATACCATGAGTTAGTTGGATTACCAAGACTGCTGTCTTGCTACCTGTCACAGTAGCTACAACAATAATGCACAAGACTGAAGTGTGCTGTTGGTTATCGTTTTTATATAGCTACAGGTGTGCTGTGCATGTGAACACGATACAGTTAGACACTTATATATTAATCTTACAGTGCACTGTAGTGCCTATTATCTATGCATGGTTATACACTATTTAGGAGATTTCTATGTGACGTAGCTAGCTAGAAGACCGAAGGGCTCAGTGGAACCCTGAGATCTTATAAATTAATATTAACACAGAAATTGACTACATTTGTCCCATAATAATGCTATATCCTATCACCAGTGCACCTGACGACCTTTCCCAGTTTTCTGTTCCCGTTCCCGCTTTCCGTGATTTCCAGTTACCCGCTTAATTGTATGTAGCTATCGGAGGTCCCGGTGACAAAAAGCACTCTCTCTGCACCAGATCTAGACTACTAGGAGATATGAACTGATACTTCCAATATTTATTGTAATAGTATAGCCATCTTACATTATGATTTAGCTTCATAGGGCTGCAGATTTCAGCTCCGTCAGTGGATGCGGATAGACTATGGATTTCACAAGCATTATTAATTTCAACGATCTTTACCAGTCATATTCTTGGCTACTTGGTTGTGCGCATGAGTAGAAAACACAATGGCATGCATTATGCATTGAGTAGGTACTGTCGATAGGCGTGGTTACATTAACTCACTATTTGTGACCCCCATGGACCGTGTCCATCGATTTGTCAATTGACGCACAATGAAGCCAACTGCCACGCCTCTTGGCCGCCTAGCTACATGTATGCTGGAGATGGGCCCAGAACACCACTTGACCATTTGACTGATCCCCAAGAAGTGCCTAAGTTGACCGTTTGACTACATTTTGACCCTGGTCACAGCTCTGGACATAGCGCCTATGGGAGTGACCCCCCTCCCCCTTGGTGTAGCTATGTGTATGTGCGTGCGTAGCATAATACTAGGAAGATGCTATCATCAGGCAGGGCGAGCTTTCGAATTTGCTCGTGGCATCAGCCTGTACTCCAGGATTTTTTTATGTTGTAGCTAGCTATAATATCAATATGAGTCACTATTACTACCAGGTAAATGTATATCACCAGTTGCAGCAGTGCCAAGCACATATTAAGCAATCCAAACTGGCTCTCAGTTTGGCCATGGCATGATTCTTGACATCTTTGGATATGGTATTAAAGCTTTATGTATCTTGTTGTGTGAGCTGGACAGTGGTGCAGCCATTAAAATTAATATGGCACACTATAATATGATAGCCAGCTACCATGCCACTGAATATCATGCCAACAGTGAAGGATTGCCACTGCCATGGCTCCAACTCGAGAAGAATAAATAACTCTGGTCGAAAGTTACCTAATAGCACATTCCACGACTGAGATTCTTATGGTCCTTGACCACTATCGATCATAATTTGACCGAACTACCTAATCAGCCGGGATTGGAAACAGCTCATAATATTATTATTGTTTTATTTTTTGTTAAGGTTTTTAGTTCAGTGGTAGCAACATTGCCAGAAATGTGCAGCCATCCCATTGTTGGAATAGCGAAAATGTGTCATGATTAAAATGCTTCTTCCATCTCTACCACAGCCTAATGTCAAAATTGAAAGCAATAGATGAGTCAACTGACATTCCACCACAGCCAACTGATGATCTACCACAGTCACCAGATGATCAACTGCTGCAGCCTAAGAGACGTAAGATGGCAATACCACAAGAACGAAGGAGTGTCGATGAGACATATTACATTGTGTGTATAAACTTTCCACGCATACTATCATCCGTTAATATGGAAGATCTCAAGCAAGAAGCCGAGCTCTACAATTTCAATCTAAACGGAAAATTTATTACCCGATATAATGAATATGATGCAGATGGAGCTGTATATAGAATCCACTTATTGGATTTCACGAAGTCAAAGGCGGCAAGTAGTGCCAAGGTGGAAGAATTTGTCTTTATGCGGGCAAAAGTAGACACCAATAAGATTTTGAATGATGTGGAAACAAAATTGTGCATTAATCTCGAACTTACCACTGTAAGTGCTGCAGCTTAGGCTGTAACTGCTGCTGAACGTGCTTGTGAACAAAGAGTCTGTCAAATGATTCTTCTATAAGAGTAGCAGTAATGAGGGTGTGAGAGCGTTTGTCGAGGAAATATGCAGCGCACTGAACGTTTCAATTCCAGTGCCAGTACCCACCAGGGTGGTTTCAATTGTACCTCTCCCAAATGTTCCTGAAGTAATGTACAATGAACTTCTTTTTTCTCAAATCAAAGAAGAAGCTACAAAGATGGGGTAAACAGTAGTTACCAAAAAGAGTAGTGTGGTAGAGTTACACAGGATGTGTGGTTGACACACACACCCCCTAATTTGTGTTAGTATTTAATCTCTTGTATTTCCTGTTTGGTTCAGTTGTCAGTCCTCATTGTAGGTCCATGTCTCTGTTTTAATAAAAAGTTATTCCCCCCCTCTCTCTGTGACTGAGTACTAGCTAGGCTAGGTAGGCTCACCACTTGTGGGTACATTAGGTAGCTAGCTAGTTAGCAGCCTCTTTGTGGTAACGACACCACAACTGGCGACGAGGACGGGATCAGTGCGAGTCCCTAATCATGGCTGCTACTCGGACCATTGGTCGTATGCAGGAATTTTATCCTGACAAAGAAACAGTCACAGCTTACCTGGAGCGATTCCAGATGTTCATATCAGCGAACTCCATCGAGACGGACAAAGTGGTTCCAACGTTGCTGACTGTCCTTGGTTCCACGCATTACCAGGGGTGGGCAAGCGAACTGAAACAATGAGCCAAAGTTACAAAGGAAAGTTCTACTGTAGAGCCAATGCCCATACACAGCACTAATGATCCCCCCCCCCCCCCCCCCCCCCCCAAAAAGCTTTATAGAGGAATTCCGCAAATCGATTATCCTGCGGCGCTAATTAGCTAAGCGGCCGAAGTCAACGTTTTACGCCTATTGCCGTTCTCAGGCTTGTAAGGATCGTCTTGGATACCAAGACCGACTGCCTGGAGCTTCTCTTTGTATTGATTCTTCGCTTTATTGCTCAGACCTTCGAAATAGTCGCTCATTTTCGAAAAAAACTTGACATATTTCAATACAACAACACGCAGCAGTTGGCCTTTTTGCCCACAAAGGGTGTGGCAGTAGGCGTGGTACGTCGACTTCTGCCGCTTAGCTAATTAGCGCCGTGGGATAATCGATTTGCGGAATCCCTCTATATGAAACATTACGGGGGCTGGCAAAACTACTCAGGATGATTATTAGGTATCTCTTCAGCTTGAGAAAAGAGCATACTTGATGAAATATCCCTTGAGCCTCGTATTGTAAATAGCTAGCTGATATTATTACACAAATAAAATACCTAAAGGCAGTGACAAATCTAGCTTAGTGTAGCTAATACATTATTGTCAGATCTTAGCCAAGAGCCACAAGAAATCCTGGTAGAGCCACAAGGCCCCAATTCGTTGATTATTAGTTTCTCATCAACCGCCCGCATCAATTTTTCAAGTTAGAATTTATCACCATTATTTCATTAGTGCATTCCAATGACGTAATAAAAGGCGTGGACAATCACGTGACCGACCGTGTGCAGCAGCTACAATGTTGTTGAAGAGCTAGGGGGTGCTATGGCTCTGGTAAGCATCTGTGTACTGCCTAACCATGCTACTTTCATGACTGATACTCTTGATGCCACTTTTGTGACTAGTATACTGTTTGTGTGTGCCAATAGCAATGTTTGCCCAGGCAGCACCATACATTTTATGTGCCTTTCAAGTGTTGCATAAGTTGTGGTCAGCATTAATTAAATAATGGTAATACCCGCCCGCCCGCATGGTATGTTGGGAAACTACCTGATGAGAAACTAATAATCAAGGAATTGGGGCCCAATTGGCTCTTTGGCTCCCATTTGCCCACCCCTGCATTACACGCTTCTTCGTGGGCTCGTTTCTCCTGAACTTCCGAAGGACAAATCCTACGATGAACTGATGAAGAAGCACTATGACCCGGAGCCCATCATAATAGCGGAGCGTTTTCACTTTTATCGACGTGATCAGAAGACTGGTGAATCGATCGCTGACTACCTTGCTTCCCTGCGACGCTTGGCAAGCAGATGCAAATTTGGTACCTTTCTCACTGAAGCTTTGCGTGATAAACTAGTGTGTGGTATGCAGAGCGATAATATTCAGAAAGTTTAAGGCCAGTCCGACGTTGGATAAAGCTGTGGAAATTTCACAAGGAATGGAAGCTGCCGCCAAGCAGGCTAAGGAGCTCAAAGGAAGCCGTGCTGCACCCGTGCTGGCTGTTGACGCACCTGCCAAACCCTGTGGTCAGTGTGGGCGAGGAAACCATGATCAGAAAGATTGTAAATTTAGGTCTGCTACATGCCACAAGTGTGGAAAGATAGGGCATATCGCACCAGTGTGCAGATCAAAGCAACCAGGGAAACACCCCAAAGGGCAAGCTAAGAAAACAAAGTGGGTGTCCTCTACAGAGCCTGATCAGACCTCAGACAGTCAAGAGGAATCTCTGTTTGTGGTCCAGAATAAGTCTTCCCCTCCCTACAAGGCAGAGCTGGAGGTCAATGGGCAACCCCTCACCATGGAGGTGGATACTGGAGCAGCAGTCTCCCTGGCTCCAGAGTCAGCTGTAGCCTCACTTCTCACCCACTCCACGCTGCAACCTACTGGCGTCATCCTCAAGACCTACACTGGCGAGCAGATCCCCGTGAAAGGCACCATGACTGTGGACGTTAAGTACGGTCAGCAGCATCACAAGAGTTTGAAGCTCCTCGTTGTATCTGGGTCCGGTCCGTGTCTAATGGGTCGTGACTGGCTGAGAGTTGTGAGATTGGACTGGAGAAAGATTGGGAAAGTGTCCCCCACAACCGCTAGTGTAACGAGTCGAGTTGCTGCACTTCAAGAGCAGTACCAGGAAGTTTTCAGTGAGACGCTGGGCACTATAACACCCTTCACCGCCAAGCTCAGTGTCACACCTGGAGCCTCACCGAAGTTTTTCAAGCCTCGATCGGTCCCCCTGGCATTGAAGGAACGTGTTGAGAGTGAACTAGATCGATTGGAACGAGATGGTGTGTTAGAGAAAACCAATTACAGTGAGTGGGCAGCACCGGTTGTCACTGTGCCCAAACCTGATGGCCAGCTACGCCTGTGCGGTGACTACAAGGTGACCGTAAACCCTGTGCTGGATGTCGATCAATACCCCCTGCCCAAGCCAGACGACATATTCGCTACCCTTGCCGGAGGCAAGCAATTCACTACCCTCGATTTGAGTCATGCGTATAATCAGCTCATCATGGATGAAGAGTCCCGGAAATTCGTGACGATAAATACACACAAGGGCCTATACCAGTATACTAGGCTTCCCTTCGGGATTGCGTCGGCCCCTGCAGTTTTCCAACGGATCATGGATACGATACTTCAGGGAGTTGAGGGAGTAGCTTGCTATATTGACGACATCATTATTACTGGCAAGTCCACAGAGGAGCACTTGGAGCGTTTGGAGGAAATCTTGCAGCGCCTCCTACGATATGGCATTCACGTAAAGAAGTCGAAATGTCGTTTCCTTCAGTCGAGTGTGATTTTTCTAGGTCATCGTATTGACGCAGAGGGACTCCACCCTACAAAGGAGAAGTTGAAAGCCATAATGGATGCTCCAGCTTCCAAGAATATCCAGGAGTTACGTTCGTTCCTGGGTCTGATTAATTATTATGGAAAGTTCATTCCGAATGCCGCAACCATCCTAGCTCCCTTGAATGATCTCCTTCGAAAAGATGCCAAATGGAAATGGGCTGAAAAGTGTCAAAAGAGCTTTGAACTCGCCAAACAGACACTCACCTCTTCAGATGTCCTCATGCACTACAATCCAGATTTGCCCATCTGCATGGCTGGAGATGCTTCTGCGTACGGAATCGGAGCAGTGATCGCACATGTGCTACCCGACGGCACAGAACGTCCAGTGGCTTTTGCCTCACGTACACTCACGAGTAGTGAAAAGAATTACGCTCAAGTTGAAAAAGAGGCGTTATCGTTGATTTTCGGAGTGAAGCGTTTTCATTCGTACCTCTACGGTCGGTCATTCACTATAGTTACTGACCACAAGCCCCTTACTGCTATCCTCGGTCCGAAAAAGGGCATTCCGCCGCTCGCTGCTGCCAGACTACAAAGGTGGTCTTGGATTCTGTCTGCATATCATTATGAGATTGAATTTCGTCCTACAGGAGACCATGGCAATGCTGATGGTTTCTCTCGCCTGCCGCTAAGTGATGTTCCTCCTGAAGAGACTAACAATGACTCCAAGATTTTTAACATCTCGCAGATGGAAGCACTGCCTGTCACAGTACGTCAGCTACGAGCTGCAACTCACTCAGATCGAATCCTAAGCAAAGTGTATCGCTATACGAAAGGAAGTTGGCCACATCAAGTACCACAGTACTTGCGTCCCTTCTCCGACAGACGAAACGAGTTAACGGTGGAGGAGGGGTGTCTACTCTGGGGAATTCGAGTCATCATCCCCCACAGATTGAGAGATCAGCTCATGGAAGAGCTCCACAAGGACCATCCAGGAGTGACACGTATGAAGTCTGTTGCTCGCAGTTACATGTGGTGGCCAGGGCTTGACAAGGACTTGGAGCAGTTAGCGAAATCTTGTCAGTCGTGCCAAGCTGTGAAAGGAGCACCTCCAGCGGCACCACTACATCCATGGATATGGCCCTCTAAGCCGTGGCAGAGAGTACACTTAGACTTTGCTGGTCCTTTCCAAGGAGTGATGTTCCTAGTATGTGTTGATGCTTACTCTAAGTGGCCTGAAGTAAGAGTAATGACTACTACCACAGTTTCCAAGACGTTGAATGTTTTGCGTGAATGGTTTTCAGTACACGGTATACCAGAACAGATCGTAACGGACAATGGTCCACAATTCATCGCAGAAGAGTTTGACGAATTCACCAAACGCAATGGAATCAAACATGTTAAGAGTGCACCATATCACCCAGCTTCGAATGGGTTAGCCGAAAGGTTTGTTCAGTCACTGAAACAGAGCTTGAAAGCATCTGCTAACGATGGTCGATCTTTATGCCAGAGACTGTCTTCATATCTCCTTACCTACAGATCCACTGCACATGCAACTACAGGAGTACCTCCTTGCAAACTCCTCTTTCAGAGAGACCTCAGGACTCGACTAAGCCTGCTGCAACCGAGTTGTGAGAAGTCTGTGCTGGACAAGCAATCTCAACAGAAGTCAGCACATGACAGAAGGTCTCGTTCTAGAGCGTGGATTGCTGGAGACAGAGTCATGGTACGAAACCATCATGAAGGTCCAGACTGGATACCAGCTACTGTCATGGAAGTTATTGGTCCAGTTACTTATCTGGTCGAAACTGACCGTGGTCAAAGGTGGAAAAGACATGCAGATCAAATCAAAGACTGGTTGTCACCTGCTCCTCGAGTAACTCAAGAAACTGAGAATTCTAACTCAGAGGTTGATACAGACACCTTTGAGACTGCTTCAGAAGTCAGTAGTCCTGGAACTGATCCTAATATGGAAGATCCAGCTGACAGCAGTTTACCCGAGGAACCAAGAGCAGGTACTCCAGAAAATCCTGAAACTCCAACTGAGGAGACTAGTCCACCTGACACTGAACAGTCATCCATCCTTCCACGTCGTTATCCTACCAGAGCTAGGCAACCTCCTCATAGGTATGACCCTGTTGGTTTTGGAACTAATCATGTAATGGTTATTTGACTTGTATCATATTATTCTCTTATTGATTTGTGCACACTTCACCTTACACTTTTCTGATTTGTGCAAACACACTTGCTGTATGCACCCTTATTCTAGTTAATTCATTTTTGTGAGCTTCCTCATTAAGGAGGGAGGAATGTGGTAGAGTTACACAGGATGTGTGGTTGACACACACACCCCCTAATTTGTGTTAGTATTTAATCTCTTGTATTTCCTGTTTGGTTCAGTTCTGTCAGTTGTCAGTCCTCATTGTATGTCCATGTCTCTGTTTTAATAAAAAGTTATTCCCCCCCTCTCTCTGTGACTGAGTACTAGCTAGGCTAGGTAGGCTCACCACTTGTGGGTACATTAGGTAGCTAGCTAGTTAGCAGCCTCTTTGTGGTAACGACACCACAAGTAGCATTTCCGATTCCGATTAGCTATGGTTTCAAAGCCTTCTCGGTACTCACTTTCTAAACCAAATCTCGTCATACGAAATACGATCATGCAACAATGAATTAAGCACTTAGATCATGATATCGTAGTGGCTAAAGTGCAAAATATATTACAAACTTTAATATCAAATTTAATTTTCATCTGTGTGTGTAACAATATTAATTACAAGCACCTATAGGGTTTGCTACTTGGCCTAATGCTAAAGGATTACTTAATCTTGATAATTAATTGATAAAATACTCGTGATATAAAATTTATTGCTATTATGATACTTGTAGTTAACTTAGTACTGAAAGGAATAATTAAATTTTTATAGAATGAACACTTGACCATCTCCCCAGTAGCTGCACAGTGTAATGGTGCATGTGGTAAAAGGTCGTCAATAGAATGCGTACACATCGATCGACGCTGGCCCCAGAAATCATGGAGATGGCATCTAAGATCGACTCTCAACCTTGATAGCAACAAGTTTCGATGCTTCAATCACAGAGACGAACTCGACAACACAGTATTCCTTCCGAAGTTCAGGTTGGTCACGCTGCTGCAGTCGCGCGCGGGCCAGCCCCTTGTGGCAGTGATGCGTGCTATATATAGCGCAAGGCTAGCTTTATTTATCCATGGCATTACGTAAGCCAAGAAAACACGTGAAGTTCAACCAACAGTACTTCTCAGAGAAAGTAGCGCTCAGCTTGTAATCTATTCGCTGGATACACGCGTAAGATACTCTACATATTTACTGATTTTCAAGTCTCAGAAAGGCTCCAGCGAGGCCCTGAATTTTCTCATAATTACCTCATAGATTACACCATAGGTTTCATCATAATTACACTATAATTACCTCATAACCACAGAAAAGTAAATTGCTACTGGGGAGATAATGAACAACTTAGAGACTACGTCCAGAGTCCCTCACGAATACGCCGCCATAAATTCGAACTAGGACACATCGACAAACTGCGCATGCTCCGTATACGCGTACAATATTGGGGCGCGCGGCTTGAGCCGGTTGACCTTCACCTGCCATGTGCTCGACTGAATAGGGAATCCCCCAGCTCTGAAAGCGAGCTCGCTAGAGAAAGCGAACTGAGAGAAACGCCATAAGGATATCATCGGATAGTCCACGATCTCTCCTACGCTAGGTTCGAATTCTGGGTCCCAACAACCTTTCATGCGCGCTAAACATTTTGAAATAGTTTCACAGCAATTACATCATAAGTTTCATCATAGGTTTCATCATCATTTCATCATAATTTCATCATAGCGAGAGCCGAATTCTTTGTTTCTAATTGGGACTCTGGACGTAAGGACGTAATAACTAGTTAGCACAGTATGCAAGACTGAATATATCCTACCTATACTTGCTTTTTGAGTAGCTAGCTATAATATGCTTGGGGTAGCTATACAAAAATAGTATGTGACTGAATAAAATTGACAGGAGACAACATGAATTCACGTAGTCTATCTATTATGTCGGTACATAAGCTTAGTGCGATCATAGATGGTGCGATTCATTTCGAATCGATCGAGTTCCGGTACCGGTTCACGAATAACAAAAGATTTACGAAACCTAGAGAGAATTTTACTGAGACGTCGTTGATACTGCACTGGGAGACGAAAACTTGCTTCTCTGGTAAAGGGTCGCGCTATGTACGTGTACGGGTCCGTACGTGCGGCGCGGGGGCCCGTGGTCGTGAGCATGCGCATATGCATGCACTGAAACACGAGTGGTAAAGGTCGTCTAACTGACATATCCTAACTGAGATTCATCAATGGCTGAAGAAAGCCGCGCCAGTGGCGAAACTCAAACTTCCAAGGATATGGACGGAGTGCCGAGACAGTCAAGTGAACTAAAAGTATCGGGCAGTAAAGACTCCATAGCGATTAAGGTGATCTGTTTAGGAGACAGTGCAGTGGGGAAATCAAAGTAAGTCATAATTTCTAATAAGAACACACCATAAACAATGCAACCTATGAGCTTCCGAATTCTACAGATTGGTGGAGAGATTCCTTGCAGACCAATAGTATCCATTTAATAAAATTAATTTGTAACTCTACAGTATGCATGCGTTTGTGAATTGCTGTCACCTTAACAGTGCTGACATAGCACACCCCAGCGCCAGTCTACGTATGCCCTCACTCTCTTCAAGTATGAGACAAAGATAAAGGGAAGACGAATTAATGTTGGTATGTTTGATGATCAACTTCTCCCTCCCTCCTTCCCTCCTCCCTTCTCTCTCTCTCTCTCTCTCTCTTCCTCTCTCTCTCTCTCTCACCTCTCTTCGATAGCCTGAAATAATATTCCTCAAACTAGACTAGTGTGTAGAGTTCTCATAGTATTCATCTCCATAGTTTATTACCTTGGCCACTCCCGTGTAGACTTTTGGGACACAGCTGGTCAGGAGAGATTCAACAGCATGCACTCTTCCTACTACCACCAAGCCCACGCCTGTATACTGGTAAGTCAACTCATAAGCCTTGTTCCCTGGTACTCGCCCAGCTTTCAACAAGTAAGCTGCAAGACTGGGAGTGAGGGAGAACCTAGGGATAAGGCTATAGTAGTCTACCATTATAGTCTGCATGTACATATACATGTACATTGTAAGCATGACATTGAGCAATTAATATTGTGGGATGCTTAGTAGTTATACTATATACAATGAAAAATATTTTTCAGGCCTGCTTAGCAGGCCACCAAGCCTCGAGCAAAGCAAGAGACAAGGTCTGTTCTTTGTCATATTGTGGTGGTAGATATGATGTTCTCGCTCTGCTCGAACATCGCCATTGCAGTGGTGAGTTCAAGCAGCCTGTGTTGACTTGCATTGAGGGGTGTGGTCTACGAAAAAATAGGTTCAAAGTTCTTGCTGCTGCATGCGCACTGTACTAACAGTTGGCATACAGCTAGGGAGATAGATTTTCTCTGAGTATGTGAGCTTACTGTGAATAACTCATGCATACTAGCCACGTTATCCCATGATTGTAGCATCAAACGCGCTTGTTAATGAAAAAAAAGATCTTGTTCATTGGAATGGCTCCAGAGCCTTCAGAAAGCCCTAGCAACATTGCTGATTGCATGCTTGTTGGTTATAACACCACTGTAACCTATCAATGACTGTCTAAGCCCTTGATGGTAGTTATTGTACACTTCAACCCACAGACATTAATTTTTATGATAGTTGATGCTAATTCTGCGAAGTGGCAAAGCAATTACCAAACCAACGTCTAACTATTTTGGTAGCAGTCACTACTCTACCACCTCTAGCTATCCCACAATTTGGGGTTGAAGTTTATGTTGCTACGGTAATGGCTACCAAACTGTGATGGACATCACATAGCAACCAGCTGTATAGCAGTGTTCCTCCAGCATACCTGAATTAGGGTGGGCCACCCGGTTTGACTATGGGATAATTATATAAACATCAAAGGACTGGGTGGAGTTTAAAGTCATAACTTCATTAAATTATGCATCGGATTGGATTCTGTTCCCTGGTATAGTAGACATGTACATGCATGCTATATGTACTTGTAGCTTAATAGCTTAATGTACATCTGCCTTAGGTGTTTGATACGACCAGGAAGATCACTTATAAGAACCTGGCCCACTGGTACGATGAGCTGAGGCAGCACAGACCTGATATACCATGCATACTGGTCGGAAACAAGATTGATGGTCGGTTGCTAAAGTTAAGCTCATGCTAATACACTATTTACTTACATGCACATGTACATGTACATGTATATGTACATGTGCAATATTGTATAGGATTAATAGTGCGTGTACATGTATGTATACATGTGCACATCCTATATCATAGTGTTTTGTTTGCATAATATGCTTTGCTCTGCTCATCATTATTGTACGTGTACATGTGACATCAGTATTCTCCCCAGTGTATATACTTGAGGGATATTGACTGAATATGTCTTTGATACAGCATTTTCTTTGGTGTAGGAATTGGGGTGGGGACAAAAGCTTTGATGTGGTTGCATGCTTGCCTCAACTCACATTCTCCCAATATGCCTTATCGCAGGCTTGAGCATAACGAGTGAAACATGATCAAAGTCTCACCAAACGCTCCGTCTCACATAGTATCATGTTCATGTTCTTTAGCGCGCTTACTAAATGTGTAAATCATACACATGCTCGCATGCATAATTATACATGTATTTTTTGGTAGTTGCCTAGCAACCAAAGTTTTTATAGGCAGTTTGCTGGCTATGGGAAGGGGTTGGGTCATCATAAAGTAGGCCAATGATGAACAGACGTCAACTACCAACAAAATAGTTATCTGACAGTAATTGGGGTGCATTCGACCCATGCATCTCATGCACCCCAATTACTATCAGATAACTATTACATGTATATGTATCTTGTATACTCATACTCGAACATATGTACATGTACATGCACATATGACAGTGGACTATCAAGTAACGAAAAAGAGTTTCAAGTTTGCCAGAACCCATCACTTACCTTTCTTCTTTGTGTCAGCATCGGATGGAACCAATGTAGTTAAGGTACGTACATACTACTATATGATTGTCCAGATTTAGCTACTTGTCAGGGTATATATACACAATAATATTGGCTAAATTAAAGGCACTTGATACAATCACACAGCTTTTGCATGTGTACGTGGGTTTTAAGAGTATGCATGTATTGCAAAATTAGCAAAGCGAAGGCACACATTATATTACATGCTGATTGATCCATGCTGTAATGACGGCTAGTGTGCCTATTGCCATGTATACCGGGAAGAATATATGCACCTACATGTAAATAAAATGTGTGCTTAATTCCTAGGTGCTCTTATAAACCCACGCCTACAGTATTAATAATAATATTATTATTGTGTTCCATACTTACACATATCGGAATACCTTATCAGTTTATTCGTGGTTGGTTAGGTATTCCGGTAAGTGTAGTCATTGTATGTGTACAAGCCTAGGTATTCCCAATGCAGTGATGTGGGTGGCATTGTTTACACTGTGTTAACAGTATCACGTTTTGGCGAGTGTACATTATCCCGTACCGTGCCTTTCCCTAGCCAATTAGGGTAAGGTGTATTGGGGAGGGTGTGTCTTGGGCGGAGTCTGAAGTGACAACAAAGCTGTTGGTCCCTGCAAAGGGTATACCGTAGTGTCCTGGGCAAACGCCCATGCTCCGTATTTCATTGCAGCAGCTTCTATTATAGGATTGTATATCTCGAGTAAGTGCCAAAATCGTGAATTATATCTAAAGCATCCATGGGTGCTTACCCGGGACACTACAGTACTGGGGCAATTATGTACATGTACATGTATAATATTATGTGCCCTTATGGAGAACATGGATGTAGTACTCTAAACCATTGCCTATATGGTCTAAGTCCTGGCTGTATGACAAAAGAGTCGTTAGGGGAAAAGGGTACCAAGCAGATACACGTGCACGACCCAATAATATTATATAAATTGGGTATGTTTGGGCCTACATTTACGTGCGATGGATATAATGTGCTGCGTTTTGTCCATAATAATAATGTTATCATACATGACATTTTATGTATCCTACATATGCATGTACATGTACATGTAGGTATTCCGGGAATCCATCAAGGCAGCTATTGCTTACAAAGAGAATTCTTCTGATTTTCTGGACCAGGTCATGAGGGAATTGGAGGTGAGAACACATGCACAATCATTTATTGGCTCTACAACATTGCACTCTATTGGGGTACTCCTATTAGCCTCATACATAATACATGTATGTAGGTCTGACTACACCTACATGTACATGTACATGTGCATGTACACGTAGTTGTACATGTAACAGGAAAAATGTTAACAGTGAGAATCAACATGTACTGGCTACAGCTATTTTTATAACGTATATCATAATAGATCTATTGGTGTGAAACTAGTAGTAGTCACGTTCATACTTAAGTTAATTAAGATTGGATCGATAGAGTAACAGGCTACTAGCCACGTCATAGCAGTAATTGACATGAGACATTCGATACTATCCAATGCCTTCACTTGAATTTAGTATCAATTTGGTGTGTACGCATTCGTAGAATGATAGTATCGCTGCCTCCTCTAGTTTAGTGATTCATCGCCTACCGTAACCTGATCATGTAATAGGTATTGAAATTATGAGCACGCAAGTGTCAAATTTGGGCGGCGATGTACATGTACATGTACTGTATTGTACATTCTATTAAATTAGCGGGTGGGTTGGGAGATCCTGCAGTATACTATACTCATTATCACACTGACAGACTGTAGTACATCTTGGATACATGTATACCGTAGACTTTGGTTATTAAGTGCACCCCGCTATTAAGCGCATACTCTCTTCCAGCCATGCGCTTAATAGGCGTGGCGTTCTATGACCTCAACATCTGGCTGGAAATGATGGCCATGAATAATGCTGTCATATAAGAAGATCAAGTTTTCAGATAAATCGCCAGCACTCATCATCTTGATATTGATTCACACCTCAGCTGCAGCGCTAGCGGCAGCTGTAAACACTAACACGCTTGATCGATCAAGCTAGCTAGTGTGCCTCGCATCGCATGCCCAAAATTATGGTTATGCGCCGCATATCCTTTACTACCGTTCCATTTACCGTTATAAACGCATGCGCCTATTAACCAGAGTATAATTATGGTATGTGTGTATGTATGTATACTTGTTCCCATAGGAGATGGATGACCTATCATCAGTACAGCCTGTTTTACCTAAGGATGCCACTTGTTTGGCCGCTAGCCCCGATGACTCAGATACAGACCAAAGCTGATGTACATGATTGTGTAGACTCATCTGCTGTATGAACTAGGTTCAAGGTACATCATCAGCTCTTTTTAATTATCCATAAATAATTGAATAATTATAGCTCTACATGTGTTACATGTACTAGTTCTATGCAACTCAAAAGATCACTTATTTGTATTATTATTTTATTGATGACCATGCTTACTAGACCAATATTTAAGTGTTAGTAATTTCACCTTCAAGCAACCTAGGACACACTTATGACTATCATACAAAAGCCTGTTAACAAGATGTAAATTCCATAAGCCAGTAATTTGCTTATTCAATGGGTTCATGTATCAACTCTTGCACAAGTTTCGATTACGCTTGATATAATGCATAGATCTCTTACACCCAGTAATGTGGTAGGTTGTCTAACATGAGAATAGAATGTGACGTGTACATAATACAATACGATGCATGATGATGCTGGAAAAATAGAGGGAAAAAACTAGTGATTGGTACGAACATCACTTTTGTACAAAAAGTAATATATTGAAGAATAATAATAATATTATTATTATTTGTACGTATTTCATCACACTACACAATATTAATTTTATACAACGTGTAATAATTATGAATTTTCTCAATAATTATTGTTAAATTTAAACTTTAGTAGAAAATTCCACCTTTGTGGTTGGTTCGAATTCCAACTGTCCATTGCTCTTGTCTCCAGAGGCGATGCGATATTCTGATGATTGAATATCCCGAAAACAGCAGTTTATCTTGCTGTATATAACGTCCCGTAGCCAGGCAAGTAGAAACAGACATATGAACAGCCCAATGGGGACTAGCAAGAGGATAATGCAAAATCCAGCTGCGGTGGCAGGGTTTTCCCCATAATCAAATGCTGAGTAGATGTATGGATTACCAAGTGGATCAGTACCCCCAGCCGCAAAGTAGATACCGGTAAATACCACAAAGAACACCATGTAACTCAAGGAGTGGAACAAATGCAAAAACTGCCAGGGAACTCTACTCAGGAAGATGTCTGCGAGGACAAGAATTCCAAGGATCAAATGAACGTGAAGGCTAATGACCTCTATCATCTCACAAGGCTCCATAGGCTCTGTAGAAGTTGTCACTGCTGTTGTGCTATTTGTAGGTGCCATTGTGACATCATCTGACGAGCAGGGGCGGTAGACTACTACCCAAAATCCAGCAACGTTTGTGATCTCGATCGTCGCACCGATTATGTAGAGAAGCCAGCAGATCTTCATGTACCAGGCGATGTTATCCTGTGAGTAAAAGGCATATCTGGACTTGGCTGGTTTGGGGTAAAACCTCTGTAATTTCTTCTCGTCAACATAGTAGGTGACAGTGTAGGTTATGGTTAGAATTGTGATGGCTGTGAATCCAATGATGAGAAGCATGAGGGAGTGGTTCGTGATGTAGATGAGCCATCTAGCACCTTGTCTTGGGCTACGGTCAACACCAGATGCTATCAGCCAACAGATCATGTAGAGTAAGAGGATAGTGCGATAGATAACAAATATGGGCTGAGGTATCCACTGCAATGTGTGCATGGGGAAAGAAAGAGAGAGTTTAATTATTAACAATAATATGTGATTGTGTGTAAGTGTGTACATGTGTGATGCCAATGAGTTAGTGTAGGCTTGCTTCTCAAATTTTAACTTCTAATCACTTCTGGTTGGGTGGGGATAGTGGGCAGTGTAGACATTATATAAACACAAAAGAGTATAGGTGGCATAAAGCTAACTAAGACTTGAATTTCAAAGAAATAGCTTACTAGGGTATTGATACCATGGCATATGTAGATCATTACCCCGCGCGCATGCGCAAGGGGTAAAGTAATCGGTCGTGTCGTCATCGTCATTGTTGTCATCGTCGTTAGCACAAAAATTACCTTATTTCGAGATATAGGCGTTTAAGCGACTCGTAATCACAAGGAATCAATCGAATTTGGCGAAAAACTGGCTTCAGTGTGCGTCAAATCGAGGGATACGGTCCACGAACGCCACAAATAGTGCCTTTTTGTTGGCCACCGTAGCCACACCTATCGACAGTGCCCATCAATGCATATGCATACCAATTGTGCTTTCTGCTCATGCGCACAACTAAGTGGCCAAGCGTATGACTGGTAAAGATTGTCGATGTTCTAAGTCTAGTGACTGCCCTATGGAATCAATCATAATATAAGATAGCTATACTACTATTGAATATAGACAGAAATTCATATCTTCCTAGTCTGGGTGCAGAGAGCGCTTTTTCAAGTGTCATCGGAACCCTAAGCAGCATTTCCATTATAGTTCACAAAATTATAGCCATGCACCGAAAGTAAATCTATAGACTGTGCAATGTGCGCGTGCGCGGGGTATGTGCTCTACAGAGCTCTAGTTTCACAGTGCATTACTATTATAGAGCTTTATGTAGTTTTTGAAGAATGTGTAGCCATGTAGATGTATTGACCACAGAAACACTGTTGACAGAAGCCATTAACCTTAGTTCCAATTGGCTCACATTCCTTAGAATATTGACTACATAATAATATGTAACAGTTTTTGTCTGAAGCCTTCTAAGCTTCAGGTACAGTGTGTCTATCATGTTCTGGATTATTAACATAGGAAGTGCATGAGGCAGCTCAGGTTTGGTATGTCGGCACCCCAGCAGTGGGAATAGCATATAGAAATGTATTATCATACTTAAACACTTTTGTATGCATAACATACGAACTACTTATTAATTATTGTGGGCAATAAATTATTGCCTAGCAACCAAAAGTGTTTGTAAGCAAATATTATTTCTGAGCAGGAGAGTGGGTGGAGTAGTGTTGAAAGGGGTGATTACCATGCTAACAAAAAAGTTCCTTAATTGATTATTCGATTATTAAGATTTAACCACACATCTCATTAGAGGTAGTGTGAAAATTAAGAACAAAGATTAATTTAACCACGCATCTCATCAGAGGTGATGCAAAGATTAATTTTCAATGATCATGTGATTGCAGAAAAAATTAATACCATCAGAATGTCATCACCCTTAATTCACAACAAGTAAAATTATCGGGGGGGGGGGGTGGGGGGAGGGGGAGGGTGGATCACCAGCCAAAATAGTATGACTGGGATCAGCAATTTACCGTAATTCGCGAATATTTCGTGTCTAAAATATTTCATGCGATAAATTTTCATGTTAAATAATTTTCGGACAAACGACCCTGTACCACATTATCGTTAATATTGTGCATGTATTTTCATGCGTTTAATTTTCGTACAAGCCAGGCTGTCCAAAAATGTTTTAAAAATGAAATTTAATATTCGCGATTTACGGTACAATGCGGGTCCTATTATTGTGTAACCTACTCTACGTCTATAATAAGCTTACAGCAAGTACACATGCACATCTATTATTATTATGGATTGATCAGTTGAGTATGCAGGTATTCATACTGGAGATTTACGAGCTATTATTTGTTAATTCTGCTATACCTCCATTATGCGTACGAAAGTTAACCAAAGTAGCTATTGCAAGATTGTATGAGCTATTGCAAGGCTTAATACTTATTAATAATAGTGTTCCTTATCACAGCCGTGATAATATTATTTGTCTACCTACACTTCGTGATACTCATTCTTGCACAGATGGGTCACCTCACACAGATTGATAGCTACCATGATTATAATAACAAACTACCCATTGCCTCATTGAGTAGCCCACACCCACACTCATCTCATGACCAATTATCGTAAACACCTGAACTCGAGATCAAGATGTCACCTCCCTATAGCTAGCTATGTGCACTAAAGCCAGCCTCAGGGACTGATGGGGGGGGGGGGGGGGGTGGTTAGCCATCAACCTTCATCGATTAATATTTTTTATGATTCGCAAAGGGGTACCACACATACCTCGTAAGTCTCAAGGGCAATGTTATAAGGTTTCTTATGGCATTATTGTACACGTGAATTCAGCTGAAAATAATGAATCTTTGTTCTTGGTTTTGGCATCATTTGCTCACAACACCTGCATACCGTACTTAATCTAATAATATTATTATAATGTATGGGGAAAAAAACGCACACTTTTCTGGTAAAGGTCGTCAATCGCTTTATATTATATGTACGATGTGAGAATGCTAATTTCGCACGTTAAATTGGATCATATAACGGGTAGCATAATAATAATATTATAATTTCTGCCTGCATGTAAATTTCATGTCCATTCTCATGGGCTGGACTGCTTTCCTTGCATGGGAAGATTGGATCAAGGAGGCGCAATGACCCATGAACTCGAGACTAAAAAGAACCTCAAAACAATTCAATGTTTGATTATCTGGGAATGAGTTATTGATACCAAGTCCTAAAAATGTATAACACTATAAAAGTAAGCTCCATGTTTTTAAGAAACCACACTACCTGTTACAATATATTATAGCTCATTATCAATTTTTGGAAAGTGCATGTGTAATAGTGCCGCTATTGCTGTTCAGTTATGTAACTGTCCATGCCACACAAAGATACGCATGCATGCCAGATACGGTTGTTAAACATCACTTGTCCGTAATAATTACAGGGTGAAATAACTTAGCTCAGCTATCTTATTCTTCTCAACAACGTGAGAAAAAAAAGGAAGGCTTGGTATATCGGCCAGATGGGGACAAGATCACAATCTAATAACAGATTACATTGCATGCTTGCTGTATGGCATAGAATTACACAAAACCTAATTTGCAACTGTTTGAAAACGAACCTACCAACTGTTACGTAACCTGATGCGTATCGTATACTATCACACAACAAGATGGTGTCTAAACAAAGCAGCTCTGTGCTTTGCCTCAATCAATATGTGCCATGAGCCACTGTGCCCGCCCTCCCATAAAGGAATGTGAATCGCAGGTACACACTTATGTGCATGCCCACTCGTGACTGGCAGTCAAAATCTTCTACAGGTATAATCATGAGAAAATGTGCTATGCAAACTAAAAGTATATATATAGCCAGGACATATGTCATCTATCGCCAGGATTACGGATACTTCCGTGGCCAGGCCAGTCCAGTCCTACTGCACACTTGTACAAGTGCTGCTCGACTCCAATCGCATTGCGGCATCAATTAAAAGTGCTTTTATTATATATGACTAATACATTCATAGCAGCATCAAAGGTGCAAATTGCACCAGGTCACGCCTCCTAGTGATGAACTACCAGGGGGCTACATGTACACACACTGTAAATCGTCTACAAACCAGCATACATAATACACACATAATCAATGGTGCAAGGTAATAATATTGTAGAACCTGCATGAGCTTTGTAAAATATTCAAAGGATCATGATGCTTCTACAGAAACTCTGAGCCAGACATTCCGACCATGCACCCGCCCTTGGAGCTCACACAAAACTGCGTGACGCAAGATCCACTTACCGAGGTTGTGAACGCCCTCAGATCGTGATAAAAGAACCAGAATCGTCTGCAACGAAATTCTTCACGAATCGGGATTTTTGTGTTGCTAGCTGAGACGGGAATGCCTGTGATGGTGACGGTAGCCGTGGTCTCAGGTTCGAACATCGCATGCGCAGTGGACTCCTGAGCGGCGCCCGCCGACTCCTGCTCGCGCTCGAGGGTCTCCTGGAGCATAGCGGTCGTCGAAGAGGTCGATACTTGTTTCTGCATCGTAGCGGTGGTAAAGTATACTGTCAAGCCTGTGATCCTTGGACACTGACGATTATTGTTTTTCTCACTGGCTTTATTACGTTTACACCTTCAATTCAATCGTGGGCGACCCCACCCCCTTGATGACTGTACGTACCACCCACGCGTAACCACCGCGATTGATGTGAAAGGAAAAGGTCGTCACCAGCACAGTTGTCGCACGCGTACAAGCCAACTTCTCATCACCACCAACCCTCAGCAGTGGGCAAGCTGTGCAAGGTGTGTCCCTCAATTTTGATGTTACACGGAGGGAGGGTGTGGCCACTGATAACCATACTTTGATCTCTACTCCAGGTGCATTCGAAATTTCTAATCAGGCCATACCAATTTTATGTTTTATTTCTTGGACAAACAGGAGCTCGAAACAGTCCCGGATGGTCGACATGAAAATAAGCAAATCGTGAGCATCACCAGTCCACAGACAGCCAGCTATCATTTTAGTAGTGAATACTTGCATTCTAGAGCAGTTTTGATGATCATTTAGCAGCTAAGCTTATAGCACTATCAGCAGCAGACCAAGGGTGCTCTTTCTTCAGAGTACTCCTAGCCTGTCACTATTATAATGAGAGGATTTTTATTTTTTTAAAAATAAGACCTGCCGAATCTGAGAAACAAAAAATTAACTTGGTATGGCCTCACTGTTCTAGCTTGAATCTGATTGGTCATGTTCACATTCTAACATGGGTCACAAAAACTGTGCCAGAGTGGCCTGACCCTCCCTCCGCGTTCTGGTGATGCAATTCATCCAGCGCTGCAGAGGGAGTGGTCTGGTTCACGAGACTATGCATGCATAGCACGATGTGTTGCTATAGCAAGGGGTAGTCACCGCCATGTACCCTGTACTTTCATCTGCGATGGCGATCAAAACTTTTGATCGCCAAAATTTGCTCTTGATTGCTTGATCCTGCTTTGAAGCACCCCTTGATCTCTTGATCGACCAAACTTTTACGCTTGATCGTTGATCGAGTGAGTGACCACACCCATTGGTTACGCCCAGCATCGAGTGTGCTGCCATACTAAAGAATGCCTGTAAATCACGCCTACTAATACACGCACGTACTACCTTGAATAAAGAACAGTAGCGATAAAAGAGCTCGTATATACCGTGGATCTACATTCAGTGTTGGCAATCCTTGCTTTCAAGTATCATGAACTTGACATTTAGTAGAGCTATTGTGAACCTCTTGTTTTGTACGCTAAAATAATTGTAAAGACGTACACGTGATATTGCATGCAGTGTAAAGTGCTCAGTCCCCTTCTCGAGCATGCATGCATGAAAGGGGCTGGGTTCAAGATCTCGAGACTATAGACAAAGTACAGTTGACAGTGAAATAATATTACGTAGTATACGATGTGGTACCATTCTATACAAGGCGGTATAAAATTTTCGATTTTGATCATCTTTTTGGCCCAAATTCTATCTTGATCCTTTGATTGACGCTTGCCAGCGTTCTTGATCCTTTGATTTCGCTTTGATCGCCGTCGCAGATGGAAGTACAGGGCACATTATGGTGACCACCCCTTGTGTAGTATGGCATTTTTTGTTATACCAATCATAGCGTACATGCGTGTTCCCAAATTGACTGTTCGGAGGGGCTGGGCCTGCGAGACAATAATTATGAGCCATGCATGTACATGTACACTAACATACCAACTTTGTGCACGGCTACACACTGTTATGGTGTAATTTATGATGACTCAAACCTAGAGCAGGCTTGAAAATTGGTAAATACCGGTATGTAAGAGTATGTAACGCATGTATCCAGTGAATGCCTTATAAGCTGTGTTCTACTTTCTCTGGTAAGTATGGTTTATAATCGAATGTCATAATTATAGCATGGCACATGCATATGCCACTGACCACTGTCCGACTGATTTGAAGTTTGGAAGCTGTATACTGTGCTATCGAGTTCATCTCTGTAATTGAAGCATCTAGATCTGTCGCTATTGAGGTCAAGAGATGATCTCAAGCTTCATCAAACGTAGATAGTGTACGCATTATATTGACGACCTTTACCATATTATGCACCATCTACTGTGACAGCTACTGGAAGCGATACATGTACTAATAATATGCTAACTATCTCTATTTTGACAAATCAAAGGTTACTAGTATATCCAGGAGCAAGCATACTATGAGCAGACGAAGGAGCATGCAACTGCCGTGTACGCCTGGGTGCCATCAAAATACAAATTCAAGTGCAATACCAGTACTCTCCATACTAAATTTTGAAAAGTGTGCGTCTACTGGAAACACCTATTGCCATATACATACACGATTAGCCACACCCAATTTTGTGTGTGAACTTGTATTTCGATGGCACGCAAGTTACACGCTCCTTCGGTGGCTCATAAGCTCCTGGCAATGATACTCATGGAGATCTTTCTAATTTTCAGGAATTCAATTAGCAAAAAAATCTGGCATTGTGTGCTGTCACGGTAGTATGTTATAGTCTTTTGTTCACAGCAAAGCCAATCAATACCAGAGTTGAATCAATTGAGGATGCATGTATCTATTTAAGTGTTAAGATGAATTCCGTCTATACTTTAATTAGCATTAATATGACTTCAATTGCTAAACTATTTCATTCCACTAATGGGATAGCTGGTGCTTGTACATTTTTGCTCCCTTGCCAAGCAAGGTACTATAACACCTATAATATTATGCTGAAATTTAAAAACATGGTTGCTGTAACATTGAGTGTACAATAGCAAAGTACCGTACAGTGTGAAACTTTGGCAAGGTTTTTAATCATTTGGCATTGTGGTGAAATTGGTATAGATCGCCAAATTAAAATCTCGCCTATTTCACTTAATGCATGCACGCCTATGGGAGTAAGCATTTAAATCGCCGAATTTAAACTTCACCAATACCAATGGTCAGGACTTGCCAAATTTCAAATAGTACTACATGTATTATTATTATTCTAAAAATTCGGCCCTTCTAATTATTTGGCACCCTTTACCGAATGATTGAAAATAGTCTCTAATTTTCGGCATAGGTCGTCATGTGTATAGGCTATAAACGGGAATGGAATGTGCACGCAGACGGAATTAACCTCTAAAAATTCGGTGAAGCTAAATCAATATTATTATTTTCATGCCGAATTTTTATAAGAAATACGGTATAGTGGTAGCACTGTAATCCATAAGACTTAATTTTAACACAAACAGCACTATCTTCAAACTTTCTCCTTTAAAATATCCAAAATTGCAAGGTGCTCTTATTAATATTGTTATGAAAGTAGAATGTTTGCACATAATATAGAAGTAATTGTGAAATGAGTATGTAAACTAGTATTCTTTTATTGCTGCAACAAGTTGTTCCTTAGCAGTATAGGCATATCTCAAATAATATTATATAGCGCTTCAAGATCACCATGATCATAATTGTCATACTTTACCTGGTGAGTTAATTGCCCGAATTACGAGCATTTTACAGCCCATCAAATCCTCTTTGGTTACCATGGTAATGCATGCTCACTGCTACACAATCTAATATATCTAGTAGTGAAATTGAATTAAGCACATGAGTTAAGGTTGCCAACATGCTGTATGGAGGAGCTTCTGACGGAAACCATACTATCAATACCACATTTGCATACCATAGTTCTATAGTTCCAATTTCTCTCTGATGCACAATGCTGATTGGTTGCACTATCTTTAATGTCTTCACATGCATGAGGCATCTTGGCCTAGTAGTATATACATGCCCATGGCAGTGGAAGCCCTCTAGGAGCTATCGACACCCCTGAACACAAGGACACCAGGATATATTATACTCAATCTGCTCCCAGCAGCAAGCAGTGGTGTATAAAGTCATATTTTAAAGGTGTCTCATTAAAATTTTAATTTTAATCAAGATAATAGTAAACTTTCTGGAGGATGTCATGCATTAGAAAGGCCCACGTCATGTGTACATGTATAGTCACATGATCATGCACGGTCCATAGAACTGACACACTGATCATCAGGCTCATAAAATGGGGGACAACAAAATTAATAGAGAGACATTCTTGGCTGAAAATAAGACCCGGGTAAGCGCCCATGAGCGCTTAAACATTACTCGCGATTTTGGCCCGCATGGGTGCTTACCTGGGATCAAAATGCCATATTATGTTTGTATAGAAGCTGCAACAGTGACCCCTTGAAATGGGGTACACTGTTCATGGGTGCTTGCCCAGGATGCTACGGTAACATGTGCATGACTGTACCAATCTCCCTAGGAAACTATTTAAAATAAACCTCTGATGTCACTACAATTGTGTTTATGCTAGTGTTAATTTTGAAAACTCTAGCTCAGTATTCTTCACATTTAACCGCAGTATTTACCTTGATTACTTAGTTTTACATGTATCAGCAACACTGGACTGTTAATGCACATGTATGCTGTATAGCTATTTACACGTTTCTCTTTGATTTGATCTACCACAATAATAGTGGGAAATTTTTGAGGGAGAATCGGTAGAAAGAGAGCATTTTGCGGAGAAAGCTTTCGTGGAATGTTGAAGTGCATGATCCCATAAAGGTGTGGTATGCCTAATGTCTCATGGTGGCTGCAAAATCGCAAAATCCATTAAGGTTTTCCTTGAAATTTCCCACTATAATATGGTGTACAATTTAGTCTACATGAAGGCAACAGCATATTACCCAGATACCGAGTAGGCAAACAAGTTCATAGCCATGTGAGCATCATATCCTCACTATGTTGTCAAAACTTATGGGATAATCAGTTCCTCTTTTAGATTATCTAAACAAGTATTCCCAACCACCAGTGAAAAGATGTTTGTATGTAGCAGCTTTAGGATGGCTAGAAGCTGCGCAGGTTGAATAGTTGATGCACATCCGTGGTATGTACACACACACACACACACGCACGAACATACACACATACAACACATGAAGAAAATTAAATTCTGTATCCCCAAATCTACAAACTACATAATGGTTTTCGCATTTGTAAGTAATTTTCAAGCTGTGAGCTCTTGTGTCAAAGTAATTTCATCCTATTACTATAATGTTATATCTTAATACGACATGTCCTTAAAATAACATTATTATAGTTAAACTCACTGAGGTAGTTAGCGCTCGAAGATCATGATAAAAGAACCAAAACCTTCGGCAACGGAATTCCTCTCTTATCGGGATGGCGGTCCCCCTCCTGTTCAGATCTTCCTCCTCCAGCCCCCCACTAGGCTCTGTAGTAGCAGCAGCCTTAGCACCGTTCTGCAAGCTACCACCACTCGTCAGGTCTATCACAACTTCAACCTTCTGATCTCCGCCGTTAATCTTACTGTGGTCTCCATTCTGGGCCTGTGTGTAATTATTGGTGTCGTTAGTTGACGCCCCTAGCTTGCCCTGATCTGGTGAAATCTGATCCTCCGTGCTGGGCTGGGTGTTGAGCAGCGGCGTGGTGGATGCCTGCGAGGCCTGTCGGTCCACGAGCGACGAGGGTTGACGGCCACCGTCTGGAGTGTTCAGCGTGTCCATTGTTGCTGTGTAGCTACTCCTGTCTAGCTGCGAGGCTATGGGGGGTGGTTGCTATTGTGAGCGACAGTAGCACTGCAAACTGCAAAATTGACTTTAAATGGCCAAGTCCTCTGTACACACTAATCGGGCGGAAGTGCAAAGTGTAAAATTAATGGTACAGGAAGCTCTGCAATAATGTCATGTAGTTTATTGGCGTTGGGGGCGGGGCTGCATTCCAGGTAGTTGTGTTTGCTGAGTCAGCAGTGATCACATGTGGGAGCAATATAGCACTACTCGTGGAGGATCGAGAGGATGCTGTGCTGCCTTGTTGTCGTGGCTTCGCTACTCTTTCTTCCAGGATATCTAGCCCAAGATACAGATGGTCTCTCTCTGGAGCTAGCATCTGTGGTAAACTCAGTTCAATCCCACTGACTTCTCAACACAAATGACGTTGAACCAGTTAATACATCATTGGTTTTGCTCCTTAACAGGGGATATTGCTTGAAATCTATAGCCTATAGTGATACGTTTATAGCTTTGTCCAATCTATGGTCCAATAAGTCATCTGATCTTTAATATCATGATCAGATATCTAGGGTGTCTACTCACTGGTACTGGAGTGTGTATCGGTGTTCACCATGTTTCCCAATTGTGTTTAAAATTGCTAGTGTCAACATAAGCTACACTTTCTCCTTTACCAAAAACAAAATCATTTCATATTAATAATTTTGTATTCTTGCAACACTCCGTACAATGTACACGTAGTTTAAGGGGGAAAGTGTTTACCGAGCCGCCCAGTGCAGTGTGCTACCCTTGCGTTACTGGAAGTTAATATCTATCGTGGTCAAGCTAGGTTACCACATTCTCTGTGCATTCATTAAACACTTCAGAATCTTCGGGAAGTGAAGATTCTGCCAATATGAATAGGTGGCGAATTGAACCACCTTTTCTCCTGGCGCCTATACGATACATCAAGAGTACATTATACTAGTACATTATAGCAGGAAACATTTGAGGGAAGAAATTTTTGTTAATCGGTAGGATTTTCTGGAGAAAACTAGGTGGGTGGGGCATGCCCAAATTTAAACTTTTGCAGGTGGCTCTGTAACCGCGAAATTCACGAACATTTCTCCCTCAAACGTTTTGCGCTATATTTTGGTACAATAATATTATAATTAGTTGTCTTAAATAGGATACATGCACATCTCAAAGTATACTGATTTCATAGTACGAGTACTAGTATTATACACATGTGCATAATTATAGATATTTCGTCATGGAGACCGCTCTCCCACTGGCACCTTCCCTAATGATAAGTACATGGAGAGCGACTGGCCCCAGGGATATGAACAACTATCACTGGTGAGCCATGGAGAGAGAGTAGCTAGTGCATGCATGGCCATTCTATGACAACAATACCTGTCGTATACACAAGGGAACTTATAAAGATAGGCCCCTGGTACACCTTATGCTGACTATCACATGTTTGAGCATGTATGTATGCTAGTTACTGCATGGTTTTCTTTCTCTCATTCTTTCTCTCTGTCCACCCCCTCCCTCTCCCTCCCTTCCTCTCTTGTCCCTCCCTTTCCCCTCCCCTCTCTCTCCCTTCCTCTCTTGTCCCTCCCTTCCCCCTCTCTCTCCCTTCCTTTCTTGTCCCTCCCTTCCCCCTCTCTCTCCCTTCCTTTCTTGTCCCTCCCTTTCCCCCTCTCTCTCCCTTCCTCTCTTGTTCCTCCCTTCCCCCCTCCCTCTCTCTCCCTCCCTCCCTCCCTCATAGACCGGCATGGCTCAGCATCATCTCCTGGGACAGATTCTTCGAAACCGCTATGTCATATCAACCAACTTTCTCAATGAAAATTACACCAGAGTTCAGGTACCGTTTCATACAATAACAAAATTTAATGACAGCGTATGTTAGCTGATATCCTTGCAATTAGCTTTAACTGTGATATCATTTCGAAGGGGTGGGTGGTGATATCAGAGTTAAGGCTTTGCTGGAGGCAATAGTATTAATAATGGCACAGTGAAATACTATAATAGCAGACCCTAGCTAGTGCAGCCATCATAATTTTGTAGACAACATTTGACATCATGGACAAGAATGCAAGCATCATTCATGATTATTCTCGACTCAGATTTGAACATGGCTTCATAACTACACGTATACGACCAATCAACACTTCCTGTGAAAAAAGCCCACATCAAAGTGGACCATACAGCTGCATTGACCTTTGATAGAATCAGCTCTTTGTACATGTACCTACTGTAGTCTTCACTAGATGCAGGTCAAGAGGATTCTATGGCTCTGCGTCGTGATGTCATTCTGTGTAATCCCAGCTATGCTGCATGCATGCACATGGCTTACGTATGATGCTATATTGCATAAATATTTTTAGTCATAATGACGTTCTCTACATATACCAGTACATGAACTTAGTGTAGCTCCCATATGCATAGGCACTTGAACATAACTCACAATTTCAACCACCATGGGTGCTTACCCGAGATATAAATTGTTATAATATGGAAGCTGCTACGTCGACCCCTTGAAGTTTGGTACATGCACGGGTGCCCACCTGGGATGGGAGTGGGTGTTTAGCTGCCATAGACACTCTGGTATAGGCTGTATGTGTAGACTACACACCCTAGCTGTGTAGACTACGGACATTCCCTATACATGTACGTAGCCTCGAATCACAAATTTTGTAATGCAAAGAGTAATTGTGCACTGAGGCTACAGCTCTGACGTACTACAGCATACATGTAGTTTATTTCAGATTAATAATGCAGAGGAATGTTGAATAACCAGACAAGTGCAGACGGTTCTAGTCTCACTAGTATAGGGATTCACTTATGCACACATATTAGAATAATATTCATAATAGAATTGATGCCTGCACTAGCCTAAGGATATTTTCTCTATAAGTTTGTGATTTGATAATGTAAGCCATAGTAATAATATTATACATGTACGTACTGTACATACATACATATGCATAATACAGTACATGTACATGCATGTCAATATTTAATGTCATGTCCTAATCAGCATGTACTCACTTAAGGCACTTGTAGAGACACTAGGAATGTTCTTGTGCATGATAGCATTTTCCTTTGAGAATTTCCCCATTGTAAGCCAATCCGCACTTGACCTTAAAATTAAATTACCCTGTGGTTACTGGCATGATCTTATTAATAATCATGGCTATGCATGAAGGCTATACTGCAGTTGCGAATTTACAATCATCCATGTACACTTGTATATATGTATAACATGAGACGCTAAGCTTGACATTCCCCGCTGTAAAACACTCTTTACATGTTGCACGTTTAATTGACCTCGAAATGAAATTATCCTATATATGATCACTTGAGACAATGGAACCCTATACTGTTGTTATTACAATTGCGAGACATGGACACATTATCTAACTGTTCAGGATTATCGGTAGTTGACCTTGGATCATCCAATGTTATGTGTGGGTTAATATTTCATATCATATAGCTGTGGTATGAGGGTAAGGTGGCTCATCTCATGTGCAGATATGTGGCTCTATAGATGGCCTTGGGGCTGGTTGAGTTATGATTTGGTTTCCTGTAGTATTGATAAGTATTTAATATGCACGAGTCTTGTTCACGTACGTATCATCCATGTCTATCCTGGGTGGTGTGTGTGTGAGATTGATTATGAGGGGACAAGTCATATTGGACTTTAAATTACTACATACATGTATACGTATACCGGAATGGTTTCTAAAACATTAAGATATGCATGAGTTTTAATTACTTATATTATGTATCATCTGCAGGCATATCCCACCTCTGTCAATACTGTACATGTCCACTAAGTATTATAATTTGACATAATTATGGAAGGATGCAATCATATCTCCTGTGGACATTCTAAACTGAGACCAATCCGCCCTTCCTCTTGCTCCATGACTTCATTACCTATTCCACAAGTCCAAGGGTATCTGTATTAACTTCCTAAAGCATTCATTGTTGGAATATTTATTGTCAGTGCCTATATACGTATTATGAGATACTAAGCTTGGACGTGTGGGTGAGCTAAGGTGGCCACGTCACAAGGATGGATTGAATAATAACTGTCTATTAACTTCCTAAAGCTAGTAAAGGCAATTTTATTGTTAATGATCCATGTCCTTGAGGCACCTACGCCTGTTACTGACAATTCCCATGGGCCGGGTTGCATGCAGTTCATCCAGTGGAAAGGAGAGAGAGAGGGTACTATATATATATTTGTTGGTAGTTGCTTAGCAACCAAAGTTTTTATAGGCAATTTGCCGGCTATGGGAAGGGGTTGGGTCATCATAAAGTAGGCCAATGATGAACAGAGGTCAACTACCAACAAAATAGTTATCTGCCAGTAATTGGGGTGCATTCGACCATGCATCTCATGCACCCCAATTACTGGCAGATAACTATTATATATAAGGATATTGTATTGTATGCATTGTTTATAGTATCCATTTTAGGGTATCAGTCATACATGTATATGCATGCATGACTGTAGTATGCCATGTATATGGAAATTATTAATTGGCTAACTCCAAAGAAATGCTCGTTTTTGTCACTATTCCCCGTACTATAATGTCATGTATGCAATGATCGAATTCAATTATTTATAGCTGCTTCACAATATGAAGGAAATAGTAATTATCCTCATTCAATGTTTCATAATATCCCTTACACAGGTTTATGTTCGTAGCACAGATGTTGATCGTACTCTGATGAGTGCTGAGGCTCAACTTTCAGGACTCTTTCCACCAAACCCTGACCAGGTACATATACAACAGATTTAGATGTACAGTAAAAGTAATAGGCATTCACTATAATTACCTTGTATAGGCACATGATGTTCCTCATCTTACTATCATGATAATTATGGGCCACTCATTGACAATAGCCTAATTGTCTTACAATGTAGTATAATTGAACCCTCAGTTCACATACAATTATACTATTCAATGCATACCATGTTGCATGAAATTGGGCAAAGTAATCTACATGTACTTGTCTGCTGAACATTGAAACTGCACTGGCCACAAGATCGCAGATCTCGAGGCATACATGTAGCTACCATAGAGCAACTGATCATGAGGCAACTGCCTCGTAAAAATATCTCAGAGGTGGGCAGAACAACTTACATTAGAAATCATAACCTAGTATGGAAATACGATGTGGACGGTAAAAAGATTCAGCCAGAAGTGGCATTTTTTCCCAAGAAAGGTATAGCCAAAACAAAGCACCATGATTGTTGGCTAACTCGTTAACGGGAAAAAGGGCATGACCTAAAATTTTTCGCCTGCGCTTTGTGCGGGCCGGGTTATCGGATCCTAACTATCTCACTAAAATTTCAATCCTATATACATGTAGCTACACCCATGACATGTAATTCTTGAGGTCAATTATATACACAGAGGAGAGCATAATAATCATGCTTTTTAAAATAATAGCAAGCTCTTGACTGGAAAGTCTATAGATAGGTAAAATATACATTATACATATTGTAGACTACACATATTAAATACACATGGTCTATGTTATCTGTGCATGGTCTGTGTATAAACCATGAAGCTTTACTCCTTGCATAGGTGTGTTTATGGTGATAGTACTCATCACAAGATGGGGTACTTGAGGTTACCATGCAGGTACATATTGACAACCCCATTTCCTGGAATTCATTAATCAGATGGTTGACCACAGATGTGCAGAAGGTCATCTACTTAAACCACAAAATGTAATCATTAGTCCAGGTAGACTTGATGTCTGGGAATGTAGTTAAGGACAGGAAGCAGTTAGCAATTAACCTGTGGTTACTTCCTTGTTGACTTCCTCCCTTGGTTCTGATCCCCTGCTGTTTTGTGTTCATTACCTAGTCCCATGATCACCAGCTGATTGATTAATTAGCTATAGGGATATCAATCATGATTAATATTACTCTGTATTCAATAATATACTTGTAAGTATATTATTATAGCGGGTTGTTTTGAGTGCAGGATAATTCCATGTCATTGCATTCCCTGCTATGCACATAGTGCTGACAGTAACGTCACGGAGCTACGTGTCCTATCATATGCTATCAATTATTAGGGTTCCTAAGGGTAACGAGATCTAAACTATAGTCATTTCCCAAAGATATTGCAGGTCATGCAGCATATATTGATATCAAAGTAGATTGTAAAGGGTACAAAATAGTTGTTCAGTTCAGGGACATAATATTACAGCCGAAGTGAAGGATACTGTAGCAAATGCCTAATATTATTTGGCTATATAGTGTGTAGCTATAGCTACATGGAACCTCTGAAATCTTGGTACAGTACGTACTGGTCTTGCTTTGTTGATCTATATGTACATGCATGTATGTTTGTAGTACATGTATGTATAGCATTATGCAAACTTATAGGTGACCTACATTCAAATTATAATATTAATGGGGGGGGGGGTTAAAGGAAAGGGTATATAGGTGAAGCATTCTATACATGTACGTGTGTACATTGATATCATGGACTTTTCCTCCGTACAGCAATTCAATGACAGCATTGCTTGGCACCCCATTCCAGTCCACACGGTGGCTAAAGACTTGGTGAGTACTAATATAGGGCATGTGTGACATTTGACTCTGTATAAATCTGAAATCAGTGCATGTGTACACATGTATGTATGTGTTAGTGTGTGTGTATGTGTGAGTCTCAAAGATTTTTTGCATCTACCTACATGTAGCTAGAAGCTTAAGAATCAATCGCCAAAATGTGGATATACCGTAAAGTCTGGTTAATAAGCGCACATGCTTATTAAGCGCATATTTTTTAATAAGCGCATGCTTCCTTCCTGTTGTTAAGTATTGTCTAATAAGCGCATGCGCCCAATAAAGACGACATCGTTCGATCAAGAGTGTTCCATGCTCTACATGGCTAGAACTAATTTACCAACCTATTTTCGGATAACCAGCTGCACGAGATCGGCTATACTCAACACTGTGATGTTCCACTGAGACGGGTTCGGACTCTTGACCTTGACTTCGAAGCGAGTTTCGCCGAAGAAGTCGGCTATTTTTCCACGGTTTTCTTCCAGCGATGGCTTCCGATCATACTCCCATGAACTATTACAGAGCTTATTCCAAGAATCGCTGTGTTCATAACTTGCTAGCTTTGTGATCGAGCGCTCGAACGTGCTGTCAGTGGGCGGGGCCAAAATTTCACTCTCTATTAAGCGCACATCGTCTAATAGGCGCATGTTTCCTTACCACCGAGAGTGATAAGCGCATGCGCTTATTAACCAGACTTTACGGTAGTGTGTTCAAATTTTGACAGCAACTAAACTGTTTAACACCAGCAGGCATTGTCTACATGATGTGTACATGCATGTAGTTAATTTGTTGAATACCATGGAGTATAATAATCGATAATGATTGATGTGCTGATGGGATTAAACTTGCTGTCAATAATGGACCGTTTAATGAGACTAATAAAATTAATTATTAGCCTATCTTTTTTGGGGGTCCCCCCAAAAGCGTTATTGCTCCATTTCCATGTCAACTGACTGATATGCATGTTGACAATCGATATACATGTAATTTCATGTATTTTTACTATGGGTGTGACATAATAGTTATTACACTATGGCAATACGTACATGTACATGCATTTACCACAGCTATTGAATGCTCATAATAACTGCCCAACATACAAAAGGCTGAGAGAAATGGATCCATTGACTGAAGAGTATCAACAGTTTGAGAGAGAGAATCAGGTACCATAAATGTCTTTGTTGTTGTCAATTGAATTGTGCACTCATTGGTCAATATTTTAATTCCTCGCTGGTGCGTAAGTTATATCACGGGCATGAGGGATGTATGGCATTTACTGCACTGGGTGCTTGCACCTAAGGTTTGAAGGCAATAGATGCCATGCATCTCAGTATGTGTGATATAACTACGTATTTTACATGTATATCCCGTGGGCATATAACTACTATGGATACATATATATAGAATACTAGGAAATAAAGAAAGACAGGCTCACCATACTCGAAATATATACATGTACAAACGGGATATACCGTATAGCACAAAATTTTCGCTAGATAAAAATTTCGCTCAATGCTCATGCTTTGTATTGGCACAAAAATTTCACCGAATTTAATTTCACCAACAGCGCTAGTTGCTCACCAGGAAGTAGTGGGTGGAGCTCTCGAATGAACACGTCATGGCCGAATATCTGGTACCGTATTCGCACGCGCGCAATCCGATCGATCTCCCTGCACGTCCCTCGCTTCTTATTTCCCTTAGTCTTCGCTTGCTGCACGCCGTTCACAGCAGCATTGGCCTCTGCGATGGCGGAAGGAGATAGCTCCACCGATAGGGGTCCGGAAGGACCGGGCAGACCCGAGGAGCAACGTGGAAGTAGGATAGTAGCGACATCATTGATTCAAGCTAGACTGCTGATTGAGAAAGATGGGGTTTGAATACCAGCTGATTGTCGATCATGAGGCACTACTAGTACAGCTTGGCAGCCACGTGTAAAAACCTGTGCATGTAAAAATTTCAGCGTGACAAAATTTTCACTCGGTAAAATAATTTGCCGAAAAAAATTTCGCCCACGACGTGCCTGGGCGAAAAAGGCGAAAATTTTCTCCAGGCGAAAATTTCCGGCTATACGGTATATGTAACTTCTCTTAAATTAGCTAATGGAGAGAAATACATGCAACACATTTGATACTCTCTTCCATTCCTATTTCTATCTTCGATCATGCCAATCCCTTAATACCACTCTGTCAAGTTAAATATTATTATGCTGAAAGTTTACTATTTCTGCAACATTAATTTTGATAATTTGGACCAGAGGAATGTACTAATAATAATTAATACTGCTTGTTTGCAGAATTTCTATAATTATCTGGCAATGAAAAGTGGTTTTGATGAAGTGAACCTGACCATTGCTGAGATTCTGCAGGATGTGCTCTTTGTAGAGGTGAGAGATTGCTGTGGTACATGTATATCTAGCCTCGTGCACCCCCAGGCCCATTCTCAGCTCCTATAGCTATAATAACTCCTTTTTTAGCACATAATATGGAGTTTTATTGTACATGTATGCATTAGCCTGCATGAGGACAGGCTAATGCAGTAATAACTTGACTTGTGACATGCCCAGTATTATACATGGAATGTCAGTAGTGCATGGGGTAACAGTCCCATTGCCTGCTCACACAATAGCATGCGTATGTATAGTGCTCTCCCCAGCATACCTAAGGCATGTCGACCCGATAAGTCTTCACTTCAGAATTCCCTTTGATGTGGGAATAGTGCTAGTTCATAAGCTTTGATGTGGCCACAGTCTCCACCCAAGCTACCGTACTCGCTCTAATTATTCGAACATTCTAATCCTTCCTAATTCGTCGAACATCTTGAATTTCAAGTTTTCTCATCCGCTCTAAATCAACCGAACGGCCACGCGGTACGGCATGGCAGGAGCTCGAGACAACTCTTCCACGTTCATCGAAGAGTGTGGCTACCACATCTTGGACAGCATATAAGAGCGGAAAGGTATATAACACAGACACAGACGGCGATCATTTTGTGATCGCTCCTGAGAGCACAGCGATACTGAGAACTCTAGAGCTGACAACGATAAACCTATAATTGGACATCGACTGCTGTTTCTTCGTTGCTATAATAGTGCTTTCTCCATTTGCACCGGATCCGTTCTATAAATTTACATTCAAACAAACCATTGCCCGAATTTATTTACTTTCTATTTAACACCGAACGGCGATATTAATGATTATTTTTGGCCGTTCGGATAATTAGAGCGAGTACGGTATGCCCTACTATCATGCCTTAAATTTTTCCTGGGGAGAACACTAATGTATATTATAATGCATTGTAAGATAATTTATATTAATTTTATTGCTGCACAGAATGTAACCATCGACAAATACTCTCCCTCATGGTTGACATCAGAAGATCTCATGCACCTCAATCGTATTAAAGATTTTATTGAGAATCTATTGGTCAATACTATGGAGAAGAGGAGGCTTGCCGCAGGTGATCATGAAGAAGAGATACATATAACAAGAGAATTCTAGAGAGAGCAAAAGAGAGAGAGGGAGAGGGAGAGTGAGAGATGGAGAGAGAGAGACGGAGAGAGTGAGGGATGCAGAGAGAGAGAGGGAGGGAGGGAGGGAGGGAAGGAGAGAGGGAGAGGAGGGAGAGAGGGAGAGGGAGAGAGAGGGAGGGAGGGAGGGAGGGAGAGAGGGAGAGAGAGGGAGGGAGGGAGGGAGGGAGAGGATAGTTTATGAATGGATGTGTAGAAAATTTTCAACCAAAATTTCCAACTCATTATTTACTATCTGCTTACTTTTGCAGGTCCTTGGCTTCAGAAGATCCTAGGAGATATGAAAGGCAAAGCCAATGGGACTCTGGATCAAGCAAAACTATTTCTCTACTCAGCTGTAAGTTATACTAGAAGTACACGTGGTGCGAAATAGTGCCTCATGCGAGAAAAGGAAATAATAATTATTATAGTGGGCATGCATGTGTAGCTGCATGGCAGCTAGTACAATTGCTCTGCTTGCCTAATACTTTAATATAAGTACAATAATTTATATTATGGTCAATGACTTATAATATTACTGTGAAGGCTACAGTCTATTTGGATGACTATGAAAGATTTACACTATGAAAGACTTACTATATCACTCGTCCCTCACTAAAGTATCACACCACTGGCGTACACTACCCAATGCATTATCGACCTCGGACACATATATATACATCGTGATATCGACAAACTGTGTATGCTCCATATTATTGCATATTGGGGTGCCGGCATGAGCCGGTTGACCCTGATGTGACCTCCACCTGCCATGTGCTTGACTGAATAGGGAAATTCCCCTAGAGTATGAGCTTGCCAAAGAAAGCGAACTGAGAGAATAGCTGTATGTCATTGATGCTCCATGATCTCATCTACACTACGTTCGAATTCTGGATCCCAACAACCTTTCATGCGAGCTAAACATTTTGAAACAGTCTTCATGATCATCTCATAGATTGGCCGAATTTATTTTTGTTGATTGGGACTTGGGATGTACCGTATAGCGGGAAATTTTCGAGGGATAAAATCTTCACGAATTTCGCGATTTTACAGCCACCCACGAAAGTTTTCTCCGTGAAATTTTACTCATGCCACACCCATTATGCGATCAGTTTAACATTCCGTGAAATTTTTCTCCACGAAATGCTCCCTTCCTAATCAATCCTCGAAAGTTTTCTCCCTCGAAATTTTCCCGCTATACGGTAATTATAAGTCTGGAGTGATCATTCACTGGATAGATTCCTAGCATAAGTTAGTAATGAGTACAAACAAGCGTCTATTAAGTATAAGCCCTGGGTACAAATTTAATGAGCGATACTGAAAATAATTGAATTTAACACAATAATTACTATACTATAGCCAATTACAAGGTATTTGCATAGTTACAAGAGTACTATAGCATACTTCTTAGTGGTTATTGAAATTGTTTCAGCATGATGCTACTGTTGTTGTGATGATGAATGCCCTTGGTGTGTGGGATGGGACGCAGCCACCTTATGCGGCAGCCTTCTTCCTTGAACTCTACTCCGATCGGGACAAGTAAGCATCATGCACTTTAACCAAGCTGAGCTGGCTATTACTGTAGTTCTTCTAATTAAAAATTTGGCATGAAAATAATAGTATTATTATTGCTTGAGCTTTGCTGAATTTTTAGAAATTAATATTTAATGTTCAATCCGCATGCATGGGTTCTTACCCAGGAGTGCAGGATACTACGGTATGTATGTATATACATATTATTATTATGTCATGCCATGTATCTTAATAATTGTAGAAATTATTTTGTGAAGTTATTTTATCGAAGAGATCCTGACTCAGAGGTGGTGGAGCAGCTAAATGCTACTTCCACCTTGACACTAGAGGATTTTGAAAAGTAAATACATCATGTACATGTACAATGTACCTATATACGTACGTGTTTATGCTTATAGAATGCAAGCCAAAAGAATAGTTATGATTCTAACTGTGGCACGATTTTCTGGTAAAGGTCGTCATACTCCACATTAAGAAAAATCCTAGAACCCGAATTTTCTTTGCATTTTATTAGCATAAGCACCGTAGTATAATGTCTCATTTCCCATGTATGTAGCCTTGTAGCCCCTCTTATTCCAATGGACTGGAAAAAGGAGTGTAACATTTCAACGTCTGACCCTACCACTCCATGTCCCTCTACAGAAGCTCCTTCTTCTCACTCACAGAGTAAGTAACCAGATACTTTACCACCCCTTTTGATTATCACATTACATGTAATTTAATTCTTGGAAATAGTTGTGGATAATTATTATTATAGATATAGATTCTATGCTAATGTGTGAAGAAGTTTAATGAGATGCAAATGATATTCAGCGCCCTTTCATGCCAGGTCCTGTCACGCCCATGGGTGGCAATAATTATATTATTGCACTCTATGGAAGTAGTGTGCATTTCAAGGCTCCACAGAGCTTCAAGGTCGGTACCAAAGAACGGCACTATAATATGGCACTCTAGGGTGCCATACAGTATGTATATAGCTGAGGTGCTTTTTTGAGAGAGCCACTATTTGCTTGGCTAGCGTGATAAATGCATGCTACTCTCATAGAGTGCAATACATTCAAATCCCACCAATTGGCAGGAGCCTGGTCAGAACTTCCTGAAAGGGCACTGAATATCATTAAATTTGTATCACATTAAATTCCTTCATATATACATTATAGTGTAGAATCCATGTACATATATTATGCAATCTGGTATGACGGGGAAATAGCATTGTGCATGATGAGCCTATAATTCTTATTATAGACTGTGCTTATTTTGTAGCCTCGTTCCCAGGCTCTCCCCCTCCTCTTTATTTTATACGCGCGATTTTATTTACGCGAAATTATTTGCGTAAATAAAATTGTGCATATAAAATAAAGAGGAGGGGGAGAGCCTGGGAACGAGGCTACTTATTTTTTGTATGATCATTATTAACTCTCTCTCTCTCCACTCCCCCCCCCCCCCCCCCCAATGTTTTTCCATTAATGCACACATGTACAGTGATCATCATTATTCTAGCAGTGCTCTTGTGTCTCTCACTCATCGCCTTGATAGTAGTCATATCAATCTTGTTGGGACTGCTTATTCGAGTGAAACGATTTCACTATCACAAAATGACTAGTGATGTTGGTGGTGTTGTCAAAACATGATGTGTACAATTACTGTCATGACATTCTATAATAACAAATACAATTTTTTACGTTTATACCACAGTTGTACAATACTAAATTACCGGTATAATACTGTAGGAGAAATTAAAAACGGATCGACGTTTATCGATGGCCATGAAAGGTAAAACTTAGTTGTCCTGAACGACCCTTTACCTTCACGATTCTGCTGAGAGGGGCTGGGATGTGAACTGCTCCACCGCAACCGTTATGCTGCTATTGTCTTTCTTAGCGATCTTATTCCTTCGTGTGTCTCAGGCTCTTGCGGATGATCTGATGGCCTCACTTTGGAGCTGGCGTCTGTGGTTAGTTTGAATTCATGATCAGTGCGTACTTGAATGATATAATAATTATAGACACCAATAACAAACTGATATCATGATACTATAAAGTCTGTACATAATCTATGATCATGATCCATGGAGGTGATATCTGTTGGCGGTATTAAATTATAATGGTATAATCTAACTGGACATGACAATCTACTGTCTCAGATAATATAATATTTATTATATAGTAGCTACGTATACGTAGCATCAAAATTTTAATAGAATGACCTTGGCACTATCGATACATGTATTGATCACTCATGCACGACTGCACTTAGCTATAGATACATACGAGTACTGCATGTACACACAACTTGTATCACTGAGAAATTTTCTGGTTGAAGAGCTAGTGTATAGTATTGCGTAATAATATACTACTGTATTCTATGCTAGGTATTTCGTCACAGAGACCGTTCACCAACTGGTACATTCCCAAAGGACCACTACACAGAGAGTGACTGCCATGGCCTCAGGGATATGGGCAGCTATCAGAGGTAGCCACCATGCATTTGGAATATTCTTGTACCTTTAAGCATGCAGAGTACAACCCCACACATGCATGCATACATGCCTGACATGCCATAATGTTATTAACATTCCTAAGCCACCTCAGTACATTTTAGTCCTGCAACCCTCTTCCACCACCCACCCACCCACCTCCCTCTCTCCTCACAGACTGGCATGGCTCAGCAGCATCAATTAGGAGAGATTCTTAGAGATCGCTATGTTACAACATCGTTTCCTGGCTTCCTTAATGGAAACTACACTAGAAAGCAGGTAGCTATTATTATTATTATGTTCCACTGTACAAGGAGTTCAATGATGCATATTATTCTTTGATATGTATAGCATACATAGAGCCAACATATAATATTATGAATTATTTACTATCAATAATTTGATAGGTTTATGTTCGTAGCACAGATGTTGATCGTACTCTGATGAGTGCTGAGGCTCAACTTTCAGGACTCTTTCCACCAAATCCTGACCAGGTACAAAACCTATACCTGTATACTCCAACTTTCTCTATTAAACCTGATTACCAATAGGTAGTACTGTACTTTTAAAAGCCCCAACGATTTGGAAAATTGCTCTCTTCTGTTCCGCTTAGTACATATTCGAGATATTAATCAAGTATCTCTTTATGTTATCCAAACATTACCAGGCTTATGAATGCAATAGCATGTATTACAGGAAGTGTAGCTACCATTTCCAGTCAGTGAATCTGATATGCATGCAATCTGATGCAGCTTGTTTCCCTATTATACAAAGCCACTGATAGTAATTCTTTGAATTTTAAGTAGCTAGCAGAGTTTGCATATTGATCAATTAGCTAGCTAGGCCATCATTCCTTCGATCTAAGACTAAATTTTGAGTAATCATGCATGCCGATGTTGTTTTAAACAAGGAAAATAGCTTGTAGCTAATTATAGCATCTTCTATTCTACTACCTACAGCAATTCAATGAGAACATTCTATGGCAGCCAATTCCAATTCACACCGTGGCAAAGGATCAAGATCTGGTGAAGCTAAATTTATACCATAGTGTTCTGGGTAAGTGCCCATGGGCACTTAAATAACTCGTGATTTTGGCCCGCGTGGGCACTTACCTGGAATCAAAATCCCATACGTTTGTATAGAAGCTGCTACGTGTACAGTGGCCCCATGAAATGCGGTACATATGGGCGCTTGCCCGGTACTATTACAAAAAACACAGCGAAAATAAGGGATGTTTGTAAATTTTTTACTATAGAAACATGGGTGACTATGTCACCTTTCAACATCCGGGTGTAAATTTAATTATTACCAAACACCCTTATTTTTACTGTGAAATGGCCTACATGTACACACCAAAATTATCCATCTCTGGGCATAAGTCAGTTCCAGATTGGACTTCGGGTGCCAACGAGCAACACTATATACCTGTGAATGCATTCATGCGTGTTCCAACTGACTCTAACTACTGCTATAATATACATCAGCTCACACACTAATATAATTTGGTAGCAGTTACCAAAGCAACATAATTTTCAACCACAAATTGTGGGATAGTTGGAGGTGCTAGAGGGCTATCAGTATGTTAACGGGTCAGTAGTGACTGCTACCAAAATAGTTAGATGTTGGTTGTGCAATTCTACTCGCGGCTTCGGTGCTTCGTAGAATATGCAAAACCAATATCTAACTATCATAATATAGTGCATCTGTATAGTGCCCAGTCTTTGTGGACTAGGCGTGCATGTGTGTCTGACCTCATCACATGAACACAGGTCAAACTAGAGCGCTGTAGAGCACATACCCCGCATGCACATTGCGCAGTCTATAGAATTGCTTTGTGTGCATGGCTATAATTTTGCGAACTTCAGAAAATTAGTGGAAATACTGCTTAATTGTACAATGTCATAGCTACCGGAGGTCCCGGTGACAAAAGCACTCTCTCTGTACTGGACTAGATCTAGACTAATAGGAGATATGAACTGATACATTCAATAGTCTGTTGTAATAGTATAGCCGTCTTACATTATGTTTTGGTTCCATAGGGCTGCAGATTTCAGCTCTGTCAGCGGATTCGGATGGAGTATAGATTTCAAGAACATTATTAACTTTGACGATCTTTACCAGTCATAATATTATTCTTGGCTACTTAGTTGTGCGCATGAGCAGACAACACAATGGGCATGCATATTAATATTATGCATTGAGTATAGTAGGCACTGTCGATAGGCGTGGCTACGTTAGCCAACAAAAAAAGGCACTATTAATTTTGTGACGCCCGAGGACCGTGTCCATCGATTTGACGCATACTGAAGCCAGTTTTTCGCCGAATTCTATTGATTCGTTGTGCCTACGAGTTACTTAGATGCCTACATCTCGAGATATGGCGATTTTTGTGCTCACGACGACGACACGACCGATTACTTTACCCCTTGCGCGTGCGCGCGGGGTAATTAGCACATTATGTAAATCATGTAGCTATATACTGTTTAACTCACTATCCTGTGAATTTTGTTTGGTTGAACTAAATTAAATATCACATTCTTGGTTCCAATTACTGGTGGTGAGATTTTATTTCAAGGCCTAGCTGGTTCGGTGCAGCGACAATTCTATAGTATAGCTAGCTACCTTGACAAAGTGCTATATTGTAAAACTATTGCTCTTGTCTTGTAGGTAGAGAGGATTGTACCACTCTTGCTGGTAATAGTAGACACCAAAATGCAGATCAGGACGACTCTTGATTGCCTTAGCCACTGCACCTGTATGTGATCATTGTTCCAAAATTAATAATATTTAGGGAATATATAACAGGTATCAAATAATATACCAACAAGGTCCAAGTGTGGTCCAGTGTCTACAGAGTTCCAGTTCCAAGCTAAAGCTGTCGCAGATGGCCAGTTAGTAAATCCGTCACAGTACTTTGAAATCAAGGTTACATACCTACAGAATAACACCACAACATCGTAATACCATCTATCTAGTCAGTATTTCTATGACCAAAAACTGACATACTTAGCTCCAGAAGCTTCAATAATATCAGCCCACTGCTCTGGATCTAACAGCTCGGCCTTGCATGAACATTGGAGCAAAATCTTCATAACTAAATCCAGGTGGATAGTTGTCCTGCATGAACTTCACTACATCAGAACTCTTTCTGGTTACATAATTGTACACAAACCACTCGTTGCCAATACCAGGCACTGCATAGAGTCCCCAGCTGATGAAGATCCCAAATTTAGCTTCGTCAAACCATGATGGAAGTGGCCTAGTGTCCAGAGAGTCCCAGATTGGTTCATACCTAGTGTCACACTCCACCAGTGGCCAGGAAAGAGATGAGATCACTACCAAACAAGCTAAGAGCTAGGGTAGCCGTTGACATTGTGATCTGATGTTGCACTAAATATTTATCTCAAATTCTGGTTACCTGATAAGGCTATGGATATGATTAATAAACGTCAGTATTCATGCAATTCATGCTGCATAATTATGAGGTAAACTAGGACTTTGAATCAGCTATAGTATTCTTTGAACATGCATGGCTAACTCACCTCTATTACAATACTATGTAGATACAAAGAATAATCTTTGTTCTCCAGTCTAGTCTGAGCCTGACATATCTACTTAAGACATGACACTGGCCACTAAGGGAATAGGCTAAATACTCAACCTGGAAGCATAGAACAGCACCTAAACAGCTATAGTTAAACTCACCAACTTGCCTGACATCTAGTATGTGATTTCTACTAGCTAGCTGGGGCAATAATATAAATCATTCCAGCATTGCAGCACCTCCGAGATAGGGACAACCTCTCAACAAAGGACAAGATTCCTGCCCCCAATTAATGTGTCCATTATTAGGAGATTCCACTATAAAATTAATAATAACCTTTTCTATTGATACTGGAGTTTATACTGAGTATGTAGCTAGTGGCCTAAGCTGGATGCACATCTCTGATACAATGCAATTACTAGAAGCAAAAATTAAATAATTATTACTGTCACCTCTGATAATCCTCTGTCTGACCCAATGAAACACAACTTAAGCAAGATTAATGAGTTATTATTTTACAAGTTATAGTACAAACATTATCATTACTTAAGCTCAGCTATTAGAAAATCTGTATCCAGTAACAAAAATCAAGTATTAAGGGCAAAATATGTAATAGCATGATATATTATTATTGAACCTGTAAGGTAGAATATCACGAGTTGTCAAGGCCAACTATTGCACGAGTGCCGTAGGCACGAGTATAATACGTTGCCTTGACAATGAGTGATATTCTGCCTTACAGGTTTGATAATGTATTTATCATAATATTTAATATGCCTCTATAGTCTATGCATATCCATGGTTATTGTTATGTTATATACCCTGAGGTGGCGTGCGATAACCCTGTGCGATATGGAAAATATCACTACAGTAGGAAGCGGATCAAATTGTGTAATTTCTAGAACTATCAAGTATTTTAGGCATATGATATTATTATAATAATCATGCTGAACTCAACAATTTTACATGTATAGACTTTCAAGTCATTCACATAATGTCTTCTTATTTGGTGGGGGGTTGGACATTCTCAAACTTAAACACCCACGCCCACCTCAGTTCAGTATCGAGGGGTAGAGGTGGCATGGAGATCTCAATAGTGTCGTTTGTATAAGTCTTCCAGGATACTTCACCATCATAGCCAACCATAGAAACCTTTGAACTACTTCCCACTATTAAATGAAGCATCACCTTGGATTGGTATTTCTGAGTAAGAGTGCCATACACAGCTCCTGTATCTGGACGATAGGTATACCTGGATATAGTAAGAAATGATGCAAGATCACAATTTTGAATTTTGTTTGATGAAATGTATTTGACATACCAAAAATTATTATTCAGAGTGTCATTCTGATAATTTTGCCAGGGCTTTGTCTTGTAGATTGCTTCACCATTGATGCTTAACCAACTTCCTACACCCATGCCACAATGAGGACTACCGTAAATATAATTGCTCATGTAGTTAGCTGGCCAATCATAAGTTAAGTGTTATAGCTACTAACCCATCTGACGAAGTCTCTCCTCAAAGATTGGAATTATCCTACCATCAGCTGTGGCTCCAATATTCACGATGAGATTTCCACCACAACTGCATCAAGTTCATGATCTATGCATGGGCCGCATATTCTTTACCTTCACTTACCTTACAGTAGAGACTAACTGCCATATCAGGTTCTCAATGGTGAGGAAGTCAGTAAACTTAGTGTTGCGACGATAGCCCCATGTCCCTCTGTCCATTGTCGTTCCACTTTCATACTTGTGCTTTTGCAAAACAGCTGCGTATAGTAATTGATGCATCATTAAAATTCTGATTTCACGTTTAAACATTTAGCTAGCTCTGGTCTACAATTAAGCTCACTTGGATGATATCTGTCAGAACAGTCAAAGTAGTCACCATGTTGACATCTCACATTTCCCCAGCGATCATTGACAACAATTGTATCCTTCACAGGGCTGTAGTTATGTAGGATGAACAGTATTCAAATACACTCATTATTATAATATGTATGTATTAGCATTATCTTGATAAGTCTAAACAGCCATAAAATATGTACCTGTCATTGTAGAGCCATGCCAAAAACTCGGTACTGTTCCAGTAAGTATAGTTGGCCTCCCATTCACCATCGGCATAAATCACCTCTGGTTCATAGTTCATGATCAGTTCACGTAGTTGAGGCTGGCTCACCTCCTGTGCACATGCACAGTCACACAGAATCCAATTGCAAATAATACATTATTATTATCATATTTCAGTTAACTTTATTGGAATACATTGCTTAGCTTGAGATGTGCATACTGGCAAGCACCCCATACATGCAGTACAATACTTTAGCTAGGTATTTTGTGTAGAAGGTTGTTTTTTACTACAGTAAGTGTTCCATGCGACATGTACTATACAATCTACGGGCAGTATAATATGATTACCTCGACATAATACTGTGTTTTGTAGCCATTGCTCTTGTCTTGTAGGTAGAGAGGATGGTACCACTCAAAATGGGAAAAGTAGACACCAAAATGCAGATCAGGACGACTCTTGATTGCCTTAGCCACTGCACCTGTATATGATCATTATTCCAAAATTAATGACGTTTGTAAGTATAAAATTTAATATACCAACAAGGTCCAAGTGTGGCCCAGTGTCTACAGAGTTCCAGTTCCAAGAAGTGGCAGATGGCCAGTTAGTCCACCCACTGTGATGCTTTGTGATCAACGTCATATACCTACAGAATAATATACTATGATCCAATAGCTACACATGCAGTGTACGTAGTAAGTTGCAGCAGTCCTATGACAATGACTTGACGTACTTGGCTCCAGAAGCTTCAATGATATCAGCCCACTGATCTGGGTCAAACAACTCGGCCTTGAACATTGGAGCAAAATCTTCATAACTGAAATTGGGTGGATAGTTGTCCTGCATGAACTTAACAATATCAGGATTTCCTGACTTCCAGTTGTGCCAGAACCACTCATTTCCATAGGCAGGCACTGCAAAGAGACCCCAGCTGATGAACACACCAAATTTAGCTTCATCAAACCATGATGGGAGTGGTCTAGTGTCCAGAGAATCCCAATTTGGCTTGTACCTAGTGTCACATTTCACCAGTGGCCAGGAAAGGGATGAGATCACTACCAGACTGGCTAAGAAGGTAGCTGCCGACATTATTTTGGTGTAGCACTAAATATTTCTAGTCACCTGACAAGGTTATGATTATGATTAAATATTCATACAATGTATACAAAGCCTAAAAATGTGTTTTTAATCTTAAGGACTTTGAACTGGTAAATTTTTTTACATACAGTTTATTTTTTTAATTCGTTATACTTATTGCAGTGTAATTTACACTGTGACAAAATTGCAGACTATAAATTTTATTTTTAAATTTACTTATTGCATTCCTGTCTATTCTAACACTTAATCCTCTGCCTGACCCAAAGGAACACAAATAAGAGGGGCAAAGATGATTGTGTGTGATTCTGTGAACCACATATTGATACTGTTTTAATAAACTCATCTGTTAGTAATCTGACTAAGTATATCCAAACAAAGTCATTACCAGAACAACGACAACAACAGACGGACAAATCGATTACTTTACCCCTTCAAATGTGTGCGGGGTAATTAATACTCGTGCAAAAAGGATGGTAAACGTTCTTGTAGTACAGAATGTATTGTGCATATTATGCTGAACTCAACAGTTTTATGTGTATAATCTTCAAAGTCATTTACAATATGTCCTCTTCTTTACTTGGAGTTGATGGAAGGACATTCTCAAACTTAAACACCCACGCCTACCTCAGTTCAGTATCAAGGGGTAGAGGTACGGTGGCATGGAGATCTCAACAGTGCTGTTTGGATAAGTCTTCCAAGATACTTCACCATCATAGCCAAGCAGAGAAACCTTTCTCATCTTCACATTCCCAAGTATCACATTAAACAGATATTTCTGAGTGAGAGTGCCATACACAGCTCCTGTATCTGGATGATAGGTGTACCTGGGAAGAAGTATACATGATTAAAAACTTTCGTTAATAAAAGGTTGACCCATACCAAAAATTATTGTTTAGAGTGTCATTCTGATAATGCCAGGGCTTTGTCTTGTAGATAGCTTCACCACTGATACTTAACCAACTTCCTATAAAAACATCACAGTGAATAGTATAGACATGTATAAGGTATGTAGCTATTGTACTCACCCATCTGACTCTGACGGAGTCTCTCTTCAAAAATTGGAATGATCCTGCCATCAGCTGTGATTCCAATGTTCACAAGAAGGTTTCCACCACAATTGCATAAATTTAAGATTCACACATACACCATACATACACCCTTACCTTCACTTACTTTACAATGGAGACTAACAGCCATATCAGGCTCTCAATGATCAGAAAATCAGTAGTAAAGTTAGTGTTGCGACGATAGCCCCATGAAAGTTTGTCAAGTGTTGCTCCACTCTCATACTTGTGCTTTTGCAGAACAGCTGCATATACAATTCAGTTCATTTATACTCCTTTGGCACCCTGTGAATAACTCTATAGCTCCAATCTATAGACTCACTTGGGTGATATCTGTCCGAGCAGTCATATTAGTCACCATGTTCATATCTAACATGTCCCCAGTGATCGTTAACAACAACCGTATCCTTCACCGGGCTGCATGCAGTTGTGTAGACTGATTTAAAATCATAAAAATTTAATAATGAAGGCATTAGATAAGTAAAAGGTCTAGTACACACATTCGACTGGAGTGGTATGTGGTACTGGTCAAAAAATTACGTAATATAAGTATAGACCCAGTCCACATGCCTGTCATTATAGAGCCATACCAAAAACTCAGTACTGTTCCAGTAATTGTAGTCAGCATCCCATTCTCCATCGGAATAAATCACCTCTGGTTGATAGATCATGACCAGCTCACGTGGCTGAGGCTGGCTCACCTCCTATACACATAAAGTCATGCATGCACACATGCATGTACAGAGTCACAGGAGTGTCAGTGCCTTAATTTCAATACACAGCTCACTTGGCACACCCAGCTTGGTTGTTAGACATGCATGTTTACACTTAATAATAAATACCTGAGATATTTAGTACAAATCTCTACCCTCATAGCTTATGATTTGCTGTATAGTTTGCCTAAAAATAGGCAAACTATACAGCAAATCATAAGCTATGAGGGCAGAGATTTGTACTAAAGATCTCAAGTATTTATTTTGCTCCCATAATTATGTGTTTCAAACTAATGCATGGCCAGTGCTTGCAACCTAGCTACAGTATGGATAGCTACCTTGACATAATTATATTGTGTTTTATAGCCGTTGGTCTAGTCTTGGATATAGAGAGGATGGTACCACTCAAACTGGGAAAAGTAAATACCAAAATGCAGATCAGGACGAGTCCCAATAGCCTTAGCCACAGTACCTGAGGTGTGTGATTGTATAATTTGTGCTCTGTCACAACAGCCAGCTCAGGGTACTAGACATGCACCTTACTTATAACTTAGTCTCATGCGCCAGCCCCTCCTATAATACTCTTTTTGAGTGGAAGGGGCTGGCATGCGAGATCATGTATACCCATTCATACCAACAAGTGGTCCAGTGTCTCGAGAGTTCCAGTTCCAAGATGTGTCAGATGGCCAGTTAGTCCATCCACTGTGAAACTTTGTAATCAAAGTCACATACCTATACATCATCACGTATCATGGACCAATAACCACGTGCACACAGTGTACAATGATAATAAATTTTATGACAAACAACTTGCAAATATAAACATACTTAGCTCCAGAAGCTTCAATAATATCAACCCACTGTTCTGGATCTAACAGCTTGGCCTTGAACATTGGAGCAAAATCATTGTAACTAGCTAAATCCTGGTGAATAGTTGTCCTCCATAAATTTCACAAGGTCAGGATTCTGTCTGGTCTTCCAGTTGTACCAAAACCACTCATTGCCATATCCAGGCACTGCAAAGAGACCCCAACTGATGAAGATGCCAAATTTAGCTTCGTCAAACCATGCATATGATGGGAGTGGCCTAGTATCCAGAGAGTCCCAGTTTGGTTTATACCTAGTATCATACTCCACCAGTGGCCAGGAAAGAATAATTATGAGTATTAAGAATTTGCAAAAGTCATGTTTTTTTTCAAGCTACTGTGCACAAGAAGCAGAAAAAAAATTGTCTGGAAAATAGCACATAATGTAGTACACCCCTTATTCTCCTAGCAGTGTGATTAGGGGTAGGTAAATTATGCCAGCATAATTTTGAGCATAATAGGTGTGTGTAAGCATTTGAGAATTATGCTAGCATTATAGGCATCAACTGGCATAATTTTGAGAATTTTAGGGAACACAATTGCAAGTAGCTGTTAATTGACCTCTGTTACAATGCTTGGACTACATATTATGGACTTGTAAAGGGTTGATCAACCCACATTTGAACCCGAACACACGTAAAATTGAAATTGCTGCACTCTATGATAGTGTAACTGAGTCTCCTCATGGTTTTTGTTAACATTACAGTCGGTTCAACTTGAGCATAATGGGCAATGTATTGGGAATTATAGGTGCATTTCTGGAGCATTATTATATAGGATTTTTTGAGCATTTGAGAATAGCATTATAGGCCAAAAAATTAGCATAATTTACCTACCCCTAAGTGTGATGCACTGAAAAGCTAGTGTAGCTACACTAATATACGGTGGCCCAGAAGGTCACTCGAGATTGAACATTGGCCTTTCGATTGTGCTAAGAGATTGCACATTGGCGATTCGAACCTCGAATCTCCAATCTCCAATCTCTTAGGACACCGTGCTAAGAGATTGCACATTGGCGATTCGAACCTCGAATCTCCAATCTCCAATCTCTTAGGACATCATGCTAAGAGATTGCACATTGGGGATTCGAACCTCGAATCTCTTAGGACACCATACTAAGAGATTGCACATTGGCGATTAGAACCTCGAATCTCCAATCTCTTAGGACACCTTTTCTAAGAGAATACACATTGCAAGCCTCGTTCCCAGGCCTCCGAGAGAGCCTGGGGACTACGTAGATGAGGCTAGCATATTGCGAACCTCAAATCTCCAATCTCTTAGGACACTGTGCTAAGAGATTGCACGTTGGCGATTCGAACCTCGAACCTCCAATCTCTTAGGACACCGTGCTAAGAGATTGCACATTGGCAATTAGCTTACTATTATACGCAGGCTGGCGCGTGCCATCCGCCATGGCGCCACTTGTGGCAAGGGGTGTGGCCATTATCGAATGTGCGTGGACCGTTTCCTTATGCCAGAATTATGTATGGTGGAATAGCACAGGCTACGTGCTAGTCTCGTGTATATTAAACTCCTTCTCCTGCTCTGGATGGAATCGTGTACAGCTATGGTACAACCAGAGGATCACATGCGCGCATGCGCGATTAAAGACCGTGTGATGAGGGAAATCCCCAGCCGCGCCTACCTAGCTCGAATCGCCAATGTGCAATCTCTTAGCGATATAATGCATGATTTGCGATCTGTAATTCCCTTCTATGTGTTACTGTAAGACTTACTGTATGGCAATAATTTGTACAAATTTGTGGTATATTAATGACACAACTGCCTGATCCATGCTTCCAGTCTGTGGTCAATGCCAGATCATATTAGATGTAATTAATGACTCAGCAATGATCATGACTCTTATCTCCATACAGATAGCTATCTCAGAGTTCCTATCTGAGACTTACAAATGGAAAATATCTTTACAGCCACAACATAATACGTCTCCATGTGTCCCTCCCCTGTCTCTCTGGAAAATCCTTACAAATGGAAAATATCCTTACACTAAACCGTGCAATGTACCTCTCCGTGTGTCCCTCCCCTGTCTGTCTGGAAAATCCTTACAAATGGAAAATATCCTTACACTAAACCGTGCAACATACCTCTCCGTGTGTCCCTCCCCTGTCTCTCTGGAAAATCCTTACAAATGGAAAATATCCTTACAATCAACCATGCAATGTATTTCTCCGTGTGTCCCTCCCCTGTCTGTCTGGAAAATCCTTACAAATGGAAAATATCCTTACAACCACAATATACCTCTCCATATGTCCCTCCCCTGTCTGTCTGGAAAATCCTTACAAATGGAAAATATCCTTACACTAAACCGTGCAATATACCTCTCCGTGTGTCCCTCCCCTGTCTCTCTGGAAAATCCTTACAAATGGAAAATATCCTTACAATCAACCGTGCAATGTACTTCTCCGTGTGTCCCTCCCCTGTCTCTCTGGAAAATCCTTACAAATGGAAAATATCCTTACAATCAACCGTGCAATGTATTTCTCCGTGTGTCCCTCCCCTGTCTGTCTGGAAAATCCTTACAAATGGAAAATATCCTTACACTAAACCGTGCAATATACCTCTCCGTGTGTCCCTCCCCTGTCTCTCTGGAAAATCCTTACAAAATTAATGGAAAATATCCTTACAATCAACCGTGCAATGTACTTCTCCGTGTGTCCCTCCCCTGTCTCTCTGGAAAATCCTTACAAATGGAAAATATCCTTACAATCAACCGTGCAATGTATTTCTCCGTGTGTCCCTCCCCTGTCTGTCTGGCAAATCCTTACAAATGGAAAATATCCTTACAACCACAATATACCTCTCCGAGCCGTGTGTCCCTCCCCTGTCTCTCTGGAAAATCCTTACAAATGGAAAATATCCTTACAACCACAATATACCTCTCCGAGCCGTGTGTCCCTCCCCTGTCTCTCTGGAAAATCCTTACAAATGGAAAATATCCTTACAATCAACCGTGCAATGTACTTCTCCATGTGTCCCTCCCCTGTCTGTCTGGAAAATCCTTACAAATGGAAAATATCCTTACACTAAACCGTGCAATATACCTCTCCGTGTGTCCCTCCCCTGTCTCTCTGGAAAATCCTTACAAATGGAAAATATCCTTACAATCAACCGTGCAATGTACTTCTCCGTGTGTCCCTCCCCTGTCCGTCTGGAAAATCCTTACAAATGGAAAATATCCTTACACTAAACCGTGCAACATACCTCTCCGTGTGTCCCTCCCCTGTCTCTCTGGAAAATCCTTACAAATGGAAAATATCCTTACAATCAACTGTGCAATGTATTTCTCCGTGTGTCCCTCCCCTGTCTGTCTGGAAAATATCCTTACAACCACAATATACCTCTCTGTGTGTCCCTCCCCTGTCTCTCTGGAAAATCCTTACAAATGGAAAATATCCTTACAACCAACCGCGCAACTTAGCTATATACATCCCTCCCCTTCACTGTCCTTAAATCGATCTGAGAGATTCTTATAATTACAAAATAATGGAAAAAAATATGGAGGAAATTCTTTATAAGGGACAGCTCGGTGCGCATGAGTGTCACTTTATACGTACATTATGACAATAATAATTATTATTATTATGGAGGTATCTATACATGTAATGTATTATTATTATCATGTCCATCTAATGACCATGCATTGCGATTTGGAAATTGTTTTATAACTTCAGTAATAATAATAATAATTTGGCCCATGTGCTGTACATAATGATAATAGCTATTACTATAGGGTGATGTAAATCATCGAGGGGGCAAGCCTTTGCTCACAGCATATGGACTCATGGACTGGACTGTGGATTGAGATTTGGATTCGTTTTGGACTGATGCTCAGTTGAATGACGACCATTTCCAACAAAAACTCCCTTGGAGGCCATAGACTTTGGATAGAATGTATTAAGGATCTGCTTGTTGTAATTCATGTAGAGGTAGAGCTGATTATTTCCCTTAGAAAATTGGTGAGGGGTGCATCTCCTCGAAGGACGTCGGGCATCAAGTTATGACTCGGATGCAGCCAAAGATAGTTTCGTCCCCAGCCTCCTTTCAAACATGTGGGGTTGGGGACGAGACTATTAAAGCCAAAGATTATCACAGATTTAATGAACATAGCTTTACAACTGAGAGATTATAGGCCAGTGTAGCTTCAAATGCAGGCTCACTTTCGAGGAGGAGCCTGGGTTGGAGGCTATTAAAGGCTAAGGTAGACGCCTGTCCATCTAGATCAAGTTCCTACATGCAGACCATTTAGTCAGTGACGTGTGTCCTATAATATAGACTTATCCCGACTGAGTCTCCACATTTTCCGGCACTCTAGACACTGCGTAAACTAAAACGTGGTGATATTGAAATTCATTCCGAGCCTAAGGAGATGCAGTTGGTCACATCCCTCACCGATTTTTAAAGGTAAATGTTCACTTCTACTTCTAGCGGCCAGCTCCTTGTGACTAGCTTGCATTGTCTTCTATCCGCAGTCTCTTGGAAATGGTCGTCATTGAACTGAGCATCAGTCCAAGTCCACAGTCCAGTCCATGAGTCCAGAGTCCAGGTTTACCTTACCTTAAGGTACCATTTAATTGCGTGGGCGTGAGCGTCAGGAATGGCTAATTCAATTAGCGAATCGTGAAGGGGCGTGGCCGAAGAGGCCATACGAGTGCTTTTGGTCGAAGGTGGGCGTGTCCAGAATCGGCCAGGGATGATTATGCGCGTGTAATTAGCGACCGGAAGTGGCCCCTGAAGAAAAGGCCGGTAATTGCCCACATCAAAGCAAGATCAAAGCATTCTTTCTTAACTATTAACCGCAACGACAAAAAAAAAAAAAAAAAAAAAGCTTATTAGGCCTAATTAAGCATGTGGGCGTGTTCCTGGCACTGTGTGGAGTGTGTGCGTGTGCGTTAATGCAGGTTTTATTGCTTCCGATTGGGCGTGGCTTCACGGGTCAGTGCTTGGACATCGGCGCCTGGGACTTGGCCTCGGCGATAGGTGGGCGTGTCCCGGAAGCGGTGGTGACCTTTGAACCCCGCGAGGAGGCTTTGGGGGCGTGGCAGGAGGTCAAAGGTGAGGCCATGTCTGTTAATGAGGCACTGTACGGCGGTGCGATCGAGGGGCCTGTACGGCTGGACGGAAGCTGACGATGGTTTGAAGCGGATGTGGCTGCGATGACGTGTTGTTACTCCGCCCACACAGGAAATGAGGTGAGCTCTTGCGTGGGCGGTGTGGCAGAACGGCCTCCAAGTGTTTGTGCGTGTTTTGGCCTTGAGGAAGCTGTGTGTTTTAATTGGGATTGATTGTGGGCTTCCGGTGGACATCCGGTGGTTAGTAGGCACTTGATTGAGAATGGTGGTCCTTGGGGAACAGGGTGGGGCTGTTTTGGGCGTGGCCTGGCCCCTCCCTTCCGGCTCGGCTTCCGGTCCATGGAGGATATTAAATGAACACTTCCGGCTCTAGCAGCCACACCCCTGAGACCTGTGCAATTAAAAGGGCGTGGTTACACAACATGCACCTCACTAATGACTTTGATGTGGTTTAGGTGTCATATCCCCCACCTCACGCCCACGCAATTTAATGGTACCTTAAGCTCTAGTGAGCACGTGGATTACATATCGCTAGCTACATAAGTACGTAGCTACAGCGATTTTTCTCCGGCTAGTGTGGGGTCGCTCAGCCCGGGCTCGTCCCAATTGTGGAATAGCAGTCGAACACCATGAACACTGGGCCCAGATAGCAATAATAGACATGTTGGATAGGGAATAATACTATTCTCTTATAATTTTATAGAACTTGAAATTTCAGTATTGAAATCACAATAGCTAATTACTATCATGGTCAAGTATATCATGTACAAGACACCTATAATAATATCTCTGTTTTGTGGCATTTATTATGTTTCGAGGGGCCTATAAGCCTTTATGTATCATCCCATGCCTCAAAGACCACCATTCTATAACTTAAACTAGTTAATTGCCTGCAGCTGGCCACCAGAGGCTCACAAACAATCCCACGGCCCGGGCCACTAACCACATAGTGTCCTATAACTATAGCTAGCATCATTCCCTGTACACTTCCGTCATGACACACATATATATGACATACAGCTACCATGCTCATGGCATGGGTATGCATATGCATTTTCAGTACTAGTTACTATAATAATTATTATTATTCATGTTTATGTATGGCACATGTACACTCAAGAATTAATAAGTTTGATCCTGTATCAACTTTTAATTAGTCTGTTTGTAGTAACACAAAGAGGATTAATAATATTCATGATAATTTAAAAGTGATTATTAAATTGATCAGCAGCTGTGGAAAAGTTTATCTAGTTGAGTATAAATGAATGGGCATGTCTTTTCGTAGTCAGTGTTCAATGTGGGAAAGGGCACTTCCATTTTTTTTCAAACGATACCTCAACACAGTACGTATGAAACCACCTTTCACAATAATCGCACCCGGCCCACTTAGCTGCATCCTTTACTTGGTACCTTCCTTGACATTTTGCACACTTGTTTGGATCAATGTTGTCTGCTTTTTGCTTAGAACATTTACGCTTTTTTGGTGATAGTGGCAGTTGAATAACTTTGAGAGGCCTCTTCCTGGTTCCTTGTTTGTTGGGCGGACCACCTTGGGCGTTGCCTCCAGCCTGCTTGGTAGGAGTCTCGAGTGAAATCTTCCCAGTTCCTTGTTCGACAGAGCTGTTTGCCAAACCACCTTGAGCGTTGTCTCCAGCCTGCTTGGTAGGAGTCTCAAGTAAAATCTTCCCAGTTCCTTGTTCGACAGAGCTGTTTGCCAAACCACCTTGAGCGTTGTCTCCAGCCTGCTTGGTAGGAGTCTCAAGTAAAATCTTCCCAGTTCCTTGTTCGACAGAGCTGTTTGCCAGACTACCTTGAGTGTTGTCTCCAGCCTGGTTGGAAGGAGTTTCGAGTGTAGTCTTCCTGGTTCCATGTTCGACAGAGCGGTTTGGCAGACCACCTCGAGCGTTGTCTCCAGCCTGCTTGGTAGGAGTCTCGAGTGAAATCTTCCCAGTTCCTTGTTCGACAGAGCGGTTTGGCGGACCACCTCGAGCGTTGTCTCCAGCCTGCTTGGTAGGAGTCTCAAGTGAAATCTTCCCAGTTCCTTGTTCAACAGAGCTGTTTGCCAAACCACCTTGAGCGTTGTCTCCAGCCTGCTTGGTAGGAGTCTCAAATGAAATCTTCCCAGTTCCTTGTTCGACAGAGGTGTTTGCCAGACTACCATGAGTGTTGTCTCCAGCCTGGTTGGAAGGGGTTTCAAGTGTAGTCTTCCTGGTTCCATGTTCAACAGAGCGGTTTGGCAGACCACCTCGAGCGTTGTCTCCAGCCTGGTTGGAAGGAATCTCGAGTGAAGTCTTCCCAGTTCCATATTCGACAGAGTTGTTAGGTGGACCACCTTGAGCGTTGCCCCCAGCCTGTTTGGAAGGCGTCTTGAGAATACTAATGTCCATATCACTGTCATCACTGTCATTTACATCCAACAAACTTTCCTGGAAACCACTGTCATTTTGCTTTTCTTCTTCTTCTTCTTCTTCTTCTTCTTCTTCTTCTTCTATATAAAGTGGAGAATAGAGAATTATAATAAATACTATCTACATGTCATACTACACATAGGTACGATAAATAATGGGTAAATTTATTTATACTATTCTATGAGTCGATCAACAGTTGCATAAACTCTTTTTGTACCAAAATTTAATTTTGAAACATAAAAATTTAATGTCCTATTGATTGATTCTCAAATGAAACGATTGCCACATCCCTAGTAGCTTCATTATATAATAATATGGTAAAGGGTCACTATGAATGTAAGTAGCATATTCAAGTTATGCAACATTACATAATCATCAAATGCTTTGAAGTGGAATAACTTGAAAATGAAAGCAGATGGCAAACTTCAAAATAATTACAGTTCCATATTCACCTATGTCTGTGCCAAATTTCACGATTCAATACCCTTACTGGGCACATATTGCATGTTTCAGAAAAGTAAATTGCTACTAGGGATGTAATGAGTGTGAAGAGTACGTGCATGACAATGAACTCGTATTATCATCATTCAACTATGGCAATAAGTATGATGTAATAATGTACCTTCAAATTTGGTGTCAAGCAATTCGAAAAATTCGGATGGAATGTCACCTCGTGGAATCAATACACAGCTCTTAGGATCACAGTTCTTTCTATTCATATCCAGAGAGGTAACCGTGGGCTTTAGGAAGAATTGCGTAGCTGTTGTCTTTACATCACTCCTCTTCCTTAGTTTCCGTCGGATAGAACTCTCTGTATCATGCTCAATACTGTATTTGTCCAAAGCCTGGATGAAATCTTTCAGTACAAGAGCCACACCTCTAATGCTGTTATCCTCGACAGAGTAGGAGCACTGTGGGTTTATCACCTGCAGTATCTATGCCCAAAGAAGTATGAATGAAATTAAATTCTAATAAGGTAATCATTATATTTTTGTCACCTCGTAAGCAGTTGCCACCCTAGCAAAGTGCACAAAGTAAGATCCCATGGATTGAACCGGATCACCTTGAAACTTGTTCACCACCGGTACAAATGCAGTATCAAATAAGTTAAGCAGATTGTCTTGAGACACTTCGTTTGACAATTGCGATATCTAAATTAATATGAAGATAAGATTATATAGAAGAGGGTGTGTGTGAAGGATACTCTAAAGGCATACTCAGATGTAAATTTACCAATAAAGCTGAGGCGATCAGCACGCTGTACTCCATCACAATCCTGGAATCAACACCAGGCAAAACACGGCTAACATGGGCTTTTATCACTTTCAGCTTATCATCATCAATATTCACAAGCTGGTGTCCAATGCCTATCAGAAGAGGTCCAGCAGCAGGTGCAAGTTCGTAGGCATTATGGATAGTGGAAGAAGACTGGATGTTGTAGTCCAACTGGTGAATGAATGGGATCAAGAGAGCTCTGCATACAACTCTAAAAGTAGAAGAAACAAGCATATAATATTATATCATGTTACATTTGTCCGTACATGCATGCGTATAAGGAGGTGACCATAAGCCATAATTTTGACACGAGCTAAAAATTTTTTTCTTCAACATTGCTGGACTTGGGATGTTACAGTAAATAGCGCACTGACACGGCTGACTATGGCATCCGTCGTGACTAAAGTAGGCTGCTTCAAAAGGACGGTGGGGAAGAATTATTGTATAGCACATGTACCTTTGGCCAGTGCAAAATGGCTATATATTGGTATTGGTGAAATTTAAACTTAGTGATCTTACATTGTATATAGTCATAAGTGATCTTATAGCCATAGGTACACGTGCATTAAGTTAAGCTGGTGAGCATTTAAGTTGATGATCTATACTGAATTTGCCAAGTCACCGAGTTAAAACCTCGGCACAGTTTTATTATATTATTATGATGGATAGAAGTATATACATGTACATGTACATGTACTTGTGTATGGTGACCTGGTGAACACAAAAGGGTGACATTCTGGAGTCGATACTGTGCACTGGTGTCTTCGGAGGCAAGTCTATTCTAAGTGTCTTCTCTCAGGAGCCCTTGTGAACAGAGCTAGTACACTATTAGCTACGTGAGTGACAAAGTGCCATGATCAGCAAGGATTTGCATATGCACTACGACGCTTAAGTGGGAAGGTAAAGATCATCAACAGGTACATGTACATACATATTGCATACTGGTGAGGTAGATGATATCTATGAAAGGAGTGAGAGAGCGAAGCAAGCTCACTCTTTGTAATAATTACATTAACAATTTTGCTGTATTGCTAAATGCATGCAATAACATACCTCTTGTCCATTGAAGCAAGTTGATGCATAATGTGATTGTTAGCAGTGGCAATTGGAGAAACACCACACGACCCACTAGAGAGGAGGTTTCCCGATGTTGTGCCATCAAATACATTGAGCAAGATGTCCATCAGCTGCTCAGCACTGTTTGGGTCATCATAACACCATAGCATCCCACCAAGTAGCAATTTCTTCAGGAACGCATTACTAATATCCCTATATCTCGCATGTCGCACTCCAAAAGCAGCCAGACATAGCTCTACACTCTTACTCTTGCCGCGGTTGACCTCTCCAACAATTACTGTGACTCCAAAACTGCCATGTCTGTCCTTTAACTGTTCGTAGAACATGGAAGTAACTACTGATCCTGTAATGTAGTGATTGTGTTGCATTCATTGATAACATTTCCTATTTAATAAATGCTAGAAATTTATAATGGTTATGTCATGCAAGTGCACCTTGCTTGCACTTATTACATGTACAACACATTATGCCTAAATTGACAAACCAACGGGGGTGGGGGGGGGGGGGGGGGAGGGGGGATATTCACACTACTCCAGTCTTCTTGCATTTGTATCAAGTCAGCATTATTAAAGCAAGTGTACACCCGAAATAAATTAAATCTACCCCTTGGGTGTATATGATGTAGAGGTGGTCAAAAACATTTCTGTTTCCACTGCCATCCGTACCATTTGTACACTTACAAAACGGAGTATAAAATTCAATGGATTGCAAATACAGTCCATTCTATTCCATTTCATTTGTATACTGTACTGTAGTGTAGTATACTCAGACATTACTAGGGCAGGCTACCTTACCATAGTTTACAGTAGGTCTAGTCACTTAAAGCTGTGATGTAATGTGTTATCTCGTTAGAGGTCAATTTACAGGTGAGCCATAGAGGACCAGTTCACATACCACTTTTGCTAGTGGGTGCTAATGTGCTAGCCTAGCCTGTATCAAAATGGAAAGCCAATGCACCAACTGGCTCATTCTTTACAGTACAATAGAACGGACAGACACCAATGAACAGTGGCTGCAAATATAGTAAATGGATAACGAAATGGCAATGACCACTACTGTGACAGTATGTATACACCGTATGGGTGCCATCATCCTGTGATGTAAATAACCTATTACATCCGGGTACAAACTACCGTATGGCAGTAACAGGTAGCAATAGCAGGTTTTTAACTTGGCTAATTATGGCTAAAGTCACAAATTCGCCTATACCTATAAAACAGCTGATTAGACTACGTGTGCACACTCCCCCTTTCCCTCCAACCACCCCCTCCCCCACTAAATAATATACGTAAGTATACCCCAAGATATTTTTAATCATCCTCACATGCACATAGAATGAATTCTCACCAAGAACATATACAGCTGATAGGAAATTATCCTGAGTGATCTCCTTTAGGCCAACAAGTAGAGTATCAAGAGGGCTCTCACCACAATCAGGGAGTTCAGATGAATAACTTATCCCCCTCGGCACAATTCCTTTGCTTCGTACAATTGAGTCCACCCAGAAAAACTCCCTCTCACTCCTAGGAATTAGAGTTCCATCCTCTTGGACATGTATGTCTGGTGCAAGGACAATACATTCGGAGTCACATTGTCAACCAAGTGTTAAGATAGGTTTACGCACAAAGGAAGAAGCGTTGGGGTTGCTGTGCCAAGATAGATACATATTATTAATTTTAAGGCTTACACTCCTAATAGAAAAATTTGTCAATCCTACACACTAATCACCTTTCAAACTCTGTCAATTTAGTCCAGAATAAATCCAAGAGTTGGCTGGGCTTCAGTTTTGAAAACAACGAGCTCTGTGGTACAGCACAGCCTAGTTCCTTAGCGAGATTTAGACTCTTTTGTTGTGTTTTGTGCCATGGGAAAAACACGATTCTGGGGCAGTCATACTATGTAAAGTATTTTTATCAAAATAAAAAATGCTATACTTACCCACTGTGCAACTGTCCAGTTCCGGCTAGCGGTTGAGTTTTCACTCTTACGATAAACCCATTGAAATCGGGTTCGTTTTCATGAGTGATCTTTCTGATGAACTTCATGGTGAAGTTTGTAAGACCAATAAACTCATCTTCTCTGAGAAAACCGATGGAGTTATTCCTCTCTACTAGATCTAAAGTGAAATACGCATGATACTGAACCAATTTGAGGGATAAACCAATATGCATGCATGGCTCACCGATAGAAGCTTGCATATTGGATGATGGTCTATGAAGAGTCACACTGATTGATCACCTCCTTGCACAATAAAGGCTCTTAAAATTGTACACAAATTCTGAAATCGGAATCCAAAGGTTAGCAGACCCCTCGAAGAGCCCACGAGCAGCGAAGTCCACGATTCAGAGAAGTCCTTAGCTACACTGACTGCTTGCAGCTGTGGCTTTTCCGCCAAGATTGCCCGCCAACTCTACATTTTAGCGGGCTTATTTGTGATCCACGAATCCCATTGGACATTGCAAGTGTGAACATTTCTTTCCAGTTACCTTGCTGGTCAGACCCTTGTTCTTGTATAAAGCTTACAGGTCTTTGATGACGACCATTTCCAAAATCTTCACTTGCAATTGCTCACGACCATTTCCTAGCCTGGGTTCGAGGTCCATACATACAGTTGGTCTACTACCTGTGGTGGCACATCTCAGCCAGCTACAACTATCATGGCTGGAAAGAAGAGGAAGCTCCCAAAAGATCTTAAGGATGCATCTGCAATGGCAGTATGTTATCTTAATACGACCAAGAAGATAAGTGACGCTTGCCAGGTACTTAGGAGCTTGAATATACAAGATGTTCACACTGTGGATCTATCACCTGACGATGCGGTGCTGTTCCTGGTTGCTCAGTATGGGATTCAAAATGTTTCAAAGGTATGCTCAGCATTGTCAACACTGCCTGAAGCCCTACCACTCTCGCAAAAGGAAAGAATGATACAATCCGTTACTGGAAGGGATGATGCTGGTTTTATCGCCAATTTCATCAGCAAGTATTCACCAGGCCTTCCCAGCACACAGCTTCACAGTGATTCTCCCACTGTGTTAGCCCCACCAACTGCAGTTTGTTTGGAGTGCCACAAATCCCTTGTCTTCAATCACCAATGCATGTATGTATTTAGTGTATCATGCTAGCCCCTTTTTCATAATATAATATTATTTCCTGGTGGTATAAATAATTATGTGTATGTGTTGTGTACCATGCAGGTAACCATATATACTCTCTGCGGAGTGACTTCTGCCTCCAAAGTGACCTTAAGATGTTGCTCTTGTAGTCTGTCTTATAACTACTCAATGTGGGGAAAAAAGCGATCAACCGGTTTCAAATACTACCCTGTCCAGAGAGAGTACGTTGAGGTGTCAGACACTGTTTTCTACCAAAGGAGGCTACTAGAATTGCAGTGTTCACTTGCGTGAGTATACATGACATTGTATTATTATCCCACGTCATAGCTATAGTCCTTAATTCTATTGTTTCCTTTTCTCATAGTAATCATGCCTGGGTTAGCTATCAAGGGTTTGCAGAAAGTTTCAATGATACTTTTAATCTAGGAAAAGAAGAAGGTATTAGAATTAAGTGTATTATCCTAACATGCTTATGGATGATCAATTTGTTTTAGAACTCAGTCCGAAAAATGCAGCTGATGCATTTTGGAATGGTGAATTAGAGAACGAAATTCGAACCTTGTCTCAAGAGAATGCATTAACCCTCGATGAAGTAGTATTCTACACAGACTCAGACAGGGAGAAGATCATGGACAAAGTAGAGTCTCTTAGATCATGCTCTATTTACCCACACATACACTGTTCCTCAGAATGCAAGGAACGAGGTATGTTAATGTCCGTGTTTATTTTGAAACATGTACAGTTGAACTCCGCTTAACGGACACCCCTCAACGGCGGACACCTGCGATGATAACAGACAATTCTGAATGTCCGGATTGTATTTCCATAGATTTCAATATACCGTAGATCTGGAAATTTTCGTGTAAAGAAACTTACATATTATGATAAATTTTCGTGTAAAAGATTTTCGTAGGAATGACCCCTTACTGCATTAGCGTTAATAGTGCATGCTAGTTTTCGTAAGATTAATCTTCATAGCTGCCATCGACTAAGAAAATATTTTTACAACAAAAATTTCCAGATTTATGGTATTCAAACCCCCTCAACAGTGGACACCCCGCTATTCCGTATAACGGACACTTATTTTGGTCCCGTTCGAGCCTGCGCAATAGTGAACAACCTCGCATAATGGACAGTTAGGCCACACCCACCATTAAAATCGGTTGGTTTCAGCGACCAGTAACTACAGTAAAGTTAAACTTTCATATTCTTGCTTAGGAGCTGTCAGTTGACAGATCTCTCATCAATACGGTCTTTTTATCGTCCACAGTAGTGTTCTATCATAGCTGGCCGCGATTGTAGGAGGGGCGTGGTCAACCACTAACCCCTGAGCTAAGGACACCTCGCTACAACGGACAAAAGTTTTGGTCCCAATGGTGTCCGCTTTAGAGGGGTTGCACTGTGCATCAAAATAATAAATTATGATTATGTAACCAGGATGTCAGTTTTCATAAAATTTATTATTATTGCTATGTTGTGTATTATACTAATATTAATTTATGATTTTTTGGTAGGATGCGGCCGCCTACAAGTAAGACAATCTATACAAGTTAAGCTGATTATATTATTCTTAAACATTGTCCAGGTCGGAATCACCAAGTCAAGTTTTTTATATCATTCTCCAATGGTTACAAGCACTGACAACATCTGGAAGTATCACAGCTGACCAGCTTGACAAACTATATCTAGCATATGACAACATGTGCAACATTTGCAGACTCAGAGTTGCAAAGAATAGGTTGCCTCTTCCAGCACCAATGGACCAAGCCTGGTTGAAACTGAGAAAAATTATAGACACATTCCATCTAAGAAACCATTCAAATCCATTGTGTCACACACAATACTCGCCACAGCAAATGAAAGACCAAAATCCCTTCTTCAATACCCAAGCTGGAGAGCAAACTTTTGTGTGGATGGGGAAATTCAAGAATATTGTTTGTGCCATGGGTAAGACGCATCACCTTTTCTATCTTCATAGAATGGTGCGTCGCCGAAATACGTACACAGACAAGTGTTATAGTTATGGCAGGAAACCTATCCTACCGAAGATTAAAAACCGTGACAACCGTATGTGATTGATGGTCTTAAATTTTTCCATCATTTCAGTTCACATAGCTATTATTATTAATTGTACTTGCATCCATGCTTTATATCTATTTCCTATTACATTATAATTAATTTCATTGTACATGTGACACTTACAGGGACAGGAATGTTATAGTATGGACCACGCCCAAAACCCAGCCCAGTACAGGAAGCATTTTGTCTCCATTAAACCGAACTGGCAAAGAAGAGTGGCCTGAAAATTTTAACGCAGTGATTGGTATAGCTACCTATAAAGCGTATATCCAGCCTGGCAAGTCATCGTACATTTGTCCTAATAGTTGGAGAGTATTGAAGGTTTGTCCAGTGAGCTGTGTATTAAAGTGCTACAAACTTCAATTTGGACTATATTATTTTTGTTCATGCAAGCCTGGTATCAGTATTATTTTTATTTTGTATGACCCGGGCCTTTAATACTTTTAAATGTTATGTACGTCGCGTGCATATCGATTGATACTTCGAGTAGCCTAGCTCAAACCCATACCACTGGTCCAGTGAGCCTGGATTGCAATTGGAGGCTATGTTTTTGACCTGAAATCGTGATGTAATGAGAAATGTCTTACAACTACACACATGGGTAACTTTAATATCGCAAATAGTGCGGCATATGCTCTTAGCACGGTGTCATAAGAGATTGGAAATTCGAGGTTCGAATCTCCAATGTGCAATCTCTTAGCACCGTGTCCTAAGAGATTGGAGATTCGAGATTCGAATCGCCAATATGCAATCTCTTAGCACCGTGTCCTAAGAGATTGGAGATTCGAGGTTCGAATCGCCAATGTGCAATCTCTTAGCACGGTGTCATAAGAGATTGGAAATTCGAGGTTCAAATCTCCAATGTGCAATCTCTTAGCACCGTTAAGAGATTGGAGATTCGAGATTCGAATCGCCAATGTGCAATCTCTTAGCACGGTGTCCTAAGAGATTGGAGATTCGAGGTTCGCAATGTGCTAGCCTCATCTACGACGTCCCCAGGCTCTCTTGGGGGCCTGGGGACGAGGCTATCAATGTGTATTCTCATGGGCACGCAGAATGGGTCGAAACTAGAGATTTGACCGGACAGATTTTTGATTCACACCTAACAATTAAAGTTACGGCCCTTTGAAGTTTCCCCATATGTTTGTACAGGGAAGCCATGCGTTTGCAATGTTCGCTACGTGAGGGGCAGGGCCACGCGCGCGCACATAAACGTGACGACCATTACCAACTTTTTGACAAAATTGAAATTTAGGCTGCCTGCTTGCATTGTATGGTTCCACTATGCACCCAGCTCGATTATATGGTGGTTTTTGGACAATTTTTTTCTGCTTAGTGTTCAGGTCGCCTTGAAAAAAAAAAAGAAAGAAAAAGCCTTATTAGGCCTAATTAAGCATGTGGGCGTGTTCCTGGCACTGTGTGGAGTGTGTGCGTGTGCGTTAATGCAGGTTTTATTGCTTCCGATTGGGCGTGGCTTCACGGGCCAGTGCTTGGATATCGGCGCCTGGGACTTGGCCTCGGCGATAGGTGGGCGTGTCCCGGAAGCGGTGGTGACCTTTGAACCCCGCGAGGAGGCTTTGGGGGCGTGGCAGGAGGTCAAAGGTGAGGCCGTGTCTGTTAATGAGGCACTGTACGCCGGTGCGATGGAGGGGACCGTACGGCTGGACGGAAGCTGACGATGGTTTGAAGCGGATGTGGTTGCGATGACGTGTTGTTACTCCGCCCACACAGGAAATGAGGTGAGCTCTTGTGTGGGCGGTGTGGCAGAACGGCCTCCAAGTGTTTGTGTGTGTTTTGGCCTTGAGGAAGCTGTGTGTTTTAATTGGGATTGATTGTGGGCTTCCGGTGGACATCCGGTGGTTAGTAGGCACTTGATTGAGAATGGTGGTCCTTGGGGAACAGGGTGGGGCTGTTTTGGGCGTGGCCTGGCCCCTCCCTTCCGGCTCGGCTTCCGGTCCATGGAGGATATTAAATGAACACTTCCGGCTCTTGCAGCCACACCCCTGAGACCTGTGCAATTAAAAGGGCGTGGTTACACAACATACACCTCACTAATGACTTTGATGTGGTTTAGGTGTCATATCCCCCACCTCACGCCCACGCAATTTAATGGTACCTTAAAAAGGTGTCACTTTGGAGATTTGAGATTCGAATCGCCAATATGCAGTCTCTTAGCACGGTGTCCTAAGAGATTGGAGATTCGAGATTCGGCGAGGTTCGAATCGCCAATGTGCAATCTCTTAGCACGGTGTCCTAAGAGATTGGAGATTGTAGATTCGAGGTTCGAATCGCCAATGTGCAATCTCTTAGCACGGTGTCCTAAGAGATTGGAGATTGGAGATTCGAGGTTCGAATCGCCAATGTGCAATCTCTTAGCACAATCGAAAGGCCAATGTGCAATCTAGAGTGACCTTCTGGGCCACCGTACTAATACACTAGCTCTGTTACAGTAGTGGAATACACTGAAAAGCAAGCTTTTCAGTGTATACCACTGCAAAGCTGTCACGACCAATTACTTTACCCCTTGCGCATGCGCGCAGGGTAATGAGTCTTGCTATTGTTTAAACTGTTAAATTGTTTGCAGCTGCTCCAAGCCTACCATACTGACTGCCCAGCCTATGAAAGACTCCTCGAAACAGACCAGACAACAAGCGAGTACCAAGAAATTGAAGCAGAAAATCAGGTATTAGCTATAGGAAAAAAAACGTAAACATGATCTGACGGGAAATACATGTATAGAAAAAGCACTCTCCATATATAATTATTATAGGAATTTTTCAAATATCTTACTGACAAATCTGGGTATGATGTGGTGAATTTGACCGGTGTGGGACATCTGCAGGATGTACTCTACATCGAGGTAATAGTGTTGCATTGTGACCAGTATTGTGAATAGGTGAGTGAAGGATGTACATGTAGTTAAGTATGAGTCTGTCCGGACTATGCAGGAAAAAAAAAACAAAAACATATGCTCAATTGGTAGTAAAGAGGAAGGGCCTCCAGCATAATAATGTTACTACGTATGATATAGCATAAAATGTAGCTAAGCAGTTAGCTATAATATAATCTTCCTGGCCAGACGGTCGTTTTGTATTAACAACCAAAGAATATTATTATTATTGTGGCTTACATGTACATGTAATGTGACAGGATCTTTCATACATGTAGAATATAACAGATGGCAAAGACGCACCCTCGTGGTTGACACCACACAACCTTACCCAACTCAACAAACTGGCAGATATTGTCATGTGGTTCAGATTTAATAGTGTAGCAAAGCTAAGAATTGCAGCTGGTAAGCCTATCATGCATGCATAATTTTTATTATGTTACAAGTGAACATATGGATGAGATCGAGTCATGTAACTTTATAGGTCATTGGCTTCAGAAGGTGCTGTGGGATATGAAAGGCAAAATCAATGGGACATTAGATGATGCTAAACTCTTTCTGTACTCAGCTGTGAGTTGATATTGAAATCAGCACCTATAACAAAGTGAATACCCCTTTGCTTGATAGAGTCATAGTTCCTTAGAAGTAAAATCTAAGCAGATCTTACTGCCTTGAGAAGGTTCATGCATTCACACAATATCGATATCATTGATATCATTGTAGCCGTAGAATCAGTTATGTGTTGATCTCAATAATGCCTCCAGCATGATACGACCGTTGCTGCCATGATGAACGCACTGGGTGTGTGGAATAAGAAGAAGCCACCCTATGCAACTGCTTTCTTCGTTGAGCTCTATTCAGATAATAACAGGTGAGAATACTAAGTCTTTTAGTACGGTATGTGGAAACTGTACAATGTCATGACACTGCACTAATTTATGCATAATACATTCACCACTATCATGATATTAATAAAGGCATAATTATACTTTTAGTGTTAATTATTTAAATGAGCTAGTCATATTCAAGTTATTTGCTGTACTTCAACCCATAATGATTGTTAACCTTAAATTACTCAATGTGTGTGCGCGCCCCTTGTTACAGAAGTTATTATGTCATGCTGTTCTGGAGGGAAGGACCATTGTCAGAGGAAGTGCAGCAACTGAATGCAACTGTCAACCTCACCATTGAAGATTTTGAAAGGTATAATAATTATATAATAGACTTAAATAATTAATTAAGGTTGATTTCTGTGATCAAGAGTAAATAATAATACTCTTGCTGTGATACATTATAGATATGTGACCCCACTCATTCCCAGTGATTGGAACCAAGAATGTGATATTAGTTCAACCAAACAATTAAAATTCACAGGATAGTGAGTTAAACAGTAGCTACATGACATTGTAATAGTTACAGATCCTTTTGAAATTCTCCCAGCTGCTCAGGCCATTACACCATAGATCTAGATTTGCTAATTCACAACTCATGATGACATCTTATACATAATATTATTATAGGGACCATCCACCTCTAGTCTACCTCCTACCATGCCTCCTAGAATGAAAGCATGCACATTCATACTTAATTTTATTTTTCTTATACTCACATGCAGTCATGTGCACCCACCCATGTATTATACACTGTCACACATACACAATGCACATGCACATGCACAGTATACATCGCTGTGGCTCTTGGAGTACTCTCGTTCTTCTTGGTTATTGCCTTGGTGGTAACAATAATCACTTTTAAATTAGGGCTAGTCTGCTGCTGCTGCAAGAAATCTAGAGTTCACTATCAGCCATTAAATAGTGAAGTTATTTCATAATCGCATCAATAATTCATGATCATTGATCAACTCATTAGGACCTCATCATTAAAATTTCATTTTGTATTCAGTGTCATGGATCAATAGATGGTGGAATACTGTCAATCCAGTCAGTCCATGCATGGCTATAATATATAGCTAGGGGGTACAGCATAAAAAAGTTCAAGTGTCCAATTTGTACACTACCTGCATGTAGTAGTCTAGCTTTGTAAATAGCATGTCCAGAAGTGGGTGTAGTTGATAGGCGTGGCCAATGAAACGCTTATGTTCTAGAGATCTGGCGAGTTTCATGGGGCTATTACTGCGCATGCGCATTTCTGCCGCAATAAGGCGTTTGGAAGCTGTTCAGGCTGAGCTGATCAAGAGAGAGCTGATGTGAAGTGGCCCAAGCATCACTCGAACACTGCTGCTGTTGCTGCTCTAGTCTGAATGTGCCTACGATGTTGAAATGTAGAGTTCTTGAGAGGAAGCTGGGTTTTCTGATGAGAGTGATGGCAGGTGACATGATATGGGACAGTCTGAGTGGAAGCGTACTGCTAGCAATGTGCAATGATGTTGAATCAATATGTCTGGTGAAAGAATGCAGGGAAATGGAGGCACTTTGGTACACACTTCACTAGTGACATCATCAAAAAGGAACCAACATGCAATCTTAAGGAGTGAAAGTGAAGATTATCATCAAAGCAGACAAGAAGCTGACAAAAAGAAATGTGGAGAGAAAACTCCTATGATTGCCAAAGAATCTCCTGGATGGCAAAGCTGTGGGATCATACCCTTGATCTTGGATGGAAAGCAGTGCAGGGTCTGAAGATGCTGAGCAGGGCCATGAGCCACCATGGAAAAGGCGAACAACCGTGTCACCTGTGTGAATCAGATACAGAAAATTCGCTAAAAGAGGAAACACTACTAGACCACATTCTCACTAGTCACCACCATGAACTACATCTTGAACAAGTGTCCTTGCTGGAGAGCTCAAATCTGATAGCTAGTCATGCTTAGTGATCTACATTTGGATATCTTATCAAAATTCAAAGGCATCTTTCACCACTATAGGTATATATCATTAATAATCATTATTTTTAATTTGTATCATTCCTATACCGTGCTCACGTGGGATACTACAATGAAACTTTGACTTTGACTTTAGGTAAAGACACACATTTACAATTATAATAGCATAGGGATAAAGGAGTGAGCGAGTGAAGCAAGCTCACTCCTTGTAATTATAACATTATAGCAGATAATTTTTGAGGATCCATTTTTTGCCAATTTTGCAGAATAATAATAGCAATGTATAGTGGGCATGCATGATCGGGACCATTTTCGCTGTATAATAATAATAATATTATTATTATAATTATAGTAATGGTGTAAAAATTAATAGAAATAATACTATGACGTGCTCAAACTTTGTTTCTGCAGGCTTATGGATCTCAGCTTGATGTTCGTAAGGTTCGTTATCATCATGTTCTGGTGAGGAGCTATTTCTCCTGATCCCGGACATGGCCAAGCAAATGAAGGGCAAAATACAGGAGCTGCCCCTTCCCAGGCCAAAGGAGAGAGAGTTAGAACTGATATTCATGAACAAAACTCCTTAGAGCAACAACAACAGCAGATATGAGAGAAAGATGTGTACATGATTACATTTATATTTAATATATCTACACGATAATAATTATAATATCTGGTACTTTTATACAACTAGAATTATTCCTCGCTTTTGTTATTATATTTTTGTTACACTCCATCCCTCTTCCCTTTTCTCTTTCTGCCACGATCCCAGCTCCCCGGCTTTGTGGAGCTGCTAGTCAGAGAGAACCCACTAAATCCAAAGCCTTTAAATTTCTTCTTCCCTCTGCTGCTGCGGTCCGACATAGAACATCATTTTTCATTCTCCTCAACATCTCTGGCAGTTCCCTCCTGTCCTTCCTTCCTGAGAGCATTGACCAGACTCCTCCATGTTGGCTCTCCACTAAGAGTTGTGACATTGTCCTGCCTTAGCAGCCAGGCAGCCGCTACTTCTGATGCAACTTCCCTCATCTTGTCCAAAGTACTGAAAGCCAGACCGAGAGCTCCACCCACATAGCGGATCTGACAGGCATCCAATCTTCGGAGATAGCTAGCAACTTTGTAGTGATCAGTGTTGAGATCTGTAGTGCATGCACATATACTGCACTGGCGTAAGAAGCAGGGCTGTAGCCCCCCCCCCCCCCCCCCCATCTTGTCAGCCAAGTGGGCCCAAACCTAGGAAGATATTTATTCTAGTAGGCCTTGACATCTTCAAATTTGTGACGTAAAGTCTACTTTACGGACAAATTAGCATAATAATGGGCATGGTTTGAAGGCGTATTGTGTGATCCAAAAAATTTTTTGTGCACTTTGCACGCAATTTAATTTACAGCCCCCCTATTCAAAAGCATCTTCTTACGCCACTGCACTGTACATGAATCACATGTTCCTAATCTTAATTATCCAAAATATCAACCTCATACAAATTCTTTTGGTTTACACTCACTGAGTTTTGTGTCCAGCCCACTAGCCGAAGATGGACCAGCTGTGGATGCATCCACTCTACTTCTTTTGCTGGGAGGGGGACCTTGACAATTTATATTAATATTATCATAGTGAGTGTCATGTAAACAGAATCTGATTGTAAGTTTGTCTGGTATAATATTATACCTGCTGCAGATAAGTCTCCAAATATCTCTGCAGGCTGAGAATTAGGATCTGGAGAAGTAAAAAGTATGCATGAACCTATTGCAATGTCATGAAGCTTGAATTGGTACAATGTCATACCTTCAGCAGGAAGGTCAATGGTAAATACATTGTGTGGATATTTAGCTCCTTCTAACTTGACTTGATGACTTAACAGTGGGATCTTCTTTCTCCTTCCCACCACCTGAGCCTTTAACTGGCAGCATGGAGTCAACTTGCCCTCTCTAAAGTTGTCCACCTGCTTCTTGGTCACCTGAGGTTGTAGCCAGCAAGGGGAGTTGGTTACTATGCTGGGTGGATGTGGTGTACACAAGAACTCACCACAGGGCGTATTAGTGGTGTGATCTTCCAGCCCTTGATGGACAGGCCCTCCATGGGAATGTCCAAGGAGATGGCATCTGCCACAAATTCTACAGGTTGGTGTAGACCAAGTATAGCACCTTCTTCTTTGTATTTCTTCATTATCTCCTAAAGAGAGCAATAGCTAACTACAGTTGCATTACATTAACGACTACCTCACAGTGAGATGTGCTTCAACATTCCATGACACTACAAAATGAATTTTGCATGGATTTAGGTGTCCAAGATAGAAGAGTTGTGAACAGTATTCCCTGTCCTCTGACCCCTCTTGTGTTACTCCCACTCCAGAGAAACGGTTCAGTTCAATGACTCCATAGGAGCTGTGGCTGGTGAAGTTTCCCCCCGGCAGCTGTTTGAAAATGTAGGGGAGCTGTTCCTGACAGCAAACAGCTCGAACAAAGCTTAACTTAATATTAGCAACATTCTCTAACTTAGTGCAGTGCTGGATCTCCACTGTAATTGGTTTAGTAAACTTGTGCACATCCTCACAGCGCAGCCAGAAAATGGCACTGACCAGATGGGAGTTCTCAGGGAACTCATACTGGCCAGCTAGAGAGGCCTTGACGTTGATGGTGCACTGCTCCATGCCTGCTGGCAGACAGCCCTTAGGGATGTTAAGCCTCAGGCCATAGCCAGGCCATGGGATTTGCTGACCATCAGAAGAATGGATAACCACAGTCATTTCTCCACATACTTCTACACCACGCAAGTTCCAGGTGGCTATGGACATGTAGCTAGCTCCACAAACTATTGCAGTGATAGAATGAGATGACATACCAGTAGTGGGTTGAGCAGACATTGTCTCAGCTTTGGTCATTGGGCCAGCTTCTTCCTTGATCTCCCTCTTCACTGAACGGAGAGCATATGGCTCTCCTTCAAGAGTAAGCTTCACACCAGGAAGGAGAGCAACTGGCTTCTCTTCATGCAAGAACGGTTTAGTGTCTCTCTGATCATCTTCTAAATTTGAGTATACGTACATTATTATGCATAACCATACACCTAAAAGCAAGCAGAGGCTACTATTGGTACAATGGATATACCTTTCTCCTTGATCGGTACTTGTGATAGTTCGTTCACTGTATACTCAAGATCAGCAATCCTCTGCTGTTGTGTAGCCATTCGCTGCTTCAATTGAAAAATCACGTCATCTCTCAACCGTATCAGCTCATCCACTTCTTTATTTCCTAGAATACAGCACATACGCACATGCAATGAGAGTAGCTACAGCTGACAATATCCCCCCAGCTCACCTTGTTTTCCTCTAGTAGGGGAGAGCTCCTCTGTTGCACTGGCACTGAGGTAAGTCTCCATCCTCTGAGCTAGCTCATCCTGGTGGAGGAGACGAACGATCAGGAGAAGATTTCGCCACAATGGAGGTAACCACAGTTTGCCATTTATCCAATAGTCCAACAGTTCATTTAGATAAAAGTTAGTAGTTATTGTCAGACCAAGGATATTCTGAACATGGTGAATGTAGTCACTCAGTGTTCTCATCACTGGGATACCAGCAGCTGATTCCAGTAAAGATACAGCTCTCAGGGTAAATGAGCTTTCTGGATCAAAAGGTGTCACTGCAGTGTGAAATAGTTAACCACAACTATTACCTATAATGTAACAGTGCATGAGGATGTACAAATTATTAGGGGAGGGGGGATGAAGTGTTAGGATATGGATTATAGAGCTACTTAACAGTATACCGTAGGATGGGTTTTAATTGCGTAATTTAATGATTGTGTTCTAGTCAAGTCAGGTCAAATTGCAATCCAATAATTGCGATGGACTATCCCATACCATACTGTAGTATACGTGCACATTTATGTTTGCGAATCTATTAATTGAAAAACGTAGAAAAACTCATAATTCGCAATTAATAATATATAGATACTTGCAATTAAAACCCGATCTGCGGTAATGTAGGTAGCACTATGGCTATCAGATAATAATAAACTTGCATGTGAGTCTAGTTTTGCATGCTGTCCAACCAGTCACAATCATCAACTCATTGGAGGGGAGAGGTACAGCACAGGAAGTGGAATACATAGGTCTCGATGGAGCATCTGCCATGTGTACCCAGGACTGTGTGTGGGAGGAGTAGGCATAGAGAGATATGGTACCAATTGGTCTTCTTCCTACGACAACCAGCCTGTTTCCAAACACAGCAGGATAGCACCATTTACTAGGAACATCGGTCAGTCTCTTCCATGGAGATGACGGCTGTGAGGTCTCACTGGGTTGACAGCTGGCTAGGAGCGAGTCCAGGGAGGCAGAATAAACAATCCCTCCTCTTACCATCAGATACCAGTGACCATTGAAGACAGTGGAATTTACAGAGTTCAGCCGCTGAGGTGGATGTTGTGCACTTGCCCAGTGATGACCGTTGTACACATAAACTTTGTTAGTAGGATATTCATCAGTAATCACCAGGAGATGGTCTCCATGACTCACAGCAGATGCAATAGTGCACGGTGTTGGCATAGGAGGAAGAGTTTCCTCCCACTTAGTACCATCTTCACTTAATGTCCACAGTTTATTAGTAGGTCCACCCTCAACATTCTCACCAACATACTTCTTCCCACCAACTAGTACCAGCTGGGAGTGGTAGGTGGTGAGGCCAAAATAATAGACTGGAGTGTCCAGTGTAGTCCATTCATCAGTAGCTGGGGTGTAGATATAGAGCCTGGCCCGATCTCTTAGACTTCCTGATGTCACTCCTCCCCCCACATAGATCTTGTCCTTCAGCCACACTGCCTGGGCAGTATCATCAACGGCCACAGGTGGTCCCCTATACTGCCTCCACTCCAGTGAAGCTGAAGGGTGGAGGATATCAACCTGCATAAGATAAATACCATATCACTATTAAATCATGCGGCTAGTATTACAAAACCTACAGCTCTATCCATGCAAATTCATAGTCTGGGGTACCAGACCCTTCGCAAGAGAGTCTGGTAATATCGCTGTAGCTACTACTCTTTAAATATGCAAGTGGAATGCTGTGCACAACTCGTAAGAAGTATGGGCGTGGCTCGTTAATCAGTCTTAGGTATTTCGCAGCTACACATATGGGCGCATATTCGAGTGAACACTAGACCTTAGCAGGAAATTGAGCCCAAAGTGGGGGGTGGGCCGACATTCCGTAGTGGGCCCTCTTTCGCGAGGGTACGGTAATATTATGCTGCTGCTCCTTTGGAAAATTAATAATTTTTGGGGAATGGGGGTGGGGTAGCATTAAAATTTATATAACTACCAAATTAAAGTGCTGTCAGGGTGATGGAATTACAGATGCCGGGTTATAATTAAGTTCCATTGTGTATGCACACATACAGTATACATAGCTGTGGCTCTTGGAGTCCTCGCGTTCCTCTTGGTTATTGTCTTGATGATCATGGGGCTAGTCTGTGTTTGCTGCAGAAAACCTAGAGTTCGCTATAATCCATTAAATAGTGAAATTATTTCATAATCGTGCATGAGACTCACTGTGACTATCATTAATTTTTTGAGCCCACTGTTCATTGTTTCACTGGGAAATTGATTTCTTTGTTATTAATTTATTCTCAATGCAGTCAATAGATAATAGTATAGTTTTAAAATCGTCACTAGGAGTTTTATTAAATTTATATTATTAAACTATGTTAGGTTATGCACATGAGTAGAAAGCACAGGGGGTCACCAGTATTTGCAACGCTCACGGGCCTTACCTCCTGCATGATTTAAAGCATATCATCGGTAGCAGGTGTTTTGACAATTTCGAAGGATTCATTATGCCAGGAGTATATTACTAGGAGTGTGCAACACACACAATAGTAGTGCAAACATCTCTTTCCAGATGTGACATCACAGAATATCATTAATATGCAACCACTAAAATCATGAAGCCATGAAGGTTATATCTGCACTGTCCTATCACTGCAGCTATACAGAATGTAACTCAGTGGTTGTAGGCCCATGTACAAGGGTGGTTGTGATGTCAAATCTGGAAAGAGATGTTTGTACTACTATTGTGTGTGTTGCACACTCCTAGTAATGTACTCCTGATAATGCTTATGAGTGTTTGTGATGTCTAGATCTCGAGATCTGGTGATTTTCATGCTGATAATGATAGACAGACAAAACGTATTGCTTTATCCCTTGCTAGTGCACGCGTGGGATAAAAAATAACTTGATTTGTGTGATTTGGGAATCACAAAAAACAATAATAATATATAATAATATTATTACATATAACTTAAATCAAACAACCAAACTGTACTGAATCTAAATCAATCCACCCATCATTAATCTTAGCGTTCCCTCCCACTATCATCAGTTGGTTGTTGGGGAGAACAGCAGTAAAGCAGTTCCTTCTTGCTGTTGCCATGCGACTAATGACATTCCAGGAGTTAGTGGCTTCGTTGTACATGTAAACAGCTGTGGTGAGTTTATTGTTGGAATCCACACCACCAATTGCAAGGAGTTGTCCACAAAAGGCCACACAGGTCGACTCCATAACTGGAAGATCAGGGAGTTTACTCCATACACCACTGCTGCTGCTGGATAGTGACAGAGAACTTGTGTGCTCTTCCAATGATGATTTTTGGGTGCAAGTCTGGAGTAGAGCACTCGCTGAACATGTGTAGACTGACTTGTCAAACAAGCCACCCCCCAGCATGTAGAGCTGATCACCGTGCACTGCTGCAGAACAACAAGACAAACACCTGGGTAGCTCAACAGCAGCAGACCATTGACTAGTCTCAAAGTTTAGCACTTCAACTGTTGTTAGTCTACCATTCTCTCCAAGTCCCCCTGCTACAATCAGAACAGTTCCAGTGCACACTACAGCTACGAACATTCGTTTAGTTGGCATGGGTGGGAATTTCTCCACCCACTTACATTTGTCAATGAGGCTCATCAGTTCGTTAGTCAACAGGTCTCCACCAATAGTTGTTAGTTGACCATTGATAATAGCAAAGCTGCAACTACCAAATGGGCAGTCCGGAAGTTGCAACCAACTATTGTCACTGATATTGTAGGCAAAGAGCTGACGATAATCACCTCGAAAATACACTTTACTGCCATCAACAACAGCATCACAATATCTTCCATATGAGAATGGTGCCTTCTTTCCCTTCCTCCATGCCAGCTTGATACTTTCCTTTCTATCCACTTTCCCGGCAGCTTCCCGGTAATTCTTGTCCTTTGACCTCAGCAGGAGCTGCCCCTCCAGTTCATGTATTTGTCTGTCCTTTTCAAGGAGCCGCTTCTCAAAGTTAGCTCTCTCCCGTTCATGAATCTCTGCTTGTTGTGCAATTATTTGTCTGAGTTCTTTCTCTTTTTCTGTCATGGCTTCTTGAGTCCTCCTGTGCAGCCGCTGCTGTGACGTTTGTAGTTGCTGTCTCAATTGTGCTACTTCTCTCTCTTTTTCTCGCACAACTTGCTGAGTCTGTTCTTTATGTGGCTATTGTATTTCTTGTCTCAGTTGCTGTCTTTCCTGCTGTGCAGCTGCCACATTATCGCTGTACTCTGGTCTCTCTTTCAGATTAGCTACTCTTTCACAGAGCTGCTGAGCTGTGGGACGCTCACTATCCTTGTCTTTCAGGCAATCAAGAGCAATTGGTAGGAGAGAATGGTTTGGGTCAACTTGACTGATGTGATTTTGTCTGCGATCTACTTCTGCTACACGCACCTCAACTATACCTTGTGGCGCTCCTGGATGGTTGATCTCAAGTTCTTGTCGTCGATTTCCAGGTTTAGGGAACTGTCGTGTCGAGGTTTGAATGATAATGACTCCAAATGAGAAGCAGTCGATCTTTTCAGTGTACACTGGCTCATCTTTAATAGCTTCTGGAGGCATGTAGACATCTGTACCTGGACACATGGTGAAGGTATAGCGAGTTGCTTGAGGATTCAAGTCGCCCAGCTTTGCCATTCCAAAATCAGTCACTTTGGCCCTAATGTTACCCATCAGCAACACATTGTTGCTGGAGAGATCTCTGTGGATAATTCCGTTGGAATGGAGAAACGATAGTGCTAGGGTGATATCGTGGCATACGTTGACTTGAATGTGGTAGGGGACTGGCAGTGGGGAGCTTTCCAGAAAGTGAGTCAAGCTCTTGTCCATCAGCTCCATTAGTAGCACTGGAAGGCCAGTGTCGGGATCTTGGTGCATGCACAGGTACTGGACAATGTTTGGATGTCGTATTGTGCTCAGGAAATCACACTCTTGTTCGAATCGCCTAATGGGAAGCCTGTGCTCTTGTTTATGTGAAATTTGAAGCTGTGCGGTTGGATCAAAGAGTGTTGGGTGGATGATTTTAGCAGCACAGAGGAGGTCGTCACATTTTGCTTTACAGACAGCTCCATAGGATCCAATCCCCAGGGTTTGATCTTTGAACAGCTGCACAGACCTAAAGCCAATCTTTCTCTCTTGATGTTGAGCCATTTCTAACATACAGGCTTTCTAGTCACTACTGATATTATATATGCTATAATAATATTATAGTCTGATTTTAGTCACATGATGCTATTCATTATTACGTTACGTCCAGAGTCCCAATTCGCAAAAAAGAATTCGGCCTCGCGATGAGGTAATTATGATGAAATTACGATGAAATGATGATGAAACCTATGATGAAACCTATGATGAAACCTATGATGTAATTGCTGTGAAACTGTTTCAAAATGTTTAGCGCGCATGAAAGGTTGTTGGGACCCAGAATTCGAACCTAGCGTAGAAGACATCGTGGACTATCCGATGATATCCTTATGGCGTTTCTCTCAGTTCGCTTTCTCTAGCGAGCTCGCTTTCAGGGAAGGGGGATTTCCCTATTCAGTCGAGCACATGGCAGGTGAAGGTCAACCGGCTCAAGCCGCGCGCCCCAATATTGTACGCGTATACGGAGCATGCGCAGTTTGTCGATGTGTCCTAGTTCGAATTTATGGCGGCGTATTCGTGAGGGACTCTGGACGTAGTCTCTAGGTTGTTCATTACGTCCAGAGTCCCAATTAGAAACTAAGAATTCGGCTCTCGCTATGATGAAATTATGATGAAATGATGATGAAATCTATGATGAAATTTATGATGAAACCTATGATGTAATTGCTGTGAAACTGTTTCAAAAAGTTTAGCTCACATGACAGGGTGTTGGGACCCAGAATTCAAACCTAGCGTAGAAGACATCGTGGACTATCGATGAGATATGGCGATTTTCTCGGTTCGCTTTCTTTGGCGAGCTCGCACTCGGGGGGATTTCCCTATTCAGTCGAGGTGAAGGTCAACCGGCTCAAGCCGCGCGCCCCAATATTGTACGCGTATACGGAGCATGCGCAGTTTGTCGATGTGTCCCAGTTCGAATTTATGGCGGCGTATCCATGAGGGACTCTGGACGTAGTCTCTGAGTTGTTCATTACATCCCGAGTCCCAATCCGCAAAAAAGAATTCGGCCGCGCGATGAGTAATTATGATGAAACCTATGATGAAATTATTGAAACCTATGATGAAATTATGATGAAATTATGATGAAATTGGGGTGAAGACTGCTTCAAAATGTTTAGCGCGCATGACAGGGTGTTGGGACCCAGAATTCGAACCTAGCGTAGAAGAGATCGTGGACTATCGATGATATATGGCGATTCTCTCAGTTCGCTTTCTTAAGCGAGCGAGCTCTCTGAGGGGATTTCCCTATACAGTCTAGCACATGGCAGTGGAGGTCACGTTCGGGTCAACCGGCTCAAGCCGCGCCGCGCGCCCCAATATACAAGTGTACGGAGCATGCGCAGTTTGTCGGTGTGTCCCAGTTCGAATTATGGCGGCGTACAGTAAGCGCGATGCAATACTTATGAGGGACTCGGGATGTAGTCTCCAAGTTGTTCATTACATCCCCAGTATAAATTTACTTTTTTGCGGTTATAAGGTAATTATGTTGTAATTATGATGTAACCTATGTCGTCATAGCGCTAAAATTCAGAGCCTTTACAGAACACTTCTGAGACTTGAAAATCCATAGAATCATATATTAACTTACATACATACCCAGCGAATACATTAAAAGCTGAGTGCTACTTTCTCCGACAAGTAATGCCGGCCGAACTTCACGCGTTCTCTTGGCTGACGTAATCCTTTGGATAAATAAAGCTAGCCTTGTGCTATTTATAGCACGCGTCATGCCACGACCGATCTGAAGTTCGGAAGCTGTACTGTGCTGTCGAGTTCATCTCCTTTGATTGAAGCATCGAAATTCGAAGTCGAAAGTTGATCTTAGACTCCATCTCTGCGATTGAGGCCCCGGCATCGAGGTGTGTATTGACGACCTTTACCACATGCACCATTACTAACTATGCAGCCACTGGGATGTGGTCAAGGGTTCATAAGTATCCAAATATGGGCAATTGTAGGCAAAGCTTAAAGCTGGCCTATATAATAATAATAATATTATTATGGGGATGGACTGGATTAGTATGGCCAATAAAAATGCAGCGTTTGCAATGCTTACGGGCCTAATATAATACTGATTTGAAGCATAATGAATCAAGTTAGAAGGCACTTCAGTTGCAACCACTATCTGTAAAGCTGCAGCTGCAGCTATATAGTTACTATCAAAACACTGATAGGACAGTGCAGACACAACATTCATGGCTTCACGATTTTAGTGGTTGTGTGTTAATGATAATAATATTATTATTATTCTGTGACATCAAATCTGGAAAGAGATGATAGTGATTGTGTGTTGCATACTCCTTAAGCTTGTAATGTACTCCGGATATCATTACACTGCTGGTAGATAATTATCATCATGGTATTGTTTCCATGTGTGGCAGATTTGTGGCTTCTCTCATTCTATTTGACTGGGTAAAGGAATGTGGCATTACAAGTGCTAATCAAATGCCAGTTATTACTAAGTCTACTACGCAAGAAAGTGAGTCGATCCTCATCAAATCAGTAGCTCTTGATATTATGATATGAATTCTACACCCTCCCTCCATATTTATATATATAGCTGTTGCTCTAGGTGTGCTGTTTTCCATCTCAGTCATTGCATTGATAGTGGTTTCAACAGTATTAGGACTCGTTTGCTATGGAAAAAAACCTCGTTATCAGAGACTAAACACTAGTACTAATGCATAGGATCTAATCATCCTCCACGGCATTATTTTGCAATATTATTGATGGGTGTATGTTTTCTGGAGTGTTATATAATATTATAGTACAGACATTGTATGATGACAGAGGTGATAGGCCTGTTTTTGTAAATAATATTATTATTCACAAGATTATGTTTGTCGGTTTAAATTTATACCTCTTACACATTCTCTCTTAGTCCTTTTTATGCCATTTCACTATAAATCACTGAATGCAAGTTAATTGACGTTGGCCCAACTGCTACTTTATTCATACTAACTCCATAAGATTATAGTGGGTGGCCATGGGGCTATATATATAGTAATACCCCTGGTATACACTGGCATTAGCAGCAGCTATGGATCATGGATATCAAGTACGTACATTTCTCTATTATAACAATAATATTATAGTATTAAATGCAGTAGATACATGAGTAGCTATAGGCTAATAATAAGCTAAGCATGTACCTATACAAATATGCTGCATTAGAAGGACAAAAAGAACATAATATACGAGACATGTAAATAATGGGCATGTTATACTTAAAAGAGGAGAGGCACAGTTGCATGGCCAAAACTCTTCGATTCGGAGGGAATTCATGATCATGCAATAATTCAAAAATTAATGACAGTTGGTTTCATAAATTGTGCATGCATGCATGATGTGATGTACACTCATGTGACTACAATAGTGTTGACTCTGCATGAGCACATAATGAAAGCCACAACTTTTCTTATCATTATGTTACATCCTCTAAATAATATGGTGACAAGACAGTGCTCTATTATCGACTATACAAGACATTGTACATAATGTTATTACTACCGTATGACCTTTTACACATCACATGATGAGGCACCCACTATTACTTTCTGAGCTCATTGCTGAAAGATCTTTTATACATACTCCATAGGGTCGAATGCGGTCCTGACGAGGTTGGACCCAGTACTCACCAACACCTGTTGTTTCCGTATCGATGATCGTCAAATTATCGGGACAAACTCGATTCTGAAACACAATCTTGTAGTGCTTGCCTTTGTGTTCAAACTGCTGTGCATATTTCGAAGCTACCTCGATAGATGGTGTGGAGTATATCCCCCTACCGTACTGGAACCGTGTCCCTTTGCTCAACAGGTATCCATCCTGAGCAATGCTTCCAGTAGCACTCTTTCCTGTACCATGATACGACACTGGCCACTCGCCTTCAGTGGAATGAAGTCTTTGGCCTTGTTCACCCAACCACACATCATCTTCATACCGTCCCAGAACCTTAACAGCATGCCGTTTCCACCCATAGGGTCGCTGGTACTCATACCCACCTCTGATATACTTTTTTCCATCATTGGTTTTCTTTGTAAAATCATAGTCAAACTTGGGATCCATTAGCGAGTCGTCTACAAAATAGGTGGGCTCGCCACCTCCACGCATTTTGAGTACCAGGTGGATCGTACTCTCCCGTTGAATGTTATAATCTGAGAGCTTGTAACCATCATATAATTGCTGGCCACCAAAAATTAGCCTTTGTTGGTCAACTGGAACTCCCTCTACTTCTGTTATCTTCTCTTTCACATCCTCAATTGTATCACTTGCAGGCTGAACCTCAATTGTGACGGTTTTTCCAGTTAGGGTCTTGATGAAGATCTGAGATGTGTGCCCTGTCAGCGTGCTTTTCTCTCCAAATGTTCCATACAAGTTAGTGATCTTGAATAGCTGGTCAATGTGAAGCGGTTGGTAATTTGTGTCTCTTTTGTCAGGATTTTCTTTATCATTTTTGTACTGGTTGTAGGTCAGGACTGTCGAGTCAAGAGTAGAAGAGAATGCAGACGCCAGCAGACCACTAACGCCAACACTAGCAGCCGCCATAATGTGTGGTGGTTATCTCCGTCTCTTCTTGCATACATGCAGTGAGGACAGGAAGAACAGGTCATGTGCATCGGCTGTTTACATAACTTCAAAAGGGGCGGGGCTGATGTATGATTTGTGCTGAATCAGCTTTGCTGATTGTGTAACATAAGAGTGACATGTAGATTCACATCCCAGAGGCGAGAATGGTGTATCTCTTGACTGTATACGTAGCAGCTGCGCTGTTTCTTATTCGAGTCTCATCGGCCCAGAGCAACGGTCTCACATTAGAGCTAGCATCCGTGGTAAGCGACAGCAGTTGTGTATGAATACTCAATCAAAAACGATTAAATTACCACCCAGCCGGCAATAGTTGCCAGTGGACGGTATAGTATACCCGAAAGCGGCCTAATTTAATGACCAAACACGTTATGTTGTAAGTATAGACTAGCCGCATAAGTTGGGGTTCAGAAATGCAAGCAAATCTCTACTATCTATGGTACAAGACACTTTGTATATCAAATAAGGTCCATGGACGATGGAGGTAGCGGCTCCAAATTTGTATGACTCTGTAGATGGGTGGGAGAAAGGGAATCTTTCTCAAGTGGGCTGTGGTGGGAGCCACCACTTGAGAGCCCCTCCCCCCTCTTTAATCTATGATCAAGCCGCCACCTCTCTGACTACAGCCATTGATGATTGTCGGCTCAGACTCCACTAAGCTAACGAGCATATACACTCCTAGGTCTGAGCAGTACTATAATTAAAATGATATGGAAAGTGTGTGGTTACATGTATACCATTCTAGCACTTTGCCACTGTGGCTATTAAACTTTAATATCCACATCATCCATCTTGTAATTGTCCCATGTACGTAGGTATTTCGTCATGGTGACCGCTCTCCAGTTGGTACCTTCCCCTCAGATGTCTATAATGACAGCTCTTACTGGCCTCAGGGATTTGGCCAGCTCTCAGTGGTAAGAGATTACTATGATAACAATTATTGTTATTATTGTACAGTATCTTGACACATGTATGGTGTACATTTACACATACATTCATGTACATGTTCAGTGCACATGTACAGTGCATATACATGTATGGTACATAATATGTAAATCATTAATGTATGCACACTATACTTGCTTGACATATTTCTCTCACTCTCTGTCCCCCCCCCCCCCCCCCCCCCACCTCTCTCTCTCTCTCTCTCTCTCTCTCTCTCTCTCTCTCTCTCTCTCTCTCTCTCTCTCTCTCTCTCTCTCTCTCTCTCTCTCTCTCTCTCTCTCTCTCTCTCTCTCTCTCTCTCTCTCTCTCTCTCTCTCTCTCTCTCTCTCTCTCTCTCTCTCTCTCCCTCTCTCTCTCTCTCTCCCTCTCTCTCCCTCTCTCTCCCTCTCTCTCCCTCTCTCTCCCTCTCTCTCCCTCTCTCTCTCTTTCTCTCTCTCTCTCTCTCTCTCTCTCTTAATCTCTCTTAGACGGGCATGGCTCAGCAGCACCTGCTAGGAGAGATTCTTAGGCAACGTTATGTCATCCCTGGTTTTCTCAATGAAAACTATACCAGAGTACAGGTATGATATCCAGTAATTGTAATCTGAAACGGTGAAAAATTAATATTACTTGATATATTAAACAAGAACATGTGACTGACATGATGAAAGATATTGTTACTTGTCACGCAGGTTTATGTTCGTAGCACTGATGTTGATCGTACTCTGATGAGTGCTGAGGCTCAACTTTCGGGACTCTTTCCACCAAACCCTGACCAGGTATCTCGTTTTGTAGCGATACCAATTAACATATAATTTACAATTTTCTATTAATTTGGATGCATAGCAATTCAATGCTAACATTACATGGCAGCCCATTCCTGTTCACACTGTACCAACCAATCAAGATTTGGTGAGTAAATTGATTAATTTTTAGCCAGTGATTAAGGAGCTAACTTAGAGTTACCCAATTCCTTACTGCAAAAATGTACTGTGAATTAGCAATAATTATTATTAAGCCCATTCTCAGCTTTTTATTGTTGCATGTGTGAATAATAATTAAAGAGCAAGAGTATAGTTAGATCATAACTGTAACAAATACTGCAATTTGATTGGCTACTGATAGGTATCTATGTCTCATAGTCACCTACAAGATTTCATAGTCACCTACAAGTGTTGCCCTCTGGCTTTTAGCAATACAAAACTATAATATTATGATCTAAACTTTGCTCGGGATTCTATATAGAGTCCTTCGGTCCTCCTAAACAGTGTCTAACTCAGGGTTTTTTCGGGGGGAGGGGGGGCGAGGGGGGCGAGTGGAAAGAATCAGCACAGTGCATGCGTAAGCACGCCCATCTAGGGGAGTCTGGGGGCATGCTCCCCTAGCAAAATTTTTAATTTTACAACCCCTGAGATTGCTTCTGGTAGCTTCTGAGAGCATACAATATGATGATGATGACAACAACCGTTTAGCTACCATTTCGTTATAATATTATTATGCAGCTACATCTCTCTCTCTCTCTCTTTAAGGACCAACAAACAAATTTCTAGGGGGGGGGGGCAACCAAGTTTCCGGGACCCCCCTTGAAATAGACCCTATAACTAATATTTAAGAGGCTAGGGGCGAGTGTAATAACATGATGTCTCATTGCTACAGTTGCTTAGGCCGTATGACTCTGGCTGTCCTGCATACTCAAAGCTGAGAGAGGCTGATAAGTCAACTGACGAGTACAAGAGAAAAGAAGAGGAGAACCAGGTTTGTGGATATTACATGACTATACATGTAGCTGATCATAGTTGTTGCTACCACATTCTATAGATTTTAGTTTGTGGCACAGAAATAGGAGCATTAATTTATTTTGGCATGAATCTTGACCTCATAACAATGATGACATGCAGTGAATACTGATACCTTTGCCAAATCTTTGAGCTACATGTACATGTACATGTACATATACACCTAGGAGCAGTTCTAAAAACCTTTTTCGCCAGATGAATGAAATTTTGTGCCAATAAAATTTCCTGCTGTATGGTACATTGTGAATTGTTTCACTGTAAAATTAACATAGTGTCCCGGGCAAGCGCCCACTCCTAAATAAGCACATTACACATTGTGTGTATTTCAAGGAGTCAATGTAGTAGCTCCTATACAAATAATTATTTATAGCTGAGTAAGTGCCAATAATAATATTATGTCTACATATACATGTATGTGCCCATGGGCACTTTTGTGGGACACTACGTATGCATCGAGGATAATTTTCATCAATTTTTTATCTCTATTTGATCATTGCAGGATTTTTTTAAGTTCTTGTCTAAGAATACTGGTCTCAATCCAGTGAATCTCACCAACACCTGGCTCATACAAGACACTCTGTTTGTTGAGGTAAATTCATTTGTAGCAATTATAGTCATGCATTAGCAGTGGTTACCTTTAATGAGGTACTGTAACATCAGATTCTATAGTTAGCCACTTGTGCCTACAGCATAATAATTACATGTATGTCCTCGGTAACAATTTACTTTTTTGCGGTTATTCGGTAGTTATGATGAAATCTATGAGGTAATTATGAGAAAATTCAGGGCCTCGATGGAGCCTTTCTGAGACTCAAAATTCAGTGAACATGTAGAGTATCTTGTGCGTGTATCCAGCGATAAACCTTACAAGCAGTGTATTGCCTTCTCTGACGAGCAGCGATGGCCGAACTTCACACGTTCTCTTGGCTGATGTAATCCCGTGGATATATATAGATAGCCCTGCGCTATATATTATAGCACGCACCATGAGCAGCGTGCCATCGGACCGATCTGAAGTTTGGAAGCTGTACTGCGCTGTTGAATTCTTCTCAGCTTTGAAACTTTTTACTATCGAGGTCGAAACCCACTCTCAGACTCCAGATGATCAGAGTCTAGTCTGCGACTGAAGTGAACTGTACTGTGAACTCACTATATTGACGACCCTTTACCACATGCACCATTTCCACTATGCAGCTATCGAGGACATAGTCAAGTTTTCATTATTATACCAAATTGAATAATATAATATTATTAGTCTATATTATTTTAATTTTTAGTATCTGGGTACCTTTTCAATACTTCATTGTAGTTACACTATTACTTTTGACGTAACTATTGCTTTTATACAGAGTGTGACTAAAGGTAAAGGATTACCGACGTGGATGAGCCAAAGCGACCTGACGAGACTCAACTCACTAGCAGACTTCTCCATGCACCTCATGTTCAACAGTCTGGCTAAGAAGAGAATAACAGCTGGTGAGAGCAACCATGCCTGTCTCACTAGTGTATCATAATAAAGTCTATGGGTGTGGTTGATAGGTGTGGTCAATAAAATGCAATGCTTGTGTGCCTTTACAAGCAATTTTCTAAGCATAATAGTAATATTATAGCAAGTGTTTCGACACATCCCAACAGACTCTTTGTGCTTAGGAGCCGCTGTACCTGATACCTATAGATCTCGGGATACATGTATGGCGATTTTCATGCTGACAATGACGACAACAGACAAACCGATTGCTTTATCCCTTGCTGCGCTTGCGTGCTGTGGTATACATTTTGTCATCCTGTATGCATGACATTGTTATAATACCTGGTTATGATTTTTACCTCAGTGACAGTGCTAGCTAGGATATACTTGCCACTTGCAAGTTAGTTAGTTAGTTAGCTACTTAACAGTCTCTTTATTAGTGGTGCGATACACCACATGCGCGCGGGTAATATTATACTGGGGGAGAATAGCATAAATGTGTCACCACATACACTGTACATGACTGTAGATACTTATGTGTGTGTGCGCTTGCATGACATAACGTACAATGTCAGTCTTATGCAATATTGTAGGTCATTGGCTTCAGAAGGTGCTGTGGGATATGAAAGGCAAAGCTAATGGAACTTTAGATGATGCTAAACTGTTCCTCTACTCAGCTGTGAGTTTGGATACGATGAAGTATAGAATTGGAATTAAATATTAAGTTAATGATCCTTTCAGCATGATACGACTGTTGCCCCTATGATGAATGCACTTGGAGTGTGGAATCAGAAGCAGCCATCTTATGCCACAGCTTTCTTTGTTGAGCTATACTCGAACACAAACAAGTAAGAAAATAGTACTAAGGTGCATGTTTGAGGAATCCATCTCATTCTCAACATAGCACTTTATCTTATCCAGGGGAATAATAATTACAGTGTTTATTGTGTACGTACATGTACATGTATATGTGATTGGGCATCCATTATCATAACAATATTGGCTTTCCATGATGATTTACTAATGGTAAACGCTTTGACAAATTTCGATCATGCAGGGCCACAGAAATAGTTTGGTACTCATCTATCTATATCGTATAGCGGGTAATGGACATTCGTCTGTGTCCTCCGTCCGCCTCATCTGCACTCGCGGCGTCGGCGTGTGGGTCTACTAACTTTGGCCAGCATTAAATTTGGCGAAATGGCTCTCCATTGGTATCCGGGTGAAGTTTAAATTTGGCTATCTGAATCCTGTAGTGATCTATACTGACGTCGCCAAATCGCTAAATTAAAACCTTGCCAAAGTTTTCCGCGCACTATAGTATTAGTAGTTGAAACTGTGACCAAAGTTAGACTAAGTGTGTGTACCTGTGTAAGTGGGGTGGGGGTGATATGAAAATATAACGCTACTGTTGGGAATAGGGCCTTGGGATGAGAGGAGTGAATGGTTCAATTGAGATGTGTGGTTACGTGGTAACTGCTGATTCCGTTTTATACAGAGAGTATTTTGTGAAGCTATTCTGGAGGAAAGGCCCGACTAGTGAATCAGTGGTGGAGCTGAATGAAACTAATAATCGGACATTGGCTGATTTTGAAAGGTACTTACTCATAGAGCATGATATTATGTACCTACATGTACATGTATATAGGCCCAATGTTATTCTATTTATGTATATCATGTGTTTTTCATACTACCATAGTGTCCTAGGTAAGCGCCCATGAGCGCTTAAACATACATTGCAATTTTCGCCCACATGGGCGCTTATCCGGATCATAATTTCCATACGTTTATAATATTATAGAAACTACAGTACTCTTCCATACTCTGCAGCAGAGCTGTTTTATGATTTGACGACCCTTTCTAACACTGAGCTTGAGTGTGCACAATAGCATCAGCATAATAGAGTGGGTGTGGTCAATAAACCACAGGCATGCTGAACAAAAAATGCACGATTTGTAGCACCAGTAAGCCTTTTTGAGCAATTTGAAGCGTGTATAAACCAGTTTTTCACCGATATCTATTGATCGATTGTGCTTATAGCATGCACAAATGCCTAGAAGGCGAGATATAGTGATTTTCGTACCGACGACGACAACGACAGACGGACAAACAGATTATTTTATCCCTTACGCATGCGTGCGGGGTAACTATTGTAATAAATCTTGAACATGTACATTTAATGTGGTGATTGTGGTTGATATTCAGGTTTGTGACTCCCCTCATTCCTGTTGATTGGATAAAAGAATGTGACATTGAAACTGAAGACCAAGTCATTTCACAGTCTGCTTCACAAGGAAGTGAGTTAAATATTATTATTTGTTACTGAAGCTGATGTTAATCTGAATCTATCTCCTCCCTAACCACACACCCCCCCCCCCCCCCCCCAATCATGCACGATAGTTGTTGCTCTAGGTGTGCTCTTCTCCATCTCAGTGATTGCACTGATCATTGTGTCGATTGTCTTAGGACTGGTCTGTTATGAAAAAGGACCGCGTTATCAGAGACTGAATAGTGATGCCACTGCTAGTAATGCATAATGATGGAATTATTAATAATTTTTGTTTTAAATATTGATGCCAATCTCTTCACGTATAGCTGCGTATGACACTAAGAAGTGCTTTACCATGTGCCCCAGTGACAATTAAGGCTCGATACTCCAAACACAGAATTAAAGAAATTAAATTTTATTGACTGTGGTTAATAATAACACGAAATAGCATGATCTTCATTATCACAAGTGACAAAATTTTAATCATGACTTTGCTTTGCATGCATGCCTGTACGTTGATGGCAATCATGGGCTGGCCCATGCATGGGTATCAGTGATTAGATGAAAATATCTCACCTCAATGAATCATCAATTGCAAAAATGTCAGCCCTTCACTTGTACCCCTGACTATACCATGCTGGTTTGAAAATCACCAAACCAGCATGGGATAGTCAGGGGTACAAGTGAAGGGCTGGTATAGACTAACTTAAGCATGGAGTATAGCGGTACAGGTCACTCCAATAATAATAATAATATATTATTATCATGATTTAATACTGGTATATAATAAGTAACCTTTGCCACAGAGCGTATAGGCAGAGTGGTTACTGCAAATACTTGGGCAATTTTTATCCATCTGCCCGTCTGTGTTTACAATGCAAGGCTCCTACGTTATACCTCAGCTACATGACTGATGGTCAGTTGTCAGATCAATGCAGTGAAAGTGTAAACAGGCAATGGTTCTCTTAGTGCATAATTCATTATTAAATTTTTTGCAGTGAATGACTAACTGCAAAAGAGTTTATGTACAGTATTATTATTATCAATGATAATAATATTATTATCGATCATGCACGATCGCACATATTTATAACTTAATGATTGAACCTGTGAAACAGTATAATTTTATATTGAAACGATCGCCTATCCATGTAAATAATTTGTATTATGTCACACACATCATAATCTAATTACTGCTGAAATAATACTATCAGAGAGGTAAATTCTCTTTGCTGTGTTATGATTTGAGCATATAATTAGCTACTGTTTATGTCATTGGCACACACTGGCATCTGTACTAGCATGTTGCTGTTTGCTAGTACCAATGGTTTCATAGTTGCTTTCTGTTATTGTTTCATTCCACTGATCAAATGACATCTTATTGGGATTCTCATACTCTCCTTCCATCGACGTCATTATTCCAGGCTTCAGATGCGTTTCACCATAGGCAATATTTGTTGATATAGTAATATTACTTTTCTTACGAGCAGACCTCTTCCTGCAGAGATTGGTTTATAGCGAAAATTACAAACAGCAATCTATAACAACAGTTACTTGTATCCTTGAATAGTGTCAGGAGTACATTAATGTACTCCTGATAGTGTTGATGAGATATCATGTTTGCTATTGAGTTTGTATGCAAATAGCTATGTTATGGTGCCGTATACGTAGCTAATGGGTTGACAAATTTTAAGCTTGTGCACAAGACTGTATGATTTAGGGACAATCCACAGAAGTATCAAGATATTTATCTCTAGAGATTTCTTGTTTCATTTTTCTCACCTCCATAAGCAGAGCACAACAGTAGTCACAATGACAACCAGGCACTCTGCTACAATGCTTACTCCAATGGCAATACCAATTTCAGTTGAGCAACTACACTTCATTTTCAGATCTGCACATCTAGCGCACAGCAACTGGTTGTTATCTGATAAGAAGTGTAGTAACTTAATTAATCAGCCAATGGAAATAAACAGGGTCCAGCTCGATAGACTAGGTCTAGCTACTCACCCAAAGTAATGGATGTATTAATGAGCTCACTGTACAGCTGATCACCCTCAGAGCGAACTGAAATATTCTGACCAATGTAATTTCCATCAACTTTCAAGCCAATGTAGGTAGCTACTGCCGATACTGACGCATTCTTCCCACTGCCATAGAATATCCTGTATACAGTGATGATGTTAGCTCGAGCTCCATCAGGTGGAGGACTCCAGCTGACCTCTACTGGGGCTGAGGAACCAGACTGAGTGGCAACAACATTCACTGGAGGAGCAGATGCTGAAAAAAGTTTACAATAATATTATTATACATGAAGAAGGTAAAATTAAGTGCCTTTTTAACAGTCATACCAGCTTTAATATTGACTGTAGTGGATAGTGTTTCACTCCCAGTGAGATAGGTCAAAGTTGGCTCCAATCTGACACTAGCTGTACATGTGTAGTTTCCAGAGTCACTCCTCCCAAATGAGTTGAGCTGGGTGGTGTAGGTGAAGGTTGTGCCAGACACTATCGTTCCAGTGAGAGTCAGCATAGTTCCATCATGGAAGAGCTGTGTGTCCACCATCAATAAATGGATTTCAGAAGCCACTACAGCTGCATTGAACTCGAAAGTGCAAGTCAAAGTTACATTAGATCCGAGAATAGGCAGAGAGTTAGGTCTCGAGCTGTGGTCACTGCTCACCAGTGTGATAGAAGATGGAGTGGGGACTTTAAAAATTGTTCAAATTTAATGATAATAATATTATTATAATCATAATAGTCAATATTTTATTGTAGTGGAAAAATTTCAATAGTTCCAATTTTAATACTAGCTATTAACTCACGTTGAAGTCTGATATCCAAAGAATTCATTGCTATGATATCACTTGCTAGGTAGCTTGAACTAACTGTAACCTCACAAGCATAATTAGCAGCGTCGGAGAGTTGTAGCGGAGTGAAGGAGAGAGTGCTGGAGCTGGCTCCAAGCTGAGTCTGACCACTACCACTGTTTTTAGTCCATCTGTAGGTAATGGTAGGGTTGAGATTTTCAGCTCCAGATACACTACATGTTAGCCTATAGTTATCTTCTCCAGCAGTTTGAGTAGCTCCATTGTCATTGATCTGAACTGACAGAGTGGGAGCTGAAAATAAAATAATATAATGTCATACACAACATAATAGTGAATATGTGGAGTGACAATACCATTCACATTGATCACCACTGATTCAGTTGATAAGGTTAATCCGTTAGTAGTAGCATTGCATGAGTATGAACCATTGTCTGACTGCTGTACTGGTCTAAACTGCAGTTGGCTTGTAGTCGAAGTAGAGCTGGTAGTTATAGAACCTCCACTGACAACAGTTACTGGTGTCCTGCCGTCAGGTGCTCCTAACCACTGAAAATTTAATGTTTCCTCAGAGCCACCTGCTGAACACTCCAGTGTGTAGCTCTCACCGGCAATGGGAGGGTCAGATGGGATGTTTATAAAAACAGCACCTACAGAAATGATTTAGATCAGCATAATAATTATAGCAGGACAATGTTCTGAAGCATACCAATGTTCACACAGAGGGTTTGATGAGTGCTGGTTGCATCAGGTACCTCACAACAGAACCTTCCAGTTGGTGATGTAACGCCACTGGGTCGATTCAAGGACACCTCTCCATTACGGTCTCTGCTTCTAAAAAATGCTGTGGTTGAAGTAGTCCCTTGGACTAGTGTTCCATTTGGTTGGTACCACTCGCCAAGTCCTGGATTCTGACTGCAGCAGCGATGGTTGTCAGTGATGCACTGTAGTGCACCACTGGGATTATCAGAGATGTTGTCAATACTTCTGATGTTAACGTTGCTGTTGTTAGTAATGTATACATTTCCCAGTACAAGGTAAACACCTGGAGAGTGTAAGTTAACACAAGCATATGCAGTTGTGGTTAACAAAATAACATCATGATCCGGAGGGCATGCATGGCTGTAAACATCTCACCGGTGGTGACTCTGACTGTATGACTTACAGCCCTGCTATCAACGATGTATGCATTAAGTGATAAACTGACAGTAACTCCACAGATATACAATCCAGATTCAATTCTCCCAAATGTGCTGATTCCAAATTCACTGGTAAAATTAATAAAGCTTCCCATAACTGGTTCTGCAGTGTGACGGGGCTGAAACCCATCTGGTGTAGTAAATACTGTGTTCACAGCCACTGAAACATTCACTGCTGGGCTCAATTCCACAGCACAGGTAAGAGTAACATGGGAACCAGGTGGTACTGGGTTGGGAATGCTATTCGATAACATTACCGAAGTAGGAGCTGGGACTGCATAAGAAGACAATGAGGGAATAATTGCATAGAAAAGTAAGCCCATTCATGATTGTAACCCATTTTCTAGCACACAAACTAATAGTATATTATTATAGCTACATTAATGCATCCATTCAGTGACACATGATTGCACATACTTTCAAAATTCTAATGTAATCGACACTAGATAAATATACTTGGATTTCATGTATGTAGGAAATGTGTAGGATAGGGCAAAATTTTCTACACATTTCAAAAATTCTGCCCTATCCACTGCCAAACATGTGTAGGAAAGCTCATTATTATTTTGTTAAGCATGACATCTTACTTTTGGTCCAGTGATCTGCTATAATAATTATAATCATGTGGCACTATCATGTGTACTTAACATGTATTATAATAAATTATACTGTGGCACTGTGGTTAACTTCCCTATAATCTTATGATCATCCACTGCATGATGATCCATGTACAGGACATGCATTCAAACTTACTTTGAATTATAACATCGTGTATATCCACTATAGAGATGTCACCATAATCATTCAGGAAGGGTGCAGTAACCTCACAAGTATATCGTCCTGCATCGGAAAATCTAAAAGAAGAGAAGGAGAGAATTCGATCTGTTCCCATTTGTATGGTCTGAGTGCCATTATTCTTAATCCACTGGTAGGTTATAGAGGGGTTGAGATTTTCAGCTCCGGTAACAAATAGATCACAAGTTAGGATGTAATCATTTTGGCCTAGGATTGGAGTTCCACTAGCAATGATCTGGACAAAGACGCTAGCTGAAAATAAAAAAAAATTGAAATTCATCAGTGTAGCTGAGCTGCCAAACAACAAATCATAATAATTATCATACCATTCACAGTAACCATAACACTGTTCACCAGTCTTCCAGGCCCAAGTTGACATGTGTATACTCCTGCATGCATAGACTGACTCAATAGAGAGTTAAATTGCAGAGTACTGATGTAGGTCTGGCTAGTTGAATTGCTGCTGCTCATAACAGTTGGCATAGCAATCACACCAGAGGGAAGTGAGGTACTACCATCAAAGGACCACTGAAAGTTTGGTGAGGGTATACCAGAGGGTAGATGACTGGGTTGAAAGAGAGTTGATAAACATATTAGTGAGTAGTCTCTCTGCCCAGTAATAGTGGCAGTGGAGCCAGTTGAGGGAGAGATGATCACATGATCAAGATTATGATGGAACCCGAAATTCACTATGGAATTAAGCAATAATATTATTATTATAATTATTAATAATAATTAAGTAGCAGCATGACTTTGTGTGCACAATCATGATTAATTTTGGGGTATATTAATGCACTATAAAATATTATAATTATGATAATTAACATAAACTCACAAATGTTAACATAAATGATCTGGTCAACACTGGGATTAGCAGCACTTGGCAGCTCACAGCGGAAACGACCTCTTTCAGGTATATTACTGAATCTACGAAAGAGACGAACTGAGCCATAAAACTGTTGTCCATTTATGACTTCATTTGGACCTCTGTTCGCTAGAAATCGCGGTAGATTGGCGCTGAATTCAACTATGCCCCCATCAGGAAAGTACCAGTCACCACGCTCAGTACGTACAGTACCTGACTCGTTACCACAACAGTCTACTAGATCAGTTATGCACTGCAATGATGCACTTGCACTGGCAGGATTCCTATTTGAAGGACTAGGAAGACTTCCAATGTTCAAGACATCATCCAAATCCACAATGCTGTCACTGGGTAAGGTCACTCCAAGAAACATCAGAGAGACACCAGCTGTAATACAATAATGTCAGGAAAGCAAGTCAAATACTTTCATAATATCGATCATGCTGTATAAATTTTAATAATACTATTATTAGCTAGCTACAATGTAATGGACCTCGACTATGAAAAGTACGGATATAGCTATAACAGTACTATAATACTACCTTGCTGTGTTGAACCCCATGCAGTCACTAGCAACAGCAGGCCCAAATAAAAGATCCGTTCAAGTTTTCCACCACTAACACGAACTAGCACCATCTTCACAAAGAGTCCACTTTGTCGATCGACGCACAGTGCGGCTACAAACTTGAACTGTGTTTATCATGTACGTCCACTTGCGCATGCACTATGCAGATCGGAAACGATTTTTGAGATGCCTGTTTAACGCCGTGCGTTTCGACAGGCCTGCACATGCGCACATGCTCAGCCTTGCGCGAAGCGAGATGTCGTAGTCTGGTGGTAGACGGCCGGTTCGAGCAGAGCGATAACGTCGGCGCCATTTAATACGAGCAGCTGCTCTTGGGATTCTGATTCCATTACAATTGGACGCTCTACTGTGTCAAGGGAGCGTGGCTGAGCCGCTTACTAGTAGCTACAGCGTTTATTATACTATAATATTTATATATATACAACGAAAAATAATTTTCAGACGATCAATTTTCTTTAATATATAGTCCGTATCCTAACCTGGAGGGCATAAAAGATGCGCTCTCCTACAAATTTAGAAGACTCATGATTGGTCAGAATTGTTGTGCCGTGTGCACAAACAAGGTTGCCAGGGCCTAGGAGCCATAGAGATGCATTCTCGAGCGCTTGAGCTCGAGCGAGCGGCGCAAGCGCCGCGCGCCTGCTTGGCAGGCCACCGAGCTTCGAGCGAAGCGAGAAGCGATGTCTGCTCTTTGTCATGGTCTAATGGTAGTCTAAGATTCGACATTCGAGCGGAGTGAGAACGTCGCCATTACACGAGCAGCTACTTTTGGCCTGCAGTGCTAGTGAGGGTATGGTCTTTATCTGCGCATGCGCTGTACTAACGGGCACTCGATTGTACAATAGCATGCTGTTAGTAGTGTTCAGTCACATTATCCCATGATTGTGACATCAAAAATACTTGTATACAACGAAAAATATTTTTTAGACGGTCATTTTTCTTTAATAGTCCGTGTCATTACATGAGGGCATGGATACGCGTCTTGGATGCGCCCGATTGCTATGAAAGTCTGCACTACAAGACTCAGGATTGGTCAGAACTGTAGGCCGTGTGCACAAAGAAGAGTGGCCTTAATGCCTCTGGCCATAGCTACAGCTAGAGATGCATGCCGCACTGTCGAACGATCGGCGCGAAAGCGCCGCGCGTTTCGAAAGCGAGAGGCGAGGTATATAACGTGATGCTAGACTGTGCCCAAGTGAGAATCGCTACCTTGAGCAAGAGATACTGTATATGTGTTCTGTGTAATAACTCTATTAATCTATATTCAATATGTTCTGCTGTTTGCACCTTAAACTGAGGCAGGCATAGTCTAAATTTAGTGTGGGGGTACACTTGGACATCGCCTCCGTTTTTCAGTGTAGGGGTACACTCTTTCCTGCCCATTAGAATGGGCGTGGTCATCTAGTGTAGCTAAAAGGTGTACACATTCCTTTTTGAGTAGCTAGCATGGGGATCATAAAATTTAAGTTAGACGAAATTCTAGTAGGCTAAGCTAAGTTATCTTCACTCTATATACCTTGAGATAGACAAGATTTGAGGATAGCCATAACTAGCTAATAATATTATTATAATCATGTAGCTAGCTACAAGGAGAACAACACTGATTGACAGTCAGTCATGTGCCTAGATAAGAAGACTCTAATATTAGCTAGCTAGCATTAAAGTTTATGAGTTTAGTGCTGACTTCCCAGAGCTTTTCAGCAACCTGGTCATCAGTAGCCTGTGGATTATTATCAGACAGTCGGCCAGGTATTTCCCGGTCACTCCCGCCATCTCCTCACTGACTGCACAATAGATAGTAGTCTGCATGGGCTCCCTCCCTGGGATTTTTCACGAGGAAGCTGGACAACACCACTACATACCACTTTCCAGTATATATTAATAGAGGTGATTCAAAAAGATAGAACACTATGGACTTCATCCTAATTCCCCCCAGCCCTCAGTGAGAGCAATGTTGACGCTACTACCGTAACAGTGTATTATGTAGCTATAGCTATAGCTATTATAATAATATTTAGTTGTTTAGAAATAGCACAGCTTAAACTGTCATATTTTTATGGATAAGCAATGTAAAATCAGTACTGACCAAAAAAATATCCAGATGCCTGCTGAGGTGTATCATTTTTGCGATATCCCATTGATGATTCATTGAGGTGAGTATCTCATCACCCAGCCCATGATTGCCATCAACAGGCATGCGAAGTAAATGGTTTATCATGAAGATCGTGCTATTTTGTGTTATTATTAGCCACATGCAGTCAACAAATTTCTTTAATCAGGTTCATCTCTATGATTGGAGTAGCTATCGAGCCTTAATTGTCCTGTACTGGGGCATGTAGTAAACAAGCACTTCTTAGTGTCATATTATGTATAATATTATAATGCGTGAAGAGACTGGCATCAATTGAAAGCAAACCAATTAGCTGGGGGGGGGGGAACCATCGGTAGCATGACATGCCTAAAGGGTACTCTTGTTACTGCCAATATCCTTCACCCTGGTGCTATCATTACGGCATGCACCACAGGCTTCATGCAGTGTTGATCTTGTACTGCTTATAGGAGCAGATAGACTGCATTGGGTCCCATTGAAAGATCAGTGCATTCTTGGTGACTTGGGCCAGGTGAACGTTGTCAGGAGGTGGAGATGCATAATATTCAATGATTCACAAATGAATGTAATAATATGTGTACCATTGTGAAGGACATCTGCTTAAATTGGATGAGGTGGTTTTCCCGGATAACTCCTATTGACTCATAACTGTCAAACCAGTATGGAATAGTCTGGGGTACAGGTGAAGGGCTGGTACACTAACTTAAGCATAGAGTATAGCGATCGATACAGGTTACTCCAATAATAATAATATAATAATATTATCATGCACGATCATGAATAGCTATTTACAAAACTTAATTGAACCTGTGATTCAGAAACGGTATAATTAATTTTTTTACCTATCCATGGTATTACGTCACACGCATCATACTAATTACGACTAAATATAATATCAGAAGAGGTAAAATTCTCTTTGCTGTGTTATAATAATATTGAGCATGTTAGCTATACTGTTAATGTTATTGGCACACACTGGCATCTGTACTAGCATGTTGCTGTTTGCTAGTACCAATGGTTTCATAGTTGCTTTCTGCTATTGTTTCATTCCACTGACCACATGACATCTTATCGGGATTCTCATGCTCTCCTTCCATCGACGTCATCATTCCAGGCTTCAGATGCATTTCACCATAGGCAATATTTGTTGATATAGCAATATTACTTTTCTTACGAGCAGACCTCTTCCTGCAGAGATTGGTTTATAGCGAAAATTTCAAACAGCAATCTAACAACAGTTACTTGTATCCTTGAATAGTGTCAGGAGTACATTACTGTACTCCTGATAGTGTTGATGAGATGCTTTATCATGTTTGCTATTGAGTTTGTATGCAAAAAGCTATATGTGTTATGGTACCTTAGCTAATGGGTTGACAAATTTTAAGCTTGTGCACAAGACTATGTGATTAACAATCCACAGAAGTATCATGATATTTATCTCCAGAGATTTCTTGTTTCATTTTTCTCACCTCCATAAGCAGAGCACAACTGTAGTCACCGTCACAACCAGGCACTCTGCTACAATACTTACTCCAATGGCAATACCAATTTCAGTTGAGCAACTACACTCCATTTTCAGATCTGCACATCTAGCGCACAGTAGCTGGTTGTTATCTGATAAGAAGTGTAGTAACTTAATTAATCAGCCAATGGAAATGAACAGGGTCCAGCTCAATAGACTAGGTCTAGCTACTCACCCAAAGTAATGGACGTGTTAATGAGCTCACTGTATAGCTGATCACCCTCGGAGCGAACTGAAATATTCTGACCAATGTAATTTCCATCAACTTTCAAGCCAACGTAGGTAGCTACTGCCGACACTGACGCATTCTTCCCACTGCTATAGAATATCCTGTATCCAGTGATGATGTTAGCTCCATCAGGTGGAGGACTCCAGCTGACCTCTACTGGGGCAGAGGAACCAAACTGAGTGGCAACAACATTCACTGGAGGAGCAGATGCTGAAAAAAGTTTACAATAATAATATTATTATACATGAAGAAGGTAAAATTAAGTGCCTTTTTAACAGCCATACCAGCTTTAATGTTGACTGTAGTAGATAGTGTTTCACTCCCAGTGAGATAGGTCAAAGTTGGCTCCAATCTGACACTAGCTGTACATGTGTAGTTTCCAGAGTCACTCCTCCCAAATGAGTTGAGCTGGGTGGTGTAGGTGAAGGTTGTGCCAGACACTATTGGTCCAGTGAGAGTCAGCAGAGTTCCATCATGGAAGAGCTGTGTGTCCACCATCAATAAACGGATTTCAGAAGCCATTATAGCTGCATTGAACTCGAAAGTGCAAGTCAAAACTACATTAGATCCGAGAATAGGGAGAGAGTTAGGTCTTGAGCTGTGGTCACTGCTCACCAGTGTGATAGAAGATGGAGTGGGAACTTCAAAAATTAACAATCATTGTTCAAATAATAATCACAATAGTCAATATTTATTGTAGTGGAAAGATTTCGATAGTTCCAATTTTAATACTAGCTATTAACTCACGTTGAAGTCTGATATCCAAAGAATTCATTGCTATGATATCACTTGCTAGGTAGCTTGAACTAACTGTAACCTCACAAGCATAATTAGCAGCGTCGGAGAGTTGTAGCGGAGTGAAGGAGAGAGTGCTGGAGCTGGCTCCAAGCTGAGTCTGACCACTACCACTGTTTTTAGTCCATCTGTAGGTAATGGTAGGGTTGAGATTTTCAGCTCCAGATACACTACATGTTAGCCTATAGTCATCTTCTCCAGCAGTTTGAGTAGCTCCATTGTCATTGATCTGGACTGACAGAGTGGGAGCTGAAAATAAAATAATATAATGTCATACACAACATAATAGTGAATATGTGGAGTGACAATACCATTCACATTGATCACCACTGATTCAGTTGATAAGGTTAATCCGTTAGTAGTAGCATTGCATGAGTATGAACCATTGTCTGACTGCTGTACTGGTCTAAACTGCAGTTGGCTTGTAGTGGAAGTAGAGCTGATAGTCATAGAGCCTCCACTGACAACAGTTACTGGTGTCCTGCCGTCAGGTGGTCCTAACCACTGAAAATTTAATGTTCCCTCAGAGCCACCTGCTGAACACTCCAGTGTGTAGCTCTCACCAGCAATGGGAGGGTCAGATGGGATGATGATAAGAACACCACCTACAGAAGTGATTTAGATTGGCATGTAGCAAGACAATGATATGGAGCATACCAATGTTCACACAGAGTATTTGACGAGTGTTGGTTGCATCAGGTACCTCACAACAGAACTGTCCAGTTGGTGATGCAACGCTATTGGGTCGATTCAAGGACACTTCTCCGTTACGTTCTCTGCTTCGGTAAAATGCTGTGGTTGAAGCAGTCCCTTGGACTAGTGTTCCATTTGGTTGGTACCACTCCCCAAGTCCTGGATCCTGACTGCAGCAGCGATGGTTGTCAGTGATGCACTGTAGTGCACCATTGGGATTTTCAGGGATGTTATCAATACTTCTGATGTTAACATTGCTGTTATTAGTAATGTATACATTTCTCAGTGCAAGATAAACACCTAAAGAATAAGTATAATTATGCAGTTATGGTTAACAAAAACATCAAATTGAATGATGATCTTGCATGACTGTAAACATCTCACCAGTTGTGATTCTGATTGTATGACTTACAGCCCTGCTGTCACTGATATATGCATTAGATGATAAACTGACAGTAGCTGTACAGATAAACAGTCCAGATTCCATTCTTCTGAATGAACTGATTACAAATTCACTGGTAAAATTAATAAAGCTTCCCATAGCTAGTGCTGCAGTGTGAGGGGTCTGAAACCCGTCTGGTGTAGTCAATACTGTGTTCACAACCACTGAAACATTCACTACTGGGCTCAATTCCACAGCACAGGTCAGAGTAACAGGGGATCCAGGTGGTACTGGGTTGGGAACGCTACTTGACAATATTACCGAAGTAGGAGCAGGGACTGCATAACAAGATAATGAGGGAATTACATAGAAAAGTAAGATCATTCGTGATTGTAACCCATTAAATTTTTTAGCACACAATCTAAAGGCTACATTCATGTGGGCATCCATTCACATTCATAATTATTTGCACATATTCTTACCTAATTACATCGAAACTGTATTTTAACTGCTATAATAATAATATTGCATAATATAACCACATGCTTGTTAGGTATGCACTATCATGTGTACTTGGCACTACGGCATACTTCCGCACAATGACCCATCTACAAACATGTACAGGACCAGCCAAACATACTTTGAATTGTAACATCGTGTGTATCCGTTATAGAGATGTCACCATTAAGGAAGGGTGAGCGTATAATAGCCTCACAAGTATACCGTCCAGCATCAGAAAATCTGAAAACAGAGAAGGAAAGAGCTTGATCACTTCCTATTTGAGTGCCATCACTGTTCTTGGTCCACTGGTAGGTTATAGAGGAGTTGAGATTTTCAGTTGCAGTAATACCACAAATTAGGGAGTAGCCATTTTGTCCCAGTGTTGGAGTTCCACTAGCAGTGATCTGGACAGAGACGCCCACTGGAAAGAAGAAATTCAGATGAGTGTAGCTAACAGACAATTGATTATTGTAAGTACCATTCACAGTAACCATAATACTGTTCACCAGTCTTCCAGGCCCAAGTTGACATGTGTACACTCCAGCATGCAGAGACTGACTCAGTGGAGAGTTAAACTGCAGAGTACTGGTGTAGGTCTCGCTAGTTGAGTTGCTGCTGCTCATAACAGTTGGCATAGCAGTCACACCAGAGGGAAGTGAGGTACTACCATCAAAGGACCACTGAAAGTTTGGTGAAGGTACACCAGAGGGTAGATGACTGGGTTGAAAGAGAGTTGATGAACATATTAGTGAGTAGTCTGTCTGCCCAGCAATAGTGGCAGTGGAGCCAGTTGAGGGAGCGATGATCACATGATCAAGATTATGATAGAACCCGAAATTCACTACGGAAACAATAATATTATAATTATTAATAAGCAGCTGCATGACTTTATGTGAACAATCATGAAAATTTGAATTTCCGACCTGCAGAAAATCTGCAGGACAGGGCAACATTTTTGTTTAATTGCATGAAATATATTATTGCCCTATCCTCTACTAGGAACATGTAGGAAGTACCAGGAAATGCCAAGTTTTGGAAAGCAGAATATGTAGGAAATCTCCTTTTTCTGTCCAGTGAATGCACTAGCTACAATTTTATATAATATTATTATTATTATTATTATTATTATTATGATCATAATAATTATCATAAACTCACAAATGTTAACATAAATGATCTGGTTAACACTGGGATTAGCAGCACTTGGTAGCTCACAGCGGAAACGACCTCTTTCAGGTATATTACTGAATCTACGAAAGAGACGAACTGAACCATAAAACTGTTGTCCATTTATGACTTCATTTGGACCTCTGTTTGCTAGAAATCGCGGTAGATTGACACCGAATTCAACTATGCGCCCATCAGGAAAGTACCATGCAGTTACCACGCTCAGTACGTACAGTACCTGACTCGTTACCACAACAGTCTACTAGATCAGTTATGCACTGCAATGATGCACTTGCACTGGCGGGATTCCTATTTAAAGGACTGGGAAGACTTCCAATGTTCAAGATATCATCAAAATCCACAATGCTGTCACTGGGTAAGGTCCCTCCAAGAAACATCAGAGAGACACCAGCAGCTGTATTATAATAATAATATAAAATGTCGGGAAAACAAGTCAAATACTTTCATATTGATCATATTGTATAAATAATACTATTATTAGGGCCTACATGCAATGGACCTCGACTATGGAAAGTACGGATATAGCTAACAGTACTACTACCTTGCTGTGTTGAACCCCGTGCAGTCACTAGCAGCAGTAGGCCCAAAGAAAAGATCCGCTCAAGTTTTCCACCACTAACACGAACTAGCACCATCTTCACAAAGAGTCCACTTTGTCGATCGACGCACAGCGCCGCTACAAAACTGTGTTTATTACGTCCACTTTCACTATGCAGATTGGAAACAAATTTTGAGATGCGAACGACGGCGCGGCGCAATGCGCCGCGCATTTCGACAGGCCGGCACGTGCGCACATGCTCAGCCTCGCGCTCGCGCGAAGCGAGATGGTTTTTACCCCGCGCGCATGCGCAAGGTGTAATGTAATCGGTTTTGTCTGTCGTCGTCGTCGTCGTTGTTGTCTGTTAGCACAAAAATTGCCAGATCTGGAGATCTAGGCATCTGAGCGACTCGTAAATACAACGTATCCGTCAATATCGCCGAAAAACTGGTTTCAGTATGCTTCGAATCGTTTGGCAAGGCCCACGAGCGTTGCAAATGCTGCATTTTGTTGGCCACGCCTATGGACACTGCCCACTATGTGCTCTCTGCTCATGCGCACAGCCTGGCACCATATGTAGGTAAAGGTCGTCAACAGGCTGCTCGCATTATCGAGCTTTTCTGACCATTGTTATGCTCTGACATCCGACGCTGCAGCGCGCGCGGGGTATGTGCTCTATAGAGCTCTAGTTTTTTTTTGTGTCATAGTGTGGTGGTAGACCGGTCAGTCGAGCAGAGCGATAACGTCGGCGCCATTTAATACGAGCAGCTGCTCTTGGGGTTCTGATTCCATTACAATTGGACGCTCTACTGTGTCAAGTGAGCGTGGCTAAGCCGCTTACTAGTACAGGCTACAGCGTTTAATAAAGCAAGGTATACCTTAAAGCCTACGCAAGGGATAGAGAATTAACATGCTTTTAATTCAGTAGCAATCATAGTAAAGGTAGAAAATGATTACCGGTCGGAATTAAGGGATGGCCCGGACACTCCATACATAATACATTACGAATACTCTAATATCTCAAAACCGGTAACTTTATGAAATTTCTAAGCGCTAAAATCAGAATCTCCAGCAAATTAGCTATCTAACAAGACCAAGATTATCCGTCAAAACAATAGTTATTGTATACATGCCAGGACCGGATGTTCATTACACCCTAACATTTTTCTGTATGGGCACACAGAATGGTTCAAATCACGATGTTTAATGTAAAGATTTACGTCCTAGAATTAAAGTTATGGCTCTTTGAAGTTTTATAGGAAGCCATTAACTTGCAATGTTTGCTGAAAACATTTAGCTACGGGCGCGCGGGATACGTTGCCAACCTAAGCATTGTGCATATTGCTATTTGGGTGCTTGCTTGCATTGTACTATGCATCCAGCTCGACTGTGTGGTGGATTTTGTTCTGATTAGTGTGTGGTCCCCTTGAAAAAAAAAAGAAGGCCGAGGCTATTGACACTGACTGTCGGTTTTGATAATGGCCCCACAGAATGGCTATTGCCGCGTTTTCATTGAATCTAGATTCCCGTGCTGGGTTGGGATATGCATGGGATCCTACATATTAATTTTTAGTGTAAAATAGAGTTTTATACCTAGAGTAATTAACTCATGGGATGATTTTCCACCAGCAAAACCTAGAGTAACTCATGGGACAATTTTACACCAAAACAACCTAGGCTAGAGTAGCTAACTCATGGGACGATTTTACACCAGCAAAATTGGTATAAAATCCTGAGTATTTTATTGTATGCCAAGCATATTATTAAGGGAGGATTTTACACCACATCAAAATTAAGGGGCTTACTCATCTAATGATCTATAATATTATTATGCTCCCCGGTGATCTTCTTATAATTACACAATGAAAAAGAGCAGAAAGAAGTATATATAAACAATAGAATAAAATTGAAGATCAGAATATGAACCTCTCCATTACGTCCTCTGCTTCTGTAAAAATTAATGCTGTGGTTGAAGTAGTCCCTTGGACTAGTGTTCCATCTGGTTGGTACCACTCCCTAAGTCCTGGATTCTGACTGCAGCAGCAATGGTTGTCACTGATGCACTGTAGTGCACCATTAGGATTATCAGAGATTTTGTCAATAATTCTGATGTTAACGTTGCCCCGTGACATTACACACAGTGTCACATGCAAGAGGACTATAGCTACAGCCATAAGCGGTCACATCCTCCTAGTCCTAGTCTTTTAGAACTGTATAAGGATTAGTCTAAGACCCCTGGAGCACTATACATCAAGCCAGCATGTTGACATTATCATATTCCTAGTGCTGGGGCTGGGCTAGAAACTCACAGTCCTGGGATCAATCCCGGCCCTGGACTCCACGTGAAAGCTAAATGTAATAAAGGAGACCATCTGTGCAGTGTCTACTGTCAATTACCATCCTATAGCATGTGAACCTGATTTAGGATTGCATACACTGGCTATGTCAAAATCTCAATAGCACATGCTGTATTTCAGGTGCCCAAACCACAGTTGGTCACACCATCCTATATCTCAATATTATAAGTAACAGAACTATATCCATTCTCCCGCCACGATATACCCAATACTTTAACAGTCCTACTCCATATTATTCTCTCATGTTATATTCTTGTTTCAAATTTTTGCCATGAAAGTTGACTATAGGCTCGTACGTACAAGGCTCAATATAATTATGTTTAAACCCTAGCTGTAATTTCTGTCTTTGAGTTAATGTAACAAGTGGATACTAGTTGTACAGTATGTGGTGATAGACAAAAAAAGTTCTTGATTGCTATCAAGTATCACGAGTTTACCACTATCATTACTATCAAGTTTACCATCATGATTATGACACATTTCACTATCCAATAGCACAGTGGTGCCACGCATATGTGATGAGAGGTGTTACAAAGTTGCAAAATTTACCTTACAACTGGCCTATGTTCTAAGAGATTGAGTGTAAATTTTAGAGTTGGTAGACTGATGACCTGGACATGCCCATATAATATGACTTTGTAATACAACACAAAAGCCAAAAAAGTTAGCCTATAGGTAAACTTTTAAGTCTCGACTGACATGTTGTATAACTCCTGGACTAGCTGAATTCGTACATTTTCAAGTAGCTATTCCCTCAAAGGCATTGCTAGCCATGCATGGCTAGTGTCACCCTCATCCATGAATAAAGAAAGTGAGCAAATACAGGTATGCCTATTACATAATATGTAAATTTGGATACAAAAGGGGTGGATCATTGATATGAATAACATGCATGCAAATGCATTATACTAAGTCTTGATTTGTATAGCTACCATCGCAATTTTCTTGTACAAGATAGTAGCAGTTTTGTAAGCTGCAACTCCGCTAACTAACTATACTCTGACTTGGCTGAAGTAGATGGTATTATAGCATATGGCACTGAGAAGCAAGTCGTTTGTGGGTATACTTATTGCCACTGCAGCAGTTGTGTCGGTGGTTTCATCTCAGGAAGGAACTTGTCGCGCCTGCAACTGCGAGATCAACAATGTTGAAGCCTTAAATCAATTCATCGATGCAAAAGTTGATGCAAGAGTTGATGCAAGAGTTGATGCAAGAATCAACATGACTTTGGCAAATCAACCAGGTAATTATGATATTATTGTACATATACAAAGATTTCTTCTATGCTTAGTCTTAGACTACCAATATTGCATGCACTTTGCAGTGATAGCTTTGTATAGAGCGATCTTTTAGAGGCATTAATGTCAATACATGTGATTGGATCTCTCACTGTAGCTTGAATTACTACAACTGCCTTGATATATTATCAGTTAATAATTGCACAGTGCATGCATGTACGTACTAAGGGCTTATCGTTCCCCTTGCATGTACTAGCTTGATTTGATTCTCCACTGATTGCATATAATAGTATGTGACATTGTAGTCGATAGGGCTTAAGTACACCTGCTGGTTTATATGTTTCATCATACCAACTAACAAACTAAAGTTTTTAACTTGAAAGGGTGGGTCAAAACAAATATCCAATGTACAGAATGGAAAGCCAAAAAGGGGGAGGATCAGGATAGGAATGTCAGTTGTGGCATATATAGTATGAATATTCTTATGACAGGTGTGCCATGAGGTGTATTGAAGACATGAATATCAAGAGCCTCAAGGCTAGACATGCATGGGGTGAACAATGTCACAGCAGTATGGAAGCACATGCCACAATTGCAACAGTAATGATCGAGACTACAAAAATTCAAAATCTATGTTCCATTATGCATGTGTGTGTGGGTGGGTGTGGGGGGGGGGGAATAATGTAAGTATTGTCATGCATGCAAATATAATGGACTATTAGTTAACTCAACATAATTGTTTACTCTCTATATACAGTTATGAGGATTATGTACATTGGAATAGGGGGTCGTGGAACTTCTAGGTCAGTCAGATTTCAGCCACGAGATCCTTCAACTTGGGCTCTAGTCAGTCCACGCACAGACTTCTCTATCCCAGACACTAACAATGCATATACTTCAAGCAACAATATGGTTGCCTATCGTCCCAGATACAACGATGCTCACAATAGCAATATGGGCATCCTCTTCATCAACCTGCAAGCTCTATTTCCATGTTTGAGTGGGGCTAACTTTCATCCAGCATGCAGTTTGTTCACCAGTGAGGAAGATGGCTTTAGAGGAGGGAGGTCCATTATCCAAGCAGCCGATATTGGCAATAACTTCAGAATATTTAGTAGCAGTACAAACTTTGAAACATTTGGTTTTGGAGTATCAGGATGCCCTACTTTTACCACGTCATGTGTGAATGTCCTTGAACTGGAACTTGTGTGTCTTTTACCTCGTAGTCGTTGTGGTTAATAACTCTAAACTAAATAGTTTAGCAAGTGTATAGCTAACAAACTTAGCTATAACATTATAATAGTACTGCTGACATAACACAGTTACTGTTACAGTATTGAGTTCTATATTTCAAGATGATTGATATACTCATAGTATAGTGGTTTCTTCCACCTCCACACTCCTTGACATGTGTAGGATACAGCATCAGATACCCTCAGTGAAGAGAATTGAAGTTGATTTGTATGAGTTCCATTGCTATCTTAACTTGTCCTTTAAGCTACTGATAAGTCACCATATCAGTAACTATTATTCCAGTGAGGGAGCAGTGCAGAGAGTAGCTAGGCCCCGCACCCCCCCCCCCCCCCCCCCCCCCCACTTGGAAATCATGCCTACGCCTTTGTAATACTGATATAATCTATCGCAATAGGAATGCATGATTTACCTATATACTTGCACAAACTCTTTTTATGACATAAGCAGCGTCAAGTAATTCAAAATAGAACAGTCCAATCCAGTTATCTGAGATGTGACATTGGTGTTAGCTAAGTTGATTCAGGTTAACTGTTCCATCGTCTCCTCAGTTTCAATAAAAATTTTGTAGCTCCACCTAGATTTGAAACTGTTGTCCAATTAGGAAAGTACCACTCTCCGTGTCTGTTTGGTGGAGTTGCACATATCAATTAACATGGCGTATTATCGATGATATATATTGAAGCCTGTTGCGTATATATAATTATTAGCGTAACAAAGACCTGTTTTTCCACGAGCGCTAGGTAACGATGCCAGAGCTAGAGGAAGAACATATTATTCTCTTTCCTTGCAATGGAATGGCTACCCGAGGAAGTTGATTTGCAAACCTTCTCCTCTCACATCTACCTGTTTAGTACAACCGCCACAATGGAAGACCACAACAGTGTTGCTTTATGCAAGGGGTGTGTCTGGGCCATTGAGACGCATACTAGCTCCCTTGAAAGTAAGGGTATGTTTTAAACCATTCCAGACACTGAGAAATCTCACTATACATTACACAACCTATACTATTGTAGTGTATGCATACATTAAAACTCAATAAACTCAACAAGCAACAATTCCAGGAACATAATATTATTATTAGCTACCATATTATCCTTTGCAGGTATCACTATGATATGACATAATGGTGCGTAAAAAAGAAACAAATCCCTGTATGTTATACTCTGATGTCTTTAGTGTAGTTCTCTTGAGGCTGTATTAATGAGTACTGCGTGATCATCTGAATCTTGCTCTGTATTATTCGAAATGTATCTTTTAAGCTTGTTATGCATACTTGTCGTTTTGATTACAATAATAATAAGATAAATCTGCGGCAGAAAAACAACGAATCCAAAGAATGCAACAGAAAACGTAGTAGCTTGATACATCTTATTGGAAGCTATGGTTATCCTTGCTGCACTGAATAAACTTATAGTCATCATTCCTATCATAGCAATAGTCACTTTGTTGTATGCTGCATATTTAGCCTTGTATGGCTGGAAAGCGGCATACAAAAGTAGTCCAATAGCAATCATTCCACATATTCCATAAAAGAAATCAGTTACAGTTGCTTCATAAACTATATAGCCGATGAGACGAATGAACAGTTATAATCCAGCAAAGTAGCAGCAGTCTCGTGTTTCTGGCTCTGTTCCATCCTTGTAGCAACCAGCAAATGAATCAACAAATGTATGCAAAGCAATAATATTATGGCTGAGCTTGCAACAGTTGAGACATTTCTGAAAGCATCTCATTGGGTAGAAGGTAAGCAAAAGCAAGGGAAGAATGTTAGATAAGGTCAAAATAACTAACGCTAGGACACCATAAGGCAAATGATCTCTACTAAAAAAACCTATAGCTTGAATCACAGTAAAGATATCGACCTTAGAGTACACCTTTTGAGGTAACAACAGAGGTAAAAACAAGCAAGTTAGTACTTGCACTCATTATTCTACTATAGCATAGGAGCAAGAAAGTAGCAAAAACATCAATCATAGATGCTCTGCTCCACTCTTTTCTTAAACATTAATTTTACTGAAATGCATAAGGTTTCGGAGAAAGCGCATGATCCTGCCGTTTGTTGAAATAAGCTTAAAAGTGATTGTAGTAAGCAATAAGTAATAGGGGATAGAATGCAATGATGTAATTAATCTAGAGCAATCACCTGAAGTGTGGTTAACTTTAAACACATACTTGGGTACAGGGTTCGAAAGAAATCAAGATTCCAAATACAGTATATATGGTTACTAAGAATTGAATACCAATCTTGCTGTTACAGTATGAATTAAGAAGCAGTACTCTTGTCACGAACGGCGCTGAGAAAACTTGTGCATAAAGTATGAATCCGTGTATTATTGGTGAATTACTCTTGAACTTGAAAAGCACCACAGTCACATAAAATCCAGTCAGTGGAATGAATACCACACTTAAAACTGAAAAAAATATTCCGTGTACTCTCTTTAGGTGAGCATCTTACACAGTCCAGGTTGTATGAGTAAGCAAGAGGGCTATATCCTTCTTTACACTCACCACACAGCCTACCCTTTCGATTGAATTGACCACACATGAACTCGTTTAGCTGTGATTCATTCATCGGTACCTGATGGTAGATATCATACATTCTGCTTTCACTGAATAGGCCAACACTGTAAAGCGATGCACCAACTACTGCTTCATTATGCTCTTCATCGAATGTCATTCGATAGCTATCTAGGATGCTCTTCCAACTGACTGGTCAAACTTGACCATGTGGTGATTATCAATACCACTGTGACAGATGCACTCTTCTGATTCATTAGCTTGATACATCCATGTTGGACAATCTTCAGATAAAGCGAAACTTATTGTTTTGTCGAAATCATCACTATTATTTGTTGTTCCAGTATCAGGATTGTTTTGAATTAGTTTTAAACTAAGGTCTGGATTTTTACTTGAGGCAAAAACAACATCATAATTAATGTTGTTACTATGATAATGTTCAATGTGTTGATCTGTACCATGATTAATAATAGCAATTATATTCAGAGCATAATAATAATACCTTTATCTAGATTGAATATCTCTAGATTTGTCCTCTTATAATATTATATTAAATTTGGAAGCACATGCAGTCATAATGAAATCATTCACGTAGTTACCGGTGCATGCATGCATACGTATGCTGTTAAAATTAAAATTTTTTCATGCCACCCTCCTTTGTTATATGTTTTACTGCCTACCTTATTAGCTATAGCTATGTAGCTAGCTAACTGCCATTTTTACTCTAACTAGATCATGAGTGAGTAGCTATAGCTAGCTACCTCATGACTGAGTGCATATATTGTACGTATTACTGCCTACCTTCTCAGGCTTAGCTATCATGACAGTATAGCTTTGTAGCTAGCTACCATTTCTACTATAGCTAGATCATGAGTGCGTAGCTATAGCTACCTCACGAATGCATGACTTTCGTTACTGAAAACAAAGCTTTGCATCCCACACAATCAGATGTATACCAAACTCCCCCCCCCCCCCCCCCCACGGCCACGCAGGTTTTATATTCCTTTTCAAATAGTGCACACCAGATAACAACCACTACCCATGAGGTCTAGGTCATGCAGCCACAAAATTAATGTGAGTGGTCTAAAAATTTTGCGCTAGTAAAGCAAGTAGCTACAATGTACCTTAAATCGATTCAGGTCAACTGTTCTATCGTCTCCTCTGCTTCAATAAAAATTAATGTTGTAGCTCCACCTAGATTTGGAACTGTTGCCCAATTAGGAAAGTACAACTCTCCATGTCTGTTTGTAATGGTAGAATCGTACAACATGGCATATTATTGTTGGTGATACATTGAAGCCCATTGCGTAGCTACATTAGTGTAATAAGAATGTTCCATTCCAATATCAGTGATCTGGATCACATGATGCGACCACACCATCTTCAAGAGGAGTGTTATGTGACTAGCCGAGATCAATGTGCGCTGCATTGACCACTTAGTGACATCAAATCCATAAGGAAATGTTTTTACAGTATGTAGCTATAGCTACTAGATAAGGCTCTTGCTAATGTACTACTTCTTCTACTGTAGCACTTAGTGCACTTTCTATAGAGTCTGATTATTATCATTATTCATGGCCTGGCCACTGGATCTGACAAGACAGCATGAAATTTTAAATCCATTAACAGGTATTCTCATACTATACAGCTACTTTATGGAACTAGCATGTTTGGACCAACTATACTGGACTACAAACCGTGCATTAATTACATGCATGTAAGGTTGATTATGGATGAAAATAATTATAACGAAAGCGATACAAGGACTCAAACATTAAGTTCTAATAAAATCATAGTTATTATAATAGATCTTGGACAGAGTCTTGCAGGGCCCCATGCAGTATAAAGAAACTAACATAGTAGATACAAGATACAAAGCATAAAACTATAGAACATCCACTAATTGATAATATTGCTACAGGGCCACCATAAACACATGGTTAATGTAAAGGCATAATGAAACCAAGTAATCAGAAGTACACTATACATTACATAACCTATACTATGTATGTAGTGTATGCATACATTAAAAACTCAATAAACTCAACAAGCAACAATTCCAGGAACATAATATTATTATTAGCCACCATATTATCCTTTGCAGATAATTATCACTATGATATGACATAATGGTGCGTAAAAAAGAAACAAATCCCTGTATATTATACTCTGATGTCTTTAGTGTAGTTCTCTTGAGGCTGTAATGAGTACTGTGTGATCATCTGAATCTTGCTCTGTATTATTCGAAATGTATCTTTTAAGCTTGTTATGCATACTTGTCGTTTTGATTACAATAATAATGAGATAAATCTGCGGCAGAAAAACGATAAATCCAAAGAGAGCAACAGAAAACTTAGTAGCTTGATACATCTTATTGGAAGCAATGGTTACACTCGCTGCGCTGAATAAGGTTATAGTTATCATTCCTATCATGGCAATAGTCACTTTGTTGTATGCTGCATATTTAGCCTTGTATGGCTGGAAAATGGCATACAAAAGTAGTATTCCAATAGCAATCATTCCACATATTCCATAAAAGAAATCAGTTACAGTTGCTTCATAAACTATATAGCCGATGAGACGAATGAACAGGTATAATCCAGCAAAGTAGCGGCAGTCGCGTGTTCCTGGCTCTGTTCCATCCTTGTAGCAACCAGCAAATGAATCAACAAATATATGCAAAGCAATGTGACTGAGCTTGCAACAATTGAGACATTTCTGAAAGCATCTCATTGGGTAGAAGGTAAGCAAAAGCAAGGGAAGAATGTTAGAAAAGGTCAAAATAACTAATGCTAGTACACCATAAGGCAGATGATCTCTACCAAAAAACCTATAGCTTGAATCATAGTAAAGATATCGACCTTTGAGTACACCTTTTGAGTTAACAACAGTGCTGAAAACAAGCAAGTTAGTACTTACACTCATTATTCTGCCGTAGGAAAGAAGCAAGAAAGTAGCAAAAACATCAATCATAGATGCTCTGCTCCACTCCTTTCTTAAGCATTTACTGAAATTTTTCTGGAGAAAATACATAATCTTACAGTTGTTTGTGGAAAATAGCTTAAAAGTGATTGTAGTAAGCAGCATAAGCAATAGGGGATAGAATGCAATGATGTAATCTAGAGCAATCACCTGAAGTGTGGTTAACTTTAAGCACATACCTGGATAAAGGGTTCGAAAGAAATCAAGGTTCCAAATACCATAAAAGGTTGCAAAGAATTGAATGACTATTTTGCTGTACGAATTAAGAAGCAGTATTCTTATCACGAATGGTGCTGAGAACAATTGTGCATAAACTATGAATCCATGTATTATTGGTGAATTGGCATTGAATTTGAATAGCACCACAATCACATAAAATCCTGTCAGTGGAATGAATATCACACTTAAAATTGAAAACAGATTCCGTGTACTCTCTTTAGATGAGCATTTTACACAATCCAAGTTGTATGAGTAAGCAAGAGGGCTATATCCTTCTTTACACTCACCACACAGCCTACCCTTTCGATTGAATTGACCACACATGAACTCATTTAGCTGTGATTGATTCATTGGTACCTGATGGTAGATATCATAATTACTGCTATCATTGAACAAGCCAACACCGTACAGTGATGCACCAACAACTACTTCATCATGCTCTTCATCGAATGTCATTCGATAACTGTCTAGGATGTATGCTCTTCCAACTGACTGGTCACATTTGACTGTGTGGTGATTATCAACACCACAGATGCACTCTTCTGATTCATTAGCTCGATACATCCATGTTGGACACTCTCCAGATAAAGGGAAACTTAACTTTTCATTGAAGTTATCACTATTATTTGTTGCTCCATAATCAGGATTTCGTTTGATTAGTTTTAAACTAAGATCTGGATTTTTACCTGAGGTAAAAACAGCAGCAAGTGTTGTTACTAAAAGGAGAGTTTTCAAAGTGTTGATCTGTACCATGATTATAGCATGCAATTCTATTCAGAGCATAATAATACTATTTCTACCTAGTGCATATCTGTCCTTTTATTAAATTTGGAAGCATAATATGCAGTCATGCAAATCATGAAATCATTCATGTACCGCTGTACTTTCTCATGTATGTAAGCTATGCAATTTGTTTTATTGACTGCCTTAATTATGTAGCTACCGTTAGATCATGAGTGGGTAGTACCTCATGAATGCATGAACTTTGTTACTGAAAATGAAACTTTATATATACTACACTACTGGACGTACACAGTCATCATGATGACAATAATAATACTTATTATTATTGTTGTAACAAAAATTAATACCGATCAAACGATCAATAACAAGCTTGACTCCTCAAGTAGAGTCAAGCTTGTTATTGATCGTTTTTGACAGGGTATTACATTAATACATATTAATGTAATACCCTGTTTGTTATTGATCATTTTTGACAGGGTATTACATTAATATGTACATATTAATGTAACATAATATTAATGTAATACCCTGTTTGTTATTGATCGTTTTTGACAGGGCGTACTAATGTAGCTAATACCCTGTCAAAAATGATAATGTAATACCCTGTCAAAAACGATCAATAACATATTTAATAATTATTTATTGTAATACCCTGTCAAAAACGATCAATAACAAGCTTGCCTGTTTACACTGGCACTGACCAACAAAGCACAGAATGGCAATAGTCAGTTGTGTATATAGCTGAGATGTAAACACAGACTGCTATAGCTATACTACACCACTGGGCAGGACATAATAATATACAAGTATAAAAAACAATGTAATTGAAGGATGAAGTAGGGATGGCAGGGCCAAAAAGTACACAAACAAGATTTGTAGGGATAATCACATCCACTATACATCCCTACGCTTGCTTTTCTCGATTCTGTTGATGGTCCATTGGTGGTAGCTATCCTTAATTCGAATTTTCTATAATTATAATATGTGGGCCACTGGGAGAAATTCATCATGATTCTTATCTGCACTGTATACTCGGGTGATAATTTGGTTTGATTGTCGCATTACTGCCTGGTCAGTTAATTCCTGCACCTACTCAAAAAGCAAGAGTAGGGATGTATAGTGGATGTGATTATCCCTACAAATCTTGTTTGTGTACTTTTTGGCCCTGCCATCCCTACTTCATCCTTCAATTGCATTGTTTTTTATACTTGTTTCTGTTCTTTTTTTTCCTCTTTAGGGTAATTCATCAGTGCATGCCATCTGACCTGATTTTCCCATTAACTCATTGCGTAGAGACTGAGTAGGGTAGGGTATAACGGACGCCTAGCACACAATTGCGTTTATACAGTCGCTCATTAATAATAGTATTGTATAATCCTTCACCACTTGCCATGAGGCAGGGGCAATGTAAGACATATCTGTATCTCATTTTTGGTGGGCCCAGGGTTCATCCACACAGAAGCTGCACAGCACCAATATAAACAGTTGCAAAGTTTGTTTCATTGGAGTCTAAAAGCTATTTTTTAATTGTGGCTAAGATTTCCCGTACTGGGATATATATAAACCAGATCAAGCCATCAATTTTTGAATGATTATCATAATATGGAGAATCTGGGAGATTTTTCCGTAAATTGAAAGAACCTTTGGAGGTATAGATACTTTCTGGACAATACATGATCAATATTGTATTAGCTACTTTACAAGTATTCATAATATTTTGTTTCACAATTATCAGATGGATCTTCAAATCTAAAGCAGGATGCTAAGAGAATACGTTCTATGATGAAATGGATACATTGTATAAATGCATACATAATATCATGCAACAGTAATTTTTATGCCACCTTCGTCCGGTAATGACATGCACCATTGTCTACCAGCTATTCTATATTTACCCTTCGCGAACAGAGGTGGGTGGAGCCACGGTTAAGACTGAGGGCTCGTTCGGTAGGCTGTACTATACTTTAGTCAGAACTTACTAACATAGGTGGCATAATTATTCATGATCTAGTGCTGCTTGTTTGATTGTTGCTATCTTTTCTTTGCTGTTCAACTCTACTCTATCCTGGATGACGAGCGCGCAACAATCGTAGCCACGCCACTCAATAGTTCGCCTTACCGCACCCATAGGCGTGGCCCCTCAGCTCTAGAACAGTCAGCTCAGTGACTATCCTCGTTCCCAGGCTCAGAGAAGCTACTATCAACAGTAAATTTACTGGCTTTTAAGATTCGTTCGCTAAACAGAAGATCGATTATCTTGCATGGTCCATCGCGCGCGGACACGATCGATGCGGTCGCGCGCGGCGCCACTGACTCGTCACATGACTTCACCATGGCAACACATGCGCATGCGCATTATGTGACAAAATGGCGAATCAGCCATCCCCCACTCGCAAAAATGCACCCACGATTAAATCGCTGTCATGATAACACAAAACCGGCGTGCCACAGACGTGCGCGTTCCAAAATGGAGTGGATTTATACTCGAACCAAGGTGAGTGGTCGAGGAAGTCTTGAGTTAGCCCTGATAATGAAAAAGATAGATTGACAAAATGCACTTTTTTTACAATTTTAAAAACAGCTAGTTCAGGCATACCTGATTGTTTCCATGGATGTTTAAGGGCTTGATAGATAGATATTCTGGTGTAGATCATGAATATGTAAGTGAATAATCTTTAAAATTTTTAAGTTCTGCTCTGAGTTATTAACGTTTTTGTTTTGTATCATAGAGTCGGTATCATAGAGTCGGTAGACTCTATAGACCCATTGCACGTACTCCAACGGCCGCCATGTTGGAGTACAAGCGTCTATGTAAACTTGTACTAGCAAGCGCTAAATGGTGCTGTTGCTCTATCGATGTGCATGGACGCCAAACAACTAACTGATATTTCAAAGCACGCTGTGGTTAATCTAACATACTGCAACCATGAGAAAAACGGATGCTTACCTTCTTTGCAAACGAGCGGCAAAGGCAGCCTCTGTACATTTTCGCCATAGAAAACGGCTCCAGTTGTCCTCCAGGGCGGCCCACTGCGCGCGCCCCGTGACGTCACGTGCAATGGGTCTATAAGTAGGGATGGCCCGGACACTCCATATACATAATACATTACAAATACCTAAATATCTCAAAACAGGTAACTTTATGAAATTTCTAAGTGTCAAAATCAGAATCTCCAGCAAATTATCTATCTATTGAGACCAAGATTATTCATCAAAACAATTGTACATGCTAGAACCAGATGTTCAAAAAAATAGCCATTTGTCATTCTTTCTTTCTTTCTTTCTTTCTTTTTCATTATCAGGGCTAACTCAACACTGCCTTGATCGCTCATCTTACTTCGAGTATAAATCCACTCCATTTTGTAGCGCGCAGGTCCATGACACGCTAGTTTTGCGTTATCTCTACAGCTACGTAATGGTGGGTGTGTACGGCGCTTAACAAAAAAGGGTGTGTCCTGATACGCCATTTTGTCATATTAATGCGCATGCTCATAATGTGTTGCCATGGTGAAGTCATGTGACTGTAGTCAGCGGCGCGCGCCACCGCCGCTTAGCTAGCTAGCTAGCCAGCTAGCGCCGCGCCTCGAACAAAGCGGCTAGCTGGCTTAGCCTAGCCATCGCTAAGCACCAGGCTTTCCCACGCGAGCTAGGCCAGTGCGAGCGCGATAAAGCGAACCTAGCTAGCTAGAGGCTAGCGCGTGCAGCGCTAGTACTGCGCTGGGATAGGCAGACTCACGGCCTCAACGTATGGGCGCGGCACGACCCTCGACAGTCGGCATAACAGCCAGCTTAGTAGTGACAAAGATAGTCGATAATAGCTATACTATAACTAGTACTAGAGTCTCATCGCTACTTGGCCGTCTGGAACAGCTTTATCGGCTAGGCGAGTTAACGAGAGGCGTGGCTACGCGAACTTCGGCACCTCCCAATGAGTCCCATCTGTACTTACTGTATATGTATAGTTGCATTCATGCAATAAAAAAGGAACGGAAACAAGTATAAAAACAATTGAATAAAATTGAAGGATGAAGTAGGGATATCGATGGCAGTGCCAAAAAGTAGCTACACAAACAAGATTTTTAGGGATAAGAGATAATCACAACCACTATACATCCCTACGCTTGCTTTTTTGAGTAGCATGGGGATCATAAATGACTGACAGGGTAGCTACATGTCTCCCACATGTAAGTCAAGAACACTCCAAGTATAGCATGCCTTGGATAAGTCGACATCAATAGGTCTGTAGAAAGGCAAGCGTAGGGATGTATAGTGGTTGTGATTATCTCTTATCCCTAAAAATCTTGTTTGTGTACTTTTTGGCACTGCCATCCCTACTTCATCCTTCAATTTTATTCAATTGTTTTTATACTTGTTAGGCCAAACAAACTTAATTACTAGTTTCTCAGGCTTTCAAAATTCAAAACCCATGCGGGAGGCGGCTTTTTATTTTAATGAAAAATGGGCGTGGCGATAGTGACCACGCCCATTTTCGCTAGTGCTGCACGTGGTTGATACATAAGCTAGTGCTGAAATACAAGTATTGAAGTCCAACCAGAGAGAATATATAGCCTAACAATCAAGTTTAGCTTTCTATTTAGTAGAGAAAAGTTTTATCAGTCGTACTAACCTTGTAAGATGACAAGATTAGCCTGCACCAGATGACGTCATCATCTTTGAAGAAAATAGCTTGCTGCTGGCTAAATACCACTTTCACGGAGACTTCAGTTGTGAGATGTCAACCAAACTATCCCGAGATGCCAGAAAACAGTTAGTTTTATGAACTCTTTACTGTATATTCCAATTTTTGTCTGTTAATTAAATTAATTAGCACGTGACTGCTCACGTGAAAAATAAATAAAAAAGTCTTGCTTTCTCAAAATTTGATGCGGGCGGGCCTGAGAAACTATTAATTAACTTTGCTTGGCCTTACATATATGGCATATCCGGGCCATCCCTACTTATAGAGTCTACCGACTCTATGATTATTATGACCACTATTCTTTTGTATAATATTATAGCTACACCGAATATATACCGTACCCTCGCGAAAGAGGGCCCACTACGGAATGTCGGCCCACCCCCCACTTTGGGCTCAATTTCCTGCTAAGGTCTAGTGTTTACTCGAATATGCGCCCATGCGTAGCTGCCCTTGAAAGTGCAGCTCAAATGCATGAAATGGCTGGGCTGTACTTCGAATAATCTATGTAAGATCGATAAGTAAGGCCATATAAAATAACTTACTTGATTCTCATCCACCTTTTTCCAAAAAATAGGGGCGGGAGGAGGCATTTTATTTTTATTTTTTACTCATCAGGACACTAGAAAGAGCAGTATCTGGAGCATATTTTCGAGATATTTGGTAAAGGGTCGCTACTGCGCACGCGCGATAGCAATAAAATTCATAGTCAGTGAGAGAAGCTGATCAGAGTGGCGATTCAATCGCTGTAGTCTTCTATGGGCGTCGTTTTACCTGCCATAGCTCAAGCCAAATCAAGTAAATGTAATTGTCTGTCGGTTTAAGATGCAGCACCGGGAATGAAGGCTGGCACGGAGCTCCTCTCGGTGGACTGTGAGTGGTGTAGATGTTGGTGTGCTCCATTTGGACTCATACCATGGTCATGTGCGTGGTGCCCTGTCCGTCTAGCCTAGAGCTAGGGAACTACCTTAGAATCTTGCCAATTCAGTCTATGAAGGAGTTCTAGTGTCATTCTCTTTTTCTTTTGTGTGTGCTTAGTCATGTTTTTTTTCTGTGTGTTGTGTTTTATGCACTCCCTATCAGGGGCTGAAATCAAATTAAATCTAAATCATAGAGGCGGCCTGTAAAAATTGGGACGGGCGGGGATGAGAATCAAGTAAGTTATTTTATATGGCCTAACGTGCTAAAACTAAGCCTAGCCAACTTTATGCCACGTTTCAGTACAAATAAACGATCATACACGCCGGGCTAGCGATCGTAGCCACGCCCACTGAATACGGCTGCACTCAACGACACACAGTGAAGTATCGCGGCCGCCCTTGCTCTGGACTGGTAACCGTGCTTGAATAAGGCTGAAATCAAAAGTAGCCGTTGCTACTATTCAAATTATGAAGCTAGCATGGGTAACTTACCTGGGCGCTCTTTCGAGTATAAACGCGATACTGATACCTCGAATATCGGCCCATCCCCCAATTTTGGCCCAATGTAAGGTGCACCGCCCATGGGCCCTCTTTCGCGAGGGTACGGTATATGTAGCTACACATACTTTCTCTCAGACGACCCTTACTATCTAACACAGGAGGGTTGGGACTAGGTTCCAAATACCATAAAATTTGATGGTTGCAAAGAATTGAATGCCCATTTTGCTGTACGAATTAAGAAGCAGTATTCTTATCACGAATGGTGCTGAGACCAATTGTGCATAAATTATGAATCCATGTATTATTGGTGAATTGGCATTGAATTTGAATAGCACCACAATCACATAAAACCTCTGACTCAGTGGAATGAATACCACAGTTAAAATTGAAAAGAGATTCCGTGTTACAGTGCTCTTTTTTGATGAGCATTTTATACAATTCATGTTGTATGAGTAAGCAAGAGGGCTATATCCTTCTTTACACTCACCACACAACCTACCCTTTCAATTGAATTGACCACACATGAACTCATTTAGCTGTGATTGATTTATGGGTACCTGATGGTAGATATCATAATTACTGCTGTCATTGAACAGGCCAACACCGTACAGTGATGCACCAACAACTACTTCATCATGCTCTTCATCGAATGTCATTCGATAACTGTCTAGAATGTATGCTTCTCCAGTTGACTGGTCACACTATGATTTGACCGTGTGGTGATTATTAACACCACACAGGGTTTCATCTATAGTGACAAAAACTTGGGGTGGAAGCGTGATAAATGAGTGGGCGTATTTAGCACACAAAGTTCCTTGGGGCGTATGTTTAGGAGAATTTCTTTAATTCCTCCTGATTGTCTCGGGTAATTTTTGATCAAAAGTAAAATGCTAGTGGTTTGATTTGGTGATTTACTGTGATATTATGATGCTTAATTAAATTAAAGTCAAATTCATAGCGGGGAAGCCAGGGAATTTGGGGGGGGGGGGGGAGCTTCCCCCCTGTCCCCCCCCCCCCCCCCCCCCCCCCCCCCCCACTGGATGAAACCCTGCCACAGATGCACTCTTCTGATTCATTAGCTCCATACATCCATGTTGGACACTCTCCAGATAAAAGGAAACCTAATTTTTCATTGAAGTTATCACTATTATTTGTTGCTCCATAATCAGGATTTCGTTTAAACCAAGATCTGGTTTTTACCTGAGGTAAAAACAACAGCAAGTGTTGTTACCAAAAGGAAAACTTTCAAAGTGTTGATCTGTACCATGACTATATAGCATGCAACTCTATTCGGAGCATATTAGCTAGTGCATGTCTGTCCTTAATTTTATAACCACATGCAGTCATGCAAATCATGAAATCATTCATGTACCGCTGTGTACGGGATACTGACTACCTTATAATTATGTGGCTACCATTACTATATTATATAGCTAGGTCATGATTGGGTAGCTATACCTCATGAACTTTGTTACTGAAAGCGAACTTTACATACCGCACAATCAGACATACATAGTCATGACAAATGTATTGTTGTAGCAAAATACCAATCAAACGATCAATAACAAGCTAGACTCTATAGAGTCAAGCTACTATACATAATATAGTACATATTAATGTAATACCCTGATAAAAAATTAATACCGATCAAACGATCAATAACAAGCTTGGCCACTATACTTATCATTATACATAGTAATGTAATACCTTGTTGCCAGCATGATGTCATTTCCTATAATAATATATTATGATTGTGCAAGGGAAATTCTGAATCAGATCCTGCATGTTCATGATAATATTATTAAGCTTACTGACTCTGCATGCATGGATGCATTACATTAATTTTGTACTTCATCCATTCTTTAAATTAGCATACGATAGATAATAGTTCACAACTGAATACAAGTACACCCAGAATGAACACCACTGGTGCTAAACCCTCAGCGCTATCAGATTTATAGTAATGATATTAGCTATACTACGCAGGTAGCTATAAAGATGATCGTATAATAATATTAGGCTGTGTCTAAAATTTAGCACTTTGAGTACCGGGAAACTAGTCCACCAAAAAAGCTTAAAATTTTCGAAAGTGGAAGAAAAAAAAATCCAAAGATCAAGCGAGATTCGAACCCATGACCACCGCTCCACCAGCACCAGCCCTAGTCCACTCAGCCAACCCACCTCAACCCTGCTCTCTCTTGACCCTGCTGGTTGCTGTTTTTTGCCAACTGGAAACGTCTCATCCATAATGTCCCCGTAACCTTCGCGCATGCGTATAACTATTAGGCCTGTGCCGTATATAGCGCGACACACCCAGCGTTCTATTTATACGAAAAGTTAGCTGGCCGAGATCGGATCGGAGAAGTCAAGAAGCTTAGAATCAGCAAATGACTCCAAAACTAGCGAACAAAGCGTTCTCTACGAAATCCACACAAATCATAAGTTTGGAACGCCATAAGGAACCTTAAAACATCGCAATTTGGACTCGCAAACGAGGTATGTAGCAGTTAGCAGGGGCGGATCTAGGATTTATCAGAGGGGGGTTCTTAGTCAGTATGCGCGCCAAGCGCGCGCTAATTTTAAGCCACGCCCATTTCTCGCTAGATTGCGTATTCGAAGTCTTGTGATGGCACTCCAAGACTTCAAATCGACCAAATATTCATAAAGAAATGTCCAAGTAGGTGAGCTAAAGACAGAGGCTTTAGTACTGTTGCTAGTTAAAGGCATGGGGGGTTCTATGAAGCCTAGATTTTACACTACTAGCTAAGTACTAGACAGCTATATAGTCAGAAAGGGGGGTTCGTCCGAGCCCATCAAACCCCCTCTGGATCCGCCCCTGATTAGCGTGGTAACAGACAGACAGACAGACACACACCGTGGCACAGGCTAAGTACTAGACAGCTATATAGTCAGAAAGGGGGGTTCGTCCGAGCCCCGGCATCGAACCCCAGTGTTCTCCCCAGCATACCTAAGGCATGTCGGCCCAACAAGCCTTCAGTAAAGAATTTCCTTTGATGTGGGGAATAGGGAGATTCCAAAGGCTTTGATGTGGTCACAACCTCCACCCAAAATATGCCCTACTATCGTGCCTTGACATGTCTTAAATTTTGCTTGGGGAGAACATTGAACCCCCTCTGGATCCGCCCCTGATTAGCGTGGTAACAGACAGACAGACAGACACACACCGTGGCACACACACACACACGACTACCGTAACCCTCGCGCATGCGCCGAGGGTTAATAAAGATGACATAAGAACACAATACCTACAGTAACTGCTGTTAATGGTGGTTCTGATGATATAATCGAGAGCCTGGCCTTCCTAAGAAAAAGCAGATGTAGCTACGTGTTATGAACTAGATTAATATAATAATAATATAATATTATTGGTCTGAATATCATGATCATGGGTTATTTGGATTCGATGGACTGGAATGAAGGAATGGAACGATAGAATGGACTGGACTGGAACAGTGGAATGGAATGGAATGGAATGCGGAAGCAACAGAGTATTAAGGCATATGCGCACATGGTACCATCTTTCATCATACGACAATATCATTGAAATTCTTGGTTTGTGGTGCTGCATCATTAGGATGTTGCCAACAGGGAGATGGGCTCAGGGATTGGAGCACTCCTTTGCCCAATAGTTGGTATTTATAGCTACTTCACCCCACTTGGCAATACGCAATCTGTTTGGGGTGTGACATACAAGTTGGATCATAATAATGGAAATTTAACATAATATTGTCGTTTTGAATCCTAGTACCGTAGAATCCCGCAATTACGCCCACCCGCTCATAAGCCCCCCTGCATTTTAAGCTCGACTTCCTGCATAGGTATAGTTTTATCTCACGTATAAGCCCCTCCTCCCTAATAGTAAAATGTAGATAATTAGAGTCCATAGGCCAACAAAAACGATAGCTACAGTTAGCAAACTAGCTATTTGTGTCATATCATGCCTTACTTTGTCGTTTTTCTTGAGACGTTTAAAACACTCCCTAGAGTAACTCAAGGTTGTGCTGGTTTAAAATCCTAGCTCCCATGAGTAACTCCAGGCTGTGATCTTCTTATGAGTGATTGAAGGGTGTGGCTAGCAAGACTATATAGTGTTCACTATTAATTTTAGCTATTAATGTCTTGTCTCGGAGGTTCTATTATTGTATGCTTGGTGCTAATGTATACAGATAACGTCATAATAGAATTGTAATGAAAATTTGCTAATATTACTACACGCGTACGTCCCCAACAACGCAAATCTGTGAGCATATTATGTCCAGCAAGGCTGAAATTAATAGTAGCCGCGGCTATATATATACTATTCGAATAAATACGGTATGTGCCAGTGCAACTGAAGCAACCCATATTAGATATAACTGTAGCTAATCCACTGCACATGTAGTCCATAATGGGCTATTCCAATATATAAAGATACACCCCCACGGAGACTAAATTTTGATTTACCCCCTCAGGAAGCCTAATTATTGATTTCAACCGTCAAGAACCAATTAAAAAGAGGGCTTGACCCCTCCAAGACTCATTAAAATGCAACAAGATGCAGTGTCATTTGCGTGATAACCCCCCAGGATTCATTATTGTCTTCATGGTAACCATCTAGATTTCATTAAAATTCATTATTGGGTATTTACCCATTAAGATTTCATTATTTTTACCCATCAAGAACTCATTAAAATGGCATAAAATTTAATTTAGAGCCCTCAGATGTAATTATGGCTCTTCCGTGGGGGTGTATGGCTATTAAATGGAAAAGCCCAATACAGAGATGTTTCTGGTCTTTGCATTTATAATAATTAGCCAGGTAGCTATATATAGTAAAAACAAGTGGATCATATTAAATTGATGTGGATTGCTTCAGTTGCACACACTATATTATATGCCTCCCATCATACTTCTCATGATACTACTATAAGTATGTCAAACATGCATGCCAGTTTTTGAATAACAAACTGGCATGCTTGCACGTACCACTTGTCCAATGGATACAACTGGCATACTACCACTTCTCTCATCATTGAGTGTTCGTGAATTTATGTAGTAACTGTATACACTCTATAATCATTATGTGCATAGCTATACATTAAGGCTATCAGTCAGATTTACACAAATGCCGCAATCATACATCATGGGAGTATGTATTTGATAGCTACTCATAAACTGGCAAATTTGACAGAGTACTGATATTATATTATAGTATCTGTAATTAACTGGATTACGAGAACTATGGTGTGAGTTACGGTAATTATGTGCCAGTGCAACTGAGGCAATCCATATTAGATTTATACTGTAATCCACAATGCAAAGACCTTCCTGGTCTTTGCGTTTATAATCCATGCGGTTACTATTCGAATGAACACCATTGGTGCTAAACCCTCGGCGCTGTGAGATTTATTGCAGTAGTGACTAGTCTACATGTTGCAAATTTGCAAGCTAAGCCTGCAGCATTGTTGCTGTTTATAGCAGTGTTGTAACTATAACCACAAGAATGCATTACTGATTGCACGATATTGCGTAATAGTACCACGTGCATGCCAGATCAGCAGATCTAGTACAAAGTAATTGATAGCCTCTGTGACTATTAAAAAGTAGAAATGAGCATGAGTCAGTCAAGTTTAATACAAGAACTATCGCTTGAGCTACACACTAATCTTCTTGAAATGAAGCGGCTACTGTCTCTTTCATCGAGCGAGAGCTCGACAAGAAGCGAGAAGGCCATGGTGGTCAGAAATAGTCTCGCGCGCCATGGCGCGCGAGACTAGGTCAGAAAATGCCCCAGAACTTTTGAACAAAGCATTTTCAACGAAATCCACACAATGCATAATATTATATTGTATCTACGACGAAAAGCCTAATGGCACCTGTTTTTAACGTATAAAACAGGTATGTAGCAGCTAGCGCGGTAACAGACACCCGCCCTCACTCACACACAGAACGACTACCGTAACCCTCGCGCATGCGCCGAGGGTTAATAAATACGTGTATGGGGAAGCCATGCGTTTGCAATGTTTTCCGCCCACTCGCTACGTGATGGGCAGGGCTTTGCGCGCACATGTACGTGACGACCTTTACCAGATTTGTTCATAAGTGGAGTATGGGGAGCCTGCTTGCACTGTGTGGCTCTACAACTGTCAAGTATATACTAGGTGGGTTCAATTCCGGACAATTTTTTTCTGCTTAGCGTGTCGGCTAGCTTGAAAAAAAAAAGCTTATTGGGCCTAATTTTGCTTGTGGGCGTGTTCTAGGAACTGTGTAAAGTGTGTGCGTGTGCGTTATGCAGATTTATTGCTTCCGATTGGGCGTGGCTTCACGAGCCAATGCTTGGACATCAGGGCGTAGGACTGGGCCAGGTACTAGGTGGCTGTGGGGGGGGGGGGGGGGGGCGTGGCAGGAGGTCAAAGGTGAGGCCACGCCAGTTAATGAGGCACTGTACGCCGGTGTGATATCGATCGAGAGGACCGTACAGCCGGACGGAAGTTGACGATGGTTTGAAGTGGATGTGGTTGCGATGACGTGTGTTACCCCGCCCACACTGGAAATGAGGTAAGCTCTTGTGTGGGCGGTGTGGTAGAACGGCCTTGAAGGATTTGTGTGCATTTTGGCCTTGAGAAAGTTGTGTGTTTTCATATTATTGGGATTGATTGTGGGCTTCCAATGGATATCCAGTGGCCAATCAACACTTGATTGAGACTGGTGGTCCGTGAGGTACAGGGTGGTGCTGTTGGCCTGGCCCCTCCCTTACGGTTCGGCTTCCGGCCCATTGAGAACATTAAATGAACACTTCCAACTCTAGCAGCCACACCCCTGAGACATGGGCAATTAAAAGGGCATGGCCATACAATACGCACCTCACTTATGACTTTGATGTGGTTTAGGTATCATATCCCCACCTCACGCCCACGCACTTTGGTGATACCTTATTAATTCCTACCTGTATCCCAAATCATTTTTACTTGTGTGGGTTTCGCCCCATTGATATTAAAACACCGTCTCTAGTAATATTATTATGGCTGCACGTACAACTTCCGCGCTCCCCAGTACGGAGCTAACATTGGTTCTCGCCCAAGGGTGGTGGTTAATCGAGAAAGGGTCTATTATATCATAGTATTTATACAGAAAGTAGTCACACTGTACCAGAAGGTGTTAACAAACAAGGTATTGATTATGAATATTATTTTTTCCAACTATTCTGCTTCCTAAATTTGATATCATATAATCTTATACATGCCACAATGAAACTGGCTAGGATAACAGTGAAATCATATGCCTTGTCATCACATTCCTCAGTCTCATAGACTTTTAAATTTGTTTTTGCCCAGAGACTTGCAGAAAGCAATGGCCTGTCATAGCCAATGATAGTCAAGCTGTTACTGCTTACTTTTAGCAAGTCTGGCTGTAACAATTTTAATCCACTACCAAGCGCACCAGCGTACACTTCAGAGTCATTTGGAAATGTTCCACTAATATGAAGTGAGTTAAAGAGAGTATTAGAAGAGTATCCTTCAATTGGTGATCCACAATCTTGAATGTTTGATGTTCTACACTTGACTATCACACAGGCAGCATATCCAAATGACTGATCACGTGGCTTAACTCCAATAAAAGCACCAAGAGCATATCTCTCAAGTAGTCCATGAATCTGAATGGAATATTCCAATCTACAAGTTATAGAGCTCTTTTCTAAATACTTATGAGTCACTTCAATAACTCCGTTGCTGTGTTCAAGAAATCTATAAGTTAGATAAGTTGAAGTTTGAGACTTAATGTTCTCAGGGTGAAGTACTTTTCCATTATCATTTCCAGTGTTGCTTCTCTCTGGATCTTTTGGCACTTCTGCGATGATAATATCACCCATTGCTGAAGATAAATTGATATCGCTGATATAGTAATGAATAGCATGTCCAGAAGAATATATCCTGCTTCCCGAACTATAGTATGCTAGTCTTGAATGCCCTTTGAAGGATTCATGGCTATATTGGAGGTTTGCAGCAAGAAGATTAACTTGATGTTTCAAAGACCAACTTTGCTCCACTACTAACGACATATGAAATGGAAAGTTGTTACCCCATGCTAGTGGTAGTATGAAGTTTTTCACATTTAATGTGCTTACCAGGTTACTTCCCGGTTCCTTGTGAAGAATATCTAAGCAAGTAAGTGTTCCAAATGTGACTCCAAATGAGGTATTGAATGCAATGCTTGAATAAATTTGACTGCCAGAATCGAAAATGTTATTCTCTATGTCATACAGATGTTGCTTTTGATACTTGGCTATTAAACGTCCATCATTTTCAAACACAACATTAGTATTGAACTGGAAGTGTCCATCTTTGGGACAATCTACAAAATCACCACTGCAGTGTTGCACTTCACCCATATTTGCTACAAGGACAACATTGTAATTGCGAGCAAAACAGCTCAAGTTTGTAAGAATTGGACGATCTGAGTATTCAATATCACTACAAGGAAGAAGGTTACTCAACTGCGGAGAGGGGATTACCTCCAGGTAGGGGTAAATGCTCTTCCTTGTTCTTTCCAAATCAACTCCTAGAATAGCATTTTCAGGAAATACAACAATTTGTGCCCCACCTTCTGCTGTGATCCTTTTTAATACTTTTTCGAAACCAATCAGATTATTCTGCACGTACTGAGGGCTTAAATGATTGCTGTCAGTCCTGAATTCCACCACAGCAGCCTTATAGGAGGCTACAGTAGCTATGAGAGTCGTACAATAGAAAAAAACGATCAGCATCTCGATAATATTATAGCCTAGTACTTATGCAACTGAGATTTCTATGTGTTCCAGTAGTCACAGGAACCTGAATAATAGGGGGGAATCCTTAATGATGCATAGTTGTGGTTAATTACAGCTTTAGGGTTTCCCAATGCAAGGCTTTATTCCATTAATAATAATATTATTGCATTCAACTCTGGGTTACTATGATCATGTTACAGAGCCTGACAATAGCCATAGTTTACATACCTCATAATTAAATTTAGGTACACGTGGTGTTAGATGGTTGTTGCTCCATTTTTGCTTACGGATTATCCTTGGTACATACATATTCAACCAAGAGGGTTAATTAATGTATCTAGTTCTATATTATTTTAATGTAGGACACACTATAACAATAATAACAATAATTATTAGGCTAATACATGATAGGCTTTCAAACAATGGATTTCACTCTTTCAAAAAAATTAATACAGTAACTATGCTACCGTAGACCGTAGACATGCATTGGAAGGTGCCGGTGAGGATGGGATTGGAAAGAGTAGTATAATTGCCAACTTATGTGGGACCATTATATGGGATTTGCATCGACCATTGCACTCACTTAGCCCGTAAAGTGGGGCAGTGGACATGCCCTCCTTCCAGAGCCAAGCCATGCATGGTTATCAATTATTGTGATCATGACTATTATAATATAGTATAGAATTTGGTGTGTCAGACATAAACCGTGATCATGTAATTAAAAAAGAATGGGTGTGAATTAGCAGGGAAAGGTTAAGTACATGTGTAAGTTCCACTCATTCTAATTACTATAGTGCCCGCCCAAGTCCCGACATCTTCCTGTACCTATGGGTTTGCCCCTTTGCATGTTTGGCCGCTTTCTTTCATAAGAGATATTGGTAAAATTAATTATACTTAGCCTAATTCAGTGGCGTAGGAAGATACTCTAGTAGAGGGGTGCACTGTTATTAAATTGCGCGCGAAAATTCCGACCACGCCCATTTTCGATCGAAAACTCCACCCATTTTGCATAGACGAGGTTGCTGGCTAGTTTCTCAGCGAAGAAATGAACGGTCAGTCAAGCAGGGACCCTGGGCTTAGCTACTCTGTTATGTTATGAGATAACTCTTAGTCAGATTTGGCCTAAGATGAGGAAGCAGCAGCCTTTGGGCCACTACTTTCCAGTATGCCACTGTAGGAGCCTCTGTGTACCTTTTCTTCTATGGGGGTGCGCCAGCACCCGGCGCACCCGTGGTTCCTACGCCACTGTAATTTTACAATAGACTAATGCTCTCATAATTATTAGTCGCAAAAAATCCCTATTAAGTCTCAAGATGTATACATATAATTCTTGATAGTACCAATTATTATGATATTAACCGAAATTGATTAAGGGGCATGCTTTACAAGCGTCACAAATTGAGCTTTTTAATGGTGATCCTACATCGACGTAATCGACATGTATAGTGCCTACTCAATGCAGGCAATACATAGCTAATGCAATATGCCATGCAGGCCATATGATGCAGGCCATATGCTTTCTGCTCATGGACACAACTAAGATATAATATACCAGGAGGTAATTTATGTCGTAATCATAGGAATTCAGGGCCTCAGCAGTGCTCTTTTGAGACCTGAGGCATATCGAATTTAGACTGCGTATGCACTATTCTTACTATAGATTCACCATTATACAACTATGCAGCTACTGGGGAATCGTGGAGATATATTTCATTATACATAATTATAAAACTACTTTGATATTTATATTATTGTATGCATTTGATTCTATAGGCACATAATTACAACCTTTCTCTTTCATAAACAATAACATGCAATAGCCTATACGTAATTATTACAACCTAGTAATTTTAAGATCTTTGATCAAGTTACGTGAACTCATGACTCCAACCATGATTGCATGCTTCAAATGCTATCTCCCTGGTAACATTCAGTATAATTAACTTAAACACAAAATCAAATTATATGATATACATACCAGTGTCGTTGAATGCAAATTTTGGACGGCCCAGCTGATAGTCTGGGTGCCAGCCCCTTCATAAGAGGGAGGAAGGGGCTGGCACCCAGACTACCCAGTTGAAGCCTGGGGGCATGCCCCACCCCCTCACCCATTTAAACTTAGAATTTAATTTTTCTTTACCTCAAGTGTAGGAGTGGAGAGTATAAATTATGCACTCACACAATCACGTGGCTCAAAATTCTTAGCCACTCCTCAGCTGCATCTAACGTAGAATGGAAACCATTAAATTTTGTGTTTACATACTTAAATGCATGAATGGGCTATAGATGAGGAACAATAAAATAAATTGGCTATTATTATAATTATCAAAGAGAAACTTGATGGACGCATCCTAATTCCAGTAGTGTTATAATATTATTATTAGTTGCACAACACTGTTATGGCATCGATGGAATGGAATTTAATAATGGAATGACCACACCCATCAAGAGCGTTCTGTGATGACCTCGATCCATTGAAAAAAATTATTGCTCCAATAGCTATAGCCTTTGGCTTTTTATAGTATAGCACTGCAATATTGAACAATAGCTATTATCATAGTGATGCATGTTATTTACTCATGCCATGGCTTCTTTGTCTAATGTCATACTCAGCACAAAATCTCCTAATAGATATAGCTGTATTCTATCTACTCTCAATGCATGACCTGGCTCTTCGATCCAAATACCGTAGAAACTGGTTGTTAAGCGCATGCGCTTATAACACGCGGCAGCAAGAAAATATGCGCTTAATAAAAAGTATGCGCTTAACAGGAAGCATACGCTTAATTAAGAGTGCTAAAACACGGTAGGTGGGGCGTGCGTAAAGAACGTATCGAGGGTAGAAAGGCCTACAGCGATGGCCAAGGAGCGAACAGAGAGTGTAATTCTCGACGTTTTCTTCTCCAGCCTACTTCTAGCCTTCTTTCTTGGCTCGTGTAACCGATCGCTCGTCGTTCAGGTGGCTTGCTGGGCATATGCGCCTAACAAAGAGCGGTAAAGCTCGCACAAAACTATGCGCTTAAGGTACCATTTAATTGCGTGGGCGTGAGCGTCAGGAATGGCTAATTCAATTAGCGAATCGTGAAGGGGCGTGGCCGAAGAGGCCATACGAGTGCTTTTGGTCGAAGGTGGGCGTGTCCAGAATCGGCCAGGGATGATTATGCGCGTGTAATTAGCGACCGGAAGTGGCCCCTGAAGAAAAGGTCGGTAATTGCCCACATCAAAGCAAGATCAAAGCATTCTTGCTTAACTATTAACCGCAACGACAAACACTAAGTAGAAAAAAAAAAAAAGATTTAAATAAGGCCTAATTAAGCATGTGGGCGTGTTCCTGGCACTGTGTGGAGTGTGTGCGTGTGCGTTAATGCAGGTTTTATTGCTTCCGATTGGGCGTGGCTTCACAGGCCAGTGCTTGGACATCGGGGCCGGGGACTTGGCTGCGGCGATAGGTGGGCGTGTCCCGGATGCGGTGGTGACCTTTGAACCCGTCCAGGAGGCTTTGGGGGCGTGGCAGGAGGTCAAAGGTGAGGCCATGTCTGTTAATGAGGCACTGTACGGCGGTGCGATCGAGGGGCCTGTACGGCTGGACGGAAGCTGACGATGTTTGAAGCGGATGTGGTTGCGATGACGTGTTGTTACTCCGCCCACACAGGAAATGAGGTGAGCTCTTGCGTGGGCGGTGTGGCAGAACGGCCTCCAAGTGTTTGTGTGTGTTTTGGCCTCGAGGAAGCTGTGTGTTTTAATTGGGATTGATTGTGGGCTTCCGGTGGACATCCGGTGGTTAGTAGGCACTTGATTGAGAATGGTGGTCCTTGGGGAACAGGGTGGGGCTGTTTTGGGCGTGGCCTGGCCCCTCCCTTCCGGCTCGGCTTCCGGTCCATGGAGGATATTAAATGAACACTTCCGGCTCTAGCAGCCACACCCCTGAGACCTGTGCAATTAAAAGGGCGTGGTTACACAACATGCACCTCACTAATGACTTTGATGTGGTTTAGGTGTCATATCCCCCACCTCACGCCCACGCAATTTAATGGTACCTTAATAAAAAGTATGCGCTTAACAGCGAGCAGCGCTTAACAACCAGTTTCTACGGTATCTGCATAGGCAGCAAAAGCATATTGGATGTGAGCTCAGGGTGATTAAGGCAAGTCTATGCATTATAATAATATATTGAAAATAAAAAAATGGAATATTTTAGGAGTAATTGCATCTTTATGTTTCTAATTAATTTTGGTATTTAAATTCATGGACCTAAATGACCACACTCACTTTGGTGGTCACATGTCCTTCTGCAGCTGCATAATCATGCTTTTGCAAAAAAACATTTGTTCCAAACAGGTAGGAAGTTGATACAATAATTAAATCCAGCTGCGCATAATTAAATAATGCATAAACAAGTAATGAGTTACAGTTAAAAATTGATTTTCGGGTGATATGCATTTATTAGAAATTTGTAATAACTTCTTAATTAAGCATAATTTGACATTCATGGTCACATGATCATGTACGACCTCGTTAGGGCTAAAAATAGATTTTAAACTTCAAGGCATTTATAACTGAATACCGTAGATCGGGAAATTTTTACCGTTAAAAATTTTTCGCCAGTTGCTTAGGTGGCGAAAATTAAACGCGCGAAATATTTGAGTAATGTATGACGACCTATACCAAGTTCAGCCTGGCGGCGAAAATTAGACTACACGAAAAATTTACAAGTGAAATATTTTACTGGCGAAAATATCCCGATCTACGGTATCTAATATCTTGTGCATCTGTCTAGTCTTAATTAGTACTAATTAAATTTTGCTGCGCATAATTTAAATTATGCATAATAATGAGTTACAATTAAAAATTGATTTTCGGGTGATGTACACATGTACATTAAGTAGAAATTTGTAATAATTTCTTAATTAAGCATAATTTATTTAATTATGCTCAGCAAGATTTAATTAGTACTAATTAAGACTTAGTTAACAGATGCACAAGATATTAGATATTCAGTTCTACTACTATAAATAATTTTTTTGCCTTGAAGTTTCAAATCTATTTTTAGCCCTAACGAGGTCGTACATGGTCATATGACCATGAATGTCAGTGTGGGAATTAAGGATCATGAGTAGTCTCGAAACCAGACCACTCCCACCGCAGCGTTTAGTTCTCTTAGGATAGACACGCGGGGGGAGGGTCTGGGAGACTCAGTGCCTATACCGTTTTGGATCCCGATTATGTAAGATGTACGTGACGTCACGCGTTGGGATCCGCCCATACGATCATGTCAAGAGCCAGCCAGTAACGCTCTTTTTTTGCAGTTAAGCAAACTAAAAACCTTCTCTACGATCGAATTAGCCTTCGAAAGGTATCCAGAGGTACTAAATTCAGAGAGAAAAGTCGACCTGGTGGTTCAAGATTTCAAACGTGAGACGTCACTCGCGTTCTGCAATCTGATTGGCCAGCCGGGCCAAGATCTGTGCGTGCGTATCCAAAATTCGATCATAGAGAAGGTTTTTAGTTTGCTTAACTGCAAAAAAGAGCGTTACTGGCTGGCTCTTGACATGATCGTATGGGCGGATCCCAACGCGTGACGTCACGTACATCTTGCATAATCGGGATCCAAAATGGTATAGGCACTGAGTCTCCCAGACCCTCCCTCCGCGTGTCTATCCTGAATGAACTAAACGCTGCGGTGGGAGTGGTCTGGTTTCGAGACTAGCTACTCATGATCCTTAATTCCCACACTGACATTGCTAAATTGCTAAATTGACTTTCGTCACAACGCACTTGGAATATGCTGCTCCTGTGTGGAGTCCTGAACTTGTCAAGGACATATGTAAACTAGAAAACATGCAAAAATTTGCTCTCAGAGTATGCACAAAGCAGTGGGATCATACCTTGACCTCATTGAAAAGTGTAACCTGCCTGAGCTTAAGACACGGAGAAACTGTCTTGGCCTTGGCCTTCTCTATAAAATCTCAATGAAGACTAGTCTGTGTCTTTCCAAATGCTCCCCTTGTACCGTATACTACAACATATTTCACACGCTCACAGTCAACCAACACGTTCGTGGTACCTCAGTCTCGTACAAATTTGCTCCAAAACTCTTTCTTCCCCCGTACAATTTCATTTTGGAACTCTCTCCCACCTCACATAACTTCAAGTTCCTCAACTGCCTCGTTCAAATATCACTTACTGCATCATGTCACTAACTAATAGCTATTATTATACTAACTACTTTAAGTTATCATGGGTACATGCTTTGTACTAGTGTTTTTTTTGCACTATTCATTGTATCCTTTGCATTTATGCATATCATATATAAACGCCTAGGCTACATAATTATTAGGGGTAGGTAAATTATTATGTCGGCATAATTTTGAGCATGATAGGTGTGTGTAATTAAGCATCTGAGAATTATGCTAGCACACAATTGCAAGTAGCAGTTAATAATATTATTATTGACCTTTATCACAACACCTGGTCTACAATATCATAATTATTGTGGACTCATAAAGGATTGATCAATCAGCTGGTACCCACTTTCGAACCAAACACATAAAATTGAAATGGCTGCACTCTATGATGGTGTAACTGAGTCTCCTCATGTCTCACATCGGTTTTTATAGTCGGTTCAACTTGAGCATAATGAGCAATTTATGTGCACTTCTGGAGCATTAATTAGGGTTTTTTTGAGCATTTGAGAATAATAGCATTATGGGCCAAAATATTAGCATAATTAATTTTGCCTATCCCTACTGCATAATTATATTATATAATATATTATAACATTATAGGATTAGTTAGTCATGGTGCCCACTTTGAACATACAATGTCATGGTAAAACTGAAATGGCTGCATATGCACTCGGTGATAGTGTAACTGAGTCTCTCATGTCTCATATATAATTTATATGTATCAATAATCATTATGCTCAATGATTATTGATTTCTGTGAATTGTAATCAGTTTAACTTGAGCATAATGGGCAATGTATTGGAAATTATAGGTACATTTCTTGAGCATGCATTATTAGGGATTAATATTATTTCTTGAGCATTAATTTTGAGAATAGCAAGAAAATTAGCGTAATAATTATTTATCTAGCTACCCCAGTTGGGATGATGGATGGATAGACAAAAATCATGCATCAAATTATTATTATATGATTGCAGTAGTTAACCCTAGCTCTGCCTACATAATAATATTATGTTTTGTGGCAAGGGTTAAAAATTAATTTTTACCATATATAGCAACATGAGTTAGGACACAAAGTTTAATACAATAATAATAATTATTATAAAGCAGCAATCATCACTATTATGTAAAGGAAGTTTATCCAGGTAAAAATGGCTACAATAGTTTAATATTACAGCTGCTACAAAAGGAGGTTAAGCTTAGAAATGAACGTTTTCTGGTGTCCCAGTTTCCTCACTCCAAGTTCTTTGAGATCATCTTTTCCAAAATCAAGAAGGTGCTCACCAATGATCTCATTCTCCTCAAACATACTTGCATGTTCACTGAGGCCAATGTCCTTTAACCACTGACACACATCCTGAATGTCCCATTCGGCCACTGCCTTCCCTTTGTAGCCTGACTGCTACATGTGGAGTGAATGAACAATGTCATGAGAGAGTCAATAGTAGCTATATGTAGTTTACGCTTGTGCTAGTGTGTCTGCAAACGTATGCATGCACATACCCACACAGTACATACAGACTCTGCATGTACTGTGGCACGTACTGTGTGGGTATGTGCTTACTATTATTAAATCCCCAGTAGCAATGAAATTATGAATGCATGCACTGGAGTGCAGAACCCTCACTACCACATGCATACATAGTGAGCTATGTTATACACACAGGAGTTGTGCATGCACAGGGTTCTAGAGACAGTGCATGATAATAGGTGTAAGGGGAAGGCACCTGGCCATGTCACTATACAAACTGAATGCCTTTGTGACAATGTCATAATAATCATAGAGTCGGTAGATTCTATAAGTAGGGATCGATGGTCCGGATTTGCCATATTATATGTAATACATTACAAATACCCAAAATTAATATCTCAAAATTGGCAATTTTGTGAAATTTCTAAGTGTGAAAATCAGAATCTCCAGCAAATTATCTATCTAACAAGACCAAGATCATCCATCACATGCCAGAACCAGATGTTCAAAAAAATGGCCATTTGTCAATCTTTCTTTCTAGTTTCCAAGGCTAGCTCAAGATTGCCTTGACCTCTCATCTTAGTTTAAGTATAATCCATTCCATTTAGTAGCACGCAGTGCAGTGGCATGCTAATTTTGCGTTATCTTGACAGTTACGTAATAGTGGGTGTGTACGGTGCATTGACAATTAATTATTGGGCGTATCTGATACGCCATTGTGTGATATAATGCGCATGCTCAGAATGTGTTGACATGGTGAAATCATGTGACAGCGCGCGCCCTGGCCCTTGAGTCCTCGGTGATTCCCGATCCCTAGCCCTGCACTAGTGTTCTAGTGCTCTGCTGGATCGATCAAGGATATGAAAGCGCAAGGCTCGAGGAATAGTAAGGCGCTAGGCATAAGCGAGCTACTCACTAGCGCTAGTGCTCCGCTGAATACTCATGGATATTGGAAGCCTGTGCAAGGCTAGAGGAGCTATATTAAATGTACAGATTAGCTGCTGCCAACAATAAAACTTAGAACTTGGTTTTCTCCCTAAATGGAAGAGTCTCATTGCTACATCGATATCGGCCGCCTAACGCTGCCTTCTTTGTCAACCTCATAGGCATAGGAACGCAAGTTAACGAGGGGCGTGGCTAAGAATTTTGCGTAGATATGATAATCTTCATTCTTCTACACTGGAATATTGACAGCAAATCATGTAAGATGAATTATACTGAAAGGAATAAAAAAAAGAACAGAAACAAGTACATGTGTATAAAAACAATATAAAATTGAAGGTTGAAGTAGGGATGGCAGGGTCAAAAAGTACATAAACAAGATTTGTAGGGATAATCACATCCACTATACATCCCTACACTTGCTTTTCTCGATTATCATGCACCTAACTTGTTCGTTAAGCACTCTTGACTTGCATGTGTAAGATATTACTGTTTTTGCACCCCTCAAAAAGCAAGTGTAGGGATGTATAGTGGACGTGATTATCCCTACAAATCTTGTTTATGTACTTTTTGACCCTGCCATCCCTACTTCATCCTTCAATTTTATTATACTATATACAACGAAAAATATTTTCAGACGATCAATTTTCTTATATAGTCTGTGTCCTAACCTGGAGGGCATAAAAGATGCGCTCTCCTACAAGTTTAGAAGACTCACTATTGGTCAGAATTGTTGTGCCGTGTGCACAAACAAGGTTGCCAGGGCCTAGGGGCCATAGAGATATGCATTCTCGAGCTCGAGCGAGCAGTGCAAGCGCTGCGCGTTTCGACAGGCCTGCTCAGCAGGCCACCGAGCCTCGAGCGAAGCGAGAGGTGATGTCTGCTCTTTGTCATGGTCTGGTGATAGATTCGGCATTCGAGCGGAGTGAGAACATCGCCATTACACGGTGAGTTTGAGTAGCTGCTCAGTGAGGGGTGTGGTCTACACCATAACAGCCAATTTTGGTGCTGCTTTCATCTGCGCATGCGCACTGTACTAACTGGCACTCGATTGTACATAGCATGCTGTTAGTAGTGTTCAGTCATGATTATGACATCAAACATACTTGTATTGTTTTATACTTGTAATAATATTATTATTATAACTGAATTATGCACTTGAGAGCCACTGCCTGTTTATACTGTCACTGTATTGACAACCGTGACCAGTGAAGCACTGAGTGGCAATCAGTCATATAGCTGAGGTAGGTACCATGCAAACACAGACTGGCAACCGCTGCACACTATATACTATACCACTGAGTATAGCAAGAAAATCTGATGTGTACATTCAAGTGGGGAATACACATTTCTATCAGATGATCTTTACCATTATGTTTAGCACAAGAGGTCGAAACAGATGGACAGACAAAAATCATCAAACAATAACATTGCACTAACCCTCCGCTTACGCTTTGCAGCGAGGGTTAGCAATGACTTTACTGTGGTTATGAGGAATTATGGTATAATTATTAGGCAGTCTACGAGGTAAATCTAGAAGGTAATTGAGAAAAATTCAGAGCCTCAATGGAGCGTCCAGAGACTTGAAAATCAGTAAATATGCAGAGTATCAAACGCACTATATCCAGTGAATACCACGTGCTACATTCTTTGACAAGTATGCATATGGTTGGTCAAATTTCTTTCGGTATGTAATCCCTATAGCTAGCATGCGTTATAGCACAACATCCACGACCCAACTGATGTCAACTTTGGAAGCTGGACTGCGTTGTCGAATTCATCTCTATGATTGAAGCATTGAGATTGATTTTATCATTTTCAAGGTTCTCAGACGCCATCTCCACAACGGCATGACAGTTGTCTTATGTCTGCAACTCTTATAAAAGCTCAACAGCAACTGCTCAAATCATCATAATTATCCATAAAAACTCAGAAAGCACCCAAATCAATATCTGATCGCACTAGCTCTCGCTTATACCTATGGTGACCAAATGAGTTTCAGTGTTCTCTATAATTATTACGTGAATTGCTCTGATCCGCAAAACATTCTGCCTTGAACGTTTCCTACTATACGGATAATAAGAAGACCAAGCCCACAAAAAATGTTGATTATGAATGGACTATTGCTGGGGGTTACTTAATCAGAATCAGTTTAAATCTTATCATAATGTTGATCATGTGTCTTACCACTATCTCTTCAGTCGAAAATCCTTCTCTTGGTTTTGCAGTGCCTTCAGGAGCAATCCTGTACAGAAATAATAAGCTTTAAATTTGGTGTACTGTATAGTGAAATTTGGCGGTTTGGCTATGGTTAGATACTTCTAAAAAGGTAAGTGCCAAACTTAAGTACTACCAATAATATTGATTTTGCAGGACAATTCTGTACCAGCCATGACCAGGCCAGCTATTATTCAGACCGTGCCTAACAAGACAGAAACAATTTATTGTATAATGATGTACCTGCTTTCAATGCTCTCAGGGGGTGGTGATTTTATTGGTTTTGTCTGAACTGGTGGCAGTTTTTTAGCAACAGCTTGTGCTTCGTTAGGAGGCTCACTGGATGATGTAACTGTTGGCTTAGGGGATGGGATAGTAGGGACGTCTGTAGAGTCAACTGCTGGTTCCCTTGTCAATGCAGACCTCGTTGAAGAATTTGTAAAGTCCATTGCAGGAGGCTGCTGTCTAATTGATTCTGTTTTTGGTTCTAGTTTTTGTTTGAGTTTCTGTTCTTCCTTCGTGGATTTGACTGCAGGCTCTGTCATAGCTGGTTTGGCTTTAGGTGGCTCTTGTAGTAGCAGCCCATCCAATTCTGCTAGACTTTTTATCGATGCATCAATAATGTCAACAGACTCGTTAATGTCCATAAACGGTGGGGGCTCACTAGGGGGTGGAGGAGGAGGTGTCTCGGACATATCTGAGTCCAGGCTCGTCTTTGACTCAGAAGTGCCTTCAGCTGGTGCCGGATCTTCCAATTTCTCTCCTAGATCAAAACGAACCTCTTCCCCAGGTGGTGCCACATCCGGCAGTTCACTATCATCACCAAACATTGGCGGGGGGATTGGAGAATGCAGTATATCTTCAATTCTGGAACTGCTCCTGGATGTGGGACTGGGAAGGGGACTAGGCAGGTCTACTGAGCCCATTGGACTGATTGGCTTTGGTGCTGGGATATCGATATCTGGAAATGCTACATCACCGCCAAAATCCGGAAAGACGAAAGCGCTTGGTGTTGGATCAGAGACTATTTCAGGTGGAGAAGAGCTAGGAATAGGAGGAGGAATGGACGATCCTTCACTCACAGTTGGCGACAAGAACATTGGAAGGTCTCCAGCTACCCCACTATCTGCACCGCTCTCTACTCCCTCAACAAAGAAGGCTTCAGGAGGTTCAAGGTCAATGAAGGATACACGATTGTCTTCATTGGCTTGCAACGGTGGAGGGAGAGTGAAGTCGGAAGAAATAGCTTCAAAAGTAAACTGAGACTCACTACCAGCTTGACCGCTGTCCGGTGTGAGTATGGAATCGATGGGACCAGATTTGGGACTACGTTTGGCAAAATTATCAGCATCATGCATGACTGGTGATGCCCTTCCAGAACCACCAGCAGGCTTAAGAACAGATTTCCAGTTCATAATCGCACCATCTTCATCTCTTTCATCCTTCTTTTCACTAGTTTTATTTTTGGTCTCAGTTCTACTTCGTAAATTGACCTTGAATGGTAGAGGAGACGATCGACCATCTTCATTACTTCCCGAAATATTCACAGGAGACTCAGATCTCTCTCTGTCTGTCTTGCTCTTTAGTCTAACCCTGAAAGGTGATTCAGAACCATCCCTCTTTTCGTTAACAGCCGGAACATTTACTGGAGATTCGGATCTACGTTCACTGGTTTCGGGCTTGCTCTTCTTTGATGGCTTGGGTCTGACTGTGGGTGGTGGAAGCTTTGCCTTTGGAGGTTTTGAACTGCTCACTTCTTTTGAGGTAATAACTGGTATGGGAGATGAAACAGGGGAGGGACCAGGAGACGAATCAAAATCATCACCTTCCTCATCAGCCTTGGCTATAACAAGTGAGTTGATCCGTTCACTAATAGCCTTGGCAAGGGGATTATTTGAGACGGACGGCTTCTCCTTGAGTGGGGAATCTGATTTGGATTTCGACATTCGAGGCTGTTTTGACTCCATTCGTTCTGAACGCCTCTTGCTTGCTTTCAGAAGCTCCAGCTGCAGTGGTGATAATGTATCCTCTGGCTCTTCTTCCTGCTTTGGCACTGGCTCACTATTCTCAGCCTGCCCCGACTTGCTATTGTCAGCCTCCCTTGGTTCAGATATCTTTCTAAACAAGAGAGGACTGTTTTTATCTGGCATAGTGTTGGCTCGAATGCGTAACTTTTCGGCTGAGCGCTTGGAAAGTTCACTCTTCCGTTCGCGCAGAGCTTTGGCAAAAGGTGACTCCTCTTCTTCTTTGTCAGCTTCATTTTGTGCATTATCTGTTTCGGATATGTCCTTCAAGGTGCTACTCTTCTCTGCTTTTGGGTAGTCAGGTGGAGGGAGGGTAAAACTCTTAGAGCGGGCACTCATCTGGTAACTCTCGGCCGGTCTGCGATATTCACTTGGAGGATTGCTGGTGGCGGATTTCAAGATTGGATGCCCCTTCATCATCTCATCACTTTTCTTCCTCGAGCTGATTGAGGATATATCTTCTTGGGATGAGTCCCAGCCAGTTCGAGATATTCTTGGAGGAGCCGGAGATCCTCTTGAACGTGGCAATGTGCTTGAACCTCCTCCGATGACTGTTTCCCTCCCTCCATTCTTTAGCTCACTTAGGATACTGGATTTCATGACGGGCTTTGGAGATCCTTCGTTTGATGTTGTGCTGGACTTTCTACTGGACTCTGGAGTGCTAACTGTCATTTGTTGTTGCATCTGTTGGCTGACGCTCCTGGGTTTGGTCGAGGGGGTCACCACTTTCATACGGAGTGTACCACCAGACTTTCTCACAATGGCTACAACCTCATCGTGAGTGGAGTATGTTACATTGTGACCATTAACCTGCAAGCCAAGATATAAAACTTAAATAATATTAGGTGTTAGATTATGGCATGTCACCACTATGATAATTATAGTGCTGGGGTGACCCTAAAAATTGAAGACTCCCAGAATGTATGTTGACAGATAACTACTAGATACTGCGAAAGAAGTGCTCTCTGTGAAATGCTATATACCAATTCGCGAAGTTTTCTCCCTCAAATGTTTCCCACTATATGATACACTCCGACTCTTACTACTATATACATGCACAGTTTGTACAATAACCAATATGGCAATAATGTTAACAATATACATCCAGATACATAAATTTCGCCTTGACTGACCTCCAGTAGGAAGTCCCCCGTACAGAGACCAGCCTCTGCTGCTGCCCCGCCATCCTCTACATTGCCAATGTACTGTAAGGCAGGCACCTGAGGACTCGGACGAAACTGCATCGTCTTAGTAGCTGCGGAAGAATGGAAAAGTTACTTAATTTAAAGGCAATGAGATTTGTAATTACAGGACTTCTTCTCAGAGGGAGGTATTGTGTAATAATAACATGTAGTAGTATGCTAAACTACAATTGTACAGCATCTGGGGACGTACAGGACAAAACAAGTTGCTTGGAAGGGGGAGGGGGTGGGGTGGAGGGAGTACAGAAAAATTCCCAAGGTCTAGGGATGAGTCTATAAAAATTACATGCACAATTAATAGACTACACTAACCTCTGACGCCTCTCATGGCAAATCCATATCCCTTGCTGCCTCGGACTACTGTGACACTTCTCACTTCCAGCTTTCTGTGTAAATATGAAATAATATTATTATGGAGTATGTACATTAATTGATGCAGCTATTCCTCCAGCTGAACATACTTTGAATCCATAGCAGTAGCAGGTGGTAGATCACCAACTTTATCATCCTCAGGAGGTGGTTCACTATCAGGAACTTGGGGAGCTGTTGAAACAGAAAAATAATTAATGATGCTCACCTATTATGCTTTATGTATCACGTATACAATCGTGTATATCAAGCCATGACATAGCCAACGTGTTCTAGGAAGAAAACTATGTTTATGATTGTGCCTATAAGACCAACCTGGTGGAAATGGCTGGGTGTACTGGACAGGCTGCATGGTGTTTCCCAGTGGCACCTGCTGAGTGACTGTTGCCCCAGGATAGTCTGGTTCAGGAGTAGCAGGAGGAGGAAGATTCTGCTGCTCACTGGCCACTTCCTTGATGGCCACACATGGGAACCATCCCTCTAGACCTCCAGCACGACCTTCCCAGTAACCACCTTTGCCAACAAACATAACTAAAGGAATAATAATAAAGATTGAAATTGAAATTTTTTTTATTAAAGTAACATTGTTCTCAGTTGCTATCTGCATAAAAACAAATAAAGATTCTTTGCGGACACATAAACTGTTGAGCAAAATTTGCCAACGTTTCATCTCGGTGCTCTAGTTATCCTCAGTCACCAAACAAGTTAAGTTGTTCACAGAGAGAATCTTTATTTGTTTCTATAATTATTATTGCCACAATAAATGTCCCTCCCTACCTTCAACGGGCATGCCCCTCCTTAGTGGAATATCTCCTGGTGTCTGTGGGTCATAATCTTGGACTACAACATACTTGCCAGCACCAGCTCTGTAGAGCCTCTCCCTCTGCTGCTGGAACGACGACTGAACTACTAGTGGTGTGTTTGGTCCACCTAATTCAATAAGGAATTAATATGGGACTATAATAAAATTTAATATAACCCATGTACATAATTCAGGAGAGGGAAATGAGACATTTCTATTACCTTAATGCTATTCTAGGGAGGGAAAAATCAACCTCAAAGATGGGAGATCCTTGCGCTCCCTATGCACCCTCTAAATAAATCCTACATTTATACGTAATTCCCAGGGACTCATGTATGTATTCTTATTGTATACTTACCAGAGCCACTGTGTCCACTCCCAGCTGAGCTAATACTCTCAGAGTCTGCGTGTGGGTGATCCTGAACTCGCAATGACGCAGAACCAGCTAGTAACAAGGTAGAATAGTAGAATATTAACAGGGGTATGTGCACGGAGGTTATTACATACACTGTTATAGAGTAGATTGCAAACACACAATTTATGTTGTGATGGTAACAATCACAACATTATGTATATTCCCCACTTGAATGTAAACATCGGATTTTCTAGCTATACTAGAGAGTGTAAAAATTATTATCAAGAGAGCCACCATGCAGGTAGCAAGAAGGGGTGTGTTGTTTACTAGTCTAGTGCATTGCCCCACCACAGGAATGACAAACAGATTAAGGCTCTGATAGCTCTACCCTCAATATATGTGTACCACCAGTGTCCACCACCAGACACTCTTGCATATTATTATTATGTGTAGATAAAGCAATGTTATTCACAGTGCATACGTACTTGTTGAAGTGCTGTCCGAGCGGGCAATTGGGAATTTGCTGTTAATGGCCACTGGCGGTTCGTCAGGGCATGTCTGGTTCATTGCATCATCCTTATCCTGCCAATCGTCATTCAGTGTCTTGGCGAGCTCTGTGACTGGAGGCTTCACAGGACAGAGTTCACTCACTTTCTTTTCAGCGAAGGTGGCAGGAGCAAAGATCCTTGCATTGGGGTTGTACTCAGGGGATAGCATGACGGCATCTGCAGATTGAAATTACACCACCAACATTAATTCCCGGCGCGAGGCATCTACATGTAATCCAGCAGTATGACCTTTTTCAGTGTATCTACATGTACATGTACATGTATGTATGTATCTATCACAGTTTGTCAGTTGCGCTCAGGAATTTAATTGTAATTATCATCCCGTGTACATGCACAAGGGCTAAAGTAGAAAAGGTTTGAAATCACCAGATTTGGAGATACAGGCATCTGACTCTGATCTGAGCTATACAGGAAAGAAAGGGAAGTGGAGTGGGCACGCTTGGCGGAATGGATCAGAGGAGGTAAGTTTGGTTGAGTAAAGGGGTATGCTAAGAATTCTAGTAAAGTGGAGGGATACAATGTACCATACTTAATCTAATACAACGCATGGAAAATAATTTGACAAATGCATGTTTTTCTGGTAAAGGTCATCAATCGCTCCATATGTAAACGTTATGAGAATTCATAAAATGTTAATTTCTTGCATTAAATTGGATCATGCGTTGTATTCGATTAACTACAGTATGTTTGATGGAGTGGGGATGCTTTTACTGATGGAACAGATTGCTCTTGACTCCTTCATTATATCCATGTAATATCAATTGCCTTGGAAAGGAGAAGGGGCTTAATTAGGGAGGATATGGTATATATGTGTAAGGTGATAATTCATGAAAATATCCTTTTGCACCCCTAATCCTTCATTCTTGCATATCTTTGCCTCCCATCACAATAATTATTTTACCCACTGATTAATGATGCTTACCAACTTGTGATACATCAAAGCCAGAGATTTCACCAGAAACTTTGTGATGACCACACAAAATGGCTACCTGCAAGGAAATAATATAAAACCACAATCCGGCGTATCCAGCTTCCAATGTGCAAATCAACGACAAATACATGGAACCTGCAAGAGAGAGTGTATGTGCATGTAGGCATTGTACCTGGCTCGGTGTCTGTCCTGCAAAGTTAGATTGGTCTCGGCTCGCTCCTCGCTTCAAAAGGAGAATAGCACAGCGACTCTAGGTGAGGAATTCGGGAGAGAGCAGAGAGACAGAACAGAGAGAGACAGAGAGTGAGGGGGGGGGGAGGAAGAGAGAAACAGAGAGAGGGAGGATAGAGAGGGGGGGGAGAGGGGGGATGGAGAGAGAGAGATTAAGGAAAGTATAATAATAGCTAATGAACTTTCAGGTGGTATACACTCGATCCCTAATTACATGTATCAGTCTTAGAAGCTTCAATGAAAGGCTTCTAGCTCGGTCTGAGTCTGTGCACATGGTTTAGTACTTATCATGCAGTATCACAGAGAAAGCCCCAAACAGTGATGCAATCCCATACTAATACAAATGTCAATTTAATCATCAATACCTGGCCATGAGAGGCTGCTACATGCAGTGGGGTGTTTCCAACCAGGTTCTGGGCGTTGATGTCAGCACCATACCGTATGAGAAGGTCCACATGTTGACAGTGCCCATATTTCGCTGCCTATCGATTGATGAGTGTACACATCAATCAAAAGGGAAAGAGTGCATGTGAATTATAGTTTACATAGCCTGTGTAAATGTTTATTGGTACTAATCAACAACAATTAATGAATTGTATGCGTGCTTGGGTAAATCACAGCTGCTTTTGTAAACACATCTGATTCAGTACTATAACAGGAAAGTATACGACAACGTTGTGCAAGTACTACTCGTATAATAAAATACACACCCTAGTTTGCCTAGTTCTGTTGTCTTCCTCTAGTTACTCCATCCTAGTTGCTACCATTGCACACAGTAACACACTCACATACACAAACTTGTGCACACATACACATATTATTATAACACTTCTTCACACACACACACACACACACACTTTTTTAATATATAATATGTACACACGGACACACATACTAACATGGTGAAGTTCTGTCCAGCCACCGTGGTCAGTGCAGCCCAGCTCAGCTCTGTGCCTCAGTAGTGTGGCACAGGCTGCCGTGTCGTCGCCCATGATGGCCGTATGGAAGACAGGGGTAAGACCCTTGGCATCTCTGTAATTAGGGGACGCTCTGTAGGATAGCAGCACCTGGATCAGATATACACATATAATACACGATTGTACGCATAATAATATTATTACACGATTGTATGCATACAAGGAAGAATAGTATTAATGAATGACATTGTATAATACATGGACTACATTTAATACATGTGACTCTATAGTACTTTCAGCAGTACATTTTTTTCACCCAAGAGCACTTTCAGTGTCCCAAGGGTGTTTACTCAGTGGTCTTAATCTACACACTGTGTAATCTCTACAGGATTTAGCTAGCAACCCTACGTCAATGCCCACTGGCAGCTGTTTTGGTGTACAGACACACAGCTAATGCACATACCTTAAAAATTAGCTAACCTGAGGACCATGTGGCATATCAAGATTCCATCTTATACAAAATGAAAAACAGGCTTAAGGCTCATGTGTTGATAACAACAAAAAATATTCATCGTGCATGCAAGTGCATTAGTATAACATTATGACATTGTATAATGTGGTCCTCGTTCCGATATATTTTGATCATTGCATGAAAACTGCTTAGAATGCGAGGCTACACTATCTACTCATTAGAGGTTAAAATTTAATGTTCACTGGATAAAATTTTGCCAAGCCAGCTACCTTTACATAGAAATTTGGTGGAATATGTGGTTTAGGTCATCATATCCTCTATGCAATTTAGTGTGACAAAATTTTCACCAATAAGAGCAGGTGGAGAAAATTTTCTCCTGGTGAAGATTTCTATGTATGTGGTATAATAGTTGTGCTCACATTGACGGCTGGTGCATTGCCACCGATGGCAGCTCTGTGCATGGGAGTGAGGCCATCTTTTCCCCTGAAGTCAATGTGTGCTCCAGCGGAAAGCAGAGGCATGATGCACTGTAAGTGACCATAGCGTCCACAAGCTACTCCCAGGGGAGTATCTGAAAGAAAATTAGAGACAGCAAATGCTTTATAATACTGTAGATAATGTATTAATTAAATACCATAAGCCTGGTAAAGGCTCTGCTGGTATTGTGAAAGCAGATGAGAGTTCTAGAAGAAGTTAATGGAAAGCAAGTGGACTGCCACAATATCCGATCGAGAAGTGAAGTTGCCAGATCTAGATTTGTACTAGTTACTTAGGATATTCCACTGATCCTACACTCGGCTGCCAGTGCAGAGTGCAGTAGCTCAGTTGGTAAGAGCATATATCTGATCAGAAAATAGAAGGTCACGGGTTCAAATCCTGACTGGATCCTGAGCTTCTTTCTCTTTCCATTAACTTCCACTTCCTTCTCACCTGCTTTCACAACGTATTGACCTCTGATCATTGTGCGACACCCTGGCTGTAGTGTTACTGCTATATGAAAAAAGGACCATTTGAGGAAGCTGGTTGTCTGAAACAAAATTTCATTTGTTCATGGTACAATGTGTATTGTCCAATCCGTTTACTATAGTGTAGCCTATCAGTGTACATCTATAATTGTAGCAGATTACGACTACTTCATGCATACAACAAACTAACAAATCCCAAACAGTCCTTTTTCATATATAGCCGAATTTTAATGTCCTGGGCAATTATATAGATCAGTTGACTCTGCATCTGCATCTATCTGCACAGAAATGAGAGCTGTGGTATGTGCTTATTGACGACCTTTACCTACATACTCTACTAGGTTGTGTGCATGAGCAGAAAGCACAAGGGGGTGAGGTCGATAGGTGTGGCCAATATATAACGCAGTTTTGTGATGCTTGTGGGCCTTACCAAATGATTCCAAGCATAATGGAGCAAGTTTTTCGACGATTTCAATAGATTCGTTGTACCTACAAGTCTCTCAGGTACCTATATCGATCTTGAGATTTGGCGATTTTTGTAGACAGACGGACAGACAAAACCGAAAGCTTTACCCCTTGCTGCACATGCGCACGCGGGATAATAACTATGGCTGGTATCAGTCATAGGGTCCTGATCAAGGAAAGTATCCCTCTTTGGAGGCGTCTTGGTACAGGTTCTACAATATACATTCCCTTTCACTGTGACAGACTAAACATAACTAGAGCTAGGTGTAAATAAGACAGCTTACTTCCATCTTCTGCGACATAGTTGGGATCTAGTCCAGTATCAAGTAGCTTTTCAACCTTTTTCACAGATCCACTAATCAGATACTCAATAAGCTTCTTTTGATTGGCCTGTGTTTCCAAGATATTATCACAAATCAGCAATGAATACATTTACGTAAGTAGCACTGCCACGAGCACTCTACCTTGCTATTTGCCTTGGCAATAGCCTTATCTGACAGTGAAGCGAAGAGGCTATAGTCCCTCTTCTTGTATCGCATCTACAAACAGAAAAGAAATGAAATTGACACAGTGTATGAGTGGAAATGTCAGCATGCCAAGACTTGTATTATAATATTATTACCGATCTTTCAAGGAGGAAAACTAAACAAATTTCATGACTTGAGAGCCACCTATAAAATGGCTTTTTGGGCATGCTGCACCCATCAATAAGAATTCCCATGAAAGTTTCTCTGCAAAAATTAATGGTCTCTTCCTACCAATCCATGAATGTTTTCGTCCTCCCACTATATACACTTACACTTGCATGGGGCTCACAAGTGATCATTGCATAAGATGTACTATGAATTTTAAAATACCACTTCTTACACCCTAATCTCTTAAAGTGGCCTATCTACATTGTGGTAGGATAGTTTGTATAATACTGGGATGTACTACAGATGGTTGGTTACCACACTATTAGTGTGGTGACCAACCATCTATTGTACTAAGTATAGTATACATGTGACTACACTGCAGAGTGACAGCTAGCCACTTGTAGAACAGACCATGACTTATTCATGTGGTGTTGCGCAGCTAGAGTGGGTGGTATGGCTACCAATCAGTATACACTACAATCAGTATGAAACATCACGCTAGCTCTTACTTACTAGCTTGAGTATAATAATTATTATTGAATCAGCAGTACCCAGAACACTCACTCTCTTCTTCCCTCTCTCTCTGTCCCTCCCTCCCTCTCCCTCTCCCTCCCTCCCTCCCTCCCTCCCTCTCCCTCTCCCTCTCTCTCCCTCCCTCCCTCCCTCTCTCTCTCTTGCACACACACGAGCAAAACTGACCTCAAGTCTTGGAATGTGTCCCTGCATGGCATAGTGCGATAGGAGGTAACCATCATCAAGAAATTTTCCTAGTTTACCATCACCACTTGCAGGAAGATAAAGACTGTAATTTAGTGGGTCTTTTGGAAGATCCTGAGTTGATTAGAAGGAGGTATATTAGGTGGGTGAGTGAGAGAGACTCGGAAGGGGAAGAGAGAGAGAGAGAGAGAGAGAGAGAGAGAGAGAGAGAGAGAGAGAGAGAGATGCCTACAATGCTGCAGTGCAATCTTACATGAAATATCTTATCTAGAATCAGTTGCTTTGCTGCCCACACAGTGTCATTGAAACTCAGTACAATACATTTCTGTAGTTAAAGAGAATTATAGTCAATCAGATGTACGTACCATAAGCAATGACATGTACGTGTTCAGTACATTTACCTACACTGTATACTTACCTGAGCCTTGATGTCCGGAATAACTATCCGTGCCATCTGTGATCCTTGGCCTTCTACAGCAGCCATGGCCTAACACAACCATGAATGAGTAATATAGATAGTTATCAGTACTAGGGTAAAATATACAATGAGAAATGAGATAACTAAGAATGTTGACACTTTCAGCTTATCAACACAAACTCATATACCCCTAGGTTCAACTTGAGCTAACATTCACTGTAGCCTTCCTATGCGGCCTGCTAATTGCTGCTAAATATCTTTAATATCACGTATTGCATTCCACGTACCAATTAGTTGTTACTCTGAAATTTAATGATGATTGGTCCCTTAGGAACTATTCAAGCCAACTAAATTATAGAAATGTAGATCTAACTAACAAAAAAACTTGATCTTCCTTATCTTATGATGTATGTCCCATACAGTTGTTCCACCCACTTTAGACAGTAGAGAAATTTATGACATAAAACTATGTACACTGCAGGCTGCAAGGTAAACATATCCCCCGGCTAACTTCAATGGTAAAGTTACTTCTGCTAGTAGACTTACTATACTATGTTCACTACAGCAGCACACCCGGATACATGCAATATACCCGGTGATGCGGCAGAAACATCCGGTAAACAAACAAGTTGCTACTGTTAAACTAGCTACCTTGAACAGCTGCAACAAAATTATAGTGCCAGCTGAAAGATCACTTACAGATTTTGTGTTTCAATACGGCCTACGGGCCTTGCACCATGAAGATACACGCAGCTCAGCTATGAAGAAATCGAACCCACTTACAAGACAAAGGGGGCGTGTCATGATTCAGCTGCTTGGGCTCTTGAACGCGTAACGCATGATGTGGTCTGGGAATGAGACCGGCAAGACCAGCCGGCCAATTATGCGGCGCGCGCCTAAGCTCTTTGACGATCTTTTCCCAGTTTAATACATGGCAGGCAGTCAACCACTTAATAACCATGGTGAACAGAAGATTCATGAGATTGGCCATTATTGGATCCCTCTTGGCATCTACGGTGCTTGTAGGCTTCAATTTGTACCCAAAAGAAAGCAGTATCGTACACTTTCACGAAAGTTCACAATTATTCACGAATTTGGAGTCTATTCATGTGCGGCAAGACAGTATAGATGGAATCAAGAAAAGCAAAGGATATCTGTTGGCTCTATATGTGTTAGAACAACTAACTATGTCTTCTGCACACTATGTAAGTCTCCTAAATCTAGCACATTCATGGAAACTGACTGGGGTAGAGCCTACGATATGTCACTCACGAATGTACGGACTCCCTGGCATTTCCAGTCTTTGCAATGCCTCTAAATTGGAAACTCTAAATTCAGTTGAAGTAGAGTACAGCCGACTGTACAATTTATCATATTTGAATGGCGAGCTCAAAAAATGTTTACACAAAGTTGATGCAGCTAGTCACCACAGCCAGCATGAGTGTGACCCCTCTAATCCTTCATCATGTGAAGTAATTGAGTCACTTGATGAATTCTTACATTCATCTCATAGGGACATAGTATTAGTCCACTTTGTGCGTGGAATTGGTGGGAGTACTAGCAGAATGACATTTCTACCTCCAGACATAATGAAGCGCTTTGGAGAGAGAATTGTGTTTCCAGATGAGGATCCTATCGTTAATTGCACCCAATTAGCAAGAGATACTGGTTTAGCTAGCGTCATTGAACGAATGTTGAACAAATTAGCTTCTAAGTGGCCGGTATTTACAGTGAAACGGGCCATCTGTATCAATATTGACCGTAGCAAACAAGGTTTGGATGCCACACATCTGAAGAATGCAGTTCTTCAGTCTGTGCCAAATGTGTCTGTTGTGTTCACAAAGTGGCAGAACCGAGGCATAATTGGCCAAGGTAGTGACATACTTTCCAAGTGTAAGGTTTCACCCATCCAGCACAGTGGAGAGGTTATCACGGCATCGAAACGTTTCCTGTCCTCGATGAACATTAAACAGCCCTTTCTATCAGTTCACTTGCGGTTGGAAAGGCTATACCAGTGTGAAGATCTGATCCCTGGCTATACTGATTGCTGCGTAGAGAGGTTAAATTCTCTCTTGTCCAAGGTGCTAAACAAGTACGGAATTAACAAGAAAGACGTGCTAATTATCAAAGACTATGGCCTGTATGGTACGGACTCGTGTACGTATAAAAGAAAATACGTTGCACATTCAATATGCATGAATTTGACAAGAGACTTCTTTACAAGTCTACAAAAGTATGGCTATGGTGCGTCGGAGTTCTTACCCACACTATTTGAAGGTGTGCCGGATAATTCTGCCTTTGTGTCGTTGGTGGAAGCTCGGACCATTTTGTCGGGAAGTGTGCTGATAGCTGGTGGATTTGGAAGTTATCAAGGAACTGTCATCAAACAATTTATCGGTACTGATGATCCAGCTATCAGTTTTAAACATTTTGATAATGCACATCAGTATGGCAATTCTTCTCAGTATGACCGGGTATACAGAGTATGTACTTGCACACAACTGAAAGGCCACCTTGAGAAACTCAATGGAATAAACCTTGCAGGGGGAAAGTCTTGTGAATAGGATACTTATACTGTTTTACTTCAGTATGTACAATAAACATTTCTATTGCTAATGATACATGACCTGTGTTTGTGTTAAGTTCCTGCAGGGCTTGGGATTATATTGCTAGGCAGCTAAGATCTAAACATAATACACTGTTTACATGAGATTTAGAAGACCTCATGCAGAATCCGCAGAATTCTCATTTTGCTTGAGATTCTACACGTAGCTGGCCTTTCACTAACTAGTAAAAAACACAACATCACGGCAGAAGCCTCCTAAATGGTGTCCAACTATATAATATTATACTAAGAGAAGGGTGCATGATAATGTCAGTTAGTAACTAATAATTATGGGTGTGACCTGAACCATGTAGCTGTAGCCCAGTGACTATTAGCTTAAGCATAGTAGCTATATGGCTTAGTAGCTATGTGTGTGTGATCCATTCTATATACAGTATTATATGTAGTCCCTAGTCCTAATCTAGCTATATAGCTAGGCTGAATATGCCAGGACCTGCAGCTGGTTGTCGAGGTTCTTAAAATTTGATATATGCTGAATCTGAGCTTCCTACGATAATACATGTAGGAAAATTAATTTTAATGAAACTATAATGTAGGAAATTGTACATGTAGTTTTGGCGAGTATATTATTTTGTTATGATTATTGATGATTGCAGGTCACTGACGTAGTGTGGTGTGTGTGAGTGTTATTAGATTGCAATCTTCATTTTCAGTAATACAATTCAAGCAGGCATAATAATATTATTATTTTGCTCATTTTATCATCTAAAATCAAGTGCACCTATAGTATACAGTCACCAACAAACTTAATTCTAGAACATTATCCCCTAGTATAGCTATAGTTAACTTAGTGTATAAATACACTGGTACATGAATGAGTTGCAAAGAGGACGTGATTACAGGATTAATATTAAATGGTACAGATAAACACATTAAAAATATTTGGTAACAATAATATTATCAGATTCTGCTGTTGTCATTACCTCAGGTAAAATCCAAACTTTTAGAATTGCAACAAAATCCTGATCATATGTACAGCAAAATTAATAAACAATAACGATAACTTCAATGAAGATTTAAAATTTCCCTTTATCTGGAGAGTATCGAACATGGATGTATCAAGCTAATGAATCAGAAGAGTGCATCTGTGGTACGGTACGGTGTTGATAATCACCACACAGTCAAATTTGACCAGTCAATTGGAAGAGTGTACGTACATCCTAGACTGTTATCAAAATTGACATTCGATGAAGAGTATAATGAAGTAGTGGTTATCGTTGATGCGCATCGCTGCACAGCGTTGGCTATATACAATTACAGTAGTAATAATATTACAAATAATATAGTATCTAAGACTACCATCAGGTACCCATGAATCAATCACAGCTTAATGAGTTCATGTGTGGTCAATTCAATCGAAAGGACGTGTTTGTATTAATATGTGTGTTGCATATACTTCCAGGACCTTGAAACGTACTCCTGTCTCTATAGCTTGAATCATAATAATATAGTACTGGTATATAAATTAGTCACACTCATTATTCTGCCATAGGATAGGAGGAAGAAAGTAGCAAAAACATCAATCATAGATGCTCTGCTACACTCTTTTCCTTAGTATTAAATTTTTTCTCTGAAGAAAATGCACAATAATAATAGCCTCGTCCCCAGGCCCTCTCTCGATCTCCCAGCTTTTTTGCGTGCAACATTAAAAGCTGGGAGATTGAGAGAGGGCCTGGGGACGAGGCTACAATAATAAAGGGTTCAAAAGAAATCAAGGTTAATACCATGCTGGATTGCAATGAACTGAATACCTATTGTGAATAATGAAGCATCACAAATGGTGCTGAGATCATCTGCACATGAGTCCGTGTATTATTGGTGAATCGGAATAATATTATTATATTATAGCATCACAATCATAATTATAAAATCCTGTCAGTGGAATGAATACCTCACTTAAAATGATGTTCTCTGTACTCTAGATCTCTTTAGATGAGCATTTTACGCAGTGCATGTTATAATATTATTATGAGTAAGCAGAGGGGTAACTCACCACACAGCCAATCTTTCCAGATTTGACATCACACAGAATATTATCATTAACGAGCTATTATATGTATCATAGATATTATTGCACTATTAGTTATTGCATATCTCGAGTGGGCAAGGACCTATATACCCGTAATTACCTTATAAGGACCCAAATATGCAATAGTCCCCGAGCCATTAACACGCAAACCCATGAAGGTTGTGACTGCACTGTCCTATCAGTGTTGTGATAGTAACTAGCTGCAGCTGCAGCTATACAGAATGTAACTCAGTGGCTGCATCTTATTAATAAGTACCTTTTAATGATATTATGCAGGCCCATGTGATTGTGATGTCAAATCTGGAAAGAGTACTACTACTGTGTGTGTTGCACACTCCTAGTAATGTACTCCGGGTAGAGATTATTTATCTTTTGGTGTCCTAGCAACAGTTAATACCCATTTCAACATTCTTCCCTTGCTTTTGCATATTCATGACTAATGGACGCAACAATGCTGACAAACTGCAGCTGTACCCAATGGTCCTTCCAAGTAGATACATGCACTTCTAAGGGTAGTTAAATGTATTATTAGTGCTCAAGCAGTATACGAGATTTACAAGACATGCACACACTTTAGTGAAGCTTAAGCACAGCTGACAAACGAGCTTGAGACAAACAGAAGCCAGGCTTCTTGAGCATCAATTAATTTTACTCAAGAAGAGGTTGGCACGCCTTAGCACTTTGTAACAATAATTAGATGCACCTCATGTGTGCTCATAAAAATGCCTCGTATTTCGTCAGAATATGGTTGGTATTGTATGTGTGCAGTGACCCCATATGTGGTTAACAATGTGGTATAGTAGTAATTACCGTGTATACTCATTCCACACCGCCTTTTGCTTAGATCATAGCAACTGTGCAGCCTTCAAGTGCACCGAGAACCACTTGTAGGTATTCCCATGCACACATAAGAATTATTTCCAAGTATATATAATTTAGTCATTCTCTTCTGTGTCTGGCTGAAAGTTCATTAATAAAAAATCAGTCACCAACTTGGCAGCAGCCAGTTCAACCTACACGGCTTAGAGCATTGCAGATAGACGGGGAAAATGGCCAGCAAAGTTACTGCAATCACAGTACTGCTGATTTTTGCCACTTCTCTGTTTGTTGTCAAAGAAGTTCAGGCTATGAAATCAAAGTCAAAATCGGTGTGTCACATCTACAATAGCATCTAATTTTTGTTCATACAGCTGCCCATGTGGTGCTGCATAAGAGTTTGAATTGCTGATTGTATTCTTACAGCGCTCTCAAAGCTCCAGGTCTGAGATAGCGGATTTTTCTTGCCTGGACAATGAACTTGAAAGCTGTAGATTAAAGCGAAAAACATTCAATCGACTTCGCGTAAGTCTTGATGACTTACAAAATACCAGTAGCCAGGGAGAGTGTCAAGACACTTGTGAGTCCGCTGTTGGCAAAAGGGGAAAGCGTCTGGAGCAGTGTTTGTGCCTCTGCAACTACTACAGTGTCTGCCTTGGAAGTATCGGTAAGGGATGTGGCTATATATCGTTTAGATCCATTGCCAATTCAAGATTTGATTTATTCATGCATGCTGTGTAGGTAGTGGTACAGCTGAAGGAAGTGGCATTGAAAGCACAAAAACAAAATCTAAGTCTAAGAGTACAAAGGGCAAGAAATCTAGATCAAAATCTGGAGGTATAGTAATGGTAGTATATTATTATATATGCATATTATATGTGAGTGTTTTCCTATCATGTAGGAAGTGGTGAACTGGGGGAAGATGAGGAGGACTCTTCTTCAAAATCTAAGAAAAAATCTAAATCCAAAGGCCCAAAGTCCAAGCAGTAATAATAATATTTTATTGCAAGAAAAAAGCATTGATCTCAGTATATAGACGCTGGTAGCTATGCACTTCACAAATAATTGCATGGTAGAATTTACAGTTTTACCTATCTTGACCCCAATAATAATTTATTGTCATAGTATAGTGATGGTTATAGCTAAAGCTCAATACATAAAGCTGCAATAATGAAGATGTGCATGTCCATCTTTCCTATATAATATTTAGTGTCTAAATAACTATTTTTTGTTCTCCAAGAAGGATCGATGTGGCATTCAGTACAGCTACGTACTGGGCTGATTATATGTACTATAGTGAACCACATAACAGTGCTTATTGTGGTTTAACTCTTACCGTACCTGCTGCTAAAGAATTAATTTTTATGGCATCCATCAAATGAAGCATTACTATACGCTAGTAGTGCTTCATTTGATGGATGCCATACATATATCCTTTATTGTGGGATCTGGGCAGCCATGGTCTGCAGTAGCTGCAAGCGCATAATAGCTAATTAATGGCTGGACGAGATGGCGGTGTGCAAGTGCATGATATCATGATCAGCAGTGGACTTAAGAATGTCCATGCATGCGTATCCTTCTGAGTCATTGAATTGTATGCTCATTTCTAATCATGTATATATTATTCATTGTGATGGTTAAAATAGCTGTATGACGAAATTTGAGTTTGCAAAATTCATACTCAGTCTATGATATTGTTAACATTAGCAATAATATTATCATAGTATGTCAAAATTGGAGATGCTACGCACAACTTGTGAGCATTTAGCCATGTTACTGAATTCATTGCTGCTCAATAATGGTTACTGTTTTCAAACATAACACGATAGGTGTTTCCTTTGGGAATGCCTAACTTAAAGCAGAATTTCCTCCCCAGCTGTAAATTAATTATATGCATGCCAATGAGGCAGGTACAGGGTACAAGTGATTGGTTTCCACTTAAAACAATTAAAGCTATTATCAATATGATATGAATATCGTGCTTGAATTCTGCCCGGGAATTATCATTAATGGAGGAGGCTTGGTGCTCTACATGAAGCATGGCTCCATCTGTGCAGTTGTAGGCAGCCAAATTTATTTGAAATGTTGAGTGTCAAAGACATTAATTAATTGAAAAGTGCATGCATGTAGCTACTCAGTTCGAACTTCCATTTGCATGGACTTGTTTTAGGTACAGATATTATAATTTAACAGAATCTACTAGTAGTAGGTCTGGCATAAAATTAATGGTATGGACAGCTCTTTAACCCTGAAAGTTTGGATGCATGGTATCAGATCCTGCTTTCTCTTTCCTATAGCTATGCATGCACAAATTCGGGTGTACTATGATTAATATAGCGAAAGAAGCACACATGCAGTTGTTCTAGTAACACTAAATACTCTTCGGAAATCCCTGACCTGATGTCCGAAATTATTACGAGGTTTTGTTCCTAAGCTTAAGATGTAACAATGCCCATAGCTCTTCCTTTATAGTTGAAAACTCATGTCACTATTATTTTTGTATTATTATGCCAGTGCTAGTACCTTTTAGCTTTGTATGAAACGTAGTTTATTCTTCAAAGTGAATCTGGTATAACTGTACCATGGAGTGCCAGCTATAATGAACAAGCCTGACTCGGATCCGTGTCCATGGTGATAAAGGAATGATAGTTATCATTAATTTTTGTGAGTATGAGCATGGATACAGTACACTTTCACTCACTAATCTTCTTGGCAAGCCAATATCCAAGCCTAAAACTTGATAGAGAATGAGTAACTACCACTACAATCATTATTCATAATAAGAATACTAGTTGTACCAGACTAATATATGAACGTAATTATTAGTGAAGTCCAGCTGATCCATGCATGCTCAAGATAAGTAGAATAATATTATAGGTTATGGTATATCAAGTTTGTGTGCACGATTTTGGCTTTATATCAATAATCATAGTACAGGAGATGGACTATAGGCTCATGCATTTTAAAGAAAATCTATGCCAAAACATTGGAGTATTAGCTTGTTATGGTATACATCTGGGGCTAACTTAAAGCGTAATCATGCCATGTTTCAATGCATCTATAAGGAAATGACTGGTGTACGTACCCTCTAAGAATAGAAGCTGCTAATATTGTTTTTTTAGCATTCAAGAATAATAATTACAGCTTACTATAATAATTATAATGTTAATTTGATCACCACTAATAAAATTAAATTTTTAATAGTGTGCCAAACTTTGTTGATCAATAACAAAATTATTAAAAAAAGAATTTGACATGTGAGTGGGTGGTGAACTACACCCACAATAATTAATCCTGGCCCATAAGCCATGACACTCATGCACTCTCTCTGGGTGTGCGTGCATATCCTTCCCTTTTGGATTATTATGTAACGTCACACCCAAAGCCCCTCACTGTTGCAGTGGCCATAAGTGCTGCCCACATGATGATTAAATGTGTGGTACTAGGAAATCTGTCCATAAACAGAATTATAGCATTAAATAACCAATCTGGAATTGGTCTGAACAGATGGTGAACAGCTACATATATCGGTCATACAGCTTCAAATTCATTAGTCAATAACTTGTCCATAATTGGTATGATACTTGGCTAGTAGTGGCATGCCTTTTTCTTATAAGAGGTAGCTACAACACATATTTGCCAATATTAATATTGTATTGCAATTGTGTCCACCTTTCACCTTGCCAACACCCACAATCAAACACCACGAAGTTTTTTGTTGAAATGTCACACCCTTGACATCCTTTGGAGTCATCGATTGGCTTGGTTTGCAGCAAGTTCACTGAGCCTATAGTTCCCATAATCCCAAATAAAGAATTAGTTGATTCATGATGAATTTGATAAGCTTGAGCATAATTAATGAATGCCAGCTTGTTGCAATATAAATTGGCTGTGCATAATTTTTGCTCTTAAATCACTTACTGGGCAAATTCTATAGTAGCTATAGCAGTTCAGTCAGAGCATGATGAGAATGAATCAAAAATGGACTGTGACTGTCACTTCCACAGTGTTAATGCAGCATCTCTTCGCCCATATGATGTTGATAGTGGCGTCAGCAAATCCTATAAATCTCCATGAGTTAGAGAGAAAGGTAATAATTTTTATTAAAATAGATTATTTAATTTTCGACCTGTATAATATAATGTGTACAGGCTCCACAACCTACCAAAAAAGGTGTGTGCGGATCAAACATGACAACTGCATATTATTATGGTGAGCAACAGTGCATGGACATGCAGTCATAATAATAATTCATTGTAGAATCAAATAACTGTTGACATCAACATTCAGTGCTAGATTAAATTGGTGCCAAATTTTTGCTAATCTGGCTGTACATGTAGTTGGACTTATCCATGAAGGCCAACAATGTTACTATCCACAATTATATCATTGGAACGAGGAAGTGATGACGACATGAACTCATTAATTCCTGACATTCAATGATCAATGTTGCTGAGCAACAGTGCGCTTAAAATAGCATCATTAGGTACAGCCATTGACAGTATAGCTAGCTACCAAAATTATTCAAGTAGAGAACCAGCTAGCTTTCACTAAATAAACTCTGATGTTGATAAAATGCTTACTACTGATAGCAGTATTCAGCTGTACTAATGCTGGTGGAAAGAAGGTATGAGGATTACTGCCAAAGTAGTCATGTCATTTCATGCATCATAATAATTATTATATTATGACGTGTACTGATAGTCATCGACCAGGACTCCAGTTTCCCATCACGAGTTATGCTCACAAGACTATACTTGTAGGCTGAAATCAGGGACCAGGAGTAGGATTGAAACAAGAATTGGCGATGGTGGATCTTCTTTTGATGAATGCCAACAAATATGTAGATTCAGTGTACGAGGCAAAAAGTCCAAGCACTGTGCTTGCTACTGCTTCTCTGTTCATGATCCTTGCTCTGCAGGTGAATTTGTCGATCAGCAAATTTGTATCAGATGATTAGCTACCAAGTCCATGTTGAAACCTTGGTGAAACACCAAGCTAGTTTAGTATTGTAACGTATTCATCTGCTACATGGTAGCTACCTGTATTCAGTGCCATAATTATAGTTCCTAGTAAATTTCGTGTTTGTGTTAAATATTGCATTGTCTTTTGCAGAACCATCTACTGTCAACCCTATTAGTCATCCAACTGTTAGCCCTGTTGTTTCAGGTCAGCTGTAATAATTATTATCAGAGTTGAACTTCTTATCCTTGAGAATAATTGTAATAATATTATTATTGTAGATGAAGCAGTCATCCAAGAGTGCCTGAAAGATCTCACTGATGGTATTAGTTGCAACAGAGGCCGTGGAAGGAGCAGATCAGGCAGTAGGAGTACATCAGGCAGTGGAGGGACAAGATCAGGCCTTAAGTCAAGGGTGATTGATAGGCTAATTAATGATAAAGTCAACATTGATCCAAGTAATTGTCAAGATGTCTGTGAAACAATTCTTTTGCGCAAAAAAGCTAAGTCTCCAAAAACAAAGTCAATTAAAAAACGAAGAAAACAGTGTGATTGCTTCTGCACTGAATACCTCACATGTCTTTCACTGCGAACAACTGGTAAGTTATTATTATGATGTTGTCCGCAATTTCTTCCTTAATTAACAATGCATGATATCAATATTATTATTATTGTCATTAGAAGCTACAATTACATCTCGGACTACCACTCCACTCATGGTGACTGAAGTCACAGAGACAGCAGCTGAGACTACAACATCTGCCACACCTTCAACTACTGAAGAAACTCAAGTAACAACAGATGCAGCCACCACAGCCCGTCAGTCAACGACCGAGCTGCCAACAACAGATACAGGGGGAGACTCAACAACAACAACCGTTATTGAGCTACCAGTGACAGTGCCAGAGCCAACCACCACTGCTGTGTTGCCAACCATTGTGACACCCACACCAACACCTACACCCATTGTAACTGACACAGAGACAACCACTGCGACAACTAGTACGGAGGCAACTACGACTGAGGCTACAACTACTGAGGCTACCACTACTGAGGCTACGACTACTGAGGCTACAACTACTGAGGAAGCCACTACCACTGAAGCTACAACTACAGAGGCTACTACCACTGAAGGAGTCACTACTCCTGACGCCATGATGATCGACTCATAGTTCATGTTGGGGTTGTTTAGTGTTTTAGTTGAGAAAGATGGTTAAGGCATGAAACCATAATTATCATTTTTGTAGAATATTAAATTTTGCATATCAGTTCACTAGACATAATCGTCTAACTCAATTTTGTACAAATGAAAGTCGATTAACACGCGCATGCCCGACTGATTGTTTTGTGAGCATGCGCACTAGTGCACCGGTGGGTGTGGCGTGCGTGTGAGGGCGTGACCATGTATGGTGCGCGTTATTTAGAGTGAAGCCCCAACCTCATTATCGCTGTGAAGGTGTCTTGGATCGATCTCATCAACTCTTGGACTTGTAAGTTTTTATTTCTGGATTTTTGAACGCATTTGTAGTGCAGTAGTACGTCCTACCATGAGTCAAAGAACGCACACAGTCATGGTAGCTACCAGATCCACAGTATAACTTAAATCCTTGACTCATGTATGTCTGTCTCCTTTTTTAAATTTAATTATACCAGTACACTTTGGTTTTGTGGATTGTGCACAGAGTATGTTTACTATGCCATCCATATTAACTACAGGTATTTAGATAGGCCCATATGACACACCTACAGACTGTCTACTGGTACATGTACATGTACGTGTACTATTAGAAGCGTTAGAATGAAACTTCCAGTGCTAGTAGCCATGCTAGTTTCACTAACATACTCTAGACTAGCAAGATCAAGTAATAATCTATTGAGTATTGTAAATAGCATGCTGATTCCGACATCATGTTGTCTGATCACGACACGTGTACAAAACCCTACACCGTGAAGACTCTAGGCATTGTTGACGCTCTGGAATGCAATCTAATGCCCCCAGCTAGGCTGTATCTGTATGCAGTGTATAAAATAGCCATAAGCACATGACATTTTGTAGATATTGGGAGTATGGCATGGTAATGTTGAATGCAATGATATTGTGACTATCGAGTGACCTGTAAACCAGCCATTAGTCCAAATGAATCTGTGTAAAATTGTTGTAAACATGCCAATCAAGAGGTATGTGAAATTCTGCTTATTTGTTCATGGTATAAAAATCATGTATTGCTTGACATACTTCGTATGACTGTGCTAATACACGTAGCATTGGTGATATCCACGTTTCTTTACACAGTACTAAATTTGCTATATAGAGCTGGTACATGTGAATGTATTACCTGACTAGTTGCACATACATGTATTGAGGCGGATGAGCTATTGTAGATAGTGCCACTTCATCTGTAATCATGCTGTGTAATTAGGAATTGCTCCTTTAATTTTGAGTTAATCGATTAATTAGCACTAAAGTGTCAGTGGGAGTTGATGCAACTATCAGTTATAACTATTTGCTGAGTACTTGATATACTATTGTTTTAGTTATAAGGTTCCACTTGCTTTCCTTCCTTTGCATAATATATTGCTTTCCCCTCCCCTCTCTGTAGCTGATCAATGAGTAATCGAGCTTTAGCTAAATTTTCCTGAACTTACCGTTTGTCAAGGCATACATGTATGGTTGTATAGGGAGGAAAGATGTCATGTGTACCTGTAGATGATTGCATGCACTCGGAAAGATGTGTATAGACAATGTGTCAATCTGTGGGTGTTGGAATAGCAGCCTGTACAAATGTTGGTGCAAGAAAACAAATTTGTAGTACATGTGTACATGTTGGTCGGCCTTTGCATGTATGTGGGTGTGTCTAAACCTATTGGATTCCATGCATAAAACTACTGTTTTGAATTTTGCTGTGACATCTGAGTAAGGGTATATACAAATGTACAATGCTGGTGTATCGTAACTTCACATGACAGTCACAGTATGTATCAAAACCAGGAAGAGATACTTCACACATTAGTTTTTAGTAGAGCTTACTTTGGGTGAACTTGATACCGTGGTTCTTCGTCATTTGCTGAGGATTATGCTGTATGAGTAAGAACATGCTTTGCATAATGTATGTGGGTGTGTCTAAACCTATTAGATTCCGTGCATAATACTGGTTTGAAGTTGCTATGATTTAGGCTGTGACTACATGTATGCTTCATCATATCCGTGATGGTGATGAACCTTATACACATGTACATGTACTAGTGGTGTACATGTAGGATATACGATCAATAGTGAATTTCTATGCAGCTGCTCCTGATATTCATAAAGTAATGAATGTTGATATAAAATTATTTTACAGTAGCTTATAGCATGCTAGCACTGGGATTGAGTCATTGTTATTTTTGGTGGTGAAGGTGCAAACTGCTTTACTCATTTTCACTTACACACAGTGTTGTAATTGATCATAGTTGTCAACACTTGTTGATCATAGTTACTTTGTATCCAGGTAACAATCTCTCCCTCCTCCCATACCGCTGTGTGCTAGTGTCAGCCATGAGTTCAAAGTCTAAAGGAGTGGTTGACGATGCTGAGTTGGCAGTTCTCTCTGAGGACCAGCTGAGAGAGCTGGCAGAGTTCATCGACCCCGACGTGAGTGAGCTTGTACTGTATGTGTTTGTGTGTGTGTGTGTGTGTGTGTGTATGCACGTGAGCATGTGTGAGCACATGTACATGTGGTGTATAATATGTAATTTTTTTTCCTGAGAGGAGGGAAAGTATGCCCATTTCAGTTAACTTGGAGTATTGCGGTACTTAGGACCTCACTTCTAGTGATTTCTGAGACCATTAGAGTATGAACAATTTATGTAATAATATTGATAAATTTGGATGGGTGGCAGAGAGGCAGATCATGGATGGGAATCCCCCCCCCCCCCCCCCCCCCCCAACTCTCCTGTGTATTACTCCCTATTTATATAGATTATCTTAACTTGGGTTTGCTTGAGCAGGTGCTAGGTAGATAATTGTGTAGTAACTATACAACAATGAATTAGCCCAAGCACCTCCCCCCTCTCCGGGACCTGGGCCATATGTTGGAAGAAAGGGAGGTTAACAATGAATACCTAATTACTTCCTTCCTTCCTGTGGTCCCACATCCCAAGGCATAGTGTACATGCATGACATGTGCAGTGCTTATCGGGACCATGATTTGAGCAGGACTTATAGTTGCATCAACGCTTTGAGATCTCTACCTTCATACATCAAAGATAGTCTATGCTGAAGGCATGCTGATCGAGGACACTAATTATTATTATTATTATTATTATTATTATTATTGATTTGATAAAACACACCACAACAGGTGCAGCAGGATATTACGTATAATAATATTATTAAACTATGAAGGGGGCTCAGAGGGTTTAGATTTACTACGAGTTCGACAGGCAATGTGTGCTTGTGTATGCATTAATTTTTTTGTTTGTGTGTTTCATGTGTCACTCTGCAGATGTAGGTAAATTGGGCATCATCTATAGCAAAACATTAGATAGGCTTTATGCAACATGCGTACCATAGTGTCCCGGGCAAGCGCCCATGGGTGCTTAAACATAACTTATGATTTTGGCCCACATGGGCACTTACCCGGGATTAAAGCCCCTTATATTTGTATAGAAGCTGCTATAGTGGCCCTTGAAATGTGGTACATAGGCGCTTACCCAGGAGTGGGCACTTGCCTGGGACACTATGGTAATATTAACTGTATTGGCTGAATAGCATTATTTTGTTGGCTGATGTCTCCTGTCCTACCCAGTGATCACCCACACCCCTGGTTATTTCCCTATAAATATATATAGGTTGCTGGGTCAAGGTAATACAACATGTAGCCATTGATGCTGCTACATGTGTAGATACATGTATGCATGTGGAGTTGGATAATAATGCTAAATATGGAGGAATGAGTGATATCTCACCTATTATGGTGTATATAGTATTAAATTTTGTTCAGCAATAATAGTATAACCTTAGTTATAAATATTTGACCGTGTCCATTACCTATAAACTCCGTACTCTCTCTCTCTCTCTCTAGAATGAGCTTCTTCCAGCTTCTGAACGTGTTCCTGCTCAAACCACGAAAAAGCCATCTGGTCCGTTTGATCGAAAAAGGCTCCTAAACCACCTCAAGACTCAGGCTGAAAAGTCAACGATTGGAGACGACTACATTCCTTTCGTCAAGAAGCAGCCGCCAAAAGAGACGCAGCAAGCGGCCAAACCAGAGCCAACCAAGAAGAAAAAGGTGGCCACCGAGTTTGATGATATGCTGGACATGCTTGATGAAGAGGATCTCACCGAACTAGCTGGTGGGTGGAGCTTGTGATGAGAGTGGGTGGGGCTTAGGTTCATGTACGTACTTATGTGGCATAATAATTATTATGTGATGTCATGTTTACTTATCTAAGATGAGATGTGACATTACCTGCAATGATTTTTCCGCCATAATATATACTCCTTGCAACCATAAAAAGTATTTCGTTACTATGAGTATTTGGTAGCAGTTACCATAGCAACATAATTTTCAACCTCAAATTATGGGATAGTTAGAGGTGATAGAGGGTCATTAGTAGGTTAATGGGTCAGTAGTGACTGCTACCAAAATAGTTAGATGTTTTTGCAATTGTACTCGCGGCTTCGCCGCTTTGTAGAATATGCAAAAACAACCTATCATATAATTATAACTACATGTAAATCAAAGGCAGTCACAACATATCATATTTTTGCTATAGTCATTACAAGTAATAGGAAATTTCACTAGTTCACTAGGTTTAAGATAAAGATTGTGATTTTGACGACTATAGGTAGAGTACAATGGGAGGAGCTTGTGATTCTGCTCGTACAGGATGTGCAAAAATTGTGGGTGGAGCATGGTAGTGCAGTGGGTGAGGCTTAAGTGTTTATTGTAAGTCATGAAGTGTTTGTGTGTGTTCACTCATGGTTTTGATGGCCTATTCCTGAGAAATATGTTCCATTTCCTGAAACTCATGTATATACGTACATGTAGGTGTGCAGAGATAATTACATGCTCCATCAATAGCAAAAATTTCCATGTATAGTTGAGTGTATATCATGTGCACTAGTATTGAATTACTTGTTTACGAGTGTGTGTGTGTATAATTACTTCTAATTGGTAATCTGTCAATTTGTCCTACTGGGATGCTACAGTAATTAGCTATGGTTGTGTAGCATTAAGCTATACACTGCCCTACAAGCTGTGGGTGGCTGATGCTATTGTTCCCCTATAATATTGTACTGACTTGGCTAAAATTATGCTTAAAGTTTATAAGATAAATTTTCCACCCACCCTACTCTCCCTGCCCCCCCCCCCTCTCTCTCTTTCTCTCTCCCCCTCTCCCTCTCCCTCTCCACTCTCTTTTTCTTTCCCCTTTCCCCTCCCTCTCTCTTTCTCTCTCTCCCTCTCCCTCTCCACTCCCTCTTTTTCTCTCCCCTTCCCCTCCCTCTCTCTTTCTCTCCCCCCTCTTCCTCTCCACTCTCTTTCTCTCTCCCTCCCCCTCCCTCTCTCTTTCTCTCTCCTCCCTCTCCCTCTCCACTCCCTCTCTTTCTCTCCCCTTCCCCCCTCCCTCTCTCCCTCCATATAGCTGAGCTTGGTATCCACAGTCTATTGGACCAGGCTCAGAGTCGTGGTGATGAGCGACCAGTGGCCAGTGCCAGCACAGGCCTTCACAAACCACGCACCACCTCCTACACCAGCTACAGCAGTGCTTCATGTGAGTTGTGAAATAGGCGTCTGTATTTTTCTATAATATATGTGTTGTGGGCTGATATGTATAAATTTGTGTTTGTTGTATAATGTGTTTATTTTGCCTGAGACTAAGAAATCTTGAGTGATGGATTGAAGAAGGTGATTTGGGGTAGGGGAATGATAAGAGGAGGAAGAGAGAGAGAGAGAGAGGTATATGAACACTGGCGATGTGTAGCAGTGACAGGAAACAGGTGCTGATTTCACCTTTCTGAGCATCTATTCATGCTGTCAAGTTGACCATTATTCTACATCCTGTTATATTCACACACTTGACTGGGTTCTCAGTTTGACATGTGTATATGATACTGAGGTCAGTCACACCTTACCCTATGAAGTCGATATTCCATGAAATGTTTCAGTGGTCCACACAGGTTGTTGCACCCCTATCCAACCACACTTCATCGTTGATATAAAGTTTACTAATTTACCTCTATTGTTTATCAGCTGCGGGTGTGGCCCACACACTGACGGCTGTTGTTGATGACTGTGCACAGGTCCTTGCAACTGTTGCCAATTAATCAACCCAGCGTGGTTATGCATACATCAGAGCTGGCAGACAACACTAAAAGGAGGTATATACAACAGCTTAGGCTAATCAGAGTGGTGGCATTTAAAGATCAAAGTAAATCAACCACATCAAAGGAAATTTTCGACTTACTGATGGTGCAGCACTGCTCTTCCAAATTAACCCTGAGATAGTGTAGTTGAACATACCTGGTACCATAGCTCAGACAGTTGTCTGACTTTTCAGGTACTGTACTATACAGTGCACTTGTGATTTTCACAGAAATGTTCTCAACTGCTAATGCTCATAGAGGATATGGCAAACTACCTTCTATGACAAACAGCATAATATGAAAAATATATTTGTACACTTTGGAAGCATCTAATTTCAATATAAATTATGCTTGGGGCTGTATTAGAACTTGAACTAAGCTTAAGAGTATGGTAGATTTCTCTCTGGACTCTTGTATCTTGGAATATTGGCAGACGTACCTCTTTTAGCTATTTGCCCTGAATGCTGCAACCAACACACTACTTAGCAGTTGCCATGGCAATCAATGAGGAACATAGTGTTGTGGTATTGTGGTCTGAATTCATCAGCTGTTTAGAAGGGTCGCCATGGTGATGATATAGTATTACATCATCACTGGTTGGCTGGGCTGCATACGTGGATGCATGTGCATGTGAAATGCATAACTATTATTCATATAATATTATAGTGTGTCGTGTTTATAATTCCTAATAGTTTAGATAGAGGAAATTATGAAAAGTTATGCTTTTATCCTCACTCCAATAGCAAGATAAAGTGGTACATCAATCAAATCCAAGTTTGTTTTTCCTCTGTTTGCTGGTAGTGAGGAAATGGTCAGCAGCACTAGTTGCTAGCTATTGTGTGCATCAACTTAAAGCGTACATGTATATCATCTCAGTTCATGTGTGCATGCTCGCCAAAGTTATCCGCTATACAGTATTTTGCACTTGCTGTGTGATAACGTTTTGTTGCCAATCCTACATAATAATTATTATACGTTTTTTTTGTTTAGCGACATAGCTGCTATGTACAAGTAGTACATGTTACGGTACTCTAGATCTCTTTAATGTATAACTACACATAGTGCAGTGTTCATATTACAGTATATTGCACAGCAGTGCCCACGTGTGCACTGAGCTATCACTTATATACATGTACAATAATGCATTGGTGCATGGTTCCATAATGACACAACATTCACGAGTTACTATAGTATCACGGTTCATGTGTCAGCCAGAATGTCTACAGCTGTCGAGCAACAACACTCCTGTCCTTCTAGCTTACAGTCATGCACGGCCTTTCCTCTCTCTGTAAACACATCCAGCATACTACACTAATACCAGCTACACACTGTGCGATACACTGCTGCACTGTACAGGTACTGGCCAAAGTGTGGGCGTGCAGAAATTTGTAACAACCGAGCATACCTCTTTTGTGGGGACTGTATAATACTACGTGTGTGCAATCTATTCATCTCAGCTGTGTGATTTGTAATAGGATAGCTGTTATACCATCCGTGGGTATACACATTGTATACCTAGTATCTGATGTCGTACATATTGTTGCTGACTGGCCTTAACTTGTGTATGGTATAGTGTGTCTGTGAAGTGCATGTGGTGTAGTGTGTTATAAGGAGCATGTCAGGTGTGGGATGGGACAGTTCAGTCAGAGTTCCAGGTGTTGAAAAAGAGAGGCAGAGAGAGAGAGAGAGAGAGACAGTTAGAGAAGGAGATAGAGAGTTGAGTTACATGTAGCTGAGTTACTGACTTAGAGAGATGATATTTCATAGTTTGAGCTATACAAATTGTATTGTATAAAAGTCTTGGCTCAGTTGTTAGTTTTAGCTTCCAGTACAAGTGAACTTGACGCCACTAAGTATCAGAGATCAAAGAGGGAAGATCCATATACAGCATAACATCATCACTAGGAGACAATAGAAGTGCAGTAGGCCTAATTACCAGTGCGCCAAGCCTGTCATTATAAACCAAGATCTTGAGGCATCGTTCAAATTTGACTAAACTGACAGTGAGATAAAGATGAGTTTTTCTAGGTCACTGAGTACTAGCAGTACAAGCAGTACTGGTAGCTTTAAAGGAGTCATAAAACTGCCAGGATTGGACTCAAAGAAAGGAGGTAGGGAGAGAGAGAGTTACTGCATGTACAGTGTATGCATGTGCACTCTGTATGATAGTGTGCAGTGTCATTAAATACTATATCAGTGTATGTGTGAGTGAGTGTGTGTATGTGTGTATTTGTGCTTGTGTCATCGCCTAGCAACTTGAAGGCACTCTGCAAGCTAGCTGTATTGTGTACTATACAATCGCTTGAATACATGTACATGTACCTATTGGTCTTAGACTAGTGCTATGTACTGTAGCAACAGTTTGCGTATCCATCAGTATAGTTCCAATTCAGTCATTTCGGTAGTGTTGTAGTTGCTATTACACAGGAGTAGGCAGAGACAGTGCTTGCCCCTATTGTTAGTGTACAGCCCGTTGCTAGGAGATGGACAACAAATTACTTTTAAGGGTGTACAGAGGCGTAGGCACATGATGTTATTGTATAGAACTTTAATTCAGTTTTTCCATGGCAGTCAAATGTGACTATGGGTGTTCACATACACAGCTATAGCCACAGACAGATACAATATTTGTCGAGCACTAATTGCTAACATCTCGTGTTGTCGTGAGTTGTTGTGTCATACATGTGGTTGTGTTTGTGCACTTTGCCTCCATTTGTACCACTTTCCAACACATTGCCATTCCTCACCACTCCTCCTTCATACCGTATAGCGGGAAATTTTCGAGGGAGAAAACTTTCACGAATTTCGTGGTTTTAGAGCTACCCGCGAAAATTTCTTAACAAAATTCTAGGCAAGTCATATCCACCTATATGATTGGTTTAGCATTACGCGAAAGTTTTCTCCACGGAATGCTCTTTCCTACCGATCTGCAAAAGTTTTCTTCCTCAAAAGTTTCACCACTTCTCCTCCATAACTGTTGACAAGAGTAAGGAGGGAAGGAGGCTGGCAGATGGTGATAGTTGGACAGCAGTGTTTTTCCCACAAACCATAGTGTCCCAGGCCACATAGGTGCCCAAGCACCCACTCCTGCATAGGTGCCCATGTACCACATTTCAAGGGGTCAATATAGCAGCTTCTATACAAATGTATGGAGTTTATATCCCAAGTAAGCGCCTATGCAGGCTAAAATCGCAAGTTGTGTTTAAGCACCCATGGGCACTTAGTACCCTGGACTCACTACAGTATTATCCAAAACTTTGCTCCTTTAGTGCTAACTTAGAGTACTTGTTTGCATCTTGCAGAATTAACAAAGCAATGCAGTCATAATAATGATATTATTGGGTTGTACAGTGTGGTTTACTGCTACATTTTCGTCTCTCCCACTTGACCTACAGCCTCCAAGTTTGAGGAAGAAGACCCTCAAGAAACTGACATTGAAGACTCAATCGCTGCTCTAGAGGTAAGCCATTATATCTGTAATCATGTACATGTAAGACAGCAGATCAGTACGATCAGGAGGGCCTGTTATGACAATGTATTCATGTTGGTATTGTCCACAGTATAAGTACAAGATCAAATTCACGCACTCATACACAACACACATACATACATGTACACAGGCTGATGATCCAGATCTGAGGGAGTTGAATTTGAATAACCATCCTCAGCTGGAATCGAACATGATTGAAGACTTGATAAGAGCTCTCAAGGAGAACACTAACCTACACACACTCTCCATGACCAACGTCAAGTTCAGTGAAGACCATGCAATTGTGAGTGAGGAGAGAGTCAGGGAGGGAAGAGGGAGAGGGAAGAAGAGAGAAGGAGGGGAGGGGGGATGAGAGAGAGAGAGAGAGAGAGAGAGAGAGAGAGAGAGAGAGAGAGAGAGAGAGAGAGAGAGAGAGAGAGAGAGAGAGAGAGAGAGAGAGAGAGAGAGAGAGAGAGAGAGAGAGAGAGAGAGAGAGAGAGAGAGAGGAGAGAGAGAGAGAGAGAGAGAGAGAGAGAGAGGAGAGAGGAGAGAGAGAGAGAGAGAGAGAGAGAGAGAGAGGGAGAGGGAGAGAGAGGGAGAGGGAGAGGGAGAGAGAGGGAGAGAGAGGGGAGAGAGAGAGAGAGAGAGAGAGAGGGGAGGGAGAGGGAGAGAGGGAGGGAGGGAATAGATAAAAATAAATGTACTATAATAATAAACTCTAATTTTGTCATTACAGGCTTTTGCTGATGTACTTCGGTCGAATACCTCACTACTAGTGCTAAACTTGGAATCAAACAGAATTACACGAAAGGGAATCAGAGTGAGTCTCTCTGTGTTCATGTACTTTACCGGTACATCGTGACATTGGAGTCTAATTCTATAGGCAATGATGAAGGCATTGGCAGAAAATCCCAATACTTCCCTAAAGGAGTTACGACTGGCCAATCAGGTATGTATAAAAATAGCGTACTCTTATTAACCCCACCCTGCATGCATTGTACAACGGATAAAACAATCAGTTTTGTTGGGCACAAATATCACCATCTTTAGGCATCAGAGCAGTGTGTGAGCGTCATCAAACAGTTGAAAATATTATTATGAAACATGGTCTTTTCTTTGCTTCTTAGCACACTGTGAGACAGGAACCCTACATATACAAATCTTAATTTTTGTGTTTACCATGCCTACCATTACGATCGATTACGCATGCTCAGTCTTAATATGCATGGGTAAGGGTTGTCAAAGCATACCTAGAGCATAATATTTATTATGTGCTGCTGCTGATATTCAAAGCTCAGTGTGCCGGGTATGTTCTATAGACTCTAAGATACAATGTCATGTATATCACTATCTCTCAACCCTAGGTCTTTAATTTATCTCTCTTCCCTCTCTCCCTCCTTTCCACAGTATTTCTCTGGTGGTGCTGGTGCTGAGGGTGAGATTGCTAAATATCTCGAGAAAATCAAGACCTTGACCAAACTTGGCTACAACTTCACCCAGCCTTCGTTCAGAACCAAGGTGGACGGCTACATCATGAGAAACACAGACTATGGTGGGTATTTCTGTGAATGCTACAGCGTGTAATGAAATAATATTATGGCACAGAAGTGTACTGTAATACCATGAAAACGACCCTTTACCAGCTTAGGATGGTTGGGTGCTTATTGACCCTTTACCATACAGTTTCGTACTGCTTAATTATTATCATAATAATAATTATTATTGTACTTTAGCACGGAAGAAGCGAGCCAGCCTGACTGTGTGAGTGAACTCTGAATACAATGCCACCTTGATTCATAAACTAAGCACTTATCTGTCGTTTTGCTCCCCAAGAGATAATTTTTATATCTCTTGTTTTTATTCACATGAAGAGTTAGTATTCAGTTTTGTGCACAAATTTAAAGTAATAATTATTTTTTTGTTATGTGCAGTCAGTGTCATTAGCATTATGATTGTATGATAGAAACCTTTTGCTCCTATATATATATTAGCTGTCATGATCAACGTCGATGCGCATGCACAATGTCATACATTCACTTGTAATAAAGTTGAAAAACAAGGGAACAAGGCTAAAAATTAATCATAGTAATGTCAGTGGATATTGCCTATAATAATAGTAGCTACTAAGTCTTGACAATGTATGTTACTTATCCAGTATGAGTAAAATTAATTAAGGTTTATCTCCCACAATGTAATATGGTAAAAGGTCGTCAATATAGTGTGTACACAGTCTAAGCCACATGTATCGCGTATCGATATGTATGTCGGCGCCTCAATCGCAGAGATGGCGTCTGAGACCGACTCTCGCGATCGATACTGACAATTTTCAATCACAGGAGACGAACTCGACAGCACCATATTATATTATGCATACAACTTCTGAACACCGGGTTGGTCGCGGCATGGCACACAGCTTGCGTGCTAGCTATATACATGTATAGCGCAAGGCTAGCTTTTAAATCCCTCTTGACAAAAACTTAATTATTTGGTTGGACAGTCTGGAACCAATCACTATGTAAGCTTAAGATAGCTATACTATTATCACAACAAAATTTAGGTACAAGTTGATGTCTTCCTAGGTCTGGGTGCAGAGAGCGCTGTTAACGTTTCAAGTGTCAGGCTGGGACAACTAAGCAGCATAATTTTCCATTATTTCTCTCAAGTTCACAACAGTATAGCCTAGTCTCGTGACCCAGCCCCCTAAACGCACGCTAGGTGATCATAACACCGACCCACTTCACCACTCATCCATCATGCTTTGAACCAATGCACGCTTTCTCCTGGAAATATGCCCATGACTTCCACAGTTGAAGGGAAAACTTAAGCCTTGTTATTGACAACAATAATTATCATTATTGCTATTCACATAACAACAAAACAGGTTCCGGAAATGTAATATCAGTGCTTTGAACTCTTCTCATGATAAAAATAACACAAAAAGTACGTACATTAATAATATCAATCATGAGCAATACAAATTAGATTGATAACATTAATTTTTAATAGTCTCTATTGTAATATCAGTGAACCGTACTATCATTTTCTACTTTCAGATTTCTCAGACTCCACTGCAAATTAAATGCATACATCACATACCTGTAAATGTTGCTTAATCGTACAGACATGATCAGACCTCTCCTATTAACTATGCTGGTGCTTGGATGGTGGCTGGCTAGAGCAATGACCGGTAGATCATAATATTATTATTATTATGTACATGAAACACTTCACCCCCTCCCCCTCCCCGAATGCAACCAAAATAATGTCGGTAAGAATACAACACTTGGAATTGGTTTACCACCCATGAACAATAGTCCCTTTTAGAAGGGATTGGTAGTCCCAGGTATACCATAAACTTAGCTACAGAAAAGTATACACCACTGTTATGCAGCACATCCAATCTATAACTAGCCACAAAAATGCGCAAATTATCCTAATTAACGATAATGGTCAACAAGCTTAGCGTGCAGCTGTAGATAGAGTAGCACTGCTAGCTAGCTACAGCTATGATCAGGATCAGTGTAGTGTAGTAGTAGCTACTGAATTGAGAGCCAGCAGTGAAGGATCTATATCCTACATCGTTGACATCGTTAAAGAAGAAAGGCCAGGAAAAAAAATATTTTAGTTTCTCAGGCTTTTCCAGCTAGCTAAGAAATAATGCAGGCGGGCGGCTTTTTATATTTTTGGGAGCATGCATGGTCCATCACTAACCACGCCCATTTATCGCCGACCGCATGCAAAAAGAAGTTTGAAAAGTGACTAGTCTTAAAGCTTGACTTTTTAGCCATTAATTTAATTACCACACCCACTTATTACACACTAAGTAGTTACACACTAAGTAGTTACAACCCAAGATAAAAGAATATGTGAGCGTGTAATGTAATGTAATTAACGTAATGTAATGCAATGTAATGTAATGAATTCATTCGAAGCACAGGAAAAGGTATTGTGCAATAATTTTTATATCAGCATGTAGAGTGGATCAAATATAAAAATTTAATCATCTCAGATTTTTGATTTTCATTTTTAGTTTTGAAATACGAGTTGTAGTAGTTTCTGACCACTCAAGTACAGTGTAGTCCACTTAATTCGAATTTACAAATCCACCCAAATAATTTGAATTAAAGGAAAATTTGAATTACAGCAACATCCACTTAATTCGAATTTTGCTCATGTGAATGATAATTTTGAATTAAAGGGATAATAGCTACCATACATAATAATAATCTTTACATATTCAGATGCAACAACCTTTTTCTTCTTCACTGGAGGCAGACTGTCCACTCTATCTACTATTTCTAGCTTTCTTTTAACAGTTTAGAACCTGATACTGCTAGATATAGCTACTTCTGGCTATTGCAGCTGCAGCCATGTGATGGCCACGTGATCTATTTTCCGTATACTATATGTGTATGTCCGTATACTAGACCTTGTGCGTGTTCTAATTAAGCGAAAGTGCCATTTCGAATTTATGTATTAGCTCTATGTGGGGAATTGGAAAGACTTCGAATTAGAAGAAAATTCGTGGTAAGCGGATTCGAATTAGGTGGACTACACTGTATAAAGGAAATTACTACTGTCCAGGTGGTGCAATGGTTAAGCTCAGTATCTGCCAGCCAGAGTCAAATGCGTGCACTGGTTCGAATCCCACCCCGGGGCCAATTTTTGTTCCATCTTTTTTTCACTGCCAGTGATGCAGGGAAGGCAGTCTACATACACTAATAACATTCCATGGGCGATGCTCCTTACGTTGGATCTATGCTGGGGGATGATTACATATACAAGCCCCAAGTCACTCTCAGATGAACATTACGCATTAGTATTATGACATAGTGGGCATAGTAATCAATGTTTGCAACTTGAGATTTTCTGCCTTACCACATACCTATCCTAATTGTACAGGATTTGTAGTGATCTTTGCAACTGAGAAACTCTGATAGCGCTAATTGACAATTACAACCATGTAAACCGCAGTAGCCATAAACGTAAGCGCATTAATATAGTATGCTCGCGGGCGCGGGCCATTCCTCCCTCACAAGCGCTACCTCTTTTGCCAGCATAATAATATTATTATGCATACAGAACGTCGTTTATCGGATATCGAACATGGGTGTGGCTATGTTATCGAGGAACATGGCTACAGCTACATCTTGTGAGGAACAGCGAACGAAGGCTTACTCGGAGGATTTAAGATGGCGAATGATATATCAGTATTATGCGCTACAAAAAACCTCTCAGGAAATCGCCGAGAGTCTCAACGTGGACAAGTCTACTGTTTCGAGAACGATAAAGCTCTTTACTGAGACTGGAGCTGTATCTAAACGTAGATACCCGGATTCTCATTCAGCTAGTCACAGAAAACTGACAGACGTGGATAAACTATTGATTATTGATATTGCTCTTAGTAAGCCAGGAATTTACCTCAGTGAGATACAACATTGCTTACTGGAAGAACATGGAACTGAGGTGAGCTTAAGTACCATATGTAGGTATCTACACAATGAAGCTGGTTTTACGAGGCAGAAAATGGTCATCACAGCACAACAGAGAAGTGAGCTTTTGAGATTCAAATATCTTACAGATATGGCTGTGTACGTGGGTCATCCAGACTTATTTATTTTTGTGGATGAAACCGGAGCAGATGGAAGGGACCGCATGAGGAAATTTGGATACAGTCTCAGGGGGAAACCCGCTGTAGCTAATAAATTATTATTTAGAGGACAGCATATTTCTGCAATTGCAGCCATTTCATTTGATAGTGGATTATTGGACTGCTACACTGTTGTTGGAAGTGTCACTGGCAATGAATTTGTGTCATTTGTTAGGAACAGTTTGGTACCCTCTATCACACCTTTCGATGGCCGTAGCCAAAGAAGTATCGTCATACTAGACAATGCCAGCATTCATCATGTGGCTGGAACAGTGGATATAATACAGAATGCAGGTGCACTCGCTTATTTCCTTCCACCGTACAGTCCAGATCTCAATGCAATTGAACATACATTCTCAAAGGTCAAGTCAGTTCTCAAGGCCAATGAGGACGATTGGAGTGAGCTGGATGCAGAGACAGCAGTAGTGGCTGCTTTCAATTGCATCACCATAGAAGACTGTCAAGGTTGGATCACACACTGTGGATATGTGTAGTATTGTATACGTATAGCATGTACATAATAATAATATGGATGATTGTGTGTATGCATAATGTATATCATTGACCATAAATCTTTAAGTACATGACATCATCATAATAGTACAAGTTTCCTACAGTTACAGTTACTTGTACATGCATGTGGGTCCATGATGTTCATTCATGGTGAAAGCAAAGTCACTTGTACACTCGCCAAGACTATTTCAGCGATCGCAGAGTAGCCAAAATCTGCTGCTTCTCTTCCTGAAATTCTTCTTCTGTTAGCACTCCATCTTCATGAAGATCTTTGAGCTTCTTCAGATCATCTAAGCAGCTCCTTCTGATCGTAGCCGACTTCATGGGGGAGATTTTCGGCTTATCAGAGTCATTGGATGATCTCTTAGGAGTGTTTGGATCCTGTGGCTGCAGCGTCTTCACGATAGCTGTTGCTGCTCCAACCAAAGCATCAGTGAATGTCTCCTTTTGTTGTTTAGGCTTTGTTTTTGGGCCAGTTATCAACGGAATAGGAGGAGGATTATCATAATCTTCCCAGTGACCACTTTGAATTACTTTAGCCCATAGGCGGAGCTTTGGATTTTCCATATGTGGATGTTTTCCCTTTAGCTGATCGAATACGGAATCGGTCTCAAGCTCAATCGACTCACGGGTGGTTCCCTTTCTCTTCTTAGCAGCAGGCTGAGATGACTTTCCAGAATCAGTGCTACTCTCAGCTTCTGGTAATTTCGGCTCGCACCATAGATTGATTTTAGAGCCTGGATCACGATTCGCATATAAGCTTTGTAGATCACGATCGTCAATTATCCAACGTTTCGCTCCACTAGGTGGCTCAAAGTAACCCAGATAAAAATCAGAGGTTAACGCCGGGAGATCGTCGGGAAAGGCGTCCTGAAGAAGCCTTTTCATCTCGTCAGAGCTGTTAAAACCTTGACTGACACCATGCCACTGTCTAACAACATATTTACTCTTTTTTTTGGGATCTTGGACGAGTCTCACATAGTATACGTACGCCGTTGAGCTTGAGTGAGTGTCTGATCCGCCATCTTCCTCCACCTGTGAGTGAGCCCTTTCGCGGCCACCATATCCACCATCGTACTGATGGTAGCCATAATAATACGGAGGATAGTACCTGGGATATGGACAGTAGGGCCCATTGGCATCATAATTTGATGGCTCCATCGCACACACAGAGCTATTTCTGATCGATTTTAAGTTACTCCTTGTCAGGAATGGTCCAAAATAGCCTGTCTCAGCGCGCGCTCCATCATACACGTGATATTAACCAGAAATTATTATGATTTCCATATATGGATCGCATCGCGCATAGCGCACAATTCAGTTGCAAACATTATGAAAAAGCCTGTAGCAGATACGTATGATAGGAAATGGTGACATACCGTTAACTAATTACTGCTTGATAAAATTCTTCTATCTTAAACACTAAAGCACTAAGTAGAAAAAAAGAAAATAATTCGTGGAGTAACTGGGAGTAGTTGGGGACATAATTTTTACATGGGCACACAGAATGGGTCGAAACTAAAAAATTGATGGCGGGAAAATTTGATTCACACTTTAGAATTAGAGATAAGGCACTTTGTTTGTATAGGAAGCCATGTTTGCCCGTAAAAAATTACGGGCGTGGGGGTACGTTGACCCTTTACCGAACATTGTATATATGGCTATTTTGATGCCTGCTTGCATTGTATGGCTCTTTCATGTGTCCAGCTCGACTGTGTGGTGGTTTTTGGACCATTTTTTCTGCTTAGTGTGTGGTCCCCTTGATTAAAAATTACACACTAAGTAGAAAAAAAGGCCTAGCAGCCAAAAAGTGATGCGGGCGGGCCTGGGAAACTAATATTTTTTTTGCCTGGCCTAATGGGAAACACAGAAAATAATCTCAAGGTACGAGACACATGAACTAGCCGTACACTAAAGAAGCAGGTGCAGCGGACAAAGATGGCTGCTAGCGCTCGAAAAGGAGCGCTCTCTCACTTGCAGTCGGCTATTTCGCTATTACACCAGGGACTAGTGAGAAACTAAATGAGACAGTGTACACCACTTGTGCGCGGCTACGTCATGTTCAAAATTCGACATAGCCGTGACAAAATGGCAGCGGTGAGAGCGGGAGGATGAAAGAAGCTATGGCGGCTCTCGGGAAGATGCAGGCCACTCGCTGATCGAGTTCTACGCTTGTAGCGCGTCACCGACTGATGTCAGTGAGTAACTGAGAGAGACGGCGTAGTGTACTTGTGCGTAGCTAGGTCAGGAAATGTTCTACTGTACATGAAAACAACAGTTATGGACTTACTATAATCTTATGCCTTTCTCTTTAGCAGCATTTCTAAGAGCTCTTCTTCCTTCGTCAGTAATGGCGAAGTTGCCAAGGAGGCTGTGGGTGGAAGGAGAGGCCGACCGCCATGACACACTAACTCACCTAACTAGTCTAGTAAGTAGACAACATTATTGTAGCTAGGTCAACTTACTCTAACATCTTAAGATTAGCCATTGTCTTGATGGCGTTGGACAGGACCTTGGCTCCTTCATTGCCGATGGAGTTGTACCTGAGGCTGTGGGTGGAAGGAGAGAGGAAGACGACTGCCATAACACACTAACTCACCTACCTGGTCTAGTAAGTAGACAACATTATTGTAGCTAGGTCAACTTACTATAACTCCTTAAGATTAGCCATTGTCTTGATGGCGTTGGACAGGACCTTGGCTCCTTCATCGCCGATGGAGTTGCCCTCGAGGCTGTGAGTGGAAGGAGAGAGGAAGACACCGACCGCCATGACACACTAACTCACCTAGCTAGTCTAGTAAGTAGACAATATTATTGTAGCTACTCTCTAGCTGTTAATTATAATAAGTAGGTAACTAGCATTAATAAGTCTATAGGTGTTTATTAATGTTGTTATTAATTAAGAGGAATTTTAATCTTATCACCATGGCAACATTGGTAAGTACTTGTACCTTGCGTAATTATTGCCCCAGTATCACACTAGTGAGTAGTATGATACTGGGGCAATAATCATTACGCAAGGTACGTGAGTAGTGTGATACTGGGGCAATAATTACGCAAGGTACAAGTTGTGGTAAAGTGCGATGCTGTCATGGCAACTACATTAATTACCAGATGTTATTAAAGTTAATTAACGCTGCTAGGCAGCAGCTGCACTTCGCCAAATGCTATGTAGCTGTTGCCTTTGGCTATGGCGGTTTCAAAAAGAAACCCAAAGCTGTTGGTTTAAAAGGCAGAGCTGGTTTGTAAAGGATACTTTTAAATTTAAAAACGCTTGTTCATCTGCTTGCTTTTTAAATACCGGACCACTCCCACCGCAGCGTTCAGTTCTTTCAGGATGAACGCAAAAACTGAACTAAATGTTGCGGTGGGAGCAGTCTGGCTTGCAAAACTAGCTTGCTTTGGAGGGCAGGCTACTTGCTGTCAATGTGTTTTCAGCGCCCTTCTCACGAAGGTTACGTATGAAGGTGACAAGCGTACCGCGTACGTGATATCAAAATTGATTGGCCAACACCAGCTACATGTAGCCCCACCCAACTACCGGTATGCACTGCGCACATGCACCTCTGGCAAGCTAGCTACACCCTCCACAATTTTGCGCGTGTGTGCATAGAGGAGAGCCTTGTTAGCTAGATCATAGACTATATGGCCAGGCTAGCGCCAAATTCACGTACTCAAGATATTCAAGGTCACATCTTCTGTCCTTCCTAAATAAAGCCTTGCACCCATCAGCACCCATGGAACAGCTTCCTAGGTGCACTTTGAATAGTCTACAATGGGTGAGAAAGTAACCCACGGACAGACAATCTGCTGGACTGAGGCTGATATAGTCTAGACCTCGCAGCTCCCCTTTGAGTTCCTTGGCTACCAGCTGACACAAAGTCTCATCTTGAGCTTCAAAGAGACAGTGTAGCAATGAGAGAAGAAGTGGTTGGGATTTGTGGCCCAAGCTGGAGCCTGAATCCAGATCAGAGTTGGTACCAGAATGAGGTGTTAATTCTGTTACTTCACTGTCTTGCATACACTTCTGTACAACTAAGGTAATGATTTTATCCATTCCTTGTGCTTTAAGTTTAGTTTTGGCGGCATAAAACTGGAACACAGCGCTAAAGCGAGCCCGACCAAAGAGTTCCTTGAATTGTGCCACCTGCTCACTCGGATCCGTCTTGGTAGCCATGTGAGTGGCCGCCAACAGTTCCTGTATGGAAAGATGGAGGAAGTTGTAGGAGTGAGATGGCATTCCACTAGCAAAGCTTTCTACTCCCTGAAGTAAACCAAGAGTGTTGAAACTGTGTTCAAGGTCAAAGGTTATGCGGTCTTCTATCACTCCCTTGTATGCCATCTCACAAATACGTTGAAACTGACTCTGAATAGCAGTTGGGAGCTTATCCAGCGATTGTATATCAAGTTGCTCCTTCTTCTTTTTCAGATGGCGAAATATACAGTTACAGGTAAGTGCAGAGAAAATGCCAAATTGAGTATGTGGAAGTACACCATCACACTTGAAAAGGTGGACCAGGATGCTGGCATTCAAAGGCAAGTAGCAGCTGCCTTCTACAACTGGGTTTTCTTTGATTCTTTGCTGCAGTTCCTTGACCTTGCCATGATCATCTTCCAGGCATCCAGTAAAGTACTTGTGCAGTTCAGCTTTTGTGAATCCCAAGATTTCAATTCGAGTGTTAACAAGCTTATGAAGATTCATTGACGAGATGGGGCGAGATGTGATGATCACAGAGCTTTTGTGTAGCTGTTTGCAGTCTAGTATGTCTCTGATGATGGAATTGCCTAGTACTTTCTCCGGTAGCTCGTCCCAGCCATCAAAAATAAAGAGAACACCTTCTCCATCACGAGCAGTTATCTCCTTCTTTACATTTTGTCCCATTGTGTCATCTCGTTTTGGTAACAAATCAGCTATGCTCTTAGCGTTTTGAACTACTTCTTCACGCAATTTCACCAGTATGACCTGACTATATTCTTTCAGTAATTGACCAGCTACCCACTCATGGCAAATGTGCAAAGAGAGGGTACTCTTTCCACATCCTGGGGCTCCTTCAATCAATATTTTCTTTTGTTCAGGTTTCTCAAAGATATGTTTAAGTGTGATGGGAACCTTTCTTCGTAAAATATCATCTATCTTGCCTGTAATAGTCTCACGTATGAAATGATCGTCAATCTTTCTTCGCTGAACTTGTTCTGGCATGATCATTGCCAAACTAAACACTTTATCAGTTACTGGAGGAGGCCAGTGGTCATTGTCGCTGAAGCTAGCTTGAGTCTTGGCTTTGTAGAGTGATTTCAAGTATGCAGTAAACTCTTCTAACTTGTTATCTGTGACTTCAGATTTTCTATCATCAACTACAGTTATAAGAGCATGCGGGATAATATATTAAACGGGCAGAAATTTCATCTTGCAAGTATTTATGATTATGACATCTGTGAAAGCTAGTAGGTATTAGTGTTAAGTTAGCACACTGCCCCTTCAATTTGCATGCCACAGAATGAGCTAAGCACATGCACTCACTATATGGTATAGCTCATAATAACCGCTTGCTAAATTACCTGCTGCATTTGAGACAAGCTTAGATTGAAGAGCTACTTTTATAGTTTCTCGAGTTGGTCTTGGACTGTTTCTGAGCCAGTACTTAATCATTTCTTGAAGGCAGTCATTAACCTTTCTGTAGTCTTTCTCAATTGCATCAAGTGTACCAGAGTCCACACATAACTCGATACCTATTGACTTCCATCTGGCACGATAGTCCCACATCTCATCAAGCACTTCCTTTATGTTATTAGGACTCAGAAGGGCCTCATCAGATTCTATAATACAAATTACACTGCATGTATCATGTTATGATAATCATTTGTGCACTAACTATAGTTAATTCCATTATTGTTACTAGTTTTGAATCTTTAATATGTGGGCGGGTGCATCATTTAATATGTGTGGCTTTCTTGAACTACCCAAACTAACAGATAGAAGAGGTGTGGGTGCATGTGATAATAGTTTGAAGACAGAAGTGGTAGATTTAAACAAATACAGGAATGAGGATATCTGTATCGGCAGGATACAAGAAATTGTTTATAGACTACGTACATACACCCTCTATACATTTTCATGTTTATAACTGTATGGATGCACCTACGTCTAATCATTTCTATAACTCTTGTTTCATGATGCTGGGATACCAATGACTGGAGAAGCTGGATTCTGATCACTTCCTTGGCCTGTACAGGCTGCTTGATTCCCCTCTCTTTATAAATATAATACTATACCAATCTAAATCGCGAGTGTCACGTTTTATAATAATTGGCATAAAAAAATTTAAGTGAGGTTGGGTAGCACTTTAATTATTCGGGTGCATGATTACAATCCACATTATGCCTGATGCCAATTAGTGTATTGCATGCAAGTACACACAATAATCCAAAAAATCAGCTTGTATAGTACTACTACCTGCTGGATGTTTTAAAGCAATTTGTTTGGCCAGCTCGTGATTGTTTCCACCACTCCTTTTGTCGACAGCTTCCACCAGCATCCGCCATGTGGGTGGACCGAAACTCTCTATATTGTACTCATTTTTAAGCCATAGGAGCAACACATCATTAAGTGCAGCGTCATGATCAGATTCGTTGGGATATTTTTTACGAATAGCATCTAAGTCATCATTTCGTAATCTCAAGGATCGGCCAAGGGAAAAATACACTGACTTAATGTCCAATACTTCTTCCATGATATCAGTCAAATGATCTTCATCTGCGTGCACATGCACAAACATTATGATGGACCAGGGTATTCATTGTAGCTTCAAATCACTTACTTAATATTTGACTGTTATCAACACTCTTGTAATCAAGGTCTGCAGAAATGTAATAGCACAATGTCATGTTAGTACACGTAGTAATAACAATAATATTATTATAAATACAGTCCTTGATAATTTAAAATACCTCCAACAGGTCCAGGGTTCTCCTCTATATCTCCGGATATCAGCAGTAGAGATAAGATGACAGAAGCTGCTACTGATAATGCAACATCTAGCACCGCTTTTGCCACTGCCAACACCCATGTCCCCTGGAGCTTGGTCATCATCACAACTTCTACTTTAGCATCAACATAATGCAGCTTCTCCACCAGGTCCTGCTTATTGGCCAGGGCTCTCCATAGAACACTCAAAGATATCAGATAGTCCACTGTCTGTATGACTGAATGCATAATCAGAATAATATACATAATACATACGCAAAATTATATTATGCATAATATAATAATTATTGTATAAATTAATATTATGTATGAATGTTGCACACACTCAAATAATACTATACAGAGCACTCTCTATAGCTACCTGAGATGATTAGCCAGTGGACTGGATGCATTGATGGATTGATAATTTTCAGCATCAGGAAGATTGAGTAGTATACAAAGCAAGTTCTGAAGGAGAGGCTCTCTGATAAATCACCACCAACACCAGCTTTTGATCTTCTGATTGCCATGGATAATAATTGGTACACCAGAGTAGAGGTAATCTGAAGGATCGGGGTGAGAACCAAGCCAAGATTGATCAAATACATTCTGTCACCTTTGGAAAAATCTGCAAGAAAAACATGAGCCACGCACTGAACTGACTGGAAGGCAGATATTGTGGCAAACTAAAAATTATGTTGACCATGCATACCACTCACTCAATAGTGGCAGGTGATGTCCCCTTGCTACTAGAGTGCGTAGCCCAAGATTGACTCCAATTGACATTATCAACAGAAAGAGTGTTGATACTCCTTGACTCAGCGTCAAAGATCTTTGAGTAGTCTTTCCTCTAAATGGTGACCTCATCTTGAATGGCCGGCCCAGAGCACGCCATGAAGACCCAATGCGGGCTCTCCACTCTCCAATGCTCCAATATGGCATTTCCCAGTGTCACAGCAAACCTAGAATTAGTCACCAGTCATGATGATAAAATTGATTCTGTCGATCCAACCTGATGGCACTATCAGATATCGATCTAGACCTTGCGCATGCGCACGCACACAGGATGTTTATTGGTAGTTGCCTAGCAACCAAAGTTTTTATAGGCAATTTACCAGCTATGGGAAGGGGTGGGTCATCATAAAGTAGGCCAATGATGAATAGAGGTCAACTAGCTACCAATAAAAATAGTTATCTGACAGTAATTGGGGTGCATGAGATGCATAGTAATTGGTGTGCATTAATTCGACCATGCATCTCATGCATCCCAATTACTATCAGATAACTATTATGTACATATTATCATGAATCAGATCAGTTGCATCAAGATCCTAGTTAAAATATCAGAGTATTTTCACTGCCTCCGATAGCATGATATAAAATTATAGCTATCTTTGCTGGCAGTCTGTAATATAATAATATTATTATCACAGCGCAAGCTTATTACGACCGATGGTTTAATTATTAGCTACAATGTGATCTGCTATGAGAAAAGGGACCACTCGGGATATTTTATAAAATTGGATTTTTGGCATGGATTGATAGCTCTATGTGTGCTGAATCCAGTGGTGCAAGTTTCATGAAAAAAAAATAATAATATTGATCACAACCTGAGTTATGACCATTTTTATGCACTCGGGTAGGTTTCCGGTGTCATAGGTGGAAATGACTCCCCCTCAAAATGATTCCCCAGTCATTCTAGCCTAGGCTCAAATGACCCGCCTTCATTTAACCTAGGTAGAAATGAATCCCCAGTCATTTCTACCTAAGGAATAAACGACTCCCTCCAGGATAAAATGACTCCCCTACAAAGTTGATGTAACTATTATTATTGTTTGTCACTTGACTAATATCATGTAGCTATACTCAATGACATGTTCTTCACAGTTTGAACAATAATATACCAAATTCACTCTGTGGTGCACGTTGACACATGCAAAGTGGCCATGGAACCATGCAGTGATCACAACCATCACTCCATAGTTAGCTATCATAAAATTTTGATAGTAAATTTTACAGTGTGTTTATTCATCGCTAGCTAGTAGCTAGATAGTGGGGGAGGGGTGCGTGTTTTTTTGCACTGCGGTGCAAGTGATCAGTAATATTAATTCATTATTTAAGAGCCTGGCACTAGGTGAAATCATGTATACTAGTGACATCCAAAAGCACATCATGGGGGTCATAGGTGGAAATGACTCCCCCTCAAAATGACTCCCCAGTCATTCTAGCCTAGGCTCAAATGACCCCTCTTCATTTAACCTAGGTAGAAATGAATCCCCAGTCATTTCTACCTAAGGAATAAATGACTCCCTCCAGGATAAAATGACTCCCCTACAAAGTTGATGTAACTATTATTATTGTCTGTCACTTGACTAATAGCTATCATGTAGCTATACTCATGTTCTTCACAGTTTGAACAATATTAGCTATACCAAATTCACTCTGTGGTGCACGTTGACACATGCAAGGTGGCCATGGAACCATGCAGTGATCACAACCATCACAGGCCACCATGTGTTTCAGAGTGTCTGGGCACTCACAAATGCACACTTTACGTCGAAAGTTTGCTTTTTCTCCGATGTAAAGGTTCTCTGGATACCTTGCATTCTTGACTGCGATGATTTTTTTACTTCCATAGTTAGCTATCATAAAATTTTGATAGTAAATTTTGCAGTGTGTTTATTTATCGCTAGTAGCTAGTGGGGGAGGGGAGCGTGTTTTTTTTGCACTGCGGTGCAAGTGATCAGTAATATTAGCTAATTCGTTATTGAAGAGCCTGGCACTAGGTGAAATCATGTAATAGTGACATCCAAAAGCACATCATGGGGGAGGAGGCCGAGGGGGGACACGATGCGTGAAACTGCCACGCCCACTTTCCCCCAAAATTTTTTTCTGGATGAAACCCTGGCTAGGTGCTGTTTGACAGGTCTTGACAATCAAGGTTCAAGAGATCCTTGACCTTTGCACATCAAGCATAAAAATTCAAGGGAGGGATGCTCAGCAAAAGTGAGGGGCTCAGGCTTTAGAAGCAAAGCAAAGGCCAATGGCATTGCACTTATTTAGGGGAGTCTGAGGCTTCTTTTTGTATCATGTCCAGAGAAGCTGCTCAGCTGCAGGGATGTGAAGAAAACTGTAAAATACCAATTTAATATATGGGGGAGTCATTTCCTCCTGGAGGGAGTCATTTCATCCTTAGGTTAGAATGACTGGGGAGTCATTCTAGCCTGGGGGTCATTCTAGCCTGTGACAGCGGAAAATGCGCATTCTTAATTTAAATTACATTAGCTAATTTGCATGCGCCCAAGTAAATAATAACGCCCATAACTATAGATATAAGTTAATTACATACTCACGTAGTCTAAATTATCTATGATGTTACAACTCTATGAACATAGCATATCACTATGAAGCCAAACTATGAAATTTTATTCTAAGTGGTCACTTTTCTCCGAGGGGTCCGCAACGAAAGAAATCTCGTACACCTGGCTTAGAAATCAATGGAAATCAGCTGAAATCCACAGAAATCAATCAAGAAATCACTAGAAATCATCCGGTGAAATCGCTTGCGGTTGCGGATCCGCCCACCTTTATTAACATCTATGCTGATTGCCTGAGGCTGGATCCAGTGAATGGTTTCACCAAGATTGATGGTGTATCGCGAGTTGCAACGTTAGGCTGTTTGGTGCTTTCAATTAGCTCTAGCTACTTTTGACATTGTCATGCATAATATTTGTCGCTGAACAAAAATTTTAGATCTTTTGTGTAAATAGCTAAATATTAAATTTGTCATGCACTTACTATCCGGTGTTTTCATACTAAACTTTCATTTATCCCAGAAATCAGTAATTAGAAATCCAAATAGTAAGAAATCATTGAAATCGAAGCAGAAACCGAACACTAAGAAAGGAAATCTGGTCTGAAATCGGAAATCAACCATCGCTAGAAATCATATATAGCTGAAATCAGGAAATCCGTGTATGATTTCGAAATCTCGTACGCCAAAACGGATCGTTGCGGACCCCCTCGCTTTTCTCATAGTGGGACATATTATAACCGTGGGTGATGGAGCTGTAGCTAGCTTCTTCACGGAGGGAGACACAAAATTGGCTAAATTATATCAAGTTACCCAGCCCGGGATTCTTACCAGTTATTGATTTGTATCACCGGAGAAGTTCGAATTTAATACCGTTCAGTGCAATTCTCTGGCTATATGATCGAGAAACATAATGATCTGTCTCTTCTGACGCTATCGCTCGAACTAAGAGGTGCGGCTGGGCCTATATATAGTCTCGCGCAGCAAGTGCTATACATGCTATACCTGGCATCGAGTTGTCCCAGCGCCTCGTACGAGGCACGACCAATCAGATTGCATCTTTAGTTTGCAGTGTCATATCCGATTATGGACGGAAAATAAACTGGCACGCGTGCGCAATGGTATCTCGTCTGTTCACAATCGGATACGCCACTGCAAACTACGCATGTAATACCATAAAGATGCAATCTGATTGGTCGCGCCTCATACCAGGCGCTGGGACAACTCGATGTACGACACTTTACCAGACTGTCTCCCTCCCCCTCCCGAGGTGTAAGAGTCTGGCTGCGCGAGACTAGCCTATAATTATAGTCGTCCCCAGAGGGGGCGGAGCTCATTAATTCTCGTGAGGATACGACATCCATGAGGTGGGCGTGGCCAGTGGGCTATAGCTGTGGACAGAAAGGGAAGGATACATGTAGCGGCCATTGGTCCAGACCATGAGGTGGACTCTAGAATGGATGGGTGCTCATTTGAGTGATGTATTGATGCATCAGGGATGAGTGTGGTACCAGATCTGGTGGACGCACACACACACCCTGTCTGGGTGGGGGATAGAGTGCACGAGTTCACAATGAAGGTAAGGAGTCATTTTATTCATTAGGAATGTAACCCTTTAACAATAGCTTAATAATCGCCAGCTTCTTTTTCTATGCATTATAAAGTTCTTATCCACGTACTTATATTTTTATTTCCACACATACCCTCCCCTGGCTTAGCTTTTGGGTGCCACATACATGGACATTCATGCCAAGGGAGGAGGCATCCACTTCGTAGTGGACTGTGTTTGCCGGGCTAGTGTTGACCAGCTCTACAGCTCCCCCTCTGAAAGGTTCACTTTGACATGCCATACTAATTTAATAGCAACATCATAATAATTGTACAGAGCACAGGTTGCTCTTTATAATCTTATGTATTACATGTATAGCTATGAATGCACATGTTGATGTGTACTTCAGATATGTATAAATATTTACCCCGCGCGCATGCGCGTGGAGTAAAGCAATCGGTTTGTCTTACCCTGCGCGCCCGCGCGCATGCGCAAGGGATAAAGCGATCGGTTTGTCTGTCTGTCGTTGTTGTTGTCGTCGTCGTCGGCACGAAAATCGCCAAATCTCGAGTTCTAGGCATCTGTGCGTACTGTAAGCACAACCAATCGGTAGATACAAATCGTGCATTTTCTGTTCAACATGCCTGTAGTTTATCGACCACACCCACTCTTTTAGCATGCTGATGCGACTGCGCATGCTCAAGCTCAGTGTTGGAAAGGGTCGTCAGGTCATAAAACAGCTATGCCGCAGAGTAGGGGTAGGTAAATTATGCTAATTTTTTTGCCTATAATGCTATTCTCAAATGCTCAAAAAGTCCCTAATAATGCTCAAGAAGTGTACCTATAATTCCCAATACTTTGCCCATTATGTTCAAGTTGAACTGACTATAATGTTAACAGAAACTGACATGACATATCAGTGAGGAGACTCAGTTTTTCCAATATACCATTAATTTTAATAGGATACAAGAAATAGCAATAGCTATTACAAGTCGAGTATCCACTTAAAATTATCACTAGCACAAACAATAGTAAAGACAAACAAAATAACACAATGCCATTGACTTTAAGAGCTTATATAGTTATTGCAAACGCATCAGTAAGTTAAGTAATGAACATGTTGCATTAGAGCTCTCTTAAAAGTTTGGGGGCTTTCTTTGGTGACTACCTCCTGCGGAAGTGAGTTCCATAGCATGATAGCAGATGGTAGAATAGAATAATAGATCCTTGCAAAAGGCTGGGCAAGAGATCGATCGGTGACAGATCGATCTAATTCTGAGAGTGTATCACATAAACTCGCTCTTGTGGTAGAAAGAGATTCATAGGAAGATGAGCCATTTATGTTGCTATACAGCTGAGGTACTGTCTCCGTTTTTCTAGTGTAGGAATACTTGCAGTTTCAATAAGTACTTATAATTTACATACCACTCCTTCAGACAGATTTTTGAGAGCAAAAGCTTGCACTTTTTCAATGTTATTGATATCCTTCCTGAGATACGGGTCCCAGACACAAGTGGCGTATTCCAGAAGAGGGCGTACAAGCATTTTATAAAGATGGAGTAGAGTGTCAGTATATGAATCGTGGTAGTACTTGCGATAAAGGAAACCCAGCACTTTTCTTGCCTTATTACAAATATTATTTGTGATGTGGGCTGACCATGCATGAGCCATCATGAGAGAATAGTACCCTAAGATACTTAAAGGTGGTTACTCTCTCAAATGATTGCCCTTGATAACTAGACCTGCTTGTACGGTAAAACTTGAGTTTCATGGCATTCTTTGGCTGCTTAGACCGTCTTGTTCACGTTCGCTGCAATGATGTGGGCGTGGTTAAAATTTTTTGCGCGCGCTACTGGAATTTCTGGATCCGCCACTGCTCGATTAGCAGCCGCACTCAAGCAAGGCTGAAATTAATAGTAGCCGTGGCTACTATTCGAATAAATAGCTATGGTACATGACAAATCAACGATATCCAGTGTACAGATCACAAGTTTTAATATTATTTCATAGACAACAGTTATAATATAGGTCTTCATGAAGGCTGACAATTGCAAGAGTAAGAGGCAGGTAGAAATTAATAGTGTAGGATGTACCACAATTATACCTGTATTAAATTCATACTCTTCATAAGCGTATTTGATTTTACCTCGAGTGACCTCCTACAAAAAGGGGCGTGGCTGCATGAACATGCGTGCTCCAATGCTCAATCGTGAAGCTAATCGAGGCTTTTATAAACTTGGGATAAGATTGTTTCAGCCGGGCTCGCGGAAAGAATATTATCAGCATCACTGGAACGGTATAATAATATAAATTATAGTTTGCTCGTAATTTGAATTGTATTTCAATGCCTAGATCATGAGGCTAATTCTCGATCAGAAAAGGGGGGGGGGGGGGGGGGGGGGGGGGCGTGACCAGACCTAAGGCCGGGTGCTCGCAACCTAATCGCGGCTATTAAAATTGTAGATTAGGCATTTCAGGAGAATTATAAAATACTTCATCATGGGTATCAATGGTTAGAGGAAGGGTATAGACATACACGCTGATAGTTTAATAATTTCGGTAGCCTACTTTAATCATACAAGGATTGCACGATTGGTATATAGTGTATAGGGAGAAAAACTTTCCTGAACTATTGTATACTAGTTTACTAGCACTAGTATACTAGTAGAATAGTGTATACTAGTAGAATAGTACGTACAGTCTTGCAGTAGTATATTGTGTGCATGTTTTACCTGGCTAGCCTTGTTAATTTTGTATATTAATTTTAATATGTGCATAATAATAATAATAATATTAGAATGGAAGTTTGCAGTCAACAGGATTAAAAATCATATGGAATGAACAAAACTATTTATTATTATTATGCCGACACTCCAGTTAATTTTTTATCACATTTATATACCAGTACAGAAATGTCTTTAGTAGCTAACAGTTATAGCACGGGGCCAAGGATTTATGGCAGTAAACGAACTGAGTCCGAGGGCGTAGCCCGAGGACAAGTTTCATTTATGTTGCCATAAATCCCTGGCTAGCTGCTTGCTGTACTTTATACTGTTCAACTTGCTATGAGCTATAGCTAATTATCTCTAATATTATTAGTATACAGTGCAAGTGTCAATTAGTGCGCGTTAGCTTCCTGTGTCTGTGTAAACAATGTCTGACTATGTACGTGTAATTGCAGTTGTGTGTGCACCATAGCAGTGGTACTGGAATGGTGCATACTTTCTAAGTATATGCAGAATAGAGAAATTTAATGCAATACACCTTGAGGGGACAAATTTATAGCCATAATTTCCCTTGTAGCCCTGAAGGGACGAACTATGAGAATTAATAAATTTCCACCCTGACCTATGCAGGAAGTAAAGTAGGTGGGATATAATAATAGTATTCATGCATTAAACAAGCAAATTCATTGCCACAGGTAACTACATTTTTTTACTGGCGTCAATCGAATTTGGACTTAATCACATGCAGACTTAAGAAATGCTGGCCATCGCAGTTAAACAAATGATATTGCTTTTTCTACTGTTACCAATGTGGGGCTTTCCTCCAGCCACCACGCATCAAATCAATAAGTGTAACTGTATTGAACAAGGTAAGCCATATATCAAGTACATAAAGATATTCATTATACTGAATAATTTAATATACTAGATGATACACCTACTATGTCCCAACTGAATCTACTTGATGTCCCAGAAATAGGAGTCTCAATTTGGATTATGGATAAAATAGGAAGTGATTACCATACTCTGGGAACATATCTTCTAAATGATGATGATGGAGGCAAAATGAAAGAGATCATAGATGATCATAAACTCACAAAGAAGATCTTGAAAGAAATATTTTATCGCTGGATCAACGAACAAGGACAGAAAGATGGAAAGAAAACAAACACTTGGAAAGCACTTATAAAATATCTTAAACATTCAAAATTTATGGCTCTTGCTGACGAAATTGAAATAGTTCTTCATTTTTGCACTAACGTGACTCTACATATGGATCATGAAGAATGTCAAGACCTGCACATAATATTGAAGAAACTTGCACCAGCGTTGGTTGCAGTAATTGTTGGTGCTGCTGTCATAATATTATTATACTGCCGTAGATGTAAGCACAATGCAATGTTATGCTATTATATATAAGTATGATCATAGCTAATATAATATTATAGATCAGAACATTGTACTGTACACATTAAAACACTTACTATAATTATAGCTTGCTAGCTATATAGAGCATAATATCACTTGTACTGACAGTGTTGAGGTATAGATATAGCCTCGTGCATGCACATGCCCCAGGCCACTCCCTATTTTTCAATGCTATACAGTACTGTTGAGGGCTAATATATTATATTAATTTAGCCTTGTCCCAGACTACCCTCATATTTGCGTGAAATCGATTGGTGTTGCCTTGGAATGTATAACAAGATAGGGCATACAAGCCTCGATCGGAGGAGTTCTTAATTTTTTTATAATGTTTTGACTCTACATTGACACGATAATTATAATTATATTTTGCCATATCATGTAACAATAATATAGGTTCAGCAGCAACAGAAGATGAGTATACTGAATACCTAAAATCCCTCTATGAAACCAAAACTCAAGCCAGTTACACTGATGATGATCATTGGCCACCTCCAGTAACTAACAAGACATTTAAATTGGCTATGATCAAGTTTAAAGAAGTGCAGCGATGGAGAATTGATCGTTTCTTTATATTTAGATTATTACGGGGAATGATTGATGAAATTTTAGGCAGTGAAAGCAGAGGTACCGGTGTTCCAGCAACAATTCAGCAAATCTGTGATAAACGCAAACAAATAAGAGCACTAATTGAAGGTGCACCAGGATGTGGAAAAAGTACGCTCTCTGTACATATTTGCCATGAGTGGAGAGCCAGTAGATTATTGAATGAGTATAGTAAAGTCATATTGGTGAGATTACGTGAAATTGAAATTCAGAATGCAAAAAATGTTTCTGACTTATTGCCACTGTGAAAATATACCAACATGGCTCATGATGTCGAAAAGAGTGTATTTGCTCATGATGGAGAGGGAGTTCTTTTCATATTTGATGGGTGGGATGAGCTTCCATCGAAACTGCAAGGCTGCTCCATCATCAAAGATATACTGCAGGGGAAGACATTACATAAAAGCTCCTTTATTGTCACATCTCGTCCCACATCATCAATGAATCTTCACAAGCTTGTTGATGAACGAATTGAAATCTTGGGATTTAAAAAGGATGAACAGCAGAAGTATTTTGCTGATTGTTTAGGAGATGATCAGAGTAAGGTCAAGAAATTGCAGCAAAGCATCAAAGAGAATCCTGTGATAGAGAGCAGCTGTTACCTACCACTGAATGCCAGCATAATTGTCCACCTATTCAAGTGTGATGGCCCATACATTAGGTTCTTGCAAGAACCTTGCATATCAGGCTTGCAGCAAAATCTTACACATCTTGCCTGAAAATCTTGTATGCTTGCTCAAAAATCTTGCAAATTGCAAGAGAAATGGCCACAATCTTACAATAACTTGCAAGAATCTTACAAGCACTGGCTTGCAAGACTTCTTGCAAGCCTTGCAGCCATGCAAGACATTAATCTTGCATGCAAGAATCTTACAAGAGTCATGCAAGATTTCTACAGGAATCTTGCAAGATAATCTTGCATGACTACTATACTGCATGCACATGGATTGTTGCTATGGAAACCAGTTGCTCTACCCACATCCTTTCAGTATATGGTTATTCTACACAATAATAAGATCACATACACACTACAATAATAATAATTATTATAGTACAAATAATTGTGCATTTATGGTCACTGATATGTTTATATTATTATAGTAGAAAATCAGGTAGCCAGTGTTTATCAGAAAATTCTTGTGGGGTTCAAGGTGCTTGTTCTCCAGATCAGCTACCTGAATAATAACATAAATATTACAATAATAATATTATCTGATGATTATGATAACAATATTATTTAATTTATTATTATGACATTGTGTTTCATTGAGGTATGCTTATGTAAGGTGCATGCGTGCAGGGATGAATGCTGGGATACATAACACAACACTTCAAGAAAAGTAGAAATATCACCTATTGTATATTGTGCTATGAAAATATTAATTCCTATAATTATTTAACAGCTGAATTGAATAGAAATTCTGTGTCGTATCCTATACCTCTTCTGTTAGGTTTATGACTAGCGTTGAACCCAGGCCCTTTGAGGGGGAGGAGAAAGGACCTGGTACCTATTGCACACCCATGCGCCAACTACACCAAGAAAACTTGGGGTACTATGAATGATTGTACGCTTTATTGCCCTCTTGCTGCGGCCTATAGGGTACAAAGCTACACCAATGTGACATCGCTTCGTACCCTACGCACGGGAGGCCCGAGGAGAGCGAAAAAGCATACAGTCGTTTGCGGCACCCCAACTTTTCTTGGGGTAGTTGGCACATGCGCATGCAATAAGTACCAGGCCCTCTTTCTTCCTCCTGCCAGGCCTGGGTACAAGGCTAGTCTACGACATAATTTGCATGCTGATTGCTAGAGATGGTCACTGTAGCTACTCAGACTTCAGGTCACACATCAATGAAAAATATTAAACACTGTCAAGCTATTCTGTTAGGAGTTAACGATCAGTTGATATAAATCATAAATTATTCTGTTTGCATGCATGCGCAATGGGTAATGTACATATCATGTAATCTATTAATTTTGTCTATCTGTCGTCATCATTATCCAGACGTACAACATCATTGTATAACCTGAGACTGAAATTCAATCTCATGCCAACACGAAAAGATACTGTGTAATGCCCAAGAGGTATAAGAGGTATAACATGCATAATCTGAAATTGATGAGACCCATGGCCAGAGGTTAACTAAAGCAGCAATAGTCCAGGTACATACATGTACATACTACTCAAAGTGTACACCTACTCAAAGTGAACCGTCAAGGAATGTTGCTCGAAGCTGAGCATCCAACAGTTACTAATAATAGCATGATTTCACCAGATAAGGGATGTCACACGGTATTATGCATTATCGGGGAAATGTCACTGAATGCATTGAGACTATAGTAATGATAGGTCCATAGGTCTTGGAGAATGGTTGAGGCATGTAACGACGCAAATGTGATCCCGATCCGTTCGCGATACGCCGGTACGTGTAATATACGCCGCCGCGATCGCTGGACGATATGGATGGGAGGGGCTGGGAGGTCAGGGGATGGATTGCAAATGGTTAGCAGAGTAAGAGTGTGGGAGGTCTGGGAATGGGTGCGAATGGTTAACAGGGTTAGTGTGGGAGGGCTAGGGGCTGGGTGGTGTAGGATTTGTCTATAAAATAGTTGAAATAACGGCTGCCAGCAGCAACAACGGTGGTGGCCGAGTGGTTGGACTCTTAATGTATGGGACGGAATAGAGCGGGTTCAAATCTTGCTGTACACTTTGATTTTTTTTTTCCCTGTCGAATTTTTCTAAGTGTTGATAGATCGCATTTGCGTTAGATCGCATTTGCATCGTAACAAGGCATCCAAAGCTATTATAAGGGTAAAGCTAGCTGTGCGTATAATTATCTAATATGCTACAATGGATATGTAGGCCCCTACTAGTAGCTGAGTTGTAATGGCAACCAAACCATCAAACATGGCAAAATTGAGCTTGAAATACTCATGATTTTATCTAGTCTGAAATTTGGGGGGGGGGGGGGAACGGGACAATGGGCTGCCCGAGGGGGTGGGTGTGGGAGGGGGTGTGACGTGCATGCACAAAGTTAAAGCATTAATTGATTAGTGGTCCTATAAGCAACACAATAATATATACTTATTGCCATAGTAGAACGACGATACCGGGAAATATCACGAGTTCATTGTTACGAGTGCGAAGCACGAGTAACAGTGCAAAAGGCAATGAACGAGTGGTATTTCCGAGGTATCGTCGTTCTACTATGGCAATAAGGTATTTATCGTATATTTAAGAAGCCTATTCTGTACTGGAGCTTTAGTAGCTCGAGCGGCAAAGCTAAGAAGGGACTGCTACGTTTCGGCGATGGCCGCTGTCATTTCAGGCACCGAAGACTAAGGCGTATAGCTAAGTAAGGTAAGGGCAGCGGCACCGTGGCTCATTTATCTAACTCGGGCAACAAAAATGACTGATAGCAGCAACTTACTTTCTTCTCTGGCGCTCAACGTTCAACCATTGTTCAACGTTTCAATATGGCGATCATGTGACGAACACGACTGATACGGATTTTGCACGTGACGAACACGACTGATATGGGAAATTATCATACGTGTTTCTGCCCACGCGTTTCCCATATGTTTGTATTACGGGTCAAAGTTCAATATACAATAATAGTAATTGAATTTACATTGAATCTAGAGGGGGAGGAGAAGCTGAGGGTTGACTGGCCACTAAGGCATTTAGCATTGGTCATGCACACCTGTAACTATCAACCACAGCTCTAGCCGATCACGTACCATATAGCGGGAAATTTTTGAGGAAAAAAACTTTCGCGGATCGGTAGAAAGGAGCTTTTCACAGAGAAAACTTTTGTGGAATGGTAGCATAATGGGTGTGGCATGCCTAGAATTTCGTGGAGAAAACTTTCGCGGATGGCTGAAAAATCGCGAAATTCGTGAAAGTTTCTCCCTCGAAAGTTTCCCGCTATACGGTACTTTCTGCTCATGCACACAAGTGAGAGTCATTGTCACCATTCACTGCAGTGATCTATTGTTCAAAGAGTGTTCACTTGCACTTTGCAAGCAACAGCAGGATGCACATGAAACACATACCAGGTATAGACTGCAAATAAGACTGCAGGAAAACATTGGGCAAGTGAAGGAATTTGCTCCGGAAGCAAAATAATAAATAAAGTGGGATGCCCCTCACCACCTAATCTCCTCCCCAGGCCTTCTGGGGGGGGGGGGGGGGGGGGGGGGGGAGGAAAGGCCTGAACAGCACCACAATCGCTAGTACAAAGGTCAGGAGGTCATTCTGTATTCTTTAGACAAATGGACCGTTTCACTTGTTAGCACGTGGTAGGAATTAGTTTACGGACACTTTAATTTTACAGTAAATTAGCTATATGGAAAACGTAGTGCATGCACATGCAGTGGATATTACCAGGTCTTCCTTTCCTCAGAAGGCCTGGGGACGAGGCTACTCACCACCTGGCCCCTCCAAATATGATAAATACTAGAAATTTTTATATTATTCAAAATTACCTTAAAATGCAGCAGAAAAGTCCAACTGTCATGACATTGTATTTGTCCAGAATTGCATAGCTAGCTCTTATAGTGTCCTCAGTCTGGTGGCTACCCTCTCTTTCAGAATTGAATTATAAAGGAAAGAGGTATTTACCGTCAATGTAGAATAGGTACAGCGAAAGTTGACAATTTAAAGTGGATTGCCCCTGCTATTAGATAGCGGCTAGCACCTTTAGCTATGCTCTCCCATAAATATCAAATATCATACCAATTAAGTTCAAAACTCTGCCGGACCTTCTGACTCGAACTGTAACTCTTCAATAAAGCTTTTGTAGAAAATTTCTTTGGTTCATACCCAATGAAAGTTCGCTCTTCTGTGCAGCTGCAGGCAACTGAAACTCAGCTGCGATACGGCGGCCCGCGCATCATGTGACTTGAAACGACCAATCAAATGCAAGCAGAGCGCGGTCGTGGCGGGATACTAGTGCGAGCATTCGATCGAGCAGAGCTGACTTCGTGTTCATTCTTGTCTTTGATGCTCACCAGGAGAAGAGCCTGCAAACTGAACGATGACAAACGACCCGTGTCCTCTTAGAGATACGCTCCTTCGAGCTAGATCGAGTTGACCACACCTCCTTTCGGTAAATACAGGCACTAATAATAATAATACACGTACATATAAATATTTAATATAGATCTATATCTCTCTCTCCTTCTCTGTCAGGTGTCTGAACTAGATGCTATAGAAAGTTTATTATATCTTCAGAATGGAAATCTTTTTAAGACAGATAAGTTGTGAATGCAGGGAGTAAATACAATGAACAATCACTCTGGCTAAACTTCGTAGCAGTCTGGGACCAGCGTTTAATATACTGGTCAGTTACGTACATACAGAGACACACTGGTCAGTCGACTTAGCTGTTTATCAGCAGTTACACTGTTCAATTACGGACATGACACACTGATCAGTCGACTTAGCTGTTTATCAGCAGTTACACTGTTCAGTTACGGACATACAGAGACACACTGGTCAGTCGACTTAGCTGTTCATCAGCAGTTACACTGGTCAGTCGACTTAGCTCAGTTACGTACATACAGAGACACACTGGTCAGTCGACTTAGCTGTTTATCAGCAGTTACACTGTTCAGTTACGGACATGACACACTGGTCAGTCGACTTAGCTGTTTATCAGCAGTTACACTGTTCAGTTACGTACATACAGAGACACACTGGTCAGTCGACTTAGCTGTTCATCAGCAGTTACACTGTTCAGTTACGTACATACAGAGACACACTGGTCAGTCGACTTAGCTGTTCATCAGCAGTTACACTGTTCAGTTACGTACATACAGAGACACACTGGTCAGTCGACTTAGCTGTTTATCAGCAGTTACACTGTTCAGTTACGGACATGACACACTGGTCAGTCGACTTAGCTGTTTATCAGCAGTTACACTGTTCAGTTACGTACATACAGAGACACACTGGTCAGTCGACTTAGCTGTTCATCAGCAGTTACACTGTTCAGTTACGGACATGACACACTGGTCAGTCGACTTAGCTGTTTATCAGCAGTTACACTGTTCAGTTACGTACATACAGAGACACACTGGTCAGTCGACTTAGCTGTTTATCAGCAGTTACACTGTTCAGTTACGGACATACAGAGACACACTGGTCAGTCGACTTAGCTGTTTATCAGCAGTTACACTGTTCAGTTACGGACATGACACACTGGTCAGTCGACTTAGCTGTTTATCAGCAGTTACACTGTTCAGTTACGGACATACAGAGACACACTGGTCAGTCGACTTAGCTGTTTATCAGCAGTTACACTGTTCAGTTACGTACATACAGAGACACACTGGTCAGTCGACTTAGCTGTTCATCAGCAGTTACACTGTTCAGTTACGGACATACAGAGACACACTGGTCAGTCGACTTAGCTGTTTATCAGCAGTTACACTGTTCAGTTACGGACATGACACACTGGTCAGTCGACTTAGCTGTTTATCAGCAGTTACACTGTTCAGTTACGTACATACAGAGACACACTGGTCAGTCGACTTAGCTGTTTATCAGCAGTTACACTGTTCAGTTATGGACATACAGAGACACACTGGTCAGTCGACTTAGCTGTTTATCAGCAGTTACACTGTTCAGTTACGTACATACAGAGACACACTGGTCAGTCGACTTAGCTGTTCATCAGCAGTTACACTGGTCAGTTACGGACATGACACACTGGTCAGTCGACTTAGCTGTTTATCAGCAGTTACACTGTTCAGTTACGTACATACAGAGACACACTGGTCAGTCGACTTAGCTGTTTATCAGCAGTTACACTGTTCAGTTACGGACATGACACACTGGTCAGTCGACTTAGCTGTTTATCAGCAGTTACACTGTTCAGTTACGGACATGCAGAGACACACTGGTCAGTCGACTTAGCTGTTCATCAGCAGTTACACTGGTCAGCTACGTACATACAGAGACACACTGGTCAGTCGACTTAGCTGTTCATCAGCAGTTACACTGTTCAGTTACGTACATACAGAGACACACTGGTCAGTCGACTTAGCTGTTTATCAGCAGTTACACTGTTCAGTTACGGACATGACACACTGGTCAGTCGACTTAGCTGTTTATCAGCAGTTACACTGTTCAGTTACATACATACAGAGACACACTGGTCAGTCGACTTAGCTGTTCATCAGCAGTTACACTGGTCGGCTACGTACATACAGAGACACACTGGTCAGTCGACTTAGCTGTTTATCAGCAGTTACACTGTTCAGTTACGTACATACAGAGACACACTGGTCAGTCGACTTAGCTGTTCATCAGCAGTTACACTGGTCAGCTACGTACATACAGAGACACACTGGTCAGTCGACTTAGCTGTTCATCAGCAGTTACACTGTTCAGTTACGGACATGACACACTGGTCAGTCGACTTAGCTGTTTATCAGCAGTTACACTGTTCAGTTACGGACATGACACACTGGTCAGTCGACTTAGCTGTTTATCAGCAGTTACACTGTTCAGTTACGTACATACAGAGACACACTGGTCAGTCGACTTAGCTGTTCATCAGCAGTTACACTGGTCAGCTACGTACATACAGAGACACACTGGTCGGTCGACTTAGCAGTATGCTAATTGTATCACAACTTAAGATAAGATTTATTTATTTTGATCTAATGTTGTTACTTGTAGGTACCACGAGATTGAGAGAACAGTATTACGCATTACGCTTGTGAGGATCATGGTATTGGTGTCCTGAGACAAGATTGATTAAGGCTCAGCCACTTGATTTCTCAATTTGTTATGGTAAGGGATGTGACTGTTGTGTGTGTGTAGGGGGGGGGAGGACTTGGTGCAGTTGTTAAGTTGCTTATAAGCCCGAACCCAACTGTAAATTCGGGGGCCTGGCCTTGTGCTGGGGTGGACATGACCATTGGCGGTGGGAATGTGGCTGTGGCCTGTGTGGAGTCACGGCCTTTCCTCAGTCGGCTAGTGCCATGCCCCTGCAGTCACTGTCTCTGCTGTAGTGGGATTGTTCTCGTGCTAGGCCCGAGGCTAGAAGTAGCACCCTGGAGCAATGGTCCACGCCAAAGTAAAGGACCAGGGTGTCATAATTATTAAGAATTAGGATGGCCCATCCATAATCCATGACATGTGTATGTACTCTGTGTGTGTGTGTGTGTGTGTGTGTGTGTGTGTGTGTGTGTGTGTGTGTGTGTATATGAGCGAGAGAGACATAGCCAATTTCATTTACGTCTACTACATGCACTGTAGGATTCTATGATGTCAAAAGTTTGGTGTGGACTTCACCAAGAGTATACTCTTTACTTCACTTACTACAAGAATGTTAATTATTACTATAATATTATTATTATGATGATGATGATGAAATGATGTGTTGCTATACGCTACTATACAACGTTAATGGGTAAGGGTCGCCCATACTAATGAGCCCCTGGATACGATCTTTTGGTAAAGATCGTCATCATGCTACTACGTCAAATTTTGTGAGATGCCCAACACATCTTGCAAGACGCCAAGCACTTTCTTGCAAGAAATCTTGCATCTTTATTTTTGAAGTCATCTAACTGCAAGATTTTGCTGTAGAATGCAAGATTCTTGATGCCCATACATAAATCCTGCAAAATCTTGCAAGATTTCTGAGGGTAAGTAGGTGCAAGATACCACTTGCATGAATTGTGTAAGATTCTTACAAGATCTTGCTAGAAGCTTCTGTATGGGGGTGTACTTCCAAGTACAAGATATGGCATATTCTCTGCACTTATCCGTAACTGTATATTTCGGGACTTGAAAAAGAAAGGAAAGCATCCCAACATACTTGGGATAAAGTCGCTAGATAAACTTCCAGCTGCCATTCAAGGACCATTTGACAGCATTTGTAAGATGGCATATGAGGGAGTGATAAATGATCGCATAATCTTTGATCTAGGACCCAATTTCAATACTCTAGGTTTACTTCAGGGAATAGAAACCTTTACTGGTGGAATGCTGTCACACTCCTACAACTTCCTTCACCTGTCCATACAAGAGTTACTGGCAGCATTTCACATGGCCACTAAGTTGGAACCGGATGAGCAGGTAGCACAATTCAAGAAACATATTGGTTGGGCTCGTTTTACTGCTGTACTCCAATTTTATGCTGCTAAGACTAAGCTAAAAACACATGGAATGGATGAAATCATCTCCGAAGTTATACAAATATGCACACAAAATAAAGAAGAAACGGAATTAACCTCCCATTCTGACACTGAATTTTTTGGCCACAAACCACAACCACTCCTTCTCTGGTTGCTTCACTGCCTCTTCGAAGCTCTTGAAGATAAGACTCTGTGTCAGCTAGTAGCATACCTACCAACCGTCCCTATTTTGGAGGGACAGTCCCTATTTTTGGTGCACTGTCCCGCTTTTTCTTTGCTTAAAATAAGTTTTGTCCCTATTTTTTGTGACTTTTTGTGCACTTTTTTCCTAACAAACTTGGTAATTTTGGCTATTTTTGCCAAGTTTCTTAGTAATGTCCCACTTTCAGGCCAAAAATCCCACTTTTTCAAAGATTTTGTCCCACTTTCAGGTTTTGATAGGTTGGCAGGTATGTAGTAGCCAAGAAACTCAAAGGCCAGCTAAGTCTGCAGAATATCAGTCTCAACCCAGCAGATTGCCTGATTGTAGGTTACTTTATAACCCGATGTAGACTCTCCAAAGTGTACCTTGGGAGATGTTCCATTGATATTGATGGGTGCAATTCTTTGTTCGGAAAGGATCAATATTATTTTGCAGACCTTCAATACCTTGAGTAAGTGTGTGTGCGTAATGATTGTATCTTACACTGCACAATGGGATTATAATAACAGCCTAATCCTAATAATCCCTAGGCCCTAGCTCTTTTATATTGTATTGCAAAGCTGGTGAATGCCATGCATGCATGATGGGATAAATAATATTATTGCACTACACAAACAAAAGTTAGTGGGAGCTCGGAGGGGGGGGGGTGGGGGTCAATAGCAGCTGATAAACAAATTTAGACATAATTATATTATTATAATAGAATACCAAACCTTGGGACATACTATTTTAGGAGAATGTTTAATGCCTCCTAGCATCCAGACTACTTAGATGTAATTCTGAGGAATGCTAGTAATTTGATTGACTACGTCAAGTTCAACGTGTGATGCTTGGCATGGTTGTATAAATATTATGGCTATAGCTACATGTAATTTTGCTGAAACTGGTAATCAAATTGTAATTTCATTATAGTTCTTCTGCATCTGATCTAATAACTATCATACCAGCTAGTATAGCTTAAATTTTTTCTTAGGGTAAAGTCTAACAATTAAGCTAGCCACTAATTTAATAGTTGTATTCTTGCATTATGCAATTAGTGCATGGGCAGTATAATTAATTTTTGGTGCATGGTGTTTTTCATTCTTTTTTCACTCACAGCCTCAGTGAAAACTCCTTTGGTGATGAAGGAGCTATTTTCCTCTCAGGTGCAATAAATGCAATGCCTAATCTTCAGATGTTAGAGTATAAGTTAACTACGTACTGGAGGTAGATATACCGGTATTAATTTTGCCAAAGTGCTACTGAGCTACATGATGAGCTACTTAGGGGGCACATCCAAACTATTACTGGGAAAATTAACATCGTTGTGACGTTAAGCTCAGACCTCCCTCCTCCCCCGACTTAACATCATGATTTGACACAAACTTACCGTGCTTGCAAGGATACTGTTTTACCTTCATCAGATATTCTTAACGTCACACCTTGAATCCCCTCCCCAATGTCATAATGATGTTAACTTTTCCAATAATAGTTTGGACGTGCCCCCTTATTTAAAAGTGTTTGTCAGTGAAATGAGCTGTGATGGTCTTCCTCTCCTTCCACTCACAGCCTTGACTGGAATTATATTAGTGATGCTGCAAGAAAAGCTCTTAAAGAAGCTGCTAAAAATAAAGGCATAAAATTATCGTAAGTATAAAATTTAACACAGTGTATTTAGAGAATCATGGGGTGGATAACTGACAAAATAGTATCAATAATATGTTATATAGTTTGATTCCCAGCTCCCAATCTGGGAATGAGCTCAAGACTACTGTAACAATTACTAGGATTTGCATTTCTTGGTTGGATTAATAATAGCTAATGTATGCCATATGCCTTACAAACAGGCAACTGAGAAGTGAAGGAAAGAGAAAAAAAAATCCTCGCTAGCTAGGTCCTGATTTTTTTTTAAGGAGACCACACACTAAGCAGAAAAGGTTGTCCAGAAACCACCACATTTATTAATTATCGAGCATCATAATTAACGCAATGTATTACTTTTGCGAGCTGATTCAGCAGGTTGAGCTGGGTTGCATGGGCATGGAGTCATATTGTTTGATTTATTGCAGCTGCTTGGTATTCTGTAGGTTTTATTAATGAAAGAACTGCCAGGACTACCATTATGATAACGATTAATATATGTATTGTATTAGATGTACTTAGAGAGATTAGTATACTAATCTCTCCAAGTACATCTAATTAGTATACTAATAATAATCTGTACAATTAATGTGTTAATTGTTAATTTTTACTTATGATATCAAGAGTATTATAATTATACTCTTGATGATACTTATGGGCCTCTATAAGTTGAGCATTGTATTTTTTTATCCCATGCAGTATCTTCCCTATATTATCATAGCTACCTACTTCTGTCATACTTTTATTTTCAGTATTATACTAGTCCATTCTATAGAGTCTAATTTGTGTAATATTCTTAGACATGATAGTAATATTATTTGATTGACATTAATTTTGTACACAGTATGCACGGCATCAGTCAGAAAGCAGAGGTAGATCACCAAACTGCCAGTTTTAATTTCCCGCCAAATTTTTGGGGGATATCATGCATGTGTTTATCTTTATATTATAAGGAGTTGTCTGACAGCACTGCCTGGAAGGCATGGTGGTATATAATAATATTATTATTATAGCATTTACAGCAATGGCACATTATCTCCTATATACAAGAAAAAAAAATCAAACCGTTGAGGTGGGCGACTATAATTATATAATATGCCGTCCCACAAACCAGCCTTGCATGCAAGCTTGCAACCATAAGTACCATAATAATTCAGTAGTTTATTATGATGATAGCTATAAAATTTATTAGCAACATGCAGGTTTTATTCATTCGCCTTTAGTTGGAAAAGATCATGCAGTTCATGCATACTGCAGAATAATAATATCAAACATGTTAAATTATTGATAGTCACATTATGGCCTCTAGCTCTAGTTAAGCCAATAATATAATATTAATAGCATCTATTATAAACATCCCAGTCCTATTACCATGTGGCCTAGCTTATACTCTGTTGTGGCAAGTGTACATGATTGTACTGTACATGTATGCACAAAAATTCTAAAGAAAGACCGAGAAACTACTTAGGCAAGCATTAAATTTGGAATCCAACCCCCTCCCTCCCCCAAAAAGTAGTTTAGAGGAGGCTTTGGAGAAGTAAAAGGCAACAATTTTGTTTATCGTAAATTAAAGTCGGAGTAAGGATTGCCTGCATGGATATGCAATACATTACAAAAATGTTCAATAACTATAAGAACAACTAAGATAATATTTAACTATTATAATAATATTATTCATTATATCTGCACCAGATAATACCCATACAGAAGCTTCTAGCAAGATCTTGTAAGAATCTTACACAATTCATGCAAGTGGTATCTTGCACCTACTTACCCTCAGAAATCTTGCAAGATTTTGCAGGATTTATGTATGGGCATCAAGAATCTTGCATTCTACAGCAAAATCTTGCAGTTAGATGACTTCAAAAATAAAGATGCAAGATTTCTTGCAAGAAAGTGCTTGGCGTCTTGCAAGATGTGTTGGGCATCTCACAAAATTTGACGTAGTAGCATGATGACGATCTTTACCAAAAGATCGTATCCAGGGGCTCATTAGTATGGGCGACCCTTACCCATTAACGTTGTATAGTAGCGTATAGCAACACATCATTTCATCATCATCATCATAATAATAATATTATAGTAATAATTAACATTCTTGTAGTAAGTGAAGTAAAGAGTATACTCTTGGTGAAGTCCACACCAAACTTTTGACATCATAGAATCCTACAGTGCATGTAGTAGACGTAAATGAAATTGGCTATGTCTCTCTCGCTCATATACACACACACACACACACACACACACACACACACACACACACACACACAGAGTACATACACATGTCATGGATTATGGATGGGCCATCCTAATTCTTAATAATTATGACACCCTGGTCCTTTACTTTGGCGTGGACCATTGCTCCAGGGTGCTACTTCTAGCCTCGGGCCTAGCACGAGAACAATCCCACTACAGCAGAGACAGTGACTGCAGGGGCATGGCACTAGCCGACTGAGGAAAGGCCGTGACTCCACACAGGCCACAGCCACATTCCCACCGCCAATGGTCATGTCCACCCCAGCACAAGGCCAGGCCCCCGAATTTACAGTTGGGTTCGGGCTTATAAGCAACTTAACAACTGCACCAAGTCCTCCCCCCCCCTACACACACACAACAGTCACATCCCTTACCATAACAAATTGAGAAATCAAGTGGCTGAGCCTTAATCAATCTTGTCTCAGGACACCAATACCATGATCCTCACAAGCGTAATGCGTAATACTGTTCTCTCAATCTCGTGGTACCTACAAGTAACAACATTAGATCAAAATAAATAAATCTTATCTTAAGTTGTGATACAATTAGCATACTGCTAAGTCGACCGACCAGTGTGTCTCTGTATGTACGTAGCTGACCAGTGTAACTGCTGATGAACAGCTAAGTCGACTGACCAGTGTGTCTCTGTATGTACGTAACTGAACAGTGTAACTGCTGATAAACAGCTAAGTCGACTGACCAGTGTGTCATGTCCGTAACTGAACAGTGTAACTGCTGATAAACAGCTAAGTCGACTGACCAGTGTGTCATGTCCGTAACTGAACAGTGTAACTGCTGATGAACAGCTAAGTCGACTGACCAGTGTGTCTCTGTATGTACGTAGCTGACCAGTGTAACTGCTGATGAACAGCTAAGTCGACTGACCAGTGTGTCTCTGTATGTACGTAACTGAACAGTGTAACTGCTGATAAACAGCTAAGTCGACTGACCAGTGTGTCTCTGTATGTACGTAGCCGACCAGTGTAACTGCTGATGAACAGCTAAGTCGACTGACCAGTGTGTCTCTGTATGTATGTAACTGAACAGTGTAACTGCTGATAAACAGCTAAGTCGACTGACCAGTGTGTCATGTCCGTAACTGAACAGTGTAACTGCTGATAAACAGCTAAGTCGACTGACCAGTGTGTCTCTGTATGTACGTAACTGAACAGTGTAACTGCTGATGAACAGCTAAGTCGACTGACCAGTGTGTCTCTGTATGTACGTAGCTGACCAGTGTAACTGCTGATGAACAGCTAAGTCGACTGACCAGTGTGTCTCTGCATGTCCGTAACTGAACAGTGTAACTGCTGATAAACAGCTAAGTCGACTGACCAGTGTGTCATGTCCGTAACTGAACAGTGTAACTGCTGATAAACAGCTAAGTCGACTGACCAGTGTGTCTCTGTATGTACGTAACTGAACAGTGTAACTGCTGATAAACAGCTAAGTCGACTGACCAGTGTGTCATGTCCGTAACTGACCAGTGTAACTGCTGATGAACAGCTAAGTCGACTGACCAGTGTGTCTCTGTATGTACGTAACTGAACAGTGTAACTGCTGATAAACAGCTAAGTCGACTGACCAGTGTGTCTCTGTATGTCCATAACTGAACAGTGTAACTGCTGATAAACAGCTAAGTCGACTGACCAGTGTGTCTCTGTATGTACGTAACTGAACAGTGTAACTGCTGATAAACAGCTAAGTCGACTGACCAGTGTGTCATGTCCGTAACTGAACAGTGTAACTGCTGATAAACAGCTAAGTCGACTGACCAGTGTGTCTCTGTATGTCCGTAACTGAACAGTGTAACTGCTGATGAACAGCTAAGTCGACTGACCAGTGTGTCTCTGTATGTACGTAACTGAACAGTGTAACTGCTGATAAACAGCTAAGTCGACTGACCAGTGTGTCTCTGTATGTCCGTAACTGAACAGTGTAACTGCTGATAAACAGCTAAGTCGACTGACCAGTGTGTCATGTCCGTAACTGAACAGTGTAACTGCTGATAAACAGCTAAGTCGACTGACCAGTGTGTCTCTGTATGTCCGTAACTGAACAGTGTAACTGCTGATAAACAGCTAAGTCGACTGACCAGTGTGTCTCTGTATGTACGTAACTGAACAGTGTAACTGCTGATAAACAGCTAAGTCGACTGACCAGTGTGTCATGTCCGTAACTGAACAGTGTAACTGCTGATGAACAGCTAAGTCGACTGACCAGTGTGTCTCTGTATGTACGTAACTGAACAGTGTAACTGCTGATAAACAGCTAAGTCGACTGACCAGTGTGTCATGTCCGTAACTGAACAGTGTAACTGCTGATAAACAGCTAAGTCGACTGACCAGTGTGTCTCTGTATGTACGTAACTGAACAGTGTAACTGCTGATGAACAGCTAAGTCGACTGACCAGTGTGTCTCTGTATGTACGTAACTGAACAGTGTAACTGCTGATGAACAGCTAAGTCGACTGACCAGTGTGTCTCTGTATGTACGTAACTGAACAGTGTAACTGCTGATAAACAGCTAAGTCGACTGACCAGTGTGTCATGTCCGTAACTGAACAGTGTAACTGCTGATAAACAGCTAAGTCGACTGACCAGTGTGTCTCTGTATGTACGTAACTGAGCTAAGTCGACTGACCAGTGTAACTGCTGATGAACAGCTAAGTCGACTGACCAGTGTGTCTCTGTATGTCCGTAACTGAACAGTGTAACTGCTGATAAACAGCTAAGTCGACTGATCAGTGTGTCATGTCCGTAATTGAACAGTGTAACTGCTGATAAACAGCTAAGTCGACTGACCAGTGTGTCTCTGTATGTACGTAACTGACCAGTATATTAAACGCTGGTCCCAGACTGCTACGAAGTTTAGCCAGAGTGATTGTTCATTGTATTTACTCCCTGCATTCACAACTTATCTGTCTTAAAAAGATTTCCATTCTGAAGATATAATAAACTTTCTATAGCATCTAGTTCAGACACCTGACAGAGAAGGAGAGAGAGATATAGATCTATATTAAATATTTATATGTACGTGTATTATTATTATTAGTGCCTGTATTTACCGAAAGGAGGTGTGGTCAACTCGATCTAGCTCGAAGGAGCGTATCTCTAAGAGGACACGGGTCGTTTGTCATCGTTCAGTTTGCAGGCTCTTCTCCTGGTGAGCATCAAAGACAAGAATGAACACGAAGTCAGCTCTGCTCGATCGAATGCTCGCACTAGTATCCCGCCACGACCGCGCTCTGCTTGCATTTGATTGGTCGTTTCAAGTCACATGATGCGCGGGCCGCCGTATCGCAGCTGAGTTTCAGTTGCCTGCAGCTGCACAGAAGAGCGAACTTTCATTGGGTATGAACCAAAGAAATTTTCTACAAAAGCTTTATTGAAGAGTTACAGTTCGAGTCAGAAGGTCCGGCAGAGTTTTGAACTTAATTGGTATGATATTTGATATTTATGGGAGAGCATAGCTAAAGGTGCTAGCCGCTATCTAATAGCAGGGGCAATCCACTTTAAATTGTCAACTTTCGCTGTACCTATTCTACATTGACGGTAAATACCTCTTTCCTTTATAATTCAATTCTGAAAGAGAGGGTAGCCACCAGACTGAGGACACTATAAGAGCTAGCTATGCAATTCTGGACAAATACAATGTCATGACAGTTGGACTTTTCTGCTGCATTTTAAGGTAATTTTGAATAATATAAAAATTTCTAGTATTTATCATATTTGGAGGGGCCAGGTGGTGAGTAGCCTCGTCCCCAGGCCTTCTGAGGAAAGGAAGACCTGGTAATATCCACTGCATGTGCATGCACTACGTTTTCCATATAGCTAATTTACTGTAAAATTAAAGTGTCCGTAAACTAATTCCTACCACGTGCTAACAAGTGAAACGGTCCATTTGTCTAAAGAATACAGAATGACCTCCTGACCTTTGTACTAGCGATTGTGGTGCTGTTCAGGCCTTTCCTCCCCCCCCCCCCCCCCCCCCCCCCCCAGAAGGCCTGGGGAGGAGATTAGGTGGTGAGGGGCATCCCACTTTATTTATTATTTTGCTTCCGGAGCAAATTCCTTCACTTGCCCAATGTTTTCCTGCAGTCTTATTTGCAGTCTATACCTGGTATGTGTTTCATGTGCATCCTGCTGTTGCTTGCAAAGTGCAAGTGAACACTCTTTGAACAATAGATCACTGCAGTGAATGGTGACAATGACTCTCACTTGTGTGCATGAGCAGAAAGTACCGTATAGCGGGAAACTTTCGAGGGAGAAACTTTCACGAATTTCGCGATTTTTCAGCCATCCGCGAAAGTTTTCTCCACGAAATTCTAGGCATGCCACACCCATTATGCTACCATTCCACAAAAGTTTTCTCTGTGAAAAGCTCCTTTCTACCGATCCGCGAAAGTTTTTTTCCTCAAAAATTTCCCGCTATATGGTACGTGATCGGCTAGAGCTGTGGTTGATAGTTACAGGTGTGCATGACCAATGCTAAATGCCTTAGTGGCCAGTCAACCCTCAGCTTCTCCTCCCCCTCTAGATTCAATGTAAATTCAATTACTATTATTGTATATTGAACTTTGACCCGTAATACAAACATATGGGAAACGCGTGGGCAGAAACACGTATGATAATTTCCCATATCAGTCGTGTTCGTCACGTGCAAAATCCGTATCAGTCGTGTTCGTCACATGATCGCCATATTGAAACGTTGAACAATGGTTGAACGTTGAGCGCCAGAGAAGAAAGTAAGTTGCTGCTATCAGTCATTTTTGTTGCCCGAGTTAGATAAATGAGCCACGGTGCCGCTGCCCTTACCTTACTTAGCTATACGCCTTAGTCTTCGGTGCCTGAAATGACAGCGGCCATCGCCGAAACGTAGCAGTCCCTTCTTAGCTTTGCCGCTCGAGCTACTAAAGCTCCAGTACAGAATAGGCTTCTTAAATATACGATAAATACCTTATTGCCATAGTAGAACGACGATACCTCGGAAATACCACTCGTTCATTGCCTTTTGCACTGTTACTCGTGCTTCGCACTCGTAACAATGAACTCGTGATATTTCCCGGTATCGTCGTTCTACTATGGCAATAAGTATATATTATTGTGTTGCTTATAGGACCACTAATCAATTAATGCTTTAACTTTGTGCATGCACGTCACACCCCCTCCCACACCCACCCCCTCGGGCAGCCCATTGTCCCGTTCCCCCCCCCCCCCCAAATTTCAGACTAGATAAAATCATGAGTATTTCAAGCTCAATTTTGCCATGTTTGATGGTTTGGTTGCCATTACAACTCAGCTACTAGTAGGGGCCTACATATCCATTGTAGCATATTAGATAATTATACGCACAGCTAGCTTTACCCTTATAATAGCTTTGGATGCCTTGTTACGATGCAAATGCGATCTAACGCAAATGCGATCTATCAACACTTAGAAAAATTCGACAGGGAAAAAAAAAATCAAAGTGTACAGCAAGATTTGAACCCGCTCTATTCCGTCCCATACATTAAGAGTCCAACCACTCGGCCACCACCGTTGTTGCTGCTGGCAGCCGTTATTTCAACTATTTTATAGACAAATCCTACACCACCCAGCCCCTAGCCCTCCCACACTAACCCTGTTAACCATTCGCACCCATTCCCAGACCTCCCACACTCTTACTCTGCTAACCATTTGCAATCCATCCCCTGACCTCCCAGCCCCTCCCATCCATATCGTCCAGCGATCGCGGCGGCGTATATTACACGTACCGGCGTATCGCGAACGGATCGGGATCACATTTGCGTCGTTACATGCCTCAACCATTCTCCAAGACCTATGGACCTATCATTACTATAGTCTCAATGCATTCAGTGACATTTCCCCGATAATGCATAATACCGTGTGACATCCCTTATCTGGTGAAATCATGCTATTATTAGTAACTGTTGGATGCTCAGCTTCGAGCAACATTCCTTGACGGTTCACTTTGAGTAGGTGTACACTTTGAGTAGTATGTACATGTATGTACCTGGACTATTGCTGCTTTAGTTAACCTCTGGCCATGGGTCTCATCAATTTCAGATTATGCATGTTATACCTCTTATACCTCTTGGGCATTACACAGTATCTTTTCGTGTTGGCATGAGATTGAATTTCAGTCTCAGGTTATACAATGATGTTGTACGTCTGGATAATGATGACGACAGATAGACAAAATTAATAGATTACATGATATGTACATTACCCATTGCGCATGCATGCAAACAGAATAATTTATGATTTATATCAACTGATCGTTAACTCCTAACAGAATAGCTTGACAGTGTTTAATATTTTTCATTGATGTGTGACCTGAAGTCTGAGTAGCTACAGTGACCATCTCTAGCAATCAGCATGCAAATTATGTCGTAGACTAGCCTTGTACCCAGGCCTGGCAGGAGGAAGAAAGAGGGCCTGGTACTTATTGCATGCGCATGTGCCAACTACCCCAAGAAAAGTTGGGGTGCCGCAAACGACTGTATGCTTTTTCGCTCTCCTCGGGCCTCCCGTGCGTAGGGTACGAAGCGATGTCACATTGGTGTAGCTTTGTACCCTATAGGCCGCAGCAAGAGGGCAATAAAGCGTACAATCATTCATAGTACCCCAAGTTTTCTTGGTGTAGTTGGCGCATGGGTGTGCAATAGGTACCAGGTCCTTTCTCCTCCCCCTCAAAGGGCCTGGGTTCAACGCTAGTCATAAACCTAACAGAAGAGGTATAGGATACGACACAGAATTTCTATTCAATTCAGCTGTTAAATAATTATAGGAATTAATATTTTCATAGCACAATATACAATAGGTGATATTTCTACTTTTCTTGAAGTGTTGTGTTATGTATCCCAGCATTCATCCCTGCACGCATGCACCTTACATAAGCATACCTCAATGAAACACAATGTCATAATAATAAATTAAATAATATTGTTATCATAATCATCAGATAATATTATTATTGTAATATTTATGTTATTATTCAGGTAGCTGATCTGGAGAACAAGCACCTTGAACCCCACAAGAATTTTCTGATAAACACTGGCTACCTGATTTTCTACTATAATAATATAAACATATCAGTGACCATAAATGCACAATTATTTGTACTATAATAATTATTATTATTGTAGTGTGTATGTGATCTTATTATTGTGTAGAATAACCATATACTGAAAGGATGTGGGTAGAGCAACTGGTTTCCATAGCAACAATCCATGTGCATGCAGTATAGTAGTCATGCAAGATTATCTTGCAAGATTCCTGTAGAAATCTTGCATGACTCTTGTAAGATTCTTGCATGCAAGATTAATGTCTTGCATGGCTGCAAGGCTTGCAAGAAGTCTTGCAAGCCAGTGCTTGTAAGATTCTTGCAAGTTATTGTAAGATTGTGGCCATTTCTCTTGCAATTTGCAAGATTTTTGAGCAAGCATACAAGATTTTCAGGCAAGATGTGTAAGATTTTGCTGCAAGCCTGATATGCAAGGTTCTTGCAAGAACCTAATGTATGGGTATATCTATCTGATATTGATAGCCATGAGACTAGCTAGATCATGTTAGTAGCTATATCAATTTGGCATTTCTATCAAATAAAAAAATTTAATAATCATCATAATAATTATCTGTCAAGCGCAAGAAAATAATCAAAAGTGAGCCAGTGTTTTTTTTTTACTTTGTAAAAGAGTTAATTTTGTCAATCTGTTTTCCAGAACTGAATGATTGTATATTAATTTGCTCCATACTTTCCCGTATAATTATCAGTATTATTCGAGTACTGATTAATGCCCTAATTGTACATGTACTGGAACTATTACCTGGGGCGTGGCTCATTATTGCACTCGTACACCTTCATGAACTCTTGCCATCCATCGGTTGGAGCAAGTGATACTATCCATAGACTTTATTTTGTGGTCTGGATCTACTAACTGCATGCTTACCCAGCTCAGGCATTCTTAATGTATGTATTGACCCTGTTATAATTATAATAGTAACTGTTTATATTTATAGCAGCTGCCACTATTACCTCACCTATCTACTAATTCTGCCTTGTTGCCCTTTATAGGAGCTGCTCTGCACAGCAGCCACCGCTTCAGTGCAGGTAATGTCAGTGTACTACTTGCACTGCATCCACTCAAACTGGCCCCAGGAATGTCATCCTCACAAAGTGCACTAATTTGCTTGGTTGCCATGGAGGCCTCTATCTCTCCGTGATTAACCACAGCTGCACACACACACTCTTATATAGCCACAGTGCAATGACCCGCAATCGCCCACAAAACCATTTCCATGTAGCACATGGCTTTATTGTAGCTCTGCATGCATGCTTTACTATAGCAATGAATTTTCTGACTACCGCACATGTGCACTTGGCCGTAAATTCTAATTGTCCGTTTCTGTAGGAGCTTATACTCACTCTTACATCCATTGCAACTTGCCGTATCAAAACCACCAATTAAATATTATTGATGCTACAAAATAATACTCATAATACCATGTAGCTACTATACTCAAAATTTTGTTTGCACTTCTATAGTTCTATTGTTCTACGGTTTGAGTTCAGCCTATACTATAAATATACACAGAACTAGGAGTGTTAGCTACTTGTTAAATTATGTGGCATTCGCACTATGGGGATTTAACTGTATTTATCCTTGATCTTAACAGGCTCACCAGCACTCTGATATACTGTATAACAGAGTATCTCACCACCTTTGGTCAAACAGAGCTCAGAGTCACTGAACTTATGATCGTATACAGCAGAATCGATTCCTTCCTCGAAACTTTGTGGAAGTGCACTAAATTCATCTGAATCATCACTTAAATGCTCGATACTTTTTGGATAGCCCTCTGCTAACAAAATTGGGTAAAATCCAGGATCACCACGTTGCCTGGAGCGATATTTAATCACTTGATTGCCTTTAAATAAGTATATTCCTCCAAAGAAAAATGCAGCATCGATGCCCTGTTGAAAATTAGCAGGAAGTGAAAAAAGTTGTCCATGAGTTAGAGGGTATGGTCCATTAGTTATGCTGTTAGCTCTGTTGAACTCCAAGTATTGACCTCCTCGAAATATATGTATGTTAGGATAGTTGACCATGGCATCGAATCCTTGAAGAAACGAAGTGGGGAGGTCAATTCCCCATTCTTGCTTTAAGTTGGAGAGCAGTTTAGGATATCCGGGATCAATGGCTCTATTTTTTCCCTGATTTTGTCCCAAACGTATATAAACTGGACCACTGGTGACATACACTAAACGATTTGGTACAAATTGCATTTGACTATCCCACTTATAGTCAAATGGATTGACATTGCTAACGAAAATGCCAAAATTTTCAGGACTTCTTAAAGCTCCAGTAACGGTGCGTGCGAACAATTTAGCTTCGTTTTCACCATAAAAGTCTTCTCCTTGGTCTGGTATCACAAAATGGGCTAATTCGTGGACAAGGGAATGCACTCTGGAATTAGTACCCACAAGCGGCTCTGTAAAGTAGGCAGAACACAGATAGATGGTATCAGATCGGTAAGGAATGTATGCTATTGGAATTTTTGCATCAGAGCCGTCGCAGTTGTTGCTAGTATCACGGCTGTAGGTTTTAGTCTTGACTATATTCCGTATATTCTGCAACGTCACCTTTGCATCGCCTTCATTTCCACGATGAAACCAGGTCCTGAAAAGTGTTGTGTCTTGGTCAACAGCTTTAATGGCAAAATCCAAATAATGCTCAACAGTATCTAAAACCTGAGTGAATTCTCGTCGCTGATCATCTGTGAGTCCGTACACTTGAATCGACCTGGCTGTCCTCTCTCTTGCTACATTTCCAGAGTGCAATTTTGCCTCTGAGTTGCTCAGGAGGGATAGGAATATTGAGAAGAGGATGAATGCTGGGATGATGACTGCTTTGCACCTCATGGCTTATTTTCTCCAATGATGTATATCTGATGATCGCTGCTGCTTTTATAGCTGCTGTGCAGAAATCTTTAACTAATGGAGATAAAAGCAGTTCTTGCATAATTATAATATAATGGAACCTGCCTTAGCAGTCACCTGGACAAGGCGGTCAACTCCTCAATACAGCCACATCCTGTAGGTCCCAAACAGCCACAATGCATTTACTATGGAATGCAACCTGGATAGGACAGCCACCCGCCTATTGAGTATCCAGGTCCCATGGCGTTTACACTAGTACAAACTAGAGCTCTGTAGAGCACATACCCCGCGCGCCATGTAGCCACTCTAGCGTAGTATTGCAACACCATGAGGCACACATGTAGCGGTTTCATGACGTGACGACCCTTTCCAACACAGTGCTTGAGCATGCGCAGTCGCACCCGCATACTATTATGCTAAAAGAGTGGGTGTGGTCGATAAACCACAGGCATGCTGAACAGAAAATGCACGATTTGTAGAACTAGTAAGCCTTTTTGAGAAATTCGAAGCGCGTGCAAACCATTTTTTTCACCGATATCTACCGATTGGTTGTGCTTATAGCACGCATAGACGCCTAGAACTCGAGATCTGGCGATTTTCGTGCCGACGACGACAACGACAACAGACGTACAAACCGATTGCTTTACCCCTAGCGCATGCGCGCGGGGTAATTAGCCTGTCTATAGTGGCCACTGTAGGACACCCCCCCCCCCCCCCCCCCCATGGCAGGGAAACCCCACTTGGCTGCCAGGTACAACTTGTGGGTTTGTTCTATGGTTTGTTAGACCGCCTGCTAATCGCGCTTGCAGGCATTCCCAACACTTTACAGTGCCCTACACTGCTCTGTTGCAGCCTACAGTTAGGTTTGCAACCACTTAGGCCTCACTTCTCCTACAAGCCACACCCCCTATGTTTTGCATATTGCAGCCACCTCTCTAATGCAGCCACAGATATTTGGCCCAATGCCATTGGTGACCGCTTTAGACATAGGTGGCGGAACCAGGGGGGCACCAGGGGCACGTGTCCCCCTTGCATGACAGTCCTTCATTGACAATAGATCCCTATTGTGGGTAGACATGCAACATACCCATGGTGCCCCCACCCAGTCTTCCTCCGCCACCGGCATTGGCACGCCCATCGCTGTTGTTTGATCGAGGCTTACGCACCTTATGATGGCAGGTAGCTAAGCACAGAAATGAAGACTAAACTTGATATCAAAAGGAGAAACAAACTCACTCTTTTGTATCCTCGCGATGTTGATATGGCTAGCTCTCTAGTCCGATCACAGGCATAGTGCTACACCAGCCAGTCAGGTAGCGTGATCCCGATGTCATAAAATCGCAATACTGCACGTTCCAATTTTCCTGGCCCAAAAATTAAATTTTTTTATCCACTAGCTATACAGTGGAACCTGTCTAAAGCGGTCACCATTGGGCCAAAGATCTACGCATTATTTGAACTGAGAAGGTTGTATAATATTATTATTATAGGTTAACTGTTTTATTCGCAGACACGAAAAAAAATTGAGAGGGGTGGGTGGCTGGTAGCAATAATTAATAGTCACTCCTGCACGGGTGGCTGCCCGAGTCAGCTCCTGAAGAGTGTAGCTAGAAAAAATTTAATACGCATGCTTTACTCTAATCCAAGGGTTGCAGTAAATAAACATGCATGGATCGGTGCTGGGTTGTAACACCTATAGATAATATCACTGATGTTGTCATGCACTTCTTAGCTACTTAAATTTATGCCTTATCTTCCAAGCAATGAGTGACCTTAAAATTAATAGCACATTGTAACTCATTTTCAGGCTAAATCGATACCTTTACTGTGACGAGGGATCTACATAGTGCATTCATATTCGGATACGACACGGCTGACACCAGAAGCGATTTATCCAAGGTGGTGGATCTTGATGAGCTAATTAAGGAATCAGCTGAACAGCTCCAACCTTGTAATTTTCTGTGTTCCTCGACTACAGCCTCGTAAGTTTAATTTTCTGTAATGCAGGTGATCTTTCCAGTACACTACTGAATTTCAAAGGTGCGTAGAGAGTTAGCTATATTATTATTATTATGGGAGAGAATAATATGATATTTTGTATTAATTTCACAGAACTAGAGCATGCAGGAGAGTTTGGCAGAGGAAAATTTAATAGTTGCCGCGGTTGAAGATATGCTGGAAAGGTCCAATGAATTTGAGTAAGAAAGAAAAGATAAGTTTGTGTTAAACAGTATAGTACTTAGCTATAGACTTGCTATCTTTTGACAAAGATATAATATAGCCATCTAGCATACAATACTTATTGAGTATGCATTAATTTTGCTCAATTGCTAACAATTGCTAAGTTGAAACATATTATAAACAGAGAATTTGATATTATACGAATGGCGATCCTATAATAATATAATAATATTATTATGCCTTTAATTTGGCAATGGGCCAACTAGCTACCAGTGTTTTAATTCCTGCCAACACATGGAAGGGCGGGACTGCAGTTGGCTGATGTCATGAAGTACATATATTACCATATCAATATAATTATGGTATGCCCACCAATAAGGTAGCTAATAATTATTATTTAATTTTAATCTTGAGCCCATGCACATAATTGATATCCGAGGAGCGTGGGGCATGCTTTGTAAGGTGGCTTAATTAGATGGTGATTGTGTAGATACCTTTATTTGACCTGATATGACACCTGCCTTAATTCATTAATTTTGTTTCAGTTAAAGCCCTGTGCTGATTGGTGTAGTATTAACCCGTGGATGCAATATTGAAACATGCAGTGATGGAATGGAATGGAGTCTATACTATTCATTATACGTGTGCACTGCATGTGATTACTGAATCACATGCACCCTCCAAGCCATTATATAATTAATAATTATTATTATTATTATTATCTTGAACAAGTACTTGGTTTATTAATAAAGGTAAAAAGGATTATTATGTAGCTAATTATGAAGGAATGTTGCCTTGTCTATCTATACTCTAGCTAGCTACTAAGTTTCCAGGCATTGGTGGATCCGGAAGTTGGAGGCTGCCAAGATGGTGATGTACTGTACTATGTAACAGCTGCTCATGAAGGAAATAATGTATTAAATCATACAAGGTCAGGCAAGGTTACCATTCAACAATTTATACCTCAAATCCTGTAAGTGCAGCATTTCATGAAATTCTTTCACTTCCCTAGGCCTGTGGCAATTAAGACTAAAAATTGGCCATAATTGCATTATTGCTGCACACACCTAGTCCCACTAACCCCAGCCACAGGGTACACAGAAGTTCTGAGGAAAGCCATGGAATGTTTTAATAATTGTGCTTCTAACTTCCTGTGTCTGACAGACAGTAAAAGTTGGGGAATACTCTGTAAGGGTCTTTTGGAATCTAGGCTACACTGAGGAAGATAACAAAAATTATTATTGAGCTCTGCCAGTGTTGCAGGTTACATACATATTAACTCATCCTCACTGCAGAACCTCTCTCCTAACTAGCTAGCTACAATGTGATGCTAACATTAAAAGATAAGGCTGAGAGAGACTCTGAGTCTGAGTGGGCAACATGCATGTATATTGCAACATTAAAGAATAAATGGTACCCTGGTATGGCCATAATTATTATAATACTAGTGGTGATGAAAATCATCTGTGCGGCGGGGCGAGCCTTCGCAAAAGTCACAAGATTTCTTTGAAAGCACACAGGCATGCATGCGCATATGGGGTTGGTACCCCAATAGTTAGGCCTGAGAAGCTACCACAACAGTGAAAGTATCACAGATTGTTAGTCCAACAATGTTTTAGTAGTCTACATGCCATGACCATGAGTCCAAGTACCTGTATCCAGGCCCTATCAGGGGATAAGCCTCCATGCAGTCATCTTCATGCTCAGGAAAGTGGAGTCTATCAGTGATGTTAATCGTGGACCTGAATCTTACCAGAGTGGTACAGCACTCACGTTTATGCCTTGCCTACACTCGAGTTGTCCCTCAGGTCGATGGTGCAGTATGGGCATATGCGCATGCGCATGACGACCATTACCTTACGCGTTCAAAATTTAACTAGAGAAGATGTTTCAACATCAATGGGGCGAGCCTCCGCGAACCCCACAAAAGTATTATGGTATAATATTAAAAAGTGAAATTTTCAATATGCTAGTTCCATGTTCAGATAATATTTCACAGCTGTCTGTTCTATACAAATTTGTTGAATTCATATGATTATGTTCCTATAGTGAGTGGATTTATGAAGAATTGTAAATAAATTTTGTTCTCTCGCCAATCTCTCCCTTTGGTTATTACTTAATCTAATCAATCTGACCCCTCGCTATTCTTCAGTTTCTGATGAAAAACTTTCGCTCTGCCTAGAGCGCTTTCTCTGAAGTCTTGTCTGTCTCTGTTCTTGTGTTTCTGCAGTTCTCCTTTCCTGGTCTCTCTTTCTACGTTTTCTTAACCTTTCTTCTTTTCGGCTGCAGTTTCAGTTGCTCGATGAGCTCGCTCCCTTTCTCTTCTACGTTGGAGTTTTTTTCTCTCGCAGCTGAAGACTCCATATTGATTCAGTTAATGAACGTTGAGTCAACGTTGTGTGCAACTTGTATTAAAGTTCTGTCATTACGCATGCGCATTAAATGAAAAATATTGAATGTACATTGTTGAAATAGAAGATATATATATACGGTACGGAAGGACGTACGGCAGATATATAGACACATACATATAAACGGAAAATCTCGATTGGTATCACCTGTGTGGGGCTCGCTTCGGCTCGCCCCAATTAACTCTCTCCTCACTGAAATGATCACCCCACCTGTCTCTCGTGTATTCGGGGCTCGCTCAGGCTCGCCCCGAATTATATGGAGGGCCCGGCATTATAATTAAGTATGCACAGTTAGGGATGCATGCATCCATGGCCTCGTTCCCGGACTGCCCCATGAGCTGCTGGCCCGTTATAGATAGCATTTAGCATCGCGCATCTCAATTTGGACAAGATCATGAATATCAATCAGTGTTTTCGTGTAGTACTATTCGTTTTGTGATATTATATTAAAGGAACTCATGGTCATCCTCTTTGAATAGTTAATCAAAAATTATTGGCCAAGCTAGATCCCTTTTCGAGTCGCCCGACGATCTTTACCCACACTATCCACACGCGCGGTGGACTAGACCCCACCCCCAAAAAGGAGGTGGATCTAAGACGCGATCGCTACGCGGTATGAGTGTGCATACGTCCAATTGCTAATTTATTAATTTGTCGCTTTTCTGTTCGTCAGTCGAGACAAGGAAATCCGGGTGACTAACTTTTGTGTAAGTACATTAAATATTATGTATTGTGCCACGATATAAGGGCTATTTTTAGTAAATTAGTGTCACACTGAGGTGAAAGGCCAGACAAAAAAGGCCCACCCACATCTGCTGGGCCTTAAGTGGGTATGATAATTAAATTTATGATCATGATCATAAAAATTTTTGGGGTCCCCCTTTTCATTATGATTTTGGGGAACCTTCTGTGAATTTGGGAACCCCCAAATAATTTATGTAACTCAATGTTCATAGCAGAATTGAAGAATCAGTGGTTGCCATCATGGGGTCAACAGAGCTCATATCAGTTGTTAGGAGGAGTTAGTGGCTAGCTAGAAACAGTATGGCTAACTTGTCACATGATAGAGGGCTGTACGTGATCACGTGAGTACCATAGAAGTTCTAATTACAGTGCCGCTCTAATTTAAGCACCACTTGGCACTGTATCATTTTTTCTGTTCTAATTATAGCGCTAACCTCCAGTCAGAAATATTAAAACTGGTGCTTATAATTAGAACGTGGTTGCTGCGCAGCATAAGCATCTTTGGGATTACCGTGCTCCTGCGTGCTTCTCCAACTGTAGGAGTCCAAATAGCTTGGTTCACATGAAAGCCACATAACTACCACAGCATAGAAGCTGACTTCAGAATCACCCGGCATATCTGTAAAATGATACTGGTAAGTACAGGTACGCGATTCTAAGCACCGCTAGCTCGTTCTAATTAGTAAGCGCCGCCCTAATCTAAGCGCCACTGGCTACTTAACGCAATTTTTATGTTCTAATAATTATAAGCACCATACGAAGATTAGAATTATTTTTTTGGCACTGTAATTAGAACTTTTACGGGAGTGTTGATTTTGCGATCGGAGTATACTTTTTGACGTTATTTAGAGGAATGCTATTTACATGTGTAATCATATAGGACCCAAATTTTATATGTTCCCCATATACCTCTTCCCTCTCTCTCCCTCTTTGTGGGGGGGGGGGGGGGGGGGGGGAGGGGGGTGGAGCTTCCCCCTACCCCCTATAGATTGAACCCTGTCTAGTGAGTGTACATGTCTGCAAGTGTATTGCACTGGGGGTCCCCATTTTCATAAGAGCCTCAGGGTACCCAAGATCCTGTAAAATTATGAAAGTAGGGACTCAGGTCCCCATTTTTCTATGAAAATGGGGACCCAGGTTCCCCAATTTTGGGGATCATAATTATGACAAATGGCATGATCTCGTTGGCTAGCTGTATTTGAGCACCGGCATGATCAGCCTTGCCACTCTCTCACAGACATCGGACTTCTCAAAACCGCTTCTTTGATGGCTAAGCTACAAGATACTTAGTCTATAGATTTACTCACTTTTCGAACTTTTTTGTATGAGATCTGTGGTAAATGGGCGTGGTAATGATGGACCCGGCCACCCCCAAAAAATAAAAAAAAAGCTGCTTGCATCATTTCTTAGCTAAATTTTTATTTCCCTGGCCCAACCACACCCATTAGCTAGATTGAAATCTGGCAACGTGGTTATAGCTCATGGTTGCAAAAGACTACGTTTTGTATCACAGGGTTGACTGCTGTATAGAGTACTGGCGCTGGTACTGGAAATTTAGAGCTTAGAGTGTTGGCAGGAAATATGTATACCGGGGGCTTGTTTATCAATTAAATACTATATATATACATGTAGCTATAGATTTTGAGATTCAGAGGGTTACCTGTATAGATGATTAGCAGGGTTAGTCTCAGGGTTAACATTTATCCAAGCATGCAGATGCCATGTTGAAAGAATAGTATTATAGAGGTCTGGTATGACGGTGGTGGCCAAGAGGTTAGGGCTCTGGTGCATGCAACGAAAGTTAACAGATTCGAATCTCGCTATATAATATATAGATGTGACTTTTTTTTCCTTTTGTTGGTTGGCAGGAAATCTATTGTTAATCTATGAACAAAATTTTGGTACCGGTGCCGGGAACCGTAGACACAGCCTAAAATTTAATGTTTTGGTAGTCCGATAGTCCTCCCGCATCTACTAGAAATGTAAGTCTACTACTATATTATAATATTATACTCGCAATCAAATTTTAACTATATATACAATTCTGTTTATGACTTCAGATTATTGGAGATATAATATTTTGAAAGTGTTTGCAGTGCTTCTTGAATACCCATGACCCCTGAGCAGCTTCCTAGTAAAAAAAGAAAGATGTCAGTAATAGCAGAAGTGAAAACAATTTATTACTATGTGAGTACAAACTATCCACTCGTTGCCACGTTCATGGATGATGAATCATTGACAAGAGCTGGCAAGATGTTCAATGTTGATACCAGGGGAATGTTTCATTTAATAGGTAAAAGACTTGAGAATGGAGTTAACCACTTGTTCTACTTATTTAAGTTTAAGGAATCAAAGCCGGCAAGTGGTGCAGTTCGGGATGATTTTGTGGTTGATGTATTAAGTGTACCCACCAGTGAGATTTTGAGTGAAACACAAGATTGCATGCCCATTGATTTCGAATTGACAACTGTAAGGTCTGCTAAAGAAGCTTTAACTAAATTTGCTGGTGAGATATTGGATATGGTGAGAAAGAAGACTGATCATGAGGTTATAGAACACCGAATCACTTCGTTTATTCCAGCTGTCCTCAAGCATACAGATCCTCCAGTGTCCGTTGATCCTGTACCCACTATGGAGGCTCAAGCTGTCATTTTGCAGATCCAACCACTCCCCCATTGTATTCCTGAAGAAATGTACAATGAAATTTTATTTTCTCAAAATTTAATTGAAACATATGCTATGAATAATGGTTTAGCTGTAGTTTCAAACCAAAGTAGTGTTGATGGTGATGTGTCACATTATTCTCAATTCTTCCGTTCTAGACCAGACCTCATCATTAATTTTATCACCCAGAATCTGATGATCAAAAGCTGCCTATTTATTAAGTACTGCAAATGAAGAACAGGACATGGAATTGGACAAAGAACCAGATGTAAAGCTTAAAGCTGGTATGACAGAACACAAATTAAAAGTGAAAGATACTCTCGGACAGTTGTTGGGTGGAATGGAGAAAGTTTCAGGAGACATAGCATACAGGCATTTAAGGAAGGATCTTTCCGTAGCAGAAAGGTCCTTACAATTTATTCATATTTATGGGCTTCTCTATGACCTGAGGACAAGAAAATGTCGAACATATAGCTAAATTAGAAATGGACTTTAAGATGCAACAGAGTAAATTATTCCAAGATCAGGAGATATTGGAAATATCTGAAGTGGTTCCTATAGATTTCTTGCAATATTGACAAAATTTAATTATCTCCCCAGTAGCAATTTACTTTTCTGTGGTTATGAGGTAATTATGGTGTAATTATGATGAAACCTATGGTGTAATCTCTTAGGTAATCTATGAGGTAATTATGAGAACACGCCCACTGCCTATACTAAGGCCCTATGTCGATAATCGATACCCGTATTTCCGATAGTTGATACCTGTCGGTAATTGGCACATTACGCTACTGTTGGTTGAACTTCACGTGTTTTCTTGGCTTACGTAATGCCGTGGATAAACTAGAGTTACACTTTGTGTAGCAGTCCTCGCTCAGCGAGCCACTATGCCAATATCCTGTATTGAACATTTTAGGGTTTCCCCTTCCCATGCCCAGTAAATTAAATTTGTGTTGCACATGTACATCACGTGACAAGGGAGTGGTTTCTTTCGTCTAAGCTGAAGTATTAGCAACAAAAGGAGCTCCATTATGTCGTCAGTCTTGAAGCCAAGAGTAGATCAATTGACAGGCCACAGCTAGCAACAACTTTACCATCAGCGACAGGACGAACAACTTTGGGCCAAGAAGGTGCGATCATTTTTGGTCGCGCGAAAATTGATTTACCCGGTAAGCACAGTCCAGCCGAACAGTTGAGTTTGTAGGCCTTGCATGACCATCTTGAGGGAGGCCACAGCTTTTGACTCAGTAACACATGGCGACGTGGCCTCAGTCGCCGAAGAGAGTAATAGAGAAAATTTAGACGCACGCGAAAGATACGCCCAGAAGCCATACGAAACAACTTTCGAGCCCGAGTAGAGACCTCGCTTCGCTCGGAATAAAGCTAGCCTTGCGCTATATATAGCACGCATTGTCATAAGGGGCTGCCCGGCCCGCGCGCGACTGCAGCAGCGTGACCAACCTGAAGTTCGGAAGGAATACTGTACTGTCGAGTTCGTCTCTGTGATTGAAGCATCGAAACTTGTCGCTGTCAAGGCTGAGAGTCGATCTTAGACGCCATCTCCATGATTTCTGGGGCGAGCAACGATCGGTGTGTACGCATTCTATTGACGACCTTTTACCACATGCATTATTACACTATGCAGCTACTGGGGAGATGGTCAAGGGTTCATATCATTCTAAATTGCTATACAATTAATAGCTAGTTGAATAATGTACAGAAACTAAAACTATGCTGATCATCGATTGCATGATTGATGATGTACTATTTCATCACTTACACGCATTGTATCAGGATCTGGTATTTTGTTTTGGTATAGCTGTTGGATGTCAGAGTAACTAGTATGGCAATCCAAACGTGACAAAATTATCAAATTTCAAACTCAAGGGTACAAAAGTACAGAGCTGCATATAAAAGGGTGCAAAAGGTCAAATTTGCAAACTCAAGGGTGCAAAAGTATAGAGCCACATATGGCAGAGCGCTGTAGCTAAATTCAAAGAAGCAGTTTATCAATTAATACTGTACTTTTGACTTTGTACTGGAGTAGTTAGCAATTGACTCGAAAACTAAGTTAAAGACATAGCTAGGATGATAGGCCACTACTAAGCTATATAGCTAACACAGATCCAAGCAGGCCATGACAGTCATAGTTGTCGTGTGCCTGCCCCATAGCCCCATCAAAATGAATTAGCTATTCTAGTCGCAAAGCACACCCAACTACTTTGAATTCAGAAAAGCAGCAGGCAACAAGCTGCCGGGAAGGTTATATAGGCTGGCTTTGAGCTCTTTTACGGCAAAGGTGGGAAAATTACCTGAGTACTAGCCTAGCAGATGTTTAGTACGTTGCCAGTAATTATTTTTTATGGAGGTTTTGGTTGGCCTTGAGCTAAAAATGTGGATACTGAAATTTCAGTATAGCTACTAGCCTAGCTGTTCGAATTAATTCAGCATTTTGCATGCTGCCAGTGACATCCGGTTAAGTATAAACCTGGAGGAGGCAGTGTAATACAGCCGTATGCAGTGCCTAGTGTAGTGACATCATAGGGGGCAAGTGGAAACAGAGGAAACGGAAAACGGAAACGGAAAGCTGAAACGGAAAACTGAAGCGGAAAGCGGAAACGGAAAAGCTGAAAATTAGTAGTGGTCGTCAGAAATATAAACATATGATCAATTGAGCTAGTATCTTTGATATCTGGCTATGCATTATGAAGGTTGATGTATTATTCATTCCCTGCCGTGAGCTAGTGTGAAGACCTGGTAAAACATCCAAGTATCATTAATTTTAATAATGTATTGTTGGTGATCATCGTCTGAGGGCCGTGATAAAAATTATTATAGTACCATGCAATTTTAGCAAAAATTTAGTTAATGTTACTACTAGCCTCATCCCTAGTAGGAGCCTGGCGATGAGAATATGTTACTACTGGACTTCTATATTGATGAGGGTCGCTGAGTCTAGTAAGTGCTCCACTGATGTCCAGTTGTGATTCTAGAGTGCAGACTACTTTATGAGCCCTCGGGCTTATCAACAGTTACTGTACCAAGCCTGAAATAGTTAGATTAGTAGCTATTGGCTACAGTGTGATTCTTTACTTGGTAGACTTTTACTGCTTAGCACGGTAATAAATTAGATTATAATATATAGCAGATTTTGAGCCACTTTTGACCTTGCCACTGAGTACTGGTATTAATTTAGTTTGTCACTCTGGACTTCCTTCGCCAACTCAAAATTCATGAAATTCTACTGCCTTGTCTAGTAGTATTCTGGCCCAGAGTCCGGGTGCGATACTGGAGCCTTTGTAGTAACTATTCACCCATAGGAACAGTGGCATAAGAAGATGTTACTGAACAGGGGGGCTGTAAATAAGATTTCATGCAAAGTGTGCAAACATTTTTTTTGGATCACACGATAATATTATGCCTTCAAACCATGCCCATTATTATGCTAATTTGGCATTTTACATCACAAATCTGAAGATGTCAAGGCCTAGTAGAATAAATATCTTCCTAGGTTTGGCTGATAAGATGGGGGGGGGGGGGGGGGGGGGGGCTACAGCCCCCCAGCGCCCCTTGCTTCTTACGCCAGTGAGGAGTTGGTGTGCTGATGCTAGCAGCCACTGTGACAGTGAACTAGACCTCTACCTCTCGTAACTATTAGTATAAGCTAATCCTCGAGCTTAGGTCGAGCCAGGAATCTTGTATCCAGCTGTCAGGCTAAGCTGAAAGACACTGGCAATGCCATTTCTTAGCCCAAACAGATCGCGCATGCGCAAAAGGTGCTGTTAGAGCAACGAATGTTGACGACCATTTCCCAATTTCAGCTTTTCCGTTTCCGCTTTCCGCTTCAGTTTTCCGTTTCAGCTTTCCGTTTCCGTTTTCCGTTTCCTCCGTTTCCACTTGCCCCATCATAGGCGTAGGAACATGTATAAGGTTGGAGGGGGCCAAAAGATATATAGCAGCACACGAAGCGGCGCGCGATTTTTTTGACCACACCCACATTTCCTTCAAGCCACGCCCATTTTCGCATCAACGAGGGCTGTGTGACAAGTGAGGCAAGTGGTTTCCTGGCTGTAAAACAAGCAGTAAGTCAAGTAGAGCATACTATTTAGCTGTTTATTCATGAAGTTTCATAAATTGACTCGGTCAGGCCTGTGAAATACCTGTTGATAGGCTGTAGCTATCTTGGGCTCTCTGGCCAGCAATCAGTCAGATGGTTGGGGGGCCATGGCCCCCCCCGCGCCCCCCCCCCCCCCCCCCCCACGCCTATGGACATGCTAAGGACATTAGCGCCAGGGTTAGAGGATCTTACCAGCTTTTTAATACACCCATTTTTTGTATGCAATATTAAACAGCTGGGAGAGAGGACCTTGGGAGTAGCTACAGTGAGTAGTACATGATACACTAGAAACATAATAATATGGAAGATAAGCTAGCACACATTTTAAATGATATAACGATTGACTGTAGTTATAGGGGCCTTGTCCAAAGTCCTTATGGAAAAATTAACATCATTATGACGGTAACATTTTACCCTCCTCCCCCCCCCCCCCCCCCCGAATCTCTTAACGTCACAGCATTCAGTCAGCATAGATTCAATACTGAAACTCTGACTCTCATCTAATCCCACTACATGCATGGCACCCCATGCAACCACTCACCAACATGTTCATAATCAATTATAATTGGGTATCGGGCGACAGAGAGTGCAGAAGAAGTCCGCCACACAACAACACAACAACACAACAACCACATCAACACACTATCACATACGAACAGCTACATAATTATAAAATGACTAGCTGGAATAAGCAGGGATGGGCCAATGAAAACATAATTGTGTACCAGACTGTACACAGTTTTAGGGTATGCGGCCAACTATACCCATCGGAAAAAACCTCTCACACATAAAAAACCTTTGATTAAGGAAAAACTGTGAGAGAGGAAAAGCCCGGAAAGAAAAAAGAATTACAACATCCCTGGTAACAAAAAAGGGGTGAGTTCTGTCCATTAGAGTATAGATCTAGTCTGGTCAGGTGGATCTCTGCTTAGCTCTGTTACATCAGTAAGTTGCAATTAGAACTGCATGTGATACTCAAACAAACAGACATGGGGCAGTCAATGCACTGATATATAGCATCCATGTACATACCTGGGAAAAACCTCTCTGCACTGCGAATAGGAGTCGCCGAGAGAGTGACTACTACTCAGAGCATCCACTTTAAATACCCACCAGCTGAGCCAAACCGTCCATGCATGCAACATAAACACACAACCCAGCGTCTCTACTATGACAATAAACAATTATCTCCCAGACACAATGCATGCATGCATACACAGAAACGATAAGAGAATATTTTCCTTCTAATTCACTACGTTCAAACGACAGAAAATATATTTCTGCTCCATTTAGCCTGCATATTCAGTATTCACTTGTATTCTACAGTGCTAGCTATATCTTCATGGATTCATTGCATAATGTACTCTCAATTATTCTACACAATTTACAAAAGTGTTAAATAATAATATAACTAAGAGCAACTAAGATAATATTTAACCAAGGCTAATTATAACGTTCGGTCATCGGTCATTTGACTGCCACAAAGAGCCTTGTGGCCGGTCAAATAGTATAGTGTCTGGACATAGTGACCGCCCATACTGGTTACCTTAGGCATATGCACTTCAGTACTGGTAGTGGACAGTGGTCGGTGGTCACTAATGTGATGCCACTATAGTTTGTTCAACACCTACTTGAGGCTGATTTCCTTGTCTGTAGCATGGTTTGTGCACATGGTGCATGCATGTACTTAGTAGTAGCTACTGTACTGTGATGGTCAAGTTGCTGTAGGATATATACTTCTAAGTGTGCATTGTATTGTACATAACACTATTATGATATCTGTATACTATAGCTCTATAATACCAACAGTTAAAAAATCTTAGCATGCATGGATCTATAGTGTTATGTCCTGACAACATTTGGAGATGTCCGACCAATCTTTGGTCTGATCTGACATTTGTCAGGTCATTAGCAAAGAGTTATAATTAGCTCAGTTTAACTACCATAATAATATTATTCATTATATCTGCAACAGAATATCCATCTGATATTGATAGCCATGAGACTAGCTAGATCGTGTTACATCAATTTGGAATTTATCAAATAAAAAATAATATTATCAAGCCCAAGAAAATAATCAAGTATGTCTGAGCCAGTGATTTGTTATTTTTGCCAATGTTTCTTTCTGTTTTCCAGAGCTGAATGTATAGTAATTTTGCTCCATAGTTTCCCATATAATTATCATATTATTGACCCTTTGTAGGAGCTGCTCTGCACAGCAGCCACCGCTTCAGTGCAGGTACTGTCAGTGTACTACTTGCACTACGCCCACTCAAACTGGCCCCAGGAATGTCATCCTCACAAAGTGCACTAATTTGCTTGGTTGCCATGGAGGCCTCTATCTCTCCCTGGTTAACCACAACTGAATACACACACTCTTAGCCACAGTGCAATGACCCGCGATCGCCCACAAAACTATTTCCACATAGCACGTGGCTTTTCATTGCAGCTCTGCATGCATGCTTTACTATAGCAATGAGTAATATTATTCTAACTACCACACATGCCCTCTTGCATGGCCGTAAATTCTATTATTATCTGTTTCTGCAGGAGCTTATGCTCACTCTAATGACAACTTAATTATATCCATTGCGACTTGCCATATCAAAACCACCAATTAATATTATTGATGCCACAAAATATACACTTATAATACCATGCAACTAATATACTCAAAATTTTGTTTGCACTTCTATAGTTCTATTGTTCTACGGTTTCTACGGTTTGAGTTCAGCCTATACTACAAATATACACAAAACTAGGAGTGTTATTTGTTAAATTATGTGGCGTTCACACTATAGGGATTTAATTGTATTTATCCTTGATCTTAACAGGTCGACCAGCACTCTGATACTCTGTATAACATAGTATCTCACCACCTTTGGTCAAACAGAGCTCAGAGTTACTGAACTTATAATCGTATACAGCAGAATCGATTCCTTCCTCGAAACTTTTCGGAAGCTTACTCCATTGATCTTCATCTCTTAAATGCTCGATACTTTTTGGATAGCCCTCTGCTAGCAAGATTGGATATGATCCATGATCACCACGTTGCCTGAAGCGATATTTAATCACTTGATTGCCTTTAAACAAGTATACTCCTCCAAAGAAAAATGCAGCATCGATGCCCAGTTGAAAATTAGCAGGAAGTGAAGAATAGTGTCCATCTGTTAGAGGGTATGGTCCATTAGTTATGCTGTTAGCTCTGTTGAACTCCAAGTATTGACCTCCTCGAAATATATGTATGTTAGGATAGGTGATCATGGCATCGAATCCTTGAAGAAACGAAGTGGGGAGGTCAATTCCCCATTCTTGCTTTAAGTTAGAGAGCAGTTTAGGATATCCGGGATCAATGGATCTATTTTTTCCCTGATTTTGTCCCAAACGTATATACACTGGACCACTGGTGACGTACACTAAACGATTTGATGCAAATTGCATTTGACTATCCCACTTATAGTCAAATGGATTGACATTGCCAACAAAAAAACCATAATTTTCAGTACTTATTACACGGGTGTTTGAGAGCTTTCTAGGATCGCAGGTACCATAACAGTCAATTCCTTGATCTGGTAACACAAAATGGGCCAATTCATGGACAAGGAAATGCACTTTGGAATCACTACCCACAAGTGGCCATGGGTCTGTGAAGGAGGGACACAGATAGATGGTATAAGATCCGTAAGACTTGTATGCTATTGGAATATTTCCTTCAAAGTCCGGCTGGCAGTTGTCGCTAGTATCATCATAGTCGTACGTTAGAGTCTTGACTAAACGCCTCATTTCCCTCAAGTTCAGCTTTACAGTGGGTGCATCCCAACTTCGAAACCAGGTCGTGAAAAGTGTTTCGTCCTCATCAACGGCTTTAATGGCACAATCCAAATAGTGCTCAACAGTATCTAAAACCTGATTGAATTCTTGATTCTCATCATCTGTGAGTCCGCTCACTCTAATCGACCTGGCTGTCCTCTCTCTTGCTACATTTCCAGAGTGCAATTTTGCCTCTGAGTTGCTCAGGAGAGATAGGAATGTTGAGAAGAGGATGAGTGCTGGGATGATGACTACTTTGAACTTCATCGCTTACTTTCTCTGATGATGTACATCTGATGATTGTTGCTCCTTTTATAGTTGCTGTGCAGAAATCTTTAATTCAAGTCAACTAATGGAGATAAAAACAGTTCTTAATATGGGAAAGGAAACATGTACATGTAAATATGTAATCATGCATGCGTGTGTAATACTCCATTCACTTTCTTATAAGAGAAATTTAATTTATTATCTTTTCCTTATTGCAGTTCTAATTCTATACTGACCACTGAATAGTTTCACAGATAATTTACAATTTGGACAAATTGACCAAACACACACACTCTGCAATAATAGCTAGCTAATTGCTGATTGTTTAGAACATCTGTAGCTTCGTACCCAGGCCGCTGCCACGTTTTCAATGTTACACGCACATTCATACCCAGGCCGCTGCCACGTTTTCAATGTTACACTGTGCGTGTAACATTGAAAACGTGGCAGCGGCCTGGGTACGAGGCTAAACATCTGGTTCAACTTCCTACAAGCTTTACCTTGTACGTGACCTCTTAATTCTCCATCCATTATGACTACCATTCAATGGCATATAATTGAAGTGTCCTGTACCTTTTAGGCCACTACAAATTGGATCATAGTTTCCCGTCCACTGCCCGCATGCCTTTCGAGCCACCGCCAACGTTTTCTATTATTGCAATTATTTCCTATTAAAACGAAAATATTGATAACGTAATTGAAACTTTACCATCTGTCCCATGGGGGCTCGAGTTCAAGTTAATTAAAATTGCAAGCTGAGTTTGTAATGTCGATGGCTCATTCAGTACTTGCTCACTGCAGTTCTCGCACTCTGCATGATCGCTCTACTTATGAGTAGCTTTATTCGTATTTGCTTGCCTGCAGCCATATCAGCTGAAGATGGCGGGATTAGCTCGAGTCATGTACCCCAGCAGCCATTTGTGGTTTATACAACATCCCGTAATGAATAATAAAAATTAACCGCCCGCCCACATGCTAGGACGGGAAACTACTATGTGTAATTTGTAGTGGTCTTAACCATTATGCAACAATAATCTGTAGGGAGAAATGATCACCGTCTGCACATGTATGCATGCATGAAGAAGAGTAAAGAGAATGACTTGTACTTGCATGTGATTAGATTCTGAACAGGTCATGATAATATCAAGTATGTCGTTCAGGGATAATATAATATTTTTGTAGAGAAGGAAATTCTATGTAGTAAAGTGTAGCCAAAACAGGGGATCTGAGGCATACTTTCCCAGGAAAATTTGGAAATTTACGATTTCTGAGACTGTTTCTGGTGAATGGCTTCCGAGACCACATAAATTTTATCACACTCGACAATAGTTTATACATAGGTTATTAATAATACTTAGTGATTTTCAGTGGGGGAAATCCTGGCTATGTTATAAATAGAGAAGCAGGGAGAGTATCCTACTTGAATATTATGGTACCGTATTACAACCCTTAAGGTGGTCATGACCTTTGTAATGATATTCACATACAAAGTGGTTTCACAGTTTGTTGTACAACATCTGCATCAACCAGTGCCCACATAACAGCTGGGAATGAGGCCTCAAGCATGTGAATATCATTACAAAGGTCACGACCATCGTAAAGTGTTGTAACACAGACCCCTACATACACAGGCTCCCTCTCTCTATCATAATGCACCTATCAATGTAATACCCCACCACCCCCCTCCTGGGCACCACAGCCATAGGGGCAAGGTGGGGATTTGACTAATAAACTTGTCAACTTCCTGTAAGGTGGGGCCAGCCTTGTCCGTCAAAACCCCACTCTATCCCCCTTCCAGGATGGGAAAACGATGGGGGATTTTACAAATACCGAATACATGCATTGATTGACATAGAAAACCAGACATGGGCATGTGACATGCATATGCATGTCACTAGCCCATGTCTGGTTTTCTATGTCAATCCCCCTGCCCTATACATTATGTAGTACCTGGGAGAGGGGTAGTGGGGCATTATCATAGAGTCGATAGACTCTATAAGTAGGGATGGCCCGGATATGCCATATGTGTAATACATTACAAAAACCCAAATATCTCAAAATAGATAATTCTGTGAAATTTCTAAGTGTCAAAATCGGAATCTCCAGCCGAAATTATCTATCTAATAAGACCAAGATCATCCATCAATTCAATTGTCAAGGGGTGGTCTCTCCTATACCCACTGTGGTTAGATCTGCGACCGGGGTCACAATTTGTGACCGCCAAAATTCGGCTGTGACCTCGTGACCGTGCTTAAAATTCGGCTGTGACCTAGTGACCACGCTTAAAATCGTCGGCTATTAGCACTAGCTAGCTATAGTTAGCCTCGTCCCCAGGCCACTCCCACGTTTTCAATGTTGCACGCAGAAAAGAGGGAAGGCCTGGGAGGCGAAATCACGTGAGCGCGATTGCGCAATCGCTTTGTACACAAAGTATAGAACCGTACCCGAACCGTGAAAAACGATGTTTTGAAGGAAAGTGCGGGCGTTATCTTCGCTCACCTGGCCAGTGCACGACTACATTTGACATCCAACACTCGAGATAACGTCGATCGTGACTAGAGACTTCAGACTAGATGACCGATCCGAGCGGCCACAACAGACAAATCGACACAGCGATCGAGTTGAACACTTTTAGTAGCTGTAAACGTCTCGAGTGACTCCCTGATACAGTAGCAAAGGCTAACAAACGGCGAAATAGGGCCGTTTGTGCTATCGGTACGGTTCGGGTACGGTTCTATGCTTTGTGTACAAAGCCATTGCGCAATCGCGCTCACGTGATTTCGCCTCCCAGGCTCTCCCTCTTTTCTGCGTGCAACATTGAAAACGTGGGAGTGGCCTGGGGACGAGGCTAAGCTATAGTACTAGTATAGTATAGTAGTCTAAGCCGCGCGGGCCGCGCGTGCTCACGTGAACATAATTATTAAATATCGGATATTTAGTAACGTAGCTAGCTAGCTAGCTGTAGAACCGTTCGTCGAACCAGAACATGCCATGTGGATATGGAACGTTTAAAGGGCGAGTATATCATCTCTGAATATGTACCTACGTATTATTTAGCTAGTATTTGACATGTCTGACAACCTCGTCCATGTTTGTGCTCTGTGACAGCCGACGGGCCAACAGTCTTCACGTTAAAAATACCGGAAGTACGCGCGTAGCCACATTCCATTGTGTAATTAATTAACTAGCGCTAACTTACCAATTTTTCAAAGGGCCACAAAACTGTTTCAGAACATCCATGAGCCTGATTCAGGTAATGGCTGGATAGAAAAACTCTTCTACTACACAATGGTGCAAGTTTGAAACAGATCTGACACTCCTAGGCCGTTCTGTGAACGCTTACCTGCGAGCGTTCCAACACGCGGTCGCAATAGTCGCGCATGAAAAACCTGGAACAATTTTTTTTGCCTGATGCAATATTCATAGTTTGGGCATGAGTCTGTAGCTCTGGCATTGGACTACAACATAGCACTGGAATGGAAAATTACCATCAACTGGTTCCAGAGATATGCACGCTCAAATGTGGTGCATTTATTGGCTAGGAACACGTGGTTGTGGTAACCAGGAACGACAAGGAAGGCTTCCTATATACACAACTCTCCAGGATAGGAAATACTGGTGACAGGTATACCCATGGCAAGCAAGAGAGATAAATGTAGTGGAGAAGAGTGCTCCTTGTGTTCAGGTAACATAAATGGAAGACAGCATGCACATCCACAAAAATGGCCAATAGAACTACAAATATTTTTAACTGCACTGAGCCGGGTAAGCGCCCAGGTAACTATTTTTCCCAGTCGAAACATCACTTCATTTGAGAAGAAATCCCGAGGGATCTCGAGGACGGCGACGACATGGACGACAAAGCCGATCAGGAGGGTGCTGGCGAAGATGACGATATCGATGATCTTGATTCCTTCTCTGATTTAGATGACTAGCTAACTTTCTGCATGCAGTCGCTTCCTATTAAGGTACCATTTAATTGCGTGGGCGTGAGCGTCAGGAATGGCTAATTCAATTAGCGAATCGTGAAGGGGCGTGGCCGAAGAGGCCATACGAGTGCTTTTGGTCGAAGGTGGGCGTGTCCAGAATCGGCCAGGGATGATTATGCGCGTGTAATTAGCGACCGGAAGTGGCCCCTGAAGAAAAGGCCGGTAATTGCCCACATCAAAGCAAGATCAAAGCATTCTTGCTTAACTATTAACCGCAACGACAAAAAAAAAAAGCTTATTAGGCCTAATTAAGCATGTGGGCGTGTTCCTGGCACTGTGTGGAGTGTGTGCGTGTGCGTTAATGCAGGTTTTATTGCTTCCGATTGGGCGTGGCTTCACGGGCCAGTGCTTGGACATCGGCGCCTGGGACTTGGCCTCGGCGATAGGTGGGCGTGTCCCGGAAGCGGTGGTGACCTTTGAACCCCGCGAGGAGGCTTTGGGGGCGTGGCAGGAGGTCAAAGGTGAGGCCATGTCTGTTAATGAGGCACTGTACGGCGGTGCGATCGAGGGGCCTGTACGGCTGGACGGAAGCTGACGATGGTTTGAAGCTGATGTGGTTGCGATGACGTGTTGTTACTCCGCCCACACAGGAAATGAGGTGAGCTCTTGCGTGGGCGGTGTGGCAGAACGGCCTCCAAGTGTTTGTGTGTGTTTTGGCCTTGAGGAAGCTGTGTGTTTTAATTGGGATTGATTGTGGGCTTCCGGTGGACATCCGGTGGTTAGTAGGCACTTGATTGAGAATGGTGGTCCTTGGGGAACAGGGTGGGGCTGTTTTGGGCGTGGCCTGGCCCCTCCCTTCCGGCTCGGCTTCCGGTCCATGGAGGATATTAAATGAACACTTCCGGCTCTAGCAGCCACACCCCTGAGACCTGTGCAATTAAAAGGGCGTGGTTACACAACATGCACCTCACTAATGACTTTGATGTGGTTTAGGTGTCATATCCCCCACCTCACGCCCACGCAATTTAATGGTACCTTAAAAGGCAAAAACGCGAAGCGTGCGCTCTATAAAGAGCGCTTACCACGAGTCTAGCTTACTGCCACGCCCACAAAACTGGCCCCACCTATTTCGATTTTTGCACATGGTAAGCGCCCAGTATAACGAAATCAGAGAGTTATGGTAGAGCGCCCATGGGCGCTTACCCGGGAGACTACGGTATGTTCACATCCACTTTGTTAGAGCTACTTTTTTGCTGACTCAACAGAATAGGTCGTGAATGTGAAGTGTAACCTGACCCTTATTTTCTTTTGAAGGGGTGGTACCCAGACTACCCGGTTCTCTATGGGCCTCCAAATTGTAATATGTAGCACATGCATTTTCATCTTTAGCTATTGGGTGACATTTGCTGACCACCGCTGCCTTCTTGGTGAGACAAAAGAGAAACAGGATTGTTGCATGTAAAGAAGACTAGCGTGTAGATGTTACTAAACTTGACTGACTCTTCACTGGTAACAGCAAAATTCTTGCCTTGTACTATAGCAGTCATACAAATTAATGGCACAGCTCATGGTATAAAAATCACACCCAGCTCATGCATGCCGGCATGCATGTCTGCATGCATAACTAGTCACTGCCTTGGTAGCTAGAGCTCTCTAGAGCATGGCGTGTTGCATGGCATTAGCTGCACAAGCAGGCAATATATGCAATGCTAGTACTGAGGAAGTGTTCAGTGGCTTACAGCGATAACAGTCTTGATGTGTTGTAATAATCAAAATCAATACTCATGGTGCATGGTGCCTACATCAAATCAGTTACAGTAGCCTCCTTGGGGACATTAGGCTGTACTAATGCCTATCATACTGGCCAAGTCAGCACTGCCACTGTGCTCTGATCAGTGATGGGCCAGTCGTCTTCTTGGGTCTATAGATAACCATACATAGCATACCGTATTGCCGGAAATATTGGTGGGAATTAAATTTGGCAGTTGAGCCCAAAAGCACTATTGCAAGAATATCTGGCGGATTTTAATTTGGCGGTTGTAGTATAGACCGCCAAACCGCCAAATTTAATTCCCAGCCAAATTTTCCGGCTATACAGTAGCTACTCTTTATGAGTTGAAAAGCCATTGTCACTGGCTTCATCTGTTGAAAGCTCACCAGCGAGCAAGGAAGGTGATGGTGACCAGCATCACATTAACGATTACTATAACTATGCCCTACTATGCATTCACCGAGGATTGATAGTACATACCAAAGTCTACACGGTAGAGTGAAGCTAGTCACACTTTTAGTGGTTTTATTAGCACTATAAAAACAGCTGCAATGATGCACCACAGCGGAGCATGGCCCAGTCATACATTGTACTTCATTAGAGGTAACTAGTGACAGAATATTCTCCAATAGAGAGTAATATCAATAATATTATAGTCTCCAACAGGTTCATGTTAGTGTACACAGTGATACTGGGCAACATGCTCAGAATGGGTACTAGTTAAATTCCTATGTCAACCGTAAATCGCGAATATTTCGTGTCTAAAATATTTCATGCAATAATTTTTCGCGTTAAATAATTTTCGGACAAACGACCCTGTACCGCATTGTCATTAATATCGCGCATGTATTTCATGCATTTAATTTTCGCACAAGCCATGCTGTCCGAAAATATTTTAACATCGTAATATTCACGATTTACGGTAATTAAGGGCCAATACTGTAACAAGGCTGTGCCTGCCATATAACTATAACTTGCATACTGGCAAAATTGCCAGTTTCCTATATTTGCAAAAGAGTAGGCTAGCTATTGCATCGGCTAAGGGTTTTGTACGATAGTGCTTCATTCAACTTGCTCTCTGGCAATGAGCAGCTGGTGCATGCAATGTGTCAAGTTTTTGTGCATCATAATACTTCATTATACTGTAGGATTTGATTCCAATTCTAATTGGTAGTGATGATAATCCAGCTCTTCATAATGATATCATTCGCCTACTGGTAATCCTGACACAGCCAGCATACATCTGTTTTGGGCAGGCCTTTCCAAATGAAGATGTGGACATTATGAGATGCTACATGGAGATCAATTGGTCAGCAGAATTATTGTGAAGATGATATAGCTACCTGTGATGTGATAAATTCAATTTTAATGATGTTTTTGTGTTTGGAAATAATGCATATGTGTGTACGCAGTTAAACAAGCAGCTTGATTCATAGATAATATGGTCCGAGTGGACATCACGGAGGCACGTAGTAGATTCTGACTTTGACTTCTCGTGTTCTCAAGTCTTGCGAGGGGAGCTACAAGAAAGCTAACAACTTTTGAAAACTTTAGCCCAAACAGGATGCTATATGCTCAATAGAATGTTCCAGAACATAGGTAGAGGGCGATTTCAGACACTTTGCTGATCTGCAGTTTCAATTACACTAGCACTCTGGCCTGCCATGTGGCCATGCACCCTTAGAAAGAGTAGTGGTATGTGTATATCTGTGGGCCGGCCTCATCACAGACAAGAGGCTTAGACCATTTTATATGTGCATGCAGTTGTACTTACTATCCCCTACTTTTGTGGGTCCTAAATGCCGATTACAAAATATAGCCCTGAGGATGACTAGAGCATCTCTAGTAGTCAAAATATCGGCAAGTTTTGCCGAACAGTTAAGTTGTCTGCGGAGAATCTTTGTTTGCTTCATAACAATCACATGCAGCAGGGGGCGAGCGAAGCGAGCCACCTGCTTGTATAGTATTATTATACATTATGTGTATGCCTCTTTGTTGCAGCTATCTACGACAGTACAAAGAGTCATTTACTGAGCAAAATGTGATGTATACGCTGGGTATAGTTCTTGCTGAGCTCTGCCAGAAAGTGAGTCCATTACTAACATACTGCAAGGCATCATATTTTAGATACCCGGGAGAAAAGGAACGCATGTGCGTGTGGTTTATTGTTGAAAATACGCGGTTTTTACGCCAAATTTCACGTGTATTACCGCACGGTACCGCCCCAAACCGTTCACTTCCGGTGCGATCGAAAACAAAGTTAAAAAAGGAGCGCTTCGATTCTGTGCGCGTTCGAACCTTCGGCTACTAAGCTTCAACAACCCTGAGTATCGCCCTCTACAAGCTGGCTTGAACGTCGAAACGCCATCGTCGTTAATTTTTGAACTGCTTGCACCCGCGCGTTTGAGCTTGACCGGACGTTGAACGGTCAATATTTCACGTATTTCCGCGGATATCTGCATTGTACCCACCAATGCTCGCACTAACCGCACATTTGCGCGGTTCTTTTCACCCGGGTACCAACAGTGTGGAATGTGTGCGTGATTATTTATTCTGACCAATCAGAGCTGGGACAACAGAGAAGATGATGATATCATAATTATTGAACGGATTCTCCTTCTAATTCGTAATCTGCTACACGTAGCAACTGATCCTCAAGAGGAGAAGGTAGGTATCATGTAAGATGGATCTGTGATCTGATTGGATGATTGGATTACAAGCGGACTTATGATGATGTTAACCTTCATGATCAATTGATATGGAACTTTCACATAAATGGTATTGATGAACTGATGCTATTTCTGGGAAGCAATCCAGATGAGGTGAGACGGGGACGGAGAGAGAGGGGGGGAGGGAGGGAGGGAAGGAGTGAGAGAGAAGGAGGGAGGGAGGGAGGGAATGAGTGAGAGAGAGAGGGAGGGAGAGAGAGAATGCTGTGATGGACCTTTAATCATTTTTTTGCAGAGCCAGTGGTATATGCACGTTTTAGAAATTACATTTCTCATGCTCAAGGAGCAGGTACATAATTATTATTATACATGTACATGCATTGTGTATGCATATATGATTAGCTGACCATACGTAAGGCTTGTCGGCCCAATAATAGAGCTACTTTTCCTCTAATATTCAGTCTGCTGAGGCTCTGGCCAGGATAGGGAGTAGTAGGACAACTGAAGAGATAAAGAAAGATAAAGAGTGAGAAATACACCTGTTATATAGTGGGAAATTTATGCGTGGAACCCACCACCCCCCTCTCCCCTCTCCCCACATAATAGATTAGAGGAGGCTTTGGAGAAAGAAAAGGAAAGGAAGCTAAAACTTCAGAAGAGCAGAAGGCACACCAACTTTGGTGGGACATTTACTATAACAAACCAGACAAGTATTTCTGGCAATGAAAGAATATATCATAGACCACTAGCTGGTGAGAGACAAGTTCTACTTTATCCCATGCACCCTTACTTGTACTTAGAAGCCAAATTAACGTTAGCTAAGTCAGTTGATTGACAATTCTGACAATTTGAAGACACTTATTGTTCCTTCAGTGTACGTTGTGTATATCTCCAGATTTGCTGCTTTTCTATAGATGATAGCAACTACAAATGTATTGACTGTCCCTTGCACATATCCATGTGCGCTGGTAATTGCGAGATGTACGTATACTCTTGATTGTATATACAGATCTGAGTGATCATTCTTATGATATTGAGAAGTGTCCCCGTCGTACTCGTACGGCCAAGTCTCAGCCCCAAAGCGGACATCTACCTACAGCATGGGTGTGATCCTCCGAGACTGGTCAATCCAGTTTCTCGAGTGCTGCTACAATGGCCTCATGAAAGTTGTTATGGTAAATGTATAGTATACATGTGCATGTATCTATACAATAATTATTGGGTTGAGCCTGAGCAATTAACCCCCACATAAATGGGATTGAACTGCGTGCATGAGATGTATACCATGGTATAATATTATATATCAGTCATTAGTTATACATTCTGTTCATATTGATCATTCTGAATATTATATGCTATCTTTAGTACATGTGTCACCATGAGTGCTGAACAGAGTGTAAACCAACGAGAACTGAGGCTCAAAAGGAGGCAAGTGCAAGACAGAGCTTGATGTCAATCAGAGTCAGCTCAACAGTGGGAGGAGCAGCTAAGAAGAGCTAGGTGTGCTGCTTAGAGTTTTGAACAGAGGCAGCTAGCTATCCTTGTAGCGAAGGCATATTAATGGACTCATTGCTGTCTCAAAGAGGTTAGGCTACTGTTAGCCAGAGTTGGCAGAAGAGAGCTAGAGGCTAGGCTACAAGACGTGAGTGCAAAATATCCACCACAGAGTTGGCAAAAGAGAGAGAGGCCAGGCTAGGTGATGAGTGCACATTGACATGAGAGAGTAGTTACACTGCTTTAGCAACAACAAAGACCACGTCAAACAAACTTTGTGCAAGCGCATAAGTGTGAATCCTGCTCAGCCTTTAATATCAGCTAGCATTTTTGGGTGTAATGCAACACAAACGACTGTTGCTTGCTCATGCTCTCCCGACAGTGCCGTACGCATTTCTCTACTATACAAGAATACGATGTGGCCTATCTAACTTAAAGGCAGTCTGATGCCACTTTGATGTGTGTTACTACAATGTGACAGAAACTTGTGGTGACGACATTCACATTAACTCATGTATCTAGTATAATAACTAGCTACAGGTTAGTACTAGCTTCCATGCATAAAATGTGCTGAAGCATACATGTTTCAGGGGCTCCATTTTGAGTAGGGATATAATAATTACCCCGCACGCATGCACAAGGGGTAAAGTAATCGGTCGTGTTGTTGTCGTCGTTATTGTCGTCGTGAGCACAAAAATCGCCATATCTCGAAATGTAGATGTCTAAGCGACTCTTAAGTACAACGAATCAATCGAATTCGGCGAAAAATTGGCTTCAGTGTGCGTCAAATCGATGGACACGGTCCATGGGTGTCACAAATAGTGCCTTTTTTGTTAGCTAACGTAGCCATGCCTATCGACAGTGCCTACCAATGCATAATGCATGCCCATTGTGTTGTCTGCTCATGCGCACAACTAAGTAGCCAAGATTAATATTATGACTCGTAAAGATCGTCGAAATTAATAATGTTCTTGAAATCTATACTCCTTCCGAATCCGCTGATGGAGCTGAAATCTGCAGCCCTATGGAACCAAAACATATTATAAGACAGCTGTACTATTACAACAGACATATCTCCTAGTAGTCTAGATCTAGTGCAGAGAAAGTGCTTTTGTGACTGGGACCTTAGACTATGACATTACATGTACAATTAAGCAGCATTTCCACTAATTTTCTGAAGTTCATAAAATTATAGCCGTGCACACAGAGCAATTCTATAGATTGCGCAATGTGCACGCGGGGTATGTGCTCTACAGAGCTCTAGTTATAATCTGTTTCTTGGGCTGGCCTCACCTCATAGGTCAGCTTGTATAGAGCAATAACTCACATTCTAAACCAATTCACTAGTGTCCGTTTTGTGGCATTGTAGTACAAGTCAGCTATACTACATAATGTCAGCTGTATTGTGTGTATCCACCCGCTTTTACTGCACCTCCACAGTTAGAGCGGATGGGAATCTTCTATCACATAAGGAAAATGCCATCTCTACACTATGGAGGTTACACACTCTTGTTAATGTACTCTCAATTAATAATTGTATTATTCTGCACAATTTCTCTACACACTCATACTGACTGTCAGGAGAATATTAAGCATCAGCGAGCTATGGAGAATGATGTAACTTACTACCTCTGGGCCATGAGGTTTTTCATGGAGTTTAGCAGGCACCTCCACTTCAGGATGGGCATTATAGGGTAAGTGAATTTTAATCTGTACGATTTTGGTTATCGTAGAGTCAGAGTAGGGATTGCCTGGATATGCAAAACATTACAAAAGTGTTAATAACTAAGAGCAACTAAGATATTTAACTATCACAATATTATTCATTATATCTGCACCAGAATATCTTTCTGATATTGATAGCCATGAGACTAGCTAGATTATGTTACATCAATTTGGCATTTCTATCAAATGAAAAATAATATCTATCAAGCCCAAGAAATAATCAAGTATGTCTGAGCCAGTGTTTTTTTTTACTTCGTAAAAAAAATTAATTTTGTCAATGTTTTTTTTTCTTATTTCCAGAGCTGAACGTATGGATAGTTATGTACTCAATGGTTATACTATATACAACGAAAAATATTTTTCGGACGATAATTGTTTTTATAATATACCGTATTCGCTCGATCAGACGCCACAGCTACTATTTATTTCATCGCCTGAGTTTATGCGGCGTTTATTAGTACCAGTTAGCTGCCAGAGAGGCAATCCATAGAGAAATGATCGATCGATACCACTAAACTAGGAGATTCTTGCCCTTTGCTAATGTAGATGAACGTTAGAACTTGTTCTAGAAGACTGCTAAATACTCTTCTTGTACCTGCCATCGAGAACGAGTTGTGAGGCATGTTCACGTGCTAATGTACTTCTCGAATAGTAGGCGTGGCGCGGCTACTATTCGAGAGCGGCGACTATTTCGTTCAGCGCTTCCGGAGGTGCGGCAACTATTCGAGAGCGGCCACTAATCCAAAGCGGCGTCTGATCGAGCGAATACGGTAGTCCATGTCCTAACCTGGAGGGCATAAAAGATGTGCTCTTACAGTGTATACAAGTTCAGAAGGCCCATGATTGGTCAGAATTGCAGTGCCGTGTGCACAAACAAGGGTGGCCATAGAGATGCATTCCCGCACCACCGAGCCTCGAGCGAAGCGAGAGACGAGATCTATTTTGACTTCGTACAGTACAGCTAGGGAGATGAGCATGTGAGATTTTTAATACTGTGAATAACTCATGCATATTAGCCATTATTCCATGATTGACATCAAAATTTCCCGTATAATTATATTCGAGTACTGATTAATGCCCTAATTGTACTGGAATTATTACCTGGGGCATGGTTCATTATTGTATTCTTATTTCAAGCATGGTGCGCCGACTAGTTCACAATGACAGACTTGTTGGCAAGGTTTTCAGTTTTGACAAAGTCCATTACAGTCTATCCTGTCAGTTAAAAGAAGACTTATCCTTTCATTTTGTACTTTCTTGCCTTCATTTTCATCCATGTCTATGTTGGAGCGTAATAGCGCCACTGGTACGTCAGTATGTAAACAAAACCTTAGTATACTACCCTATTTCTATTTGGTCCGTATATCTCGAGCTTTAGTGGGCATGGTTGTAGATGGTGCCAAAATAGTGAGTGTGGCAAAGGTTTCGTGCCGTTTGCGCACATAGGCCCATCTGTTCCATATTCACTTCTTTCAAGGTTAGCAACTATAGCTATACTAAGGACTTACAGACCACAAAGGTGATTCTTTAATCCTTTGGCTGTACTGTAGCCTTATTTGTAGGCGTTGCAATGCTATTGTGCAATGCAACTAAAGGCCTGGGATGGGAATGAGGCTACCAGTGATTTCCAGACAATAGTTTATAGAGCAGTATTGAACTTTTTTCAAACTATAGTATGAACGTTCTTATTCCCTTACAGAGAGACACTTCAGCGTCAGACATTGCAATACATCATCAAGCTCATTGCAGACTACTATGAGACCATGACCATGGAGAAGTCATCACTCCCAGTTGCCAGGCAATCAGCACATAGGTCAGCACACAAAATATTTAATTGTTTTACAATAATAATATTATTATATGGGTTGGGTTTTGTTGAGCTTAGAGTCATAAAGTGATTTTGCATGAGCACATTCAATGCAGGATCAGCTAATTTTGGTCTGACTAGTAGTCCCTAATATGCAACCATATTATCATAGAGTCTGTAGACTCTATAAGTAAGGATGGTCTGATGTTCCATGATAATAATAGTAATTCTGAAAATATCTAAAGAATGGACTGGCAGCGAAAAAAGGTTGAAAAATTGAATTTGAACTGGTGTGCACAATTAATTTAGTGTCCCAGGTAAAAGCCCACTCCTAGATGACCAATGGCTCTGCTGCTAGAGCTACTCTCGCTCGCTAAAGGTTAATCTACTACCTGCATGCAATTGCACATGGTAGATTTAGCTAGATGATGATTGCTAATCAATCTGCCGTGCCCAACCCTTTCTCATATCCCAGATAGACAGACCTCTTACCTTCTGCCATTGGCTGAAGATCTTTGAGTACCAACATCTTGAGCCTTTCTTGGGCATAGCTAAACATGATTGCATTCTGCCCCCATGAACTGCAACCGTTAATTAAAAAGTAGCCGCAATCTAATGGGTATGGTTATAATCACATGGGACACAAATTTTTAATATATTATCATAATATCACAATGCCTTTAAGATCCCTCCACATCCACCCAGACTCCACTATGGGCCATTCAAGCTTACAAAGAACAGCTCATCTATATCCAAAGAATGTCACTATCCGAGGACCCCACCCTCCGTGACAGTGCAAAGGTCATCCACAGCAATATCTTCTACTACCCAGAGTACAGGGAGGTGTTTATCACATTGCTCAGAAACTTCTACGAAGTATTTCAAACCAAAGCTTGCCTACAAGACATTGTAGAGGCAACCCACATCTTTGTACAGCAGATGGAGAGGTACTCTGCTGTGGACTGTCTCTTGCCGAAAGGAGAGTTCAGTGTCAACGAGTACTTACATAGGTAAAATTCATAAAGTACTGTATTTGCTCAATCAGACGTCGCTCTCTAATAAAAGCCACACAAACACAGGCGATGAAATAAATAGTAGCCACAGCATCTGATCCAGCGAATAGAGTATGCTAGACTAGAGATTAGTACAGTACATCATCATAATATTATTATACCGTATTTTAAGCGCATATTATATGCTTATACTGGTAAATAGAATGGCAGTATGCACTTAATAAAGGGTATGTAATGCGCCAGGAGTACATTACTAGGAGTGTGCAACCCACATAGTAGTAGTACAAACATCTCTTTCCAGATTTGACATCACAGAATATATATGCAACCACTAAAACCATGAAGCCATGAAGGTTGTGTCTGCACTGTCCTATCAGTAACTAGCTGCAGCTGCATTTATACAGAATATAACTCAGTGGTTGCAACGTAAGTACCTTCTAATGATATTCAGGCCCATGTACAAGGGTGGTTGTGATGTCAAATCTGGAAAGAGATGTTTGTACTACTATTGTGTGCGTTGCACACTCCTGGTAATGTACTCCTGAATGCGCTTATAGGCGCATAACCATGCCTACAAACATTTGGACACGTGATACAACTCTGAATGCGCTAGCACTGGCTAGCTCAATCGATTGAGCGCATTAGTGTCTACAGCTGCCGCTCAAGATGATGAGTGCCGGTAATTTGTCTGGAGACGTGATCTTACATGACAGCGTTATTCGTGGCCATTGTATCTTCAAAGAAATCTGGACTCCACACACTTTCCAGCCAGTTGTCGAGGTCAAGGTCAGGGTTCATAGAATGCCTTACCTATTAAGCGTATGCGCTTAATACATAATAGGTAATGCCGAGAAGAGAGCATACACTTAATAACCAGAGTTCACGGTATCATAGAATCTCACTATTATGCCCCCGCCTTTCTGCATGCTAGCATTGGGCAAACGAGGGAGGGGGCTTAATATATGCAGGATTGTGACAGCTTTGGTTTACCGACCAACGAATGCCACGTAGGGCAGCTGCAGGGTATTTCCATTGGCTAAGCTCCATAGTGATAACACCACCCATACTACATAGTCTACAGACTAAGTCAGTTAACTAGTACAGTGTGGCTGGCGGGCTTGTACAGAAGTTATCTGCTATGCACTGCTGCACCAGCTGCACATTCCAAATAAGGAAGTGTACTCGTAAGTACTAATTTGCCTATAGCACATGCTACAGCCAACCCTACGGTAGTCAGATGCTCCTTCGCTACCCTTTGGGCAACTTATGCTCCTGGTTAGCTGTAGCTTCTGTTTTTATTGGCTTTTTGACTCGACTATCTTTATTTTACAATTTGATGGAGGGGGCTTATAATATTATGCAAGATAAAATAGAAGTTGGGGACGTATGCACAAGGGGGGTGTATTTGGGATTCTACAGTATTACTCGTACCCGACTCATACGTTTGCATGCACACTCGAGTGCAAGTACTAAGTGCAAACACACGCATGTTACAGTAGAGGGTGCGTTCTTCACCTGTATGCAATGCCAATGTCTGCGCCTGACACTACCTCGCTACTTGCACATACTTGTCAAATTACCTGTGATCGGTATCTATATTATGTAACATTAATATACACGCATGGACATGCAGATTTTGTAACAGCAAGATTGTGCGAGCCTACTGAATTGTATTGGCCGACTATAGACACAACTCAGAGAGGGTGAATCATGTTGTTGTCAAGATGCTCTATAGGATAGCAGTGCAATTCAAAATGCAGCCACTCCTCTACCACATATCAATCTTTAGAACACTACTGGCCATTCTACAGGAACCCCCAGCTAACAGATACAAGGTAACTAGGGAGATGATATCATCAGGTGGGGTGAGTCTTCACTCATGATATCAGTTGTACTCCAGAGTTTTTATTTGTAATCATAGTGTTGTAATTCAGGGCAAGCCTGAGCAAGCCCCAAATACACAAGAGACAGGAGCAGCTTTATAATATTATTATGTACAGTGCAACCTCGATTATCCGGACCCCTTTGTCCACCAGCCGATCGCTGCCATACCGGATAAGTGAAATGTCCGGATAACTGAAATGCCTACATTTCTTGCCTGGTTTATGCTACCTATCCTATAAACGATACCTATACAGTATGATCATGGCCAGCAGTGTTCAGGAAAGTACTTTGGTCAGTCAATTTTGGCCAAGGCAAGCCTGTAGAGTCCATAGCTCATCGCTCAATCTATAACCACACCCACAAAAGATCATCGGTCACGCCTTCTGCGCATGCGTGGTAATGTATTTTTAGGTCTCGGGCTAGTCCGGATAATCGAGGTTCCGGATAAACGAGGTCCGGATAATCGAGGTTGCACTGTATATTGTATGTGTGTACTATGCTTGTGGGGCACTCCAGAAAGACACCAAGGCAGTAGGTAGTAGTTAAGTGCCCATATAAATGTAAGAGATAACTTAATTTGACATCTAAATTGCTACCTCAATAGATCAATGGATGGTATTGTGACATTGCATGTGGCAATACGTTCCAATTAAATATGTGCCGCCTAAAAATAATTGATGTTTGGAAAGGTACCTTAATAATATTGGAACCAAAAAATTTGCGCAGATATCAAAGGGTGCCTAAATTATGGTGGTTATTTGTGTGCTTGGCACTGCTGTAACTGGCTGCATACCTGCCATGCTATGGTGGTAGACTCACTAGACTCTCCTTGTGACTCAAACTCAAGGTACTGGTGCTGATGAAAAATAATTATCTGTGCAGATTTCGCTAGAATAAAGGCATGGGGCCCCACCGTATATCAGTCAGGTGAAGCTTCCATCATAGACTGTTAGTAGTCCAATGATGTCAACTTGATCACCTGTACTTTAATAGTGTATTCCAGTCAGGCTACTGTGACTCAGGCACTGAGATGGCCTATGCAAAGGCATGAAACTGGAAAGGCGAGTACTGGATCACACTGGCAAGGTTTAGGTCCACAATTAACATCACTGGTAGATCTAGACTACTTCTGAGCATGAAGGTGACTGCACAGAGGCTTGTCCCCTTGCTAAAGTAAAGGTACATGGACTCGTGATGGTTATGGCATGTCAGAGACAGCCATTCTGATGGCTTCGGTACCAGCAACTCGAGCATGATTCAGCGAAATTTCCGAAACTAGAACCATGTTTTTGTTACTTTCGCCACTGTCATATTCACTGCCACTAAATAGTACTGTTTAGTGATAGCGCTTGAGCTCTGGCAAAACCTCTGGAACCATTCTAATTGCAGAGCTTATAGGTGCCCTTAGACCTGCTCGTGAATTTTTCGGATCTACATGTAATTGGAGGCACCTATATGCAATCTGTAATTATTTTTAGGGGCGTCTAAATTAGAAAGTATACAATAAAGTTATGCCAACTATGAGTGACTGGCACTGCCATGGCTCCAATTTGAGATGAATAAGTATAACTCTTGTCAAACATTACCCTCTCCATTGATGCATATTGCTTTTAATTTTATCGTCCTTGAGCTCGAGCCACACTGCACTGCCATGATCCCGACTTTCAATAGACTGATGGTGTGATGATGACCTTTACCAGTCACAGTATCTGAGCATGCGCATTGAGTCGTCGCTATGCAAGGTCACACATAAATAGTATCATTGTTTCTGGTTTCTCGTGTATTCAGGACTTGCTCAGGCTTAAATTGCCCAGAATAGTGATGGAGATATTTTAAGCATCAAAATGAAATGCTGCCATGCAGGAGCTGCAGAGGTTCTCTCGTCATATAGTCAGAGGCTTCTTTGACATGGCAAAAAAACATTCACCGATATTTGTTGAACTACTATTTTGGAAGATGCCATATGAATGCAGTGAGCTCACTGGAGAGACAGAGATGATGTCATAGAATTTACATCCCCAGTAGCAATTTACTTTTCTAGGTAGTTATGATGTAACTTATAGCTATGTCGTCATAATATTATGCTGAAATTCAGAGTCTTTATTTATAAATACCATCCACTTTCATCTCAGTGTCTATTCCATTGTCCAGTTGAAACGTACATATCAAACACACACTAGCTAATTCCCGTACGGAGACGGCCTATATGGTGTCTATTAATTTCAGCGGTAACTGCAAATAAAACAGTATTGAGTCAATTGAACAGCATAAACATTCGAGTCTGCGACACACCTTGAACAATGATAGCTATCAGATGTCACTGACACTGAGTGTCTCACTGTTAGATATGAGGTCACATTGACATGTATATTGTCCTCCATTTGAAGTGTGTAGGGAAGTGAACTGAAGACTGGAGATATCATTACTCCATATTTGTTGAAACTCCTACAACCACCAGCTCATCAGTATTCATTGTTTGTGCACCATCACGTCCTATCCACTGAAGATGTACTTCCCCAGTCACATTTTCTGCCTTTTTCAGTATGGCATGTTAAAGTTAGGTTCTCTCCAGCGACTGAGTTTCCATCGGTTATTACTGATGCCATTAAATCTATGAGTATGAAATTTAATGTAGTATACTATTACAAAGTTGTTGAAAAGACATTGTGTGCATTTACTAGTAAGGGCGATCCAGAGCAAGCCCCACACTAGTGTACTGAATGTTGGTATACTTTCTGCCGTACGTGTTCCATACATACACGTGTTCTAATTGAGTGCTGTATTGCCTTTGTTGCTATGTGGCACTTGCACTGCTGAGCTATTCATGATCCTACTTTATACAGTACAATGTCCACAATATCTACTTACCCCATTAATAATATTTAATGGTAATAGCTAACAGTTACATGCATGAGGGATGGGCATACTCTTTGTATCTATACTAGAAGAATTAGCTTGCACTGCCTAAGCCAGATATGGAACATCTAACTCGTATTGAATACCATAATAATATTATGATGATCAAGAGCAAGGCAAGAGAGCTGCCAAGCAATACAATAAAGATGATTATATCATCAGTACTACAGGTGTTATCATCAGTGTTTGGAAACAGTAATAAATGCCAAGTTATAGTAGGCTTTTTGGTACAACGGTTTAACAAGTGTGCACCCTGAATGATGGTAAACAACAACAAAATGGTTATATCAAATAGTGTTTGCATAATGATTCAAGGCATGTAATTTATAAGATGTACCTGTATATAACAGCAGAACTATCAATCCAGTAAACTCCAGTTGGATGTTAGACTTTTGTAAATTATACTAAAATTAAATTTTTGGCCTATAATACTATTCTCAAATTCCCAGATAATCTGTTGTTACTTTCTCATATTACGTATCATTAAATTTCCAAACATGGTTTGCACGATGATCAATATTACAGGCAAATGCAGCGCATATATATATATACTCTAGTTGGTATGCTTGTATAGTGTGTGCTTTTGGCTGCTGAATCAAGGTACTGAAAGACTGAAAAAGACGAACCAAAGGTATATATTCTCTATGCCGCATGTATTCTCTATCTACTGCTGCTATAAATTAAAAATTAACTATTAGACTCTAGTCATCATAAATCCTATGATCTGATTGGTTGAAAGCAAGCATCTAAGTCACTTAGATACTTACAACTTAGATGCTTTCCCTTTGGTAGCTAACATGTTACTAAGCATGCAATGCCATGCCACCTAGAGTCTAAGTAAGTTAGACATGTACTTGAGCCAATGGGATCTGCAGTCTTTAGAATACTTCAGATACTTATAAAATCTTCAGGCATTGCCTTCAGGATTATAAAATTATTGGTGTCTTCAGTATTGTCGGTCCTGTAGTTCCCTTGGCTTCTGTGTTTAACCTATAATTATTTAAAAATTGGTGATACTTAACAGGACATTTTTGCTTGCAAGTAGTGTCGCCAAACCTTTAATTATTGTGCAATGATCCTACAACAATGCATATTCTGCTTAAATATTTATGCACACAATAAGACCATAATAATAATTATTCATAATGTTAAATTAATACATGAGTTGAGAGCACTATAAAAGTTGTGACATTATTAAATCTTATGTGGCTAGCTACATTAATCATGCAAGCTTTCCAAGTACTAAGTGCAGTTAGTACAGATGCTCACTTAAAAATTATTGGATGTTACATGGCACACTAGAATGCATATTGGAAATCGTAAGCAGTAGCTAGATCTAGAGCAGATTTTTATGATCATGCATGATTCAGTTACTAATGTATAATGCTGTTGATGTGAAAGGTGCATGCATGCGTTGATAATTGCGATACAAGTTGATAAACAAAACAATTCTTCTTCCCAAAAGACAACAATATAGTCTCTTAAGGCCAGTGGTACAACCATTGTTTTTCCCAATTTTTTTTTTCTTTCCCATGTTCAGATTTCTTCAGTCATGGCACATTATAGTGCATTCTCATGCAGTATCATGGCCACAATTGGAGCATGCATCTTCATGTTAGGCTCAAATTTCAGTCAAAGTAGAGACTACCACATTACACCCTCTACAAGCGATCCTTGTCCATTTGAATCATGCTTAACTTTGAATGAACTAATTATTAATGGTGGCACTTACTTACATGAAAATATGACTTTAAGGCTACTACATGGGAACCATACGCTAAACTCAGAACTGATCGTTTTAAATACAAAAGATTGTGCAATTTATTCAGCTATAGCTACGGAGTCAACTTTGATTATTTGTGGACCATTTGGATACCTAATTTTTATCAATGTTAGTGTGGTCACAATTGAAAGAGTCATGTTTTGGAGATGTGGAGATAATTATGTAAAGAATGTGGACCTGTTAGTACTGAGACATTGTATATTTCATGGTGATCGTGATAGTGGTGTAGCTCTTGAAGCGTGGAACTCCAAAGTAGTCATCACTAACACTACATTCTTGCAAAATACTGGAAGTGATCAAGGTCCCCTTAGTGATGATTTAGTTATGGTATGGGAAGCAACACGTTATAGAAGAGTAGGGGGAGCAATATGTATTTTCCGATGTCAGATGTCCATCTTGGACAGTATATTTGAAAGGAATCATGCCGAAATTGGTGGAGCAATATTTGCTAACGAGAGTAATATCACTATCAACAAGACATCGTTTAGCTACAACAGTGCAAACACTCTTCCCAGGAATATGCATATCACAAGAGTAAGTGGAAGCATTATGGTAGCTGTGGATTCAGTAGTTAAAGTCAAATATTCCAACTTCTCAAACAACTCGTCACCATCCAGTAGGGGTGGTGGAAGTGCTATTGTCTTTATTCGCACTCCTGCAAACTTTAATAACTGCTTTATTGGTCACTCACTAGGAACTGTATTCTACCTAGAAAGGAGTAATTTAAGCGACCACAGTAGTTACTATGCGTCTAACCAAGGCTACAACGGAGCTGTAGTAGATGCACGAAAAAGTAACATAAAATTTACTAAAAGTACATTTATGAATAACTCAGCTGTGAATTGGGGTGGACTTGGCTACATATTCCCACTAACCAATTTAACTTTAGTTTGCTGCACTATCAACTACAATAATGCGTGGGTGGGTGGAGTGATCTCATCTCACAATGATGTTGTGCTGATAATAGTGGAGAGCAGTATTGAACACAACTCTGCCAGAATTGGAGGAGTAATACAAGCTGGCGATATTTTTATCAATATTACGAATACAACCATCCACAATAACATGGCAAATTCAGAAGTGTTTAGCTTGGAAGATTGCACTATTGTCATTGAGAATGTGGTTATCACTAGTAACATTGCTAACTTAAAAGCAGTCATAAGTGCCCAAGAAAGTAGTATTAAAAGTTTTGGTCATTTGGTGATTTCAAAAAACAGTGGTACTCTAGGTGTCGTGTATCTCATTAGATCTCAATGTAATTTCACTGACAAGCTGACATACTCTGGAAATGCTGGATCAATGATCATAATGAATAGTAAAGTGATATTTTTTGGCATCATCAGATTTGTTGACTGCTTTCAAACTAAACGAAATGATTCTTTGTCGACTTTTCTAGAAGGAGGAGCAATTACAAGTCTTTCCAGTACAGTCCATTTTATTGGTCAAACAAGCTTTGTTAGAAACCATGCCATATCTGCTGGTGGGGCCATAAGGGCACTATCAGGCAGCACAATACATATTTTCAATAAAACTATAATAGAAAACAACACAGCTGCTGAAACAGGTGGAGGAGTGTACCTCTTCCAAAGTGTACTAAACTGTGTGTACTACTGCAACTTTTCTGGTAACAGGGCAAAAGATAAAGGTGGAGCAATTCATGCTATAGGCTCTTCGGTGGTTGCTAACCGTAATGAGAAGGGTGTTTGGACTATTTCAGGAGCACAAGAACCTGAACCGTATGAAGTAATAACCGTAATGACACTATGTAACAATGAGGCAACACTGGGTGGTGCACTAGCACTTGAAGCAAATTCAAAACTCTATGGCTATACGTACAGAATAACATTTGAACACAACGCTGCAGAATATGGTGGTGCAATATACATAGAGGATCATACTTACTCCAGTATATGTGCCAATACATTTGATTCTGTATTGTCGACATCAACAGAGTGCTTCATACAAGTGTTAAATGACCATGGAGATAAAATGTACTACTTATACAGAAGTTATCTCCACTTTTATGATAATTATGCATTTAGGGCTGGATCAACTTTGTATGGTGGGCTATTGGATAGATGTTCAGTAAGTGCACTCTCTGACATATACTTTTATTACAACTTAAGTGCCTTATTTGTACCAGTAAGTGGGGTGCTATACTTTCAAAATGTGACCGATAGTGAAAACCTCTCCATGATTTCATCAGACCCAGTCCGTGTATGTTTCTGTAGAGATGATTCAGAAACTCCAGACTGTGATTACCAATGGCCAGTTATTCACATTCAAAAAGGACACAGATTCTCAGTTCGTTTGCTGGCAGTAGATCAGGTTAATCATACCATCACTGCCTTGATACATAGTTCCCCATCTACGCAAGCAGCAGGATTGAAGGAAGGGCAGCAATCGCAGATGGCATATAAACAATGTACTAGCTTAATGTACAATATTTTCTCACCCAGTGATTCTGAACAACTTTTTTTCTATGCCGAAGGCCCATGCAATAATACTGGAATCTCTCAACGAAGTGTGGAAATAAAATTCTTAGCATGCACCTGTCCAATTGGATTTCAGCCATCACAAAAGGATAAAAATAGATGTGAGTGTGATTGTGATCCAAAACTCAATCCTTATATCAGTGGCTGTAACTATACTACCTCATCTCTCTTGAAAAAAAGTACTATTTGGATGGATTATATCACTATTGGACCAAACTCTTCTGGCTATCTCATTCACCCAAATTGTCCTTACGATTACTGTCTTGTACCATCTGCTGCTGTTAGCATTAACTTGAACACTTCCGATGGTGCTGATGCTCAGTGTGCATTCCATCGTTCAGGAGTGCTTTGTGGTAGATGCCAGCCAGGTTACTATCTGTCTGTAAGCAGTTCTCGGTGTATAAGGTGCACAAAAGACTGGATCAGACTGCTAATTGTAATCACTATAGGAACACTCGTTTCTGGCCTTATTCTAGTCGGTTTACTGTTGATTCTGAACTTGACAGTTGCTGTAGGAACATTGAATGGAACGATCTTTTATGCTAATATTGTAGTCGCCAACAGTAGCACATTCCTGCCATTTAATGAGGCAAACTTTGCAACTGTGTTTTTGGCTTGGCTTAACCTAAACATAGGATTTGATGTTTGCTTTATCAAAGGAATTGATGCCTATATAAAAACATGGCTGCAAATGTTGTTTCCTATCTATGTTATTGCACTAGTGGTGTTGGTGATTTTTATCAGTGAACACTCTCCTAGATTTACTCGATTCATAGGCAGAGGAAATCCAGTAGCAACTTTGGCAACCCTAATCTTGCTTTCATACGCAAAACTGCTTCAAATAACAATTGATGTGATTTCATTTGCAGTTCTTAAGTATCCAGATGGCTCAAGAGAAGTAGTCTGGCTGCCGGATGCTAGTGTAAAGTACTTAAGTGGCAAACATGTTCCTCTTTTCCTAGTAGCCATATTGATAGTTATTCTAGGAATTGTATACACAGTTCTTCTCACTTGCTGGCAGTGGCTTCTCCGTGCACCAAATAAGAAATTATTCAGTTGGATCAGCAATACAAGGTTAAATTCATTCATGGATGCCTACAATGCTCCATATGTGACTAAGAATCGCTATTGGACAGGTCTTTTGCTCCTGGTACGCATAATCCTCTACCTGACATCAGCAATGAATGTACATCATAATCCACGTGATAGCCTCCTATCAGTCAGTATTATAGTATCATGCCTTCTTCTGTTGAAGATCTTAGTACAAGACAGAATCTACAAGAAATGGCCTATAGACCTCCTTGAAGTAAGCTCTCTGTTTAATCTTCTTTTATACAGTCTTGCATGCTTTCATACACTTGGAGACATAGCACATCAAAGGGTTGTGGCATATGCCTCTGCAAGCATAGCCTTTGCAACATTCCTGTCTGTATTGCTGTACCACAGTGTGAATAATATACATGCTATCAAGTATGTAAACAAACTAAGATATAGCATTAAGAAAAGATTTCAACGAAATGAGTATGATAGAGAGCTTCAGTTGGAACTGTATACACCTGAGGATTCAGCAAAGTTACAGGTGAAGTCAGAATGCCCATAAATTCTCAGGTATGAGGTTTTACAAAACATTGCATCAACACTGCCACTTACTAAAACTTTATACATTAGTTTGGTACTTCACTGACATAAAAGTAATTATTGCTGATAATTAATTTTTATATAGCTAATTTGTTATTTCATCTTTCATGAATTTTTTTTACCAAATATTATGGTGTGCAATTCATTCCCATCTCTATGCTGTGTACATTATATCAAGAAAACAAGATATACATTTGAGCCACACAAGAAACATTTCAGTACACTTATAACTTACTTACACCACCTTTGCGTAGGAAATTAGCGTCATTTATCTGCCACAACGAATTATAATTACCACAGAAAACCAATGGCAGACTTTTTGTATGGAGTGAAGTGAAAATTTTGGATAGGAAATTTACTTTGGAATTATATCTATATATCCTACCTGCTATAGTTTATGTATGGGACTTAATAAACGACACTACAAGGGAAATTATGATAGCATGTGACCCACTAAGCAGACATAGCTAATTTTGTTTCTCAGTTACACTACTAATGCATGCAGAAAGGAGATGTGCTAATTGGCATTGAGCAGGAAGCTATTGGCTATCAACTGATCTTTCCATATGGCATTTTGACTTGAAGCCGAAGCTAGGCTAGTTAGCTGGTCACAGTATTATCATTCGTTTAAGCTACTTGCATCAAAGAAATATATAGCTACTTGATTGCACAAAGCTGAGATATGGGTTGATACTATTATGTAGCCATGTGATACAGTTAATAACCCTCACTGTGGTCAAGCTCAAGGGGTAACTTGAGCTACGTTTGCTGACATCAGCTGTCTGGCTAACCAATGTGTATACAGCGCGCATGCGCAGTTATTTAAACTGCACCAGGGTGGGCATCAGGCACAATTAGTAGGGCCTATGCCCTGCCTTAGATACGCCACTGGGTCCGAGAGTACAAGAATCAAGTAACCATGCATAGTCACAGATCTACAAATGGACAATCTTGTCTATTGAATATTTTGCTAGTCCAGGCCTGTAGGTAGGGGGGGGGGGGTGCAGGGGGGTGCACGTGCAAGTGCACCCCCTTTTTTACAGTAGTACATTGAAATTGTATAGTACAACAGCAAGAAATATTCCAACCCTTGTTGCGAGTACATAGTAATTAAACCCATACACATGTGCACCCCCCTTTTAAAAAGTCTGGCTACGGGCCTGTACTTCGTGCAAGCTGCTGTGTCCGTTATCCAGAATTCAGAGGTTGTCCACTATTCAGGTGCTGCTACTGTATTAAACATAATATGGAGATATCGGTTGGTACATATATAGCAGTGTCCGTTATTGGGTAGAGATCCGTTAATAGAGAGTCCACTGTACACCCATCCGGCTGCATCCATGGTATCCTTAATAACTATGGTGATGGCAATCTCTTTATCATCATCCAAGGAAGCAACATTCTTCTTCACCTTTAAGTTAACGTTAGCATTGGGTATGCATATTTCAATTACTTGCACGAAATAAGTCTTACAGGCCAACCAAATTGCATCCATGCTGTCCGGTGATAAAATTGTGGATGCATTTTGGTCGGCCTGGAAGACTTATATATTAATTTTATACATGCATATTATTATAATATGCATAAGATTGTGCACTAGTGACTCTAAAACTGACAATAGTTTCCAAATGCTGTACATGCATTCAACTAAAACTGTTTTCTTCAAATCATAATTATCTCGTATTATGTACATACATGCAGGACACAGCATATGTAGTGAGGTGAGGCGGGGAAAGTGCAGACATCCCAGCCTTACTTAATAGTGCGTGTAGCTGATGGTCAAGTTAAAGATGTGTTCCTGGTGATTGAGAAACGATCAGTAAATGCAAACGTCTCGGTGCACCATGGCCAATATTAATTGCAAGCAATGCTTGTACTTTTCACATCCTACACATTTATAACATAATCAGGCCCGTAGCCAGACTTTTTAAAAGGGGGATGCACATGTGTATGGGTTTAATTACTATAATAATTACTAATTGTTAATTAATTGTTAATTACTATAATATTGTTTGTTGACGCTGTCGCTTCATACCATAATCTTTACAGTATATAGCTATAGACACTAGCTGGGCCATTGTAATGTTAAAGGCATTGTGTCCATACATAAGGCCTAATTGCTTCTTAATGAGCTCATTAGTTCAAAAATTCAATTAAAGTGGGAACAGGAAGTACGGGCACGCCCAATATCACGGTATAGTTCACGGAAGTACGCGGAGATCGAACACGTACAGCGCAGAAGACATTCGCGACGGTCGAGTTGAGAAGCTTGCAATCTTCAGTTATGGACGGCTAAAGAGTAAGAAAACTGATAAGTATAGGATCGAGAGCCTACACGATGCCTAGAAAGTCGAACGCCCAGCAGAGTGAGCCTCAGCGGGCAGATTTGAATGTACACGCGAACTTATCAGCCATCCACCATGTGTGGCTTCAATTAGCAGGCAATCAGCGCTTATAGCATGACACAATGCCTTTAACTCACAGCTGCTCAGTCACATAACAATCACAGAAGTGACTACTATAATAATTATGCATGTATTGGTCACAACTGCTTATTGATTGAGGTGTGATGTTAATTAGCTGCACTAAGTGTGGTTTTGTCAAGCTGATAGAGAGGATAGCATGCAGCCTCAGTCTATTGCTCAGACAATTAAGAACTTCTGTGAAATGACATGCAATTATTAGGCTGAAAAATACACGTAGACATGCTAAAGTAGTCCTCTGTCTAGTATAGCTAATGACTGTACTTTCTTGAATTTTGTCAATGTATGGATGAGGTCCATATACATGCAGTCTGTAAATACACGGAACCTCAACAGCCACTGCTTTATAGCTACTTGCTCAGACAGCAAGTAGCCATTCATTCACCATGACACAATTGACACTCAATCACTTCTTTGAAACACAGACTGAACAGTGCAATACGATGTCATGTAAACACTAAGACTTGAGTATGCAGGGGCGGATCTAGGATTTTTAGTATGGTGGGGTTGTAGGTTGAATTGCGCGCGAAGCGCGCGAAAATTTTGCGACCACGCCCACTTTTAGTCACCCCAGATGACCTATATAGTAACACTGTAGACATAGAGCTTTACCACACCTAGCACCACAGCTGACTCTTGTGGTCTACAGTAGATTATTCATAGTTGAAGCCATGTTCAGGTTGTACCACTAACCACCGTGTACCACCTGTTGGTTTGAGGCCAATTATGTACTACACAGCTTGTCTGCTGCTAACCATACAGTGGCAACTACTGTGCCAAGCTATAGTAAGCCTTGTATATAAGTGGGAGGGGCTGCTCAAAATCGTTTGGGGGGTTGCAACCCCAGCAACCCCCCCCCCCCCCAGATCCGCCCCTGGTATTTCATGAATTATTGGCTATAAAATTAATATTAGATGAAGTGGGGGTGACTAAAGTAAAACACCCCAATAAAGGACGGAAGCCTATGTACCAAGGTGTCCATTATTTGGAGAGTTCACTGTATACCTTTCACTTAGTCCATACCAACTTGATGTTTTGTTTCTCGGATGAAACAGGAGCTGGAAACAGACCAGGGTGGTCGGCATGAAACTAACAAACTAATTAACAGGAGGTGTGGCCTAGTAAATCGTGAGCATCACCAGTCCACAGACATCATGTTAGTAGCTAGTGAACACTTGCATTCTAGCACAGTTTTGATGATTATTTAGCTTATAGCACTATCAGTAGTAGACCAAGAGTGCTCTTTCTAAAGAGTACTCCTTGCCTGCCACTATCATACATAATGTGAGGAATGTTAATTAAAAAAAAATTTAAAACAGACCCGCTGAATCCAAGAAACAAACTTGGTAGCTATGGCCTTGGCTACCTGCTACAGTAACTATACAGAATAGAACAGATGCTGCACATATTGTGTAAGTTTACGTAGAGCATTATCAATTCTATTTGTATGCTATAGACGGGTTGCCTTAATGTGATTCATGACATGAAAGTTCAAGCCACATGAACATGCGGCCATCAATACCATCAAGGCTTGTTGCTATGGCAATGAATGTTTTTTAAGATAATGCTATTGACCCTTGTAATCATCACACCAACTTTGAGACTTGTCTGATCTATTGCTGATTTTATAAAAATCCTAGAAGTGAGCAATTTTCCCATATGTTTGTATGGCAGTAGGGCAAAATGTGCCCTACCGCAATACAAACATATGGGAAAATTGCTCACTTCTAAGATTTTTATAAAATCAGCAATAGATCATACAAGTCTCAAACTTCAGGGTGATGATTACATGGGTCAATAGCATTATCTAAAAAAAAAATCATTGCCATAACGACATGTCTTGAGGGTACTGATTTTTCTAATTTATGACCTTGCCATGCTAATCATATTAAGGCAACCCGTCTATAGGATGACAGAGAGTCTAATGTTTAACGGTGCCCAGTTTTCACCACAAACTACAAAGACTCCTGTGTGCATGATGTACTAACTTTAAGACTGACCTGGAACGAGGACAGCACGAGCATTCTGGTTCAGACTACTACCGTCAGAAATTGTTGGTAAAGGTCGTCAATGTAACATATCTTGTTACTGCGTGCCGATAGGCCCGGCTAGGTTATTCAGTGGGTGTGGCATAGGCGCTTTCCGTTCTCGTTCCCGTTTCCGCTGCATGGTTTCAGCAAAATCCACCTGCCCCAATCCGTGTCACGTTATTCATAGTGTAATGCGGAAACGCCCCATGTGAAGGTCTGTATTCCACCCACGAACTATGTATGTATGTATAATTGTACTGACGGTGGTAAAAGCAGCACAATCATACTTTTGAACAGCTACCTCGACAGCTACTGATAAGAAGGTAGGTTGGTAATAGTTATGTTGTTGTTATTAGCTATGTACTATAAAGTCAATACAGTAAGCGCTAAATTTATGTATCGATCAGCTTACAGCACAGTAATTGTTGTTTTTGTTTATCTGAAAGAGGATTGATACCTTTCATTATGCATAAACAATATAGCCAATACAATGAATAAGGATACAGAAGATACCACAACAACACCATTGGAACCTGTAGCAGAAGAACAACAAAATAAGGGGCAGGCAGATTCTGAACAGCCACAGGAAAATACAGATCATCAAGATACTGAAAAAGTGACAGCAGTATGTGCATCCAGTATCGATCTCAAGTGGAATGTGATTGGTAATTCACAGTATGAGTTTCAAAGAATTTCAGGTGATGCCATTGTGCAAGGAAGCACTGTTTATATGAGAGATAGCTTAAGCAGGGAAGATATTTATGCATATGATTTTGTGAGAGACAGCTGGTCTAAAGTTTCAATGGCTCCATTCCTTGGCACCTTGGTGCTTGTCAACAACTTGATAACCTCAGTCGGTGGAGGAACTAATAAGCTTTTCAGCTGCACTGGTAAAGGAGAATCTCAGAAGTGGACTGAGAAATTCCCACCCATGCCAACAGCTCGCCATGGTGTTTCAGCTATGTGCACTAAGGCCACTTTGATAGTAGCTGGAGGGGATGACTCGAAAAAAGTTGAGGTGATGAATACAGAGACCCATCAGTGGTCCACTGCTGCTAGTCTACCAGTAAAACTAAGATGGTCTTCAATGACTGTCTGTGGTGACCAGATTTATATGATGGGAGGATCTCAACCTACATTCCTGGAAGGATATCGTGACACCAATTCAGTGTATACCTGTTCTTTGAGTGCCCTTCTTGAAGAAAAATCATTAGCAGCAAAGCTTGCAAGTGCTTTATCACTATCAAAGGTTTGGAATAGAGTGGCTGATCTCCCAGTTGCAAAGTCTACTGGTGTGTGTCTCAATGGTCAACTGTTAGCTATTGGAGGATCAGCTGCTAATGCTGCAACTGTAGCTGTTCGGATGTATGATCCAACAATGGATAAATGGAAAATTATCAGCCACATGTCACAACCTCGACATTCATGCTTTGCAGCTGTCCTCCCCGACAATACGTTGCTTGTGTTGGCAGGTCGTGGGCCACAAGACTGCATAGGCTATATACAGGAAGTGGAAAAAGCTACAATAGTGTAAAACAAAGAGAACTGTCTTTTTAGATATGTGCAAAGGAATCCATACATGTAGTTATACTGATCCATATTTATAGCTATAGCTAAAGGCTAATTATTGTATTATTGCATAATAATATTATTATTGTGGTTGCCACATAATGTTTTAATAACTATAGCTACCACACTTGACTCAGTCCTTGCTTTATCAATAATAATATTATTATGAGCACTCTATAGGCTGCGTAACTCAAGAATGTAATGGTATTCATGGATCGTGTATTTAATTTACCTACCACAGATGATGTCTTATCTGTATACTAGCTAGTATAATAATATATTCATAGACTCTATATTACCCACCACACATACCTTGCTTGGTGGGAGTACATAAGATAGTGAATTTTAATTGCCACGTCCGTCTAACTATTGCCGATGTGAATACCATTTACATGAACACCACCCCATAAACTGACTGTGCATAAAGCTGAGCTCAGTGAAGACATTAGGGTAGAAAAAGAGTGGTACCAAACTTCAACGTTGTCTACAACATTTTTAATCTTCATTTCCTCCAAGTCAGCACCAACCAAAGCACTTAGCAAGTAAGAGCTGGATATGTAATGACATGCAAGCTACATAGCTACTTCTATTATGCCAAATCTTATCTATTGTAGACCAAGACATAGCTACATAAATGGCTGAAGGAAAAGATACCAAACCCAAAATTAAATTGCTATGGAGAGAGGCTGAGAAGGCACCACGTGAGGTAGACTCTTCTTATGGAGCCGCTGTTGTAAGTAGTACAGCAGTGTACTTCTACCATAAGTCTGATGAGATCCGTGCCTACGATACAAAATCAAACCAGTGGACAAGCATTCCAAGTCCTCCAAACATGGGATATTCTTTGGCGTTTGTCAACAATAAGCTTACTGCCATAGGAGGTGGCTACTTCCTTCATTACACCAACAAGCTATACAGCCTCAATGGTGAAGGTATTGACTTGAGTTGGAATGAAGACTTTCGACCAATGCCAACCAGGCGAGCTGACACAATTGCGCTCAGCACAGCAACGGCACTGATTGTTGCAGGGGGAAAGAAAACCGGCTCTATATTTGGAGATGGAGACTCACAGGCAGTTGAAGTAATGAACACAGAGACGCTCCAGTGGTCTACTGCTGCCTCTTTCCCAACAAGTCTGCATGATGCATCAGCAGCAATCTGTCAAGGTAGTATCTATGTGGCTGCAATGAGACAATTAAATAACTCAAATTATGCACTTTTACCAACAAGACAAGTCTATACCTGTTCCATAAATGATCTTCTCCAGTCCTGTGCAAGACCCCTGCTAGCATACCTCACTAGTGCCTTGTCATTATCTGCTAAAGGAGTATGGAAAAGAGCTGCTGACCTCCCAGTATCAGAGACTGCTTGTGTAGCTGTTCATGATCAACTAGTGGCAGTTGGCGGAAGAGATTCAGAAGGTGATGCCACTACAGCTCTTCATGTGTATGACCCAGTGACTGACTCCTGGGAGGTGATAAGCCACATGTTAACTCCCCGAATTAAGTGCTTTGCAGCCGTTCTCCCTGGCAATAAACTGATGGTAGTGGGAGGACGTACTAATGAAGCAGTAACTATCATGCTAGGATCTAAATCAGGAAAAGCAACCAACTCTGTGGAGATAGCATCTATAGAATGATAAAAATACAGCTTGCCTAGTAGCTCAGTAGGTAAATAGATGGTCATAATTATAGGCTTTAAAAAGACAAACCAGCTAGTTAGTGCCAATATTCTCAGTTGTGTCCTTATTAATTTTTATCTCCTATTATATAATGATATGTCACTATCTTGCTATGGTGCTAGGATAAAATTATTGTAGCAGCTATTTATTATAATAATATACTCCAGGCCACCACAATCTGAAATAACAGTATAGGTGGGTATAGCACACTCAAAATTTCATTGACATTTAAACAACAAAATTTGTGAAAGTATCTCCCTTGAAAATTACAATATGTATTGTTACGACGCAAATGCGATCCCGACCCGTTCGCGATACGCCGGTACGTACACCGCCGCGATCGCTGGACGATATGGATGGGAGGGGCTGGGAGGTCAGGGGGTGGGTTGCGAATGGTTATATAGCAGGGTTAGAGTGGGAGGTCTGGGGATGGGTTGCGAATGATTAGCAGGGTTAGTCTCTAGGATTTGCGTATACGTGGAATGGAGGGGCTGGGAGGTCTGGGGCTGGGTTGTGTAGGGTTTGTCTATAAAATGGTTGAAATAACGGCTGCCAGCAGCAACAACGGTGGTGGCCGAGTGGTTGGGCTCTTATGTATGGGACGGAATAGAGCGGGTTCGAATCTTGCCGTACACTTTCACTTTTTTTTTCTTTTTTTTCCCTGTCGAATTTTTCTAAGTGTTGATAGATCGCATTTGCGTTAGATCGCATTTACGTCGTAACATGTATGTTAATGTGTGCAAGAATTTGGGTGCATGGTTGTACATTAGCTATATTGTACTGATTCATCAGGCCACATGATTAGGGCTCTCTAATTAGAGGACTTTCTCTCACAATGTCATTAGCTATAATTGCCAACTAACTTACTCCCAGCATGCACACTAGACAGTGCCAATCTTCCACTTGTGGTTATAGAAGTTCCAGCCTCTCTACTGGAGTACGTGTCTCCATCTATCATATTAATCATATTATGCCTCTGTACACCCAATTGATGCTCACAAGTCAGATGATCCCCTCCTGATGCCATGGACTTAATGATCGCTGGATAAGTTTCTTCCAGACAGCTACTCTCAGGGCCAGCGGAGCCGTCAGGCCAAAACCGGACCACTTTTCATCGTTTGGATAGGTAATGATCGTTAACACTATCGATCGCGTGGTAAAGGTAGTCAAAGAACTTGCTTGCTCCATAGAATGTTGTCCAGGCCTAGCTTCTTCCGACTTCACGAAGGTATCAGTATCTTCTGGCCCTAGAGCAAAAGTAATGGTAGTAGCTACCACTAGTATCTGTGGTGGAATGTACAGCTCACCTGAGTTTCTCTAATTACCTACAGAAAACAAGGAACTAGCTAGCTAGCTATAAATTTCTGAATATGGCCATCACTTATAATATAATAGTTTCCCGTCCCCCGCCCGCATGCTATTTTAGCACCCGCATCCTCACTTATTATCGGCAGTTTCATTGGCCACGCCCCTAATTCAAGGCGGGTTTAGGGGTGTGGTCAGATTCTTGCATGCAAGATCGTGCTCGAAGATACTGAACTGTATGCTAGCTAATAGCAGCAGAATAATAATATTATTAATACAATAATAAAAAATATCCGCCCGCCCGCATGGGTTGATGGCAAATCAGGGGACGGGAAACAAGTATATTATAAGTCATGGCCTATTAGATATCTAAAGTGTGCCTGCTAAAATTGGACACAGAAACTATCAGAAGCAGTCTCTGAGACTGTAAATTTCAAAATTTTCCTGGGGGAGCATGCCCCCAGCATGGGCGGATCTAGGGGGGGGGTTCAGGGGGTTGCAACCCCCCCAAACGATTTTGAGCAGCCCCGCCCACTTATATACAAGGCTTACTATAGCTTGGCACAGTAGCTGCCACTATATGGTTAGCAGCAGACAAGCTGTGTAGTACATAATTGGCCTCAAACCAACAGGCAGTGGTGCACGGTGGTTAGTGGTTCACCCTGAACATGGCTTCAGCTATGAATAATCTACTATAGACCACAAGAGTCAACTGTGGTGCTAGGCGTGGCAAAGCTCTATACATACAGTGTTATAGTACCTAGAGTCACTCCCTGGGGCGCGCGAAGATGATTAAAAGTGGGCGTGGCTCATGAAAAGTGGGCGTGGTCGCTAAATTTCCGCGCGCTTCGCGCGCAATTATGCCTACAACCCCACCATACTAAAAATCCTAGATCCGCCCCTGCCCAGACCCCCCTAGTTTCAGCATGCTTATGCACACCACTACCCAGCAATGACTAGATTTGGCCTGACCACATAAAAATTGCTTCCTCCGGCCCTGGTACTAGAGTGGGGTCCAGAGCAGTAGTAGCTATGGGAACATAGAGGAACTTAAAATGTGGTTAGAGTACCATCAGTGTGCCACTGTTGTTGATGAACAAGAAATATTATATTACTTGCGCAAGCCACACTAGGCTTCAATGGATCAAGTAGTTAGCAATCGATCATGTCAACTATGTTGTTCTTCTGTACTATAATAATAGTCCATCCCAATGGCGTACTGGACAAAAATATTTAGATAAATTACGATCACAAACATGTGAACACAATATTGACCCATCAGTCTGGTTGTGTGATGAGTGTTTTAAGTTAAGAATAGTTCGTCAAGGGAGGTACCAAACAATCCATGATGAAGTGTTGGAATATTCATTAAACTTATGGAAGGATAAGGGTGCCTATATGGTCAAGGATGCAATGAATCTATTCAAAGATAAATTTTTAGATCAATGTGGGGGGATGTGTGTAGTTGTGATAGGTGTTAGCTATGTTCTGTCCTATTCAAAGCGCTATAGTTAAATGAATGTAGGCTCAAAAGTTCCGAAATTTCAACTATTATGCATGTACTATAGACATAATCTTGGGGGGGGGGGGGGGGGGGGGGGGGGAGGGGGGGGGGAGGGGGAGGAAGCTGGAATGTTTTGGGGGGGAGCTTCCCCCTGCCAGTATGCAGCTTCCCTAACTAGTAGTGTTGTTTTAGTATGGCTTCAGATAATTCAGTTAGTTATTAGTTAATTTTTTGACATATTCTTGGCCAGTTTAGTTAGTTTTACTTTTTTCAGCAACAATGCCAGCCTAATTAGTTTAGTTTTAGTTAATTAAAATGTCCAAGAGCTAACTCGAAGGGGTTTTAACCAACTAAAAGGGGTCAATTTTGGTCATTTTCATTTCGGTTTAGTATGTGCATTCACCAGATGCCTTTTAGTTTAGTTCTAGTTTTAATAGCCAGAATTTTCACATTTCTAGTTTAGTTTAGTTAGTTAAACTAAGGCAAAAATGGGTAAACTAAAAGGGGTCTTACTATTAGTTATGATTTACCATTAAAACAACACTGCCAACTAGATATATATATATATAGAACCTTGGAGCATAGTGTTACGTTGAACCATGCTATAATGTTCAGCACATGATTAAGCATGCCAAAATAATTCTGATAGACACACACAAGGATGGATAAATACATGAATAAGCAAATAATCACATGGATGGATGGATAAGGGGGGGGGGGAACCAAAGAATTCTCAACCAATTCTTTGTGGCAGGAGTTTGTATATATTACATAGAGTAAAACAAAAACCAAAATATGTACAGTATCTGATCGTGCACAGATTATGTAATATTCACAGTAAAAGTATCTACTTAATAATAGCTATGCGACTAGTAAGTGGCTTTGAGTCCATAACTAGTGTTCTCAAGTTCAGAATCTTCAAATCGCTCATGAGTGATATCGTCATCACTATTCCGGTCAATGACATCATAAGATTGTTTCTGTCTACACCTCCTACCAGCACTGAAACAAGGCTTGATCAAACTCCACACAGTAATGATAAAGAATTGAACAAATGCAATTCCAATTGATATTTCCAGCAATATCGTTTTCAATATGCTAGATTCCCACTTATACAGTGTTCCAGCACTCAAGATAATCAAGTTCAGTAAGGCAGCATTTTCAAGAAGTCTCATATTCTTATGCTTGTAGACATTCTTGACTGATATGAAGAAGAATATGAAGGCTATTAACAGAAATAGCATGAACACATTCAATTCTGGAGTAGCTCCTGAAGTTATTGTCAATACGATCAAAAGTATTCCCCGGACAAGAAGCATTGTTCCAAACCAGTAGTGGTGTTTGTCCTTCAAAGGAAAGAAGTAAGCATCGTAGACAGGGGCTAGCTTGTTGATCCACTTGAGTGGCCTTAGATGAGAAACTCTCCTCAGAGGCTGGACGAATAGAAGCAGGAGTGTGTAGGGAAGCCACAGGAAGATAAGAGTAGCCATGGCTGCAATGAAGAGGTAAATATGAGGGTGCTGGCAATAACGTAGATTTCCATCAAGGTACCACACAGCAAAGGATGCGTTTTGTGGATGTTGTTCTATTGTTGCTATTGAGGTGGCATTTATTATTGTACGAAGAAGCTTCATGTAAGACAGAAGGAGGAGTGTGGCAAGAAGAGGAACAGCTCTGCTACCGATGAGGTAGGTGAGGCGAGAGGAGTAGCGGCAAACAACAATGATAACACCAGCAATGGCCCAGATGTAGAATGGGAATAAAAATTGTAGCCATGTCTTCCAGTATGTATTCAATCCAACAAAAAAGCATGATTCAATTCCAAAGTCCAAGTTGAGCCAGGCAACGAACACTTGAAGAAATACAAGCCTAAAATTTTCTTGGATTTCTGAGGGAAATAATATTATTTTGTAAGCCCATACAATGTTTGCATAAAAGATGAGTCCATTAATGAGTCCTTGAGTGACAGTGAGATTGAGGGCAAGGATAAAGAGCACAAGTAAGACACCAGCAGCAGCAAAGGCAAGTAAGAGTGCCACATTATGACTGTTAGGACATTCGATGCATCGAGAAGATCCAATTGCCAGGCTAAAGTTGTCCATACAGGCGCCACACAGAATACCACTTCGGTTGGAGGTACACTGCTTGCTGGGATCATCTCCAATGTTGATTGTTTTTTCACCAAATTTGCAGTAATACTCAGGACAAAAGTGATTGTAAATAATTCCATTTCCATTGCTTTGATTTCCGCTGAAAGTTGCGTTCACCCATACAGTGTTGTTCCACATCAGGTAACCAGTTTGATTTTGAATCGAACATCTGAAACCATAATCAGCCAAGACTGAATAGCAGCCACATTTAGTATAGTCATGGTTGAAAGTCAATCCAGGCGGGCATTCTGGAAATAACTTGACATTGATGAAAAGTGGAGTAGTTAGAAGGTCTTCTCTGAGGCAGCCTTTACACTGTAAAAAGAGAACTGTCAGTTTGACATACAGTATGTCATTCTGGTTGCAGGTGAGTGAATAAAACGTATCACTTGCAGAGGGAAACCTCATAACAAACTTTTCCTCTTTCATATTGGTTCCCCTACACATTCTCATACCACTGCAGTAATTATCTGAATCCATGTGTGTGATTTGTTCACTCACCTGCATCCAGAATGACAAACTACATGTCAAACTAACATTTCCCTTTTTGCAGTGTATTGGCATGTGAAATGTAGTCTGCTATATCATAGTTTATCCCTGCTTTGTATTTGGATACAGCTTTTTCATTATCAATGCCTATGCTATCGAGGTTTAGTGGCAAAACTGATGTATGTAACTGTAGCAGTTCACCATCATGATTCGAATAAATTGTATATTCCAAAGTAGAGCAAATACTGTCATCGACTAACTGAATATACTGTGATTTTTCTAGTTGTGGGGAATGGTTTGAGGTGAGAAATCGTGCATGGATACTACCAAGAGTGGTTCCAAAGTCATAGCCAACTACGCATGCAGATAATGTGAAGGTTTCACCATGATAAACACTGACATTAAGGAATATTTGAGACAGATTAGCACACAGTGGTTTACCATTTGAGTCGCAGAGGCACACTCGCCAAGGTGCAGAGGATATTGGTGACAAGGTCTCGTTTAGACCGGGATTAAAGGAGAATTTAATGTATCCATCAGACATCTGATCTTGATACCAGCAATAAGGTTTTCCATTTTCATAAGCCATACGTACATCATTTCTATCGCATTTATCAAGTCTTATTCCTGTCCCATAAATATGGTGACCAATATGAAGTTTTGCATAGTTTCCAATGAAAGATAGCTGAGCTGAGTAGTCTGTGACCAAGAATATACACGGTACTGTAGATGCCATCTCAGAATACACCGCTCCACCCACATCAGTTGCTGTATTGTTTATAAACTGAACACTCGACTGATATCCGACTTTAACTGCAAATGATGATGGGATGACATAGAGAGCACCTCCTTGAAGTGCGGAATTGTTGGAAAAGAATATTTTGGCAGAATCATCAACTATAATTGAGGAGTGCGAACCTGAATATATATAAACTGCGCCACCTTGAAGTGCAGTATTCATAATGAACACCACAGATCCACTAGATTTGATAAACAAGGTTCCATATGTGATAAATATGGCTCCTCCTAACTGACCTCTATTGTCATAAAAGTTGACTGCATTTGTTTCCACAATAATTATCGCCATTTGTAACAAAATAGCACCTCCACCGATAGTTACAGAATTATTGATGAAGTTTAATTCTGCATCAGTTTTAATATTAACTATCCCATAATACATGAACATTGCTCCTCCACTAAATCTAGCTCTATTATTCATAAAGACCACCTTTGCTTTGGTATTGATGTTTACAGTTCCATTTTCCCCGTACACTGCTCCTCCATGTCTGTTACTAGTTAGGTTGACAAAGTACACGATTGCACCTGTTGCGATGTGAAGTGAAGAGTTGTGCTCTGGATGAGCAGTACTTAGGAATACTGCTGTACCAGATGGATATGATGTAGAATGGAATCCTGTTAAACTGTTTGTGAAATTCACATTTCCTGCTAATGTCACTTCACTAGAGTAAGCCATAATAATTGAAGTACTATATGACTGGAATGTGCTATTATTTACAATCATCCCATTGCTGAAATTACTCATAATGGGACAATTTTCTTTGAATGTGCAACTGTCCAGTAAACATTGAGAACCTCTACCCATGATATTAATAAAAGATAAGCTTTCCTTTGTGCCTTTGTAGCCATAGATTTTACAGCTCTTCACAGTAATGAGGCTGCCTTTGACATTTATTGAAGGACATATCATTGTCATATTAGTAATGTTGACAAAGCTGACATTCAAGAACTGAATAGTTGTGCAACTGGGCTTGCCAAGTTGTACACCAAACTGATGGTCAATGATCACATTCTCTTTAGATTCAGCTGCTTCAGCTTTCATGGTGAATGAGTTGAGATTTTGTACAGTCAAGTCCTTTGTATAGTTGTGGACTCCACACATGAATACCAGTGTTACATTGGCATGTTCTCGTGAAAAGAATTCGCTACTGTGCTGCACTAGATAGTCCATTGTATGACAGAACTGAGCAGGCGGGCAGCTGCTGTTTCCTGGACAAGAGTGGAGTGGCTCTGTTGGATAGACAAAAACTACCACATCCTCAGTCTCAGCTAGCTGAATGGAAATCAGCGCAACCATGAAGATGGTAGTGAAGGAGAAACACTTCATTCTAAGACTTGTATTATAGTAATCTGTATTCATGCAATTCAACTCCTCAGTAAGTGTAGCAAAGTTACTTGTTGGTACGTTACATACGCGCGCACTGTAAAAATTGAAAAGTTATTTTAACCCAGTTTGGGTTACCCCGGCTGCATACATAAGGTGCATGGTGGTCTCGGAATGCATTTGCAAGTGCAGTCTGTAATTGGATTCCAAATTGTAAACAACTTAATGAGCTCTTTAAAGTTCTAAAACATTAGTTAGTCAGAATGCAGAGGAGTCAAAATTAACTGTAATAATGCGTGTACCTCAAATTCATGATTTGTACTTGTGTCAAATAATTAAACAGGTCATTAGGAATAATTCACCCGCCTCTGTATTAGCCGTGGTTACTGCATGCATGCTGTCTTAGACTCAAATTAATGATCTGTTTCAGTAACCATGGTGAATACAGAGGAGGGTGAACTATTAATTTTCTAATGACCCATTGAATGCTAATGTAATGATCTAGAAACAAGGCATGAAACTGAGATAACCACCTGTTATGATTAAAATAATGATTCATTTTTTGTAGTGTTAATTGTCGTAATATGTTGCTATATGAAGAGATCTATCACAGCAATAAGGAAATGGCTATTTTGACAAAACTTGGCAACTGAGAATACCGAATTTGGTCAAAATAGCCCGTTCAAGTGTTAAATGTTCACCTCATGCTTAGCTACATGTAGCTAGTGTATAGCATGTAAATTCTTTAAAGTGTTGTTGCCGTGTGAAAGCCGAGAAGGACAATTTCGCTCGATTCCGCATCCCGCGAACGTGAAGTGAACCGTTGCATAGATAATACAGTGAACCATGTGGGATGTGGGATGTGGGGTGCTGCAGTCCGCATCCAGCAAACATGACATATTATAAGTTATTTACACCGTAGCTAGCTGGATAGTATTACATTAACCTTGTGGGATGCGGGGCTCATCCCGCACGGCTCACGTATACATAATTATAATATATATACACAGCTACACAATACTGTAACAATGTAGATAGTGCTATACTAGTATTGCAGCCGAGAATGTTTGCTGGATGCGGACTGCAGCACCCTGCATGGTTCACTTCACGGTTCATTTCATGTTCGCAGGATGTGGAATCGAGCGAAATTGCCCTTCTCGGCTTCCACAATTGCAATACTGTATTATATACTGTATCATACTCAAGTGCAAAACTATATACAGTTTTAGGGAAAAATAACTCCCTTTAAACCATGACAGTACTCAGTAGCTATCCAATTTGTCCAACACAAACTATGAAGTATGAACCATGAACCATATATACCATACCAAATTTGATAGGCATCCCTCGGACCTTTAACAACTAGGATACCATATCCCAACATAGGATGATTTATCCCGGTACAAATTATCCCCCGGGATAGTTTGAACCATCTAGGGGGATAAAACACACGGGGGACACTTTAAACTGTACCGGCCGTGAAGATCAGATAGTGATAGTATTATTATGACATCAGCCATAATCAAATCATGGAATATGTATGTTTACGTTGCAACCAACACGTGCCTAATCGTGACCAGCCACCTTGTAGCTACAATGGCCTACCACACCTTATATGCCAGTGATGCCACCACCACCTTAGCCTACAATATATAGCTATTATACCTCGATAAGGAACTACAGAGCAATTGTTTTTCTACTATTAACTATCATGATTGCATGACTACTCTATATAAATCACTATAATCGATATTGAATAATAATATCATAGTACGTGATCAGGAGTATATTATAATATTAGATTCTTGATGTTATCAAGTCCCATTGGGGTCTATGTGACCATGGCATTATTGTGAAAATTTTAGCTAAGAAAAGCTGCGATGAATGAGAAATCAATTTACTCACTGTTTCATAGACTTGTACACCAGCTAATAATTCAGTGCACAAATATCTATCGATGGCAACACATCTCCACCGAGCACTACAAACTTTCCACTAGGCAAAACTGCACAGGCACATTCTGCTCGCTCATTTGGCATCTCTCCAGCTCTAACCCAACACTTGTTTGTCGCCTGATAGAGATACATGGCTGAACTACCTACATCTCATCGAACTGCAAGCAGAGAGCCATTGACAACAAGAGCTGTTGAGCGAATGAGTGGAGTTGGGGTCATGAACTGCCACAGTGCTTGTGTAGATGGTCTGCCGGATAGCTTTGAAACTACTTGGGAGATGAGAGCGTCCAAATTTACACATAGTACTTGCTTACTTGGCTCGACACCATACCCTCCAAGCAGATACCAAGTGCTTCCCATAATGGCTGAGGACATACCTATATGATACAGATATATTGGTAGTGGACTACTCTTGTACCACTGTTTGGAAAAGACATTGAAAATTTCAACTTCATTCTTGCCACCTGTGCTGTGATAGAAACCACCAGCCACTTATCGCCCTGAGTAGCCACTGCTGCTCCACTACGAGGTGTGGGCATTGGTGGGTAGGGGTGACACCATCTTCGTGCCTTTTCGTCCCACACCCCTAGAATATTAGATCTCAAGTCAAAAGATTTCCTATCCTTACCACCGACTAGTACCAAACGGTTGTTTAGAGCCGCAAGTGAGAAGTAGCTAGATATGATCATAACGAGGAAGTGTCGTCCACGTCTCTCCATAATTTTCTTGGTTTCTTGAGTCATGATTTGCAATTGTACGTCCTCCACCAACATATATTCTTCCTTTCAGCACGACTGTTTGTGGGTAAAATAGGCCATTGTATGTGGCATGTTTTCACCACACCTCCATGTCAGTTCAAGAGGAAACTCTAGCTCAAGATCAGGTTTTACTGACAACTGTATTTTGACAACAGTACCCTCACTATCCTACAATGAAGGTAATGAATAGTATAGCTACCATGCATAATTTATTATAATAATATTATAGAGACTAGTGCAAAAGCCAGAACTGCTAAGGTGCCTATAGACTTGGGATGCACCGAATATCTATTTACATGTAGCTACATACAATGTACATGTATCTGCTCATACTAAAGTAAAAGGGAGAGAGGGGAGGGTACAACAGATATCTAACGTACCAAGTGAGAGGGTAGGGTGGAGTAGGACACACTTGGCTTGAGCCTCACAAAAGAACTGCCTGTAGCTACTGGGAGACAACAAACTCATCCTCCATAGACATTGGAAGGTTTTAAACTGTCGACAATCTTGGTAGAAAATTCAGGATAAGTGATGTCGGCAAAATTCTGACCAATTACATCTTGCTGTGGTTAAAAAAAATACAACTAGCAATAATAACAATAACAATAATATTATGGCAATTGGTGCTGCGAATTAGTCAGTTAATTAATTAATGGAGGAGCAACTTATTAAAATTTAGTCATGCACTCTCAACGACACGAACATAAGTCCAGCCAGTTTTGTCAATTTTAATAGAGGCTCTTAGTAGTACTAACCTGGATGAGTCCCACATGACCAGCTATGGTTTCACTGACATAGAGGATGATGGCTTCTTTATCCAAAACAATGAGACAATCATCAATAGTCTACAAAGGGGAGAGTGTTTGGATGAGAGAGAGAGAAAGAGAGAGAGGGAGGGAGGGAGAGAGAGAGAGAGAGAGAGAGAGAGAGAGAGAGAGAGAGAGAGAGAGAGAGAGAGAGAGAGAGAGAGAGAGAGAGAGAGGGGGGGGGGGGGAGGGAGTGAGAGAGAGAGAGGGAGAGAGAGAGAGAGAGGGAGAAGGAGAGGGAGAGAGAGAGAGAGAGGGAGAGAAAGAGAGAGAGGGAGAGGCAGGAGAAGAGGGAAGCCTGGGAGGTGAAATCACGTGAGCGCGATTGCTCAATTGCTTTATACAGAAAGCATAGAATAGCCAGTTTGGATTACTTGTGTGCTTGGCACTGCTGTAACTGGTGATATATACTTGCCATGCTGTGGCAGCAGTCTTTAATAGTGACTCAAAAACAAAGGTATTAATATTATTATACAACATAAAATGAAACCCGGGGTATTTGGATTCGGAGTACTGGAAAGATAGAATGGAGCAGTGGAATGGAATGGAACGGAATGCAGAAGGCAACGGAGTATTAAGGCACATGCTCACACGGTATTATCTTTTGTCATACGACAATATCATTGAAGTTCTTGGTTTGTAGTGCTGTATTGTTAATTTTGGATATTGTCAAGGGGGGATTGGGCTTAGGGGATTGCACTCCTTTGCCCAGGGCACAGGCTAAACAGCTGGTATTTATAGGTACTTCACCCCACTTGGCAATAGCGTAATCAAGTGTTGGGGTGTGACATAACGTAAGTGATAACACAATACATCAGCCATGCACACTATAGCTAGCTAGTGCTAAGTTAATTAGTACTGTAACAGTATATATAAATTCACATACCACAATGAGATGCCCTCAAGTATACAACTCCATATTATGTAGGGCGATTGGCAACTTTCAATCACACCCACATTTACATGGATGAGGGTAACACATTCAAGGCGTATAGCGTAATGTGCCAATTACCGACAGGTATCAACTATCGGAAATACGGGTATCGATTATCGACATAGGGCCTTAGTATAGGCAGTCCCTAAGAATTTTTTTTTAGATACTATTATACATGTACAGCGGAATAAACAGGAAATGAAAACAAGTGAAATAAAATGAAAATAGAGTAATGAATAAAGGAAATCATATATATTATAGTTTCAAGTTTAAAAAGAGGGTACCTGGCCTTCATGAAGGGCCAGGTCGATGGCTTCAGTGGTGGGGGGTGTGGCGAATGGGGAGAAGGTGGATCGTGAACCTCGAATGCACATAATGGCTGATCTCATCAAGGAGAAGTTCAATCTACATCTTAGCCAGTGTAGTGTTGAGCTGTAAGATCTTCCTTGCTTCTCGGCTAGGAGAGAGGCCAGCCTCTTGTACACAACTGTAGCAATGGTACCCATACCACCAGCAGCTGAGAAAACCAGTGGGGAGAAAGAGCCATGTTCTACTTCTCGTACACGTTCCTCGTATGCCCTCTTCTTTTCTAGCTCATTTTTCCGATAGCACTGTGCTAGGTTGGAGCTTCGATAGCAAGGTGCGTACGGGTTGAAAACCCTGACATCAAAAAAAGCACTGGCAAAAAAAGCACTGGCAAGTATAGGCAGTGGGCGTGGCGCGTTTAATAATAACTTCGCGTGGTCGATCGCGACTCGCTTCTATGCTTCAGGCTGAACTTTTGAAGGTAAGTTTTGCTTCATTTGTGATAAGATGACCCTCACAGTGTCTTACTTTCTCAATACAGGGGCAAAGACGCGATGGTGCCGTTCCCGAGGCGCTTCTGCCAAGATTGAAAAAACGATAAAGATCGAACAAGCTCACCTATGAACATGAAGTTGTCTCAGTAGTTAGAGCTCATGATTATGCACCTGCTGGTATTTTTTATATAATTTTCTTACTCTTGGATTGCATGCACTGTGATGACAAAGCTCCAAGTGACGATAATTGAAAGTATACGGTGTGCCGATAATACGTACCGACTGTTGATAATTGGCATTCGCAATTATAAGCTAAAATTGCCATTGCAGACGTATTTTGATAGGCAGCCCCCTGAGACTTTAGGTACTTGTAGCCCTGGCGACCCCCTACCTTTTGGTCCAAGTTCGAAGTTCAGGCGATGTTCCTAAGCAACAGCACACGCGGGAGAAAACCGTATGTCGATAATTGGCACTTTACGCTAGCTAATAATGATTAGATCATAGCTGTAACAAATACTGCAATTTGATTGGCTACTGACAGGTATCTATATCTCATAGTCACCTACAAGATTTTCATAGTCACCTACAAGTTTTGCCCTCTGGCTCTAGCAATACAAAGCTATATGATCTAAACTTGTTAGACACTGTTTAGTCAGTTTCTATGTGATTTAGAAGACCTCAGGGCTCTCATAGAACCCTCGCTTCGCTCGGGATTCTATATAGAGTCCTTCGGTCTTCTAAATCACATAGAAACCTCCTAAACAGTGTCTAACTAATATATAATAACAAGAGTAGATTAGCTAGATAGAAGTGTTGAACTACAGTACAGACGTAGTAACTGTTACAGCGTTCCATAGGATGATGTAGACAAATTGTAATCAAGGCTGATATGCACTATCAACATCTTTTACTTTAAGTGGGTGTTATGTAAACGCAGACTGCAGCTGTATGGTGGCCTGGGTGGGACACACCCGCTCTACTCACCTACATGACCTCAGATTCACTTACTCAGCGCAGGTGATATCTACGTCATTCTCCCAAAATATGTTTGCATGTAGTTCAACATTCCTATCTAAACTACTCCTGATAATAAGCATGTGCTAAACATAGTTTCATGGCAACTTTTAATGTAATTATCACCCAAAGGTCCATAGTAAAACTACAAGTAGGGATAGGTCTACACTGTACCCCTTGGACCAGCCACGCCCCTACTATTAGTGTAGCTATGCTGACAAGTACAATGCTGGTATGTACGCAATCAACCCCTTCATGAAAGACTAAACTTCCTCTTTTATGCATGCGCCCCCCCCTCCCCCGTACTAGGATGACCAGAATGTTGTTTACATGGCAGGGTTTCATTTAGGATTTTCGTCCAGGGGGGGTGGGGCAAACACGATAATCACAGAGTTAAGAGGGGCAAGGATTGTACTAGTGTTTTTTTATCAGCCAAGAATAACATAGTGCTCATTAGCTAGGGAGGTCTGGGGGCATGCTCCCCCAGGAACATTTTACATTTTTTAACTGCTGTGACTATTTCTGGTGGCTTCTGAGACCTGTCTTGTCAGTGATATCTACTGGTTCCCCTCCCTTTTAATACTGTAACAGTATGTTTCCTCCCGCGCGGAGCGTGAAGCTGAAAATAATTTGTGTTAAAAAGGAGCAAAAAAAGTGCCTACTTCAACACTTTCGCCATTCAAACTTCTTATAATATTGCGTATAATATGGTTTGTGGCAATTCTCAGGGGGGGGGGGGGGCAGCCAACTTCCAAGGCATCCCCCCCTAAATGAAAATCTGCATGGCTTGCAATACAACTGAGACTTGGGGCCGTGAATTATGCACATGGCTGACAGGTCCTCTATCATTCCACCGTTCCATTCCATTCCACCATTCCAGTCCAGTCCAGGCTGATACCATATGAGTGAAGGTTTGCCCCGCCTGATGATATTATAATTATAAAAGTAATGGACAAGCTTACTGCTGTTTGTGAAACAAATTATATATAAGCCAGATGTCGTTTGCCCTATAGAAACATAATATTATCGCAGTGTTTATGATAATACTATTTAGAAGAGAGTGTTAGTCTGAATTGCTTGTGTTCACATGCACATTGCCTGTCCATGAACATGTGGTAACTTGCAAGTCACAAGAATATTGTGGGGCTCACTCTAATGACATGCAGCTTGCATACATTGCAACTTGCTGTATCAAACCACAGTGACCAATCAAAACAATAATAGTAATGCCACATAATATACACTCATAATACCATGTTGCTACTAGCTATATCCAAAAGTTTTGTTTGCACTTCTATAGTTCTATTGTTCTACGGTTTCTACGGTTTGAGTTCAGCCTATACTATAAACATACACAAAACTAGGAGAGTTAGCTATTTGTTAAATTATGTGGTGTTCGCACTGTGGGGATTTAACTGTATTTATCCTATTGATCTTAACAGGCTCACCAGCACTCTGATAAAGTGTATAACATAGTATCTCACCACCTTTGGTCAAACAGAGCTCAGAGTCACTGAACTGATAATCGTATACAGCAGAATCGATTCCTTCCTCGAAACTCTTCGGAAGCTCACTCCATCGATCTTCATCACTTAAATGCTCAATACTTTTCGGATAGCCCTCTGCCAGCAAAATTGGGTAAAATCTAGGATCACGACGTTGCCTGGAGCGATATCTAATCACTTGATTGCCTTTAAATAAGTATATTCCTCCAAAGTAAAATGCAGCATCGATGCCCTGTTGAAAATTAGCAGGAAGTGAAAAAAATTGTCCATGAGTTAGAGGGTATGGTCCATTAGTTATGCTCTTAGCTCTGTTGAACTCCAAGTATTGACCTCCTCGAAATATATATATGTAGCTAAGGATAGTTGACCATGGCATCGAATCCTGGAAGAAACGAAGTGGGGAGGTCAATTCCCCATTCTTGCTTTAAGTTGGAGAGCAGTTTGGGATATCCGGGATCAATGGCTCTATTTTTTCCCTGATTTTCTCCCAAACTGGACCACTGGTGACGTACACTAAACGATTTGATGCAAATTGCATTTGACTATCCCACTTATAGTCAAATAGATTGACACTGCCAACAAAAATACCAAATTTTCAGGACTATATAAAGCTCCTTCAGGGGTGAGTACGTGCAATTTAGCGTCCTCTTCCCCATAAAAGTCAACTATATAGCGGCTTTGTATCACAAAATGGGCTAATTCGTGGACAAGGGAATGCACTCTGGAATTAGTACCCACAAGCGGCTCTGTAAAGAAGTCCTTACACAGATAGATAGTATTAGATTTGTAAGGAATGTATGCTATTGGAACTGCTGCTGTAGAGCTCGGGCAGTTATTGCTAGTATCACAGCTGTAGGTTTTAGTCTTGACTATATTCCGTATATTCTGCAACGTCACGTTTGCCTTGTCTTCATTTCCTCTATGAAACCAGATCCTGAAAAGTGTTGTGTCTTGGTAAATGGCTTTCATGGCGAAATCCACATAGTGCACAACAGTATCTAAAACCTGAATGAATTCTTATTTCTGAGCAGGTTCAAGTCCGGTCACTCGAATCGACCTGGCTGTCCTCTCTCGTGCTATATTTCCAGAGTGCATTTTTGCCTCTGAGTTGCTCAGGAGGGATAGGAATGTTGAGAAGAGGATGAATGTTGGAATGACTGCTTTGAACTTCATTGCTTATAAAATTATGTTCTCTTTTCTCCAATGATGTGTATCTGAAGATTGTTTCTGCTTTTATAGCTGCTGTGCAGAAATCTTTCAAGCCAACTAAGTGAAAGACTCATTTCAAATGCAATACTATGGAGATAAAAGCAGTTCTTGCATAATTACACACGATCTGCAATAATACAATGAATAGCAGCTATTTACTGATTATTATTTAGAACATCCGGTTCAACTTCCTACATTACCTTGTACGTGACCTCTTAATTCTCCAACTATTATGACTATAATTATAATAGCTACTATCGAAGTGACCTGTACCTAATATCTGTTGTTTATCGCTTGCTATATCTGCTGTGTCCTGCATGTACACAATACGAGACACAATTAAAACAGTTCAAGTTGCTATACAGCTATAATAATATTATTTGGAAACTATTGTCAGTTTTAGAGTCACTATAATGCAAGCACAGTCTCATGCATACATACATAATATTATGCACACATGTACATACAAACACACACGCAAATGCCTTGTCATCCTTATCTCATGGGAGTTAAAAGGGGTTACCACAGGCATGCAGTATAACCTTTGAACTAGAAGTTTTTAGCCAAGTATGCATATTAATTCATGGGCACTGTATCTGGATGTAACAGCCTCGTATTACTATTAATTTTTCAGAAACATTATTTTGAAATCAACTGCACATCCAACGTGACGTCAAGGCATAATAATAATTATATTATAATAAATTTATAGTCTGCAAAGCACACATTGTTAGCTACCTCAAGTATCACTATGACTCTTGTGTGGTCATATTTAGTTCTGACATCCGAAGTCATTACACATTAGCCATTATACAATTAACGATAATCTATAAGGAGAAATGGTCACTATCCGCACAAGTATACATGCATATTATGAAGAAGAGTTAAGAGAATGACTTGTACTTGCATGTGTTTAGAGCATACGTGCATTAAGTATGTCATTCAGGGATTACTATATAATATTTTACGGAGGGGGGGGGGGTGGAGTGCTAGTATTATGTAGTACTGTACCCAAAACAGGGAACATGTGCACATGCACCCGCACCCTCATGCACATGTGCATGCATGCACACACTCACCACACTCAAGCATACATGTGCACACGTATGGTCCGGACCAGTGGAAGCTATAGCTATATATTGGAAGAGAATGCATCTAATCGATAGATAACATTATTATGACTCCTTTTGTGGGTAAAGCAATGTCACTATCCAGGGGATTTAAATTGGTGTGACTATATTATAATATTATGGTATAAACTGTGAAATTCGCTATAATTATATAGCTATACCAACCACCTGCATGCTTTATATCACTTACCGTAAATCTGGAAATTTTCGTGTAATAAAACTTTCGTAATAAAAAATTTCGTGTTTAAAAATTTTCGTAGGACGACTCAGCCTACGAAAATAATTTTACATCGAAATTTTATTAGCAATGCTTTTACTTGCGAAGAAGATCGCGAAAAGGCCTACAATCTAGTGAGCAGCCGTCGACATCAATCTTAGTCAGAGCTGTAGACAACAAAACTGAGATAGGTAGGCAGCAAGGTTGCGCTTGATCGACTCTTGAACACGCGGACCGCCCCGTACTGCACTGCTGTAGCTGTACGTACGTACGTTCGCGCATGCGCACACGCTCTAATATTTCACCGCTTTAAAATTTCAACGTAGAAAATATTTCGTGATATTTAATTTCTTAGTCGATAGGGACTACGAAAATATTTCAACAACGAAATTTTCCAGATTTACAGTATGTCCGAATCCATTGTAATAATTATAATACTGAGGTAGCCAGCTGTGAGAGACCTATCTTTGACAGTGGTAGTAACAGGATAATTAACAGATCAGGCATGCGTGTATATACATGCCCTCGCTTGCGCAATGCAAGCTGCAATTGTCTTTTTAATTCAATTCTCAGTGAAATGAATAATAATATTATACAATGTCATGTACATATCTGAAGTACACATCAACATATGTGCATGGCTATATTATATTATGCATAAAGAGCAACCTGTGCTCTATAGATATACATCATGTGAACAATGTTATTTGCTAATTAGGCCAAGCAAAGTTAATTAATAGTTTCTCAGGTCCGCCCACATCAAATTTTGAGAAAGCAAGATTTTTTTATTTCTTTTTCACGTGAGCAGTCATGTGCTAATTAATTTAATTAACCCTGAGACAAAAATTGGAATAATACAGTAAAGAGTTAAATGTTTCAAGTTCTGGCATCTCGAGACAGTGTGGTTGACATCTCACAACTGAAGTCTCCGTGAAAGTGGTATTTAGCCAGCAGCTAGCAAACTATTTTCTTCAAAAATGATGACGTCATTTGGTGCAGGCTAAAACTTGTCATCTTACAAGGTTAGTACGATTGATGAAACTTTTCTCTACTAAATAGAAAGGTAAAGTTGATTATTAGGCTGGATATTCTCTCTGGTTGGACTTCAATACTTGTATTTCAGCACTAGCTTGTGTATCAACCACGTGCAGCACTAGCGAAAATGAGCGTGACCCCCGTCGACACGCCAATTTTTCATTAAAAAATTAAAAAAAGCCGCCTCCCGCTGGGTTTTGAAATTTGAAAGCCTGAGAAACTAGTAATTAAGTTTGTTTGGCCTTATACATGTCAAAGTGAACCTTTCATAACTGTCATGGTATACGAGTTACTGTGCTGATAGTTTGGCAAATAATAGCCAGTCTTGGTTTCTGTCCTGGTATCTTCTTGTTGAAGGCCAAGCATTCTAATAGCAACTAGGGGATTACTATAATAATATTATATTTTACGGAGGGGGGGGTGGAGTGCTAGTATTATGTAGTACTGTACCCAAACAGGGAACATGTGCACGCGCACCCGCACCCTCATGCACATGTACATGTGTGTGATGCACACACACGTGCATGCATGCACACACTCATGATCACCACACTCAAGCATACATGTGCACACATCTGGTCCAGTGGGAACTATAGCTATACTTTTCTCACATTGGAAGAGAATGCATCTAATCCATAGATAATATATTATTATGACTCCTTTTGTGGGTAACTATCCAGGGGATGTGACTATATTATATGGTATACTGTGAAATTAGCTATAATATAGCTATACCAACCACCTGCATGCTTTAATTATATCACTTATGTCCGAATCCATTGTAATAATTACTGAAGTAGCCAGCTGTGAGAGACCTGTCTTTGGCAGTAGTAGTAACAGGACAGCTAGGGTAACATAAAGGAACTTACATAGCTATCACTGTTTAAACTGGGTAGTGAACATCACTACCATAATATTATGGTAGTGAAATAGCTGCTTGCTACAGGGCTTACTACATTTTAGGTAGTGACAGATCACTACATCTAATTCACTACAGGAGAACGGAGTGACCATCACTACCATGATCACTACCATGCAATTAACGGATCAGGCATGCATGCATGCATGTGTATATAATATATATGCCCTCGCTTGTGCAGTGCAAGCTGCAATTGTCTTTTTAATTCAACTCTCAGTGAAATGAATAATTATATATACATGTACATATCTGAAGTACACATCAACATGTGCATGCCATGGCTATAATATTTAATGCATAAAGAGCTAGCAACCTGTGCTCTATAGATATACATCATGTGAACAATATTATGATTATTTTGCTTATATAGGCCTATACATGTCAAAATGAACCTTTCATAACTGTCATGGTATACGAGTTGCTGTGCTGATAGTTCTGCAAATAATAACCAGTCTTGGTTTCTGTCCTGGTATCTTCTTATTGAAGGCCAAGCATAATTCTAATAGCAACTACCGTATAGTGGGAAATTTTCGTATGGTGCTAATTTTCGTATATTTCGTATGAGAGAGAGGGGGGCGAGGGAAGAGGGAGAGGGAGAGAGAGGGAAGGAGAGAGAAAGAGAGAGAGAGAGAGAGGGGGGGGGAGAGACAGAGAGAGAGAGAGAGAGAATAGCCGATTTTATCAAGAAGCTGGTGCCAGATGACATGCATGTGATCGCGGACCTCGAAGATCAGTATCATTTTCCACCCTGCCTAGCCCACACTGACCTGCGGCCTGACCTTATCATCTATAGCGAACTCACTAAGTCAGCCACCCTGATGGAATTAACAGTATGTTTTGAGACTAACTTTGAAGAAGCTAAATCACGGAAGGAAACGAAGTATGCCGACTTAGTGGATGAAATTGAAGAAAATGGATTTACAGTGGACCTCGTCACCATAGAGGTTGGTGCTCGGGGATTTCTGAAGTACGAAAGTTTCCGCCGGCTAAACGAAGTGCTGGGTGCAGACCGAAAGGAGTTTTTCACATTGCTACTGGATGTGGCCAAAGTCACTATTAAAAACTCCTTTCGTATCTGGACACAAAGAAACAGTTTATCCGAACCTGATGAAACATGACCACAGGTTGTTTCTCTCTCACTTATAACCATCGTTTTGTTTATATATATCCTCATACTTTTATGTATATTACTATAATGATATCATTCTTTTTAACCATGGTGTACCATGTTGTACACACTTACAAGTTTTGTACTAGGAGATATTATGTGCGCCATGAATAGATGTACATGTAGGCACACTCCTTGGTTCTGTACAAACCCTCACTCATTATAAATAAAGATGTTGAGGTCAAAAAAAAAAAAAAAGAGGGAGGAAGGGAATAGATAAAGATAAATGTACTATACTCTAATTTTGTCATTACAGGCTTTTGCTGATGTACTTTGGATGAATACTTCACTACTAGTGCTAAACTTGGAATCAAACAGAATTACACGAAAGGGAATCAGGGTGAGTCTCTCTGTGTTCATGTAGCTACTTTACCAGTACATCATGACATTGGAGTCTAATTCTATAGGCAATGATGAAGGCATTGGCAGAAAATCCCAATACTTCCCTAAAGGAGTTACGACTGGCCAATCAGGTATGTATAAAAACAACATACTCTCATTAATCCCACCCCGCATGCATTGTACAAGGGATAAAGCAATCGGTTTTGTTGGGCACAAACATCACCATGTTTAGGTATCAGAGCAGTGTGTAAGCGTCATCAAATAGTTGAAAATATTATTGTGAAAAACTGTCTTTTCTTTGCTTCTTAGGATGCTGTGAGGCAGGAGCCCTACATGTACAAAACTTAATCTTAATTTTTTGTATTGACCATGCCTATCATTACAATCGGTTACGCATGCTCTATCTTAATATGCATGGGTAAGGGTTGTCAAAGCATACCTAGAGCATACATGCTGCTGCTGCATGATATTCAAAGCTCAGTGTACGGGGTATGTTCTATAGACTCTAAGATACATGACATTGTATATCACTATCTCTCAACCCTAGGTCTTTGATTTATCTCTCTTCCCTCTCTCCCTCCTTCCCACAGTATTTCTCTGGTGGTGCTGCATGGTGCTGAGGGTGAGATTGCTAAATATCTCGAGAAAATCAAGACCTTGACCAAACTTGGCTACAACTTCACCCAGCCTTCGTTCAGAACCAAGGTGGATGGCTACATCATGAGAAACACAGACTATGGTGAGTATTTCTGTGAATGCTACATGAATATGGCACAGAAGTGTACTATACTATGAAAAACGACCCTTTACCATATACTTTCGTACTTATATTATTATTCACGGTACTTTAGCACGCAAGAAGCGAGCCAGTCTGACTGTGTGAGTGAACTCTGAATACAATGCCACCTTGATTCATAACCTAAGCACTTACTGTCGTTTTGCTTCCCAAGCGATAGTAATTTTGTCTCTCCTGTTTTTATTCACATGAAGAGTTAGTAGCTATTCAGTTTTGTGCTATTTTTATTATGTGCAGTCAGTGTCATTAGCATTATGTATGATAGAAACCTTTTGCTCCTATTAGCTGTCATGATCGATGCGCACGTGCATACGGGTTATAGTGGTCATCATATAATAATAATAATTGTTTAGGTAGTGTTCACTTGTAGCTAGCTGATAATAAATTATTATGCAATGTTGAAAAACATGGGTACAAGGCTTAATGTCAGTGGTATTATGTCATTAATTATTGTGTGTGCATGCTCTTAAAGTTAATGGATATTGCCTATAATAATAGTATATAGCTACTAAGTCTTGACAATGTATGTTACTTATCCAGTATAAATTAAAGTTCATCTCCCACAATGTCATAATACTTGGCAGACAAGCCTTGCATTGCAATAATAATATTATTATACAATGAACTATTCAGTGCTCATGCAGTACTGAAAAGCCGAGAGCTAGGAGATTATAGCAAGACGTATTGGACAAGATTTGAATAGCTTAATTTTCACATAGCATATGCATGCACACAATATAATAATGCATGAAGCTTAGGTTGGAGATTATATATAGTTTTACACGCTGTTTGTGAAGCAAAAAAAGCCAGATATCGTTTGCCCTATGGAAACATAGGCAGTGTTTAGAAGAAAGCATTTATGATGACGTTATTAGTCTGAATTGCTTGTGTTGATGAATGCATGCACATTGCCTGTCCATGAACATGTGGTAACTTGCAAGTCACAAGAATATTGTCGGGTGACATTTACATACATTGCAACTTGCTGTATCAAAACCACCAATCAAAACAATTTATATAGTATTGATGCCACATAATATACACTCATAATTCTATGTTGCTACTATATAATTATGCCCAAAATTTTGTTTACACTTCAGAATCTATAGCTAGTTCTATTGTTCTACGGTTTGAGTTCAGCCTATACTATAAACTAGGAGTGTTACTTGTTAAAATTAAGTATGTGGCATTCGCACTGTGGGGATTTAACTGTATTTATCCTTGATCTTAACAGGATAACCAGCTCTATATTCATATACTTCATAACATAATATCTCATCGCCTTTGGTCAAACAGAGCTCAGAGTTCATGCCCTTAATATCGTATGCAGAAGAATCGATTCCTTTCTCGAAACTTACCGGAAGCTTACCCCATCGTTCATCATCACTTAAATGCTCAATCTTTTTCGGATAGCCCTCTGTTACCGATATTGTGTCTGTTTGACCAGGTTGAACGAAGTCATATTTAATCACTTGATCGCCTTTGAATAAGTATACTCCTTGAAAGTGATATGCAGCATCGATGCCCTGTTGAAAATTAGCAGGAAGTGAAGTAAAGTGTCCGTCAGTTAGAGGGTATGGTCCATCAGTACGTTTGGTATTTCTGTCGAATGACAAGTATTGACCTCCTCGAAATATATACATGTAAGGATAGGTGACCATGGCATCGAATCCTTGAAGAAACGAAGTGGGGAGGTCAATTCCCCATTCTTGCTTTAAGTTGGAGAGCAGTTTGGGATATCCGGGATCAATGGCTCTATTTTTTCCCTGATTTTCTCCCAAACGTATATAAACTGGACCACTAGTGACGTACACTAAAAAATTTTCTACAAATTGAATTTGACTATCCCACTTATAGTCAAATGGATTGACATTGCCAACAAAAAGACCAAAATTTTCAGGACTTTGTAAAGCTCCTCTAGGGGTGCGTGCGAGCAATTTAGCTTCATCTTCACCGTAAAAGTCTTCTCCTTGGTTTGGTATCACATAATGGGCTAGTTCATGGACAAGGTAATGCACTTTGGAATTAGTACCCACAAGTGACTTTGTCTCAAAGAAGGCAGGACACAAATAGATGGTATTAGAGTTATGAGGAATGTATCCTATTTTAATATAATTTCCTGTATTCATGCAGTTGACGCTAGTATCACGGGTGTAGGCTTTAGTCTTGACTATTCCCTGTATACTCTCCAATGTATCCCTTGCATCGGGTTCATTTCCACTACGAAACCAGGTCGTGAAAAGTGTTTTATCTTGTTCAATGGCTTTAATGGCAAAATCCACATAGTACGCAACAGTATCTAAAACCTGAATGAATTCTTGTTTCTGAGCAGGTTCGAGTCCGATCACTTGAATCGACCTGGCTGTCCTCTCTCTTGCTACATTTCCAGAGTACAATTTTGCCTCTGAGTTGCTCATGAGGGATAGGAATGTTGAGAAGAGGATGAATGCTGGAATGGTCATTGCTTTGAACTTTATTGCTTATCTATTTTCTTCAATGATGTATATCTGATGATTGTTTCTGCTTTTATAGCTGCTGTGCAGAAATCTTTCAAGCCAACTAAGTGAAAGAATCATTTCAAGTGCAATCATGCAGATAAAAGCAGTTCCTGCATGCATAATTATACACGCTCTGCAATAATGGCTATTAAATTTTACTGATTATTAATTTTAGAACATCTGGTTCAACATCCTACAAGCTATTATTACCTTGTACGTGACCTCTTAATTCTCCAACCATCATGACTACATTGTATAATTATAATACTATTCAATGTAATCGAAGTGACCCATACCTAACATCTGTTTGCTATATCTGCTGTGTCCTGCATGTACACAATATAAGACACAATGAAAACAGTTCAAGTTGCTATACAGCCATAATAATAATATTTGGAACTATATTGTCAGTTTTAGAGTCACTATAATGCACATGTCCATGTACATACAAACACACACGCAAATGCCTTGTCATCCTTATCTCATGGGAATTAATTAAAAGGGGTTATATACCACAGGCAGAATAACCTTTGAACTAGAAGTTTTTAGCCAAGTATGCATATTAATTCATGGGCACTGTATCTGGATGTAACAGCCTCGTATTACTATAAATTTTTCAGAAACATTATTTTGAAATCAACTGCACATCCAACGTGACGTCAAGGCATAATAATAATACATTGACTATAATTTATAGTCTGCAAAGTACACATTGTTACCTCAAGTACCACTATGACTCTTGTGTGGTCATATTTAGTTCTGATATCCGAAGTCATTACACATTAGCCATTATACAATTAACGATAATCTATAAGGAGAAATGGTCACCATCCGCACAAGTATGCATGCATATTATGAAAAAGAGTTAAGACAATGACTTTATTGTACTTGCATGTGATTAGAGCATACGTGCATTAAGTGTCATTCAGGGATTACTATATTATAATATTTTACGGAGGGGGGGGGGGGTGGAGTGCTAGTATTATGTAGTACTGTACCCAAACAGGGAACATGTGCACATGCACCCACACCCTCATGCACATGTGCATGCATGCACACATGTCCTCACCACACTCAAGCATACATGTGCACACATATGGTCCAGTGGGAGCTATAGCTATACATTGGAAGAGAATGTATCTAATCGATAGATAACATTATTATGACTCCTTTTGTGGGTAAAGCAATGTCACTATCCAGGGGATTTAAATTGGTGTGACTATATTATAATATTATGGTATAAACTGTGAAATTCGCTATAATTATATAGCTATACCAACCACCTGCATGCTTTATATCACTTACCGTAAATCTGGAAATTTTCGTGTAATAAAACTTTCGTAATAAAAAATTTCGTGTTTAAAAATTTTCGTAGGACAACTCAGCCTACGAAAATAATTTTACATCGAAATTTTATTAGCAATGCTTTTACTTGCGAAGAAGATCGCGAAAAGGCCTACAATCTAGTGAGCAGCCGTCGACATCAATCTTAGTCAGAGCTGTAGATAACAAAACTGAGATAGGTAGGCAGCAAGTTTGATCGACTCTTGAATACACGGACCACCCCGTACTGCACTGCTGTAGCTGTACGTACATACATTCGCGCATGCGCACACACTCTAATATTTCACCGCTTTAAAATTTCAACGTAGAAAATATTTCGTGATATTTAATTTCTTAGTCGATATAGGGACTACGAAAATATTTCAATAACGAAATTTTCCAGATTTACAGTATGTCCGAATCCATTGTAATAATTACTGAGGTAGCCAGCTGTGAGAGACCTATCTTTGGCAGTGGTAGTAAGCGGATAGCTAGGGTAACATGAAGGAACTTACATAGCTATCACTGTATAAACTGGGTAGTGAACATCACTACCAAATGGTAGTGAAATAGCTACTTGCCACAGGGCTTACTACATTTTAGGTAGTGACAGGTCACTACATCTAATTCACTACAGGAGAAGGGAGTGACCATCACTACCATGATCACTACCATGCAATTAACAGATCAGGCATGCGTATATATACATGCCCTCGCTTGCGCAATGCAAGCTGCAATTGTCTTTTTAATTCAATTCTCAGTGAAATGAATAATAATATTATACAATGTCATATACATATCTGAAGTACATGCACATCAACATGTGCATGGCTATATTATATTATGCATAAAGAGCAACCTGTGCTCTATAGATATATACATCATGTGAACAATGTTATTTGCTAATTAGGCCAAGCAAAGTTAATTAACAGTTTCTCAGGCCCGCCCGCATCAAATTTTCTTTTTCACGTGAGCAGTCACGTGCTAATTAATTTAATTAACCCTGCATGAGACAAAAATTGGAATAATACAGTAAAGAGTTAAATGTTTTCTGGCATCTCGAGACAGTGTGGTTGACATCTCACAACTGAAGTCTCCGTAAAAGTGGTATTTAGCCAGCAGCTAGCAAGCTATTTTCTTCAAAAATGATGACGTCATTTGGTGCAGGCTAAAACTTGTCATCTTACAAGGTTAGTACGACTGATGAAACTTTTCTCTACTAAATAGAAAGGTAAAGTTGATTGTTAGGCTAGATATTCTCTCTGCATGGTTGGACTTCAATACTTGTATTTCAGCACTAGCTTGTGTATCAACCACGTGCAGCACTAGCGAAAATGAGCGTGGCCCCCGTCGACACGCCCATTTTTTATTAAAAAATAAAAAAAGCCGCCTCCCGCTGGGTTTTGAAATTTGTAAGCCTGAGAAACTAGTAATTAAGTTTGTTTGGCCTTATACATGTCAAAGTGAACCTTTCATAACTGTCATGGTATACGAGTTACTGTGCTGATAGTTTGGCAAATAATAGCCAGTCTTGGTTTCTGTCCTGGTATCTTCTTGTTGAAGGCCAAGCATTCTAATAGCAACTAGGGGATTACTATAATAATATTTTACGGAGGGGGGGGGTGGAGTGCTAGTATTATGTAGTACTGTACCCAAACAGGGAACATGTGCACATGCACCCGCACCCTCAGACATGCACATGTACATGTGTGTGATGCACACACACGTGCATGCATGCATGCACACACTCATGCATGATCACCACACTCAAGCATACATGTGCACACATCTGGTCCAGTGGGAGCTATAGCTATACTTTCCTCACATTGGAAGAGAATGCATCTAATCCATAGATAATAATATATTATTATGACTCCTTTTGTGGGTAACTATCCAGGGGATGTGACTATATTATTATATGGTATACTGTGAAATTAGCTATAATATAGCTATACCAACCACCTGCATGCTTTAATTATATCACTTATGTCCGAATCCATTATAATAATTACTGAGGTAGCCAGCTGTGAGAGACCTATCTTTGGCAGTAGCTATAGTAGTAACAGGACAGCTAGCTATTATAAGGTAACATGAAGGAACTTACATAACTGTCATTGTTTAAACTGGGTAGTGAACATCACTACCAGCCATATGGTAGTGAAATAGCTACTTGCCACAGGGCTTACTACATTTTAGGTAGTGACAGGTCACTACATCTAATTCACTACAGGAGAAGGGAGTGACCATCACTACCATGCATATATGATCACTACCATGCAATTAACGGATCAGGCATGCATGCATGCATGTGTATATAATATACATGCCCTCGCTTGCGCAGTGCAAGCTGCAATTGTCTTTTTAATTCAACTCTCAGTGAAATGAATAATTAGGCCCTAATTCCTTGATTATTAGTTTCTCATCAGGTAGTTTCCCAACATACCATGCGGGCGGACGGGTATTACCATTATTTAATTAATGTTGACCACAACTTATGCAACACTTGAAAGGCATCTAAAATGCATGGTGCTGCCTGGGCAAACATTGCTATTGGCACACACAAACAGTATACTAGTCACAAAAGTGGCATCAAGAGTGTCAGTCATGAAAGTAGCATGGTTAGGCAGTACACAGATGCTTACCAGAGCCATAGCACCCCCTAGCTCTTCAACAACATTGTAGCTAACTGCTGCACACGGTCGGTCACGTGATTGTCCACGCCTTTTATTACGTCATTGGAATGCACTAATGAAATAATGGTGATAAATTCTAACTTGAAAAATTGATGCGGGCGGTTGATGAGAAACTAATAATCAACGAATTGGGGCCTTATATATACATGTACATATCTGAAGTACACATCAACATGTGCATGGCTATAATATAATATTATTATGCATAAAGAGCAACCTGTGCTCTATAGATATACATCATGTGAACAATATTATGATTATTTTGCTTATATAGGCCTATACATGTCAAAATGAACCTTTCATAACTGTCATGGTATACGAGTTGCTGTGCTGATAGTTCTGCAAATAATAGCCAGTCTTGGTTTCTGTCCTGGTATCTTCTTATTGAAGGCCAAGAATTCTAATAGCAACTACCGTATAGCGGGAAATTTTCGTATGGTGCTAATTTTCGTATATTTCGTATGCTCCATCCCGTATACGAAAATAAAAACTGCGAAAATTTGAACGTGCAAAACTATTTTCTTTCGTGCATGACCTTTGACCTATAGGCCTACCACGGTCCACGGACACATGCCGTCGCTAGCGCGAGCAGCGGATGCTAAATGCAAAGCTAGCTCACTGAACAATGTCTATTTATCGGTTCTTTGCCAAGGCGTCGAAACGGAGTGACCTTTCTGATCCCAGTGGACATCGATTAGCCCCACTACGATCAAGGGGAAGCCAGTGATGCTAGCGTTACCGTATAGTGCAAGCGCTAGCAGCTGCGCATGCGCACAATCTCCCTCCGCAGCAAGCATACGAAATTAAAAAATACGAAAATTTATTTTAAGGGTATTTTGGTCAATCATACGAAAATTAGCACCAACGAAAATTTCCCACTATACGGTATAAGTTGCGACGTTCATGGGTATTGTACATTACATATGTACATAATACGAGACACGAAGAAAACAGTTTAAGTTGCATAATAATAAAATTATGACTACAATAATACTTAGAAACTACTATCAGTTTTAGAGTCACTATAATATAGTGCACAATCTCATGCTTATTGTGCATACATAAATAAATCTTCCAGGTCGACCAAAATGCATCCACAAGTTGTTACCAGATAGCGTGGATGCATTTTGGTTGGTCTGGAAGAATAATTTCTTGCAAGTAATAGAAATAATATGCATATCCAATGCTAACGTTAAGGTAAATGTTCTTAATCATCAGCTAACCTCATTGCCAAATCTAAACTATAATGGTACTTCAATTCATTCCAAAGCTGATGCTTGAATCACTACTTCTATATAATAGCTGTTTTAACCGACGCTTTCCCGCACTGACTTAGCTTGGACCCAGAGTATGCTTATGAGAAACTACGTTCTGAAGAGTGCCCTCAACATCTTCTATGTACAGAGGATGCCATCTTTGACCAATTAGCAACACTTGACACGGCTGGTTATGATGGAATATCTGGTAAAATCCACCTGGAATAGAAGATCGGAAGGTCCTGATTGCTCCCATGCATGCCTAAGGGTTAGATCGAACACTAGTACTATAGTATCTGGATATAGACGCATATCAATTCTGCCTGTCATCAGTAAAGTTATTGAACGTCGCATTAAGATGATCATTGAAAGTCACCTACAACATAATGCACCAATTTCAGAAAGATAATTATATAATGGGGCTTCATGTCATCCCATTCAACCATGTCTGCACTATAATTAAAGTAGTGGATGATTATTCCAAGGCTCTTGACCAAGGCCATGAAGTTATTTTAGGTGTTCCAGTTTTAAGTCCACTGCTATTCATATTATGCTACATCAATGATGTAATGACTGGTGTTAAGTGGAAGTGAATTAAATTTGCTGACGACATTGTCCTATATCGCATCATTAGATCTCCATTAGACTAAATTAATATGTGCAACTACAGCAGGACATTGATTATGCAACAAAGCAAGGACTCCGAGGTTGACTGCAATTGGATTGACATTTTATGAACTCCACCATATTGCTGAGGTTGTGTTAGACCATGCATGCACATCTGGAGTACTCACCCGCTGTCTGGAGTTCCTATTTAAAAGGGGAAATCGAAGTAATTGAAAATGTTCAAAATTATGCTCTGAAAGTTTGTACAAAGACCTGGGATTTGAACTAGACCGACCTACTGAATGTGACCTCTCTCCCCTCCATGGCCATGTAATATAGGTGGCTCCAAACCTCTCTGCCATATTTTCATTGTCTGAATTATCAGCAGTGGGCAAATGGGAGCCAAAGAGCCAATTGTGGCTCCACCAGGATTTCTTGTGGCTCTTGGCTAATATCTGACAATTCATTATCATTTGCATCACACACCAACATAGGTGCACAAGAAATTAAATTAAATATTATATGATATTGTGTGAGAAATTAGTCACAAAAGACAGTCCTAATCTATAGACCGATTTCAATCCTGCCCATTGTTAGTAAAGTCCCGGAGCGCCATTAATTATATCTCTAGTATGATTATTTGGAAGAAGTTGCTCTCATTTCCACAAACCAATGGGGTTTCATGCCTGGGAGATCAACCACCTCAGCTGTACTATCAATCACCATGCAACTTATGTCTATGGTTATGATGTGTGCACTGTACATTCGTAAGGCATTTGACTTAGTACCTTACCACACCAACTTCTAATGGAAAAAAAAAACGATTGGGGTACGAGTACCTATTGCACTGGCTACGTATCTTTCCAACAGGAAGCAGATCATTGCTGTGGATGGTGAATCATCTGAGGAGCTGTCTGTTTCGTCAGGTGTAGAGGTAGCTAGATGAATTATGCCGGCATAATAATTTTGAGCATAATAGGTGTGTGTAAGCACTTGAGAATTATGCTATCATTATAGGCATCAACTGGCATAATTTTGAGAATTTTAGGGTACGTAATAATGTAAGTAGCTGTTAATCGATCTTTGTCATAACACCTGGATAATGGCTTGGTAAAGGGTTGATCAATCAGCTGGTGCCCACTTTCAAATCCGAGCACATGTAAACTGAAATGGCTACACTCAATGATAGTAACCAAGTCTCCTCATGATCATGTCCAATATCGATTTTTGTTAACATTATAGTCGGTTCAACTTGAGCATAATGGGCAATGTATTGGGAATTATAGGTGTACTTTTTGAGCATTATTAGAGATTTTTTGAGCATTTGAGAAGAGCATTATATCAGGTGTGCCAATGTGAAGCTAAGTAATTAAGTTTATCAGTGGTTATCCGGTATATACAATGTCATTGATTTGCATATATGTGCTGAGAACCTCCATGGAAGTGATGCTAGGAATGAGGGTTAGATTTATGCATGCCGTACAGACTAAGTGGATTTCTTCCCACAAAGATACTAAATTGACTCAGCCGTTTGCAAAGGTTGTATCGTGTTGCCTCTGCTCCCATCTCCTCCCGCCACAGCTGAAACACTCGCACCACTTTGTGAACATCACCGGGAGGAGCACGATCTAGGAGACTAGCAAGGCGAATTGGACAAGAATTGAATAGTTTAACAATGTAGTCAGTGTTTTCGTGTAGTACTATTCGTTTTGCAATATCATAAAGGAATCCATCTTCAATAGTCACATGATCATCATCTTCTTTGAATAGTTCATCAAGAATTGCTTGTCCAAATCCAAAGTAAGGCTCAGAGCAGAGTAGCCCGGTTTTTACATCGACCATTTGATTTTCACTGTCTAGTACCCCAAGCTTGGCTTCTACCACAGCATGTGCTACTTCACTTATGTTGATAATCTTCACATTAGTAAGATCTAAAGGATAGCTGATGGCAGCTTCAGAATGTAGGAATGATTCTTTAACCACAACCTTTGGGCATAACCCTTTCTTTGTGTCCAATACTTTCTTGATAACCTGTGAACGTATGTAAGTTAATCTTGTGTGGGATTCTATGTGTTTCAGTGATCTTGTCAGAGCAACGATACTTTTCTGATTGACAATCTCAACTACAGTTTCTATTCCAGACAGATCAGACCAGCAGATGCCACATTTCCATACATAGCAACTTCTTTTAAGTTCCAGGTTGGAATCAGATGAATTTTTACCATGTTGGGTGAATGCTAAACTGTATGCTAGTCGAAGGAGAAGTACTTGAAGAAAGCGTGGACTGAAAAACTGTTCACGCTTGATGCTTTGTAGAAGCCATCCACTGTGGTAGCCAAACTGACTGTTTGACTGCCACACATCTGGTGAGATATTTATGTCTACGAGCCCAGGAAAGAAAAGAAATTTCTCATCAGAAGGAGAGGTGTCCATTTTCACATGACACTGTAATAGCGCAAGAATATCAGGATCTATTATTTCATGACAGAACTCTAGATGGCATAGCAATTGGCATATCATGTCACAGTCCAGGTTGGGAAAAAGTGAAACAATCTTGGACATTAGTACCACACCTGTGCTGGTCGAGATATCCTGATGCACTTTGAATCCCTCAGGAGCAAAGATGATTCCATTGACTTGAGAGAGAAGAGTTGCTTTGTCGAACACTATCCAGCTGTTATCTGGATTGTCATCGTTCTTCATGAAAAGAATTTCACCTTGATTGTTCAAAGTCTCGCAAACTTCAAAAAGGTTAGAAGTCTTCAAGGTGTAAAGGTACATGTAGGCATACTCCTTGGATTCAATTTTATGATTCATTTCAGCTGCTGCTATGCTAAACTTAACAGCCGATTGGTTTGGATATTTATCAAACAAGAATGCCAGGAAGGCACGATGTGCAATGACTCTTGTTTCAGAGCTTCTCAATGCTTTACAACTTTGTGAGAGAACAGAGCGCAGCTGAGACATAGATGACGACTCAGGATATCGGCAATCTAGCAAAATATGCCCGGCAATTGAGATATTATCAAGACTGTGATGGTTGGTGATGAGTCGTATGAATTGCGTTTTTTGCTTCACCTCACTGGAAGGTAGGCAATCAGTATGGCTGCCAAGGATTATAAGATGCGATTTCAACCTTCCTTCAACACTGTGATAGTTAATGAACTCAAACCAGTATTGAAGTGTTTCTCTGATATGCCCTTCTTCACTTCTCATATCAATGACCAAGGTAACGATTGATGGAGAGGCTGTCATTGAATTCTGGAGGAGGGCATCATGACCGGCATAGAATTCCCTATGACCAGCAAAATCAAATAAGGTTACACGTCCTAAAGCTTTACATTGAATATCAAAAGGAATGATACCAGCTGTCTTTTCGTCCACATTTGTGACCTTGGTGAACCGATGCTTGATACGAGAGAATACTGTACCCTCAATCTGGAGAGATTTAACAAGTGTGCTCTTTCCCACCCCTGGATTACCGAGTATGAACATTTTGATACACATATCAGTGGGCTGATTTAAAAAGTGTTGAGGGAAATATTTGATCAAGTTGCTCTCATTCAGTGTTGCTCCAAACTTGAGGAGGAGATGGAAATGTTCAGTCTTGGTTGTTAAGTCTAGAGGCGTTAATCCATGGTGCGTGGCACAGTTAGGATCACAGTGGCCTTGTTCAAGAAGGCAAGCAATAATTGCAGCCATCCTTTCTTTGTCAGTCCATAAATTGCTAGAAAAGTGTAATAACAAATTTTTCTCATGAATTATCTTCTACAACCTGAAGCTGTTAGAAATAATTATTGTTATGGTGAACTATCGTAACGGTACCCTCAGGTCAACATAAAATAAATAACAAGTTCCCATATGTCTAAATTTCTAATACTATGCATTTCTGTGTAGAGTCAAAATTAATGATGCTCCATCTTGCAATAATGTGACACAATAATCACTATGACAGTGTATCTACCACTACAATCCATCTACAAGAGAGAATACAGTCTGAGTCCCAATAGTAACGATGTACAGTGTCATGCACTCTCTAGATCTCCGATAATCTATACACAACAGTTACTTCAAATTAGTGGCTATTATTATATGGATTACTATGCAACCATGGACTTACAGGCAAGCAAGGTGAAGTGGAGTTCTCCCTTTGCTGTCAGTGCATCCAGCAAAACATTTTCCTACCTCTATGAGATACTTCACCACCTCTAGGTGACCAAACCTGATAATGTCGTAAAAATTTAATGGTGAGGGAAAAGGGAATAATATGCCATAGAACGAAATTAATGCCACTAGTTTATTATGGAACACAAGCTATTACAATTTTAACTTTCGCACGATTTTCTTGTAAAGGTCGTCACATGCTCCGTTAAGCCAAGTTCTAAAACGCGAAATATCTTATCCTATTAGATCTTGCATTTTATTTGCACAAACATGGTATTGTGTGCAGGTCTAACTCATCAGTGGTCAACCTATGGAAGCCGAGAGGATTCTAAGGGGCTCTCAGCTTCCATCATAATTATAATATTAGCTAGCTGTCGGTATCAACTAGGCTTCTAGCTTGCATGCTTTCAATTTCTTTGCATCTGCTGATCTGGTATGTATGTACCATAAATTTTCCAATAATTATAGGTGCTGCTAAGAAATAATTACAGATCGTGAAGGCACATCCAATAATTAAACCGAAAGATTCGCAAGCAGGTAAAAAGGGTGTTCAAATTAGGGAGAAGCCTATGAGCTGAATTAGAACAGTTATGATTCAGGACGTTTTACCGGAGCCCAGCGCTATCACTAACCAATACTATTAATTTTAATGACAGTGAATATGTTAGTGGCAAAAAATAGTCTTAGTTATTCTAGAAATTTCACTCTGATCACTGCCAGATATCATCTGGGTGTCAGCCCCTTCCTCTCTTGTAAATTAAGGGTGGCACCCAGACTAGATCGCTGAACAAAAATTAATGCTCGATTTGTTTGGTATTGTAGCCATCAGAACAGTTGTCTCTAACTCAAGAAAGGCATTGAAGGCCTTAGCAGTAGCTTGATAAGTGCCCATAATAAAAGACGGTTTAGATTGATATGTAAACAGCTAGCTTGATAGATCGATCAATTATACCACAGTATTGCGATATATACCGTATAGCGGGAAATTTTCGAGGGAGAAAACTTTCGCGGATCGGTAGGAAAGGAGCATTTCGCGGAGAAAACTTTCGCGGAACGTTAAAATTGGTCGCATAATGAGTGTGGCATGCCTAGAATTTCGTGGAGAAAACTTTCGCGGATGGCTGAAAAATCGCAAAATTCGTGAAAGTTTTCTCCCTCGAAAATTTCCCGCTATACGGTATCTCACATGGCAATGGATGTGTTCCAATAGTAAATAGGTGCCACCTAAAAATAATTGATGTCCGGAAACTTCCATGGTGCCTTAGAATTAATAATTAGAACTGAAAAACTTGTGCAGGACTCAAGGATGCCTAAATTTACGGTGGCCCTGGAGGTCACGCGTCACGCCAGTGGCTATCACGTATCACTCCAGTATCCTCTCCTCCTACCGTCGTCACGTCACCGCCGTCCATAACGCTGATGTCCGTACCGTTCAGTCTCCGTACCGTCGCCATTCCAGTACACATGACGACCAGTCCTAGGGGTGTGGCTATCAAGTGTTCACCGCCACACCCCCCCCCCCCCCCGAGTATTATAGGGTGCGATGTGAGCGTAGCTAAGATCAACAAATAAAATTATTTTATGATATTAAAAATCAATGAATATGTGAGCCTTGATCTGTTGCTGTGTTCTTATTGTCAGTGATAGATACCTCAGTGTGTTATAATTTGTTTTCTCAAGCATTGAAGGGATGATCCAGAAGTTGATAATGAATTTCTTAACTGAACCATCAGTTCCAATGATAGATGATAGTACGGACGTACCACCGTGTAATCCACACACTCCGTCATTCTGTTACATTTTTGACCCTATATCACAAGAATAGGTCACCCTGGAAACTTCTATGATGCCACATTTACTATTAGCTAAATATGGCGAAAAACTGTATGTACTATATTATCTTGACTGTAATATAGATAATATACGAGTATTCTATGCTGTAAATGATTGAAAGAGCAACAACACACTGAGGTATCAATATACTCAAGAACGGGGACGAGGCTACACTCTGCTTCTTCAGGCTACGTGCGTATCGTACCCTACTGAGCCATGGGGGTGTGGCGGTGAGCGTCGATAACCACACCCCTGGCTAGGACTGGTACATGGTCGTGTTATTAGCATGTGTACTGGAATGGCGATGGTACGGAGACTGAACGGTACGGACATCAGCGTTACGGACTGGAATGGCGACGGTACGGACATCAGCGTTATGGACGGCGGTGACGTGACGACGGTAGGAGGAGAGGATACTGGAGTGATACGTGATAGCCACTGGCGTGACGCGTGACCTCCAGGGCCACCGTATAAATTAGGGTGGCCCCTTAGAACATTGTATTATCATTCATGCAATCGGTAGCTATTAATAATAATAATAATTATTATTATTATGGTTAACTACTCAGCATAATACCGTGGTGCCCGGGTAAGCGCCTAGGGGTATAACTTGCAATTTTGGCACGCATGGGTGCTTACCCAGGATATAACTTCCATACGTTTGTATAGAAGCTGCTACATTGACCCCTTGAAACGAGGGTGCTTGCCCGGGACATTACGGTATAATATACAGCCAGTGTTAGCTTACAAATTTTGTTTTGCTTGATATTCAGCTCTATTGCAATGTGCTGAGTGTTTTGCACAATAGTGCTTCATATAAAATTAGCACTATCTATGGGAGAATTCTGAAAGCAGTTAGTCGCACTATTTTGATAACTCAGAGTACTATACTGTTAACATGACATGATCGTTAGTCTGATAGCTATATTATACAATCTATTGATAACTATTAATAGTACGTACATAATATTATTATACTCACAGGCAAGCAAGATGAAGTGGAGTCCTCTCCCATGGCCAATCATTAACTCTTTCAGCAGAACATCTCTGTACCTCCAAGAGATACTTCACAACCTCCAAATGGCCAAACCTGATAATGCACATGTATATAGAATGGGCAATAATATTATGTAATAAAACTAGTAAGTCTTGTGGTAGCTATGTGATGATTAGCTATTCAATCACAAAAAGGAAAGAGCACAGTACATGAGCCTCAACCTGTAGCTATATTATGAATATCCAAAAAAAGTTTTACTGTGTCCACTTCTTGCTCGAGTCTTTTTCATGTGAGTCATACTTTGCAATTAATAATTATTATTACTATTAATAGTACCTTGTTGTTGCTTAGCCTAAGTGAATTTTTTGCGCAAAAAAATTAATTAATAGTTCCCCTGTACTAAGCTCTACTGTGACAGTGAATAGAAGGTATATACATACACGTGTTTGATAATTTTAAATAATAAGATTAGTACAATTTGCGAAAGAATTGAAATATTAATTATGCGAATGACAGTATTAAAGAACAGAGGTTAGTTTCCTTTCTTAGTGATTTAGTCTCCTGAGCAAAATGCATTGTTATATATAATAACGAACACTTGACCATAATATCCCCAGTAGCTCCCTAGTGTAATGGTGCATGTGGTAAAAAGTCGTCAATAGAATGCATACACATCGCCATATCGATCGATGCTGGCCCCATGGCAGAAATCATGGAGATGGTGTCTAAGATCGACTCTCAACCTTGATAGCGTTAAATTTCGATGCTTCAATCACAGAGACGAAGAAAGTAGCACTCAGCTTGTAATGTATTCACTGGATACACGCGTAAGATACTCTATACATATTTACTGATTTTCAAGTCTCCAGCGAGGCCCTGAATTTTTTCATAATTACCTCATAGGTTGTATCATAATCATCATAATTTCACCATAGGTTACGCCATAATTACCTCATAACCACAGAAAAGTAAATTGCTACTGGGGATATAAAGAAAAAGTTAGACTACATCCCTCGTCCCTCATGAAAACACCCCGCTGCTCTACGCCGCCATAATTCGAACTAAGACACATCAACAAACTGCACATGCTCCATAGCTATATGCGTATATTAGGGCGCTTGGCTTGAGCCAGTTGACCCGGACGTGACCTTTACCTGCCATGTGCATGTGCTAGACTGAATAGGAAAATCCCCCCAAGTGTGAGCTCGCCAAAGAAAGCTAACTGAGAGAATCGCCATATCTCATCGATAGTCCACGATCTCTTCTAGCTGAGGTGGCGCATCAATTAGAGAGGCGCGTTAATTAGATTGGATACGGTAACCACATTTTCGTCATATATTTCATCATAATTACCTCATCGGTCGGCCGAATTGTTTTTTGTTGATTGGGACTACAAGATGTAATAATATTATTAATAATTATATTATGTACTACATTCCTTGCATTATGCCATACCCAAATCCTCCCCGTCCCCCAGCAGCCTCCATGGCTAGCTAGTAAATGTAGCTAGCTCTTTAGTTAAAATTTAATACTGAACAGCCAACCTCACCTGCAAGCTGTGTGTACAGGTGTTTCATTGAAATATCGCTGATTGGCAGCCTTGTTTGGATCCACTCCATCGGTAATGACTTGGCACACTCTTTCAAGGTCACCAACCTCACAGGCGCTGAAGAGCTCATTCTCACGGTCACGATGGTGAGACATCTTTTTATTCCACGAGGGTATTCTAAACTGTGATCACTTGATTCGGGGCGAGCCTGAGCGAGCCCCGAATACACGAGAGATATGACGACAGGAAGCGGTACCGTTTCAGTAGTATATGTATCGGGGGCTTATGAGTCCCTCGCGAATGAGGGGCCATGCGGGGCAATGCACTGCATAGGGGTGGGCTAATATTCGAGGTATCAACAGCGCCCAGTGCAGGTAAGACTATAAAGATATACGCCGTGGCTATTGATCCGGCAGTCCGCGTAAGGCCAAGCAAAGTTAATTAATAGTTTCTCAGGCCCGCCCGCATCAAATTTTGAGAAAGCAAGACTTTTTTATTTATTTTTCACGTGAGCAGTCACGTGCTAATTAATTTAATTAACAGACAAAAATTGGAACATACAGTAAAGAGTTCACGAAACTAACTGTTTTCTGGCATCTCGAGACAGTTTGGTTGACATCTCACAACTGAAGTCTCCGTAAAAGTGGTATTTAGCCAGCAGCTAGCTAGCTATTTTCTTCAAAAATGATGACGTCATCTGGTGCAGGCTAAATCTTATCATCTTACAAGGTTAGTACGACTGATGAAACTTTTCTCTACTAAATAGAAAGCTAAACTTGATTGTTAGGCTAGATATTCTCTCTGGTTGGACTTCAATACTTGTATTTCAGCACTAGCTTGTGTATCAACCACGTGCAGCACTAGCGAAAATGGGCGTGGTCACTATCGCCACGCCCATTTTTCATTAAAAAATAAAATAAAAAGCCGCCTCCCGCATGGGTTTTGAAATTTGAAAGCCTGAGAAACTAGTAATTAAGTTTGTTTGGCCTAATACATTGCCTATCAGGGAGATCATCGACGCATGCGCAATCACAATTCGCTTGTATCTCGTTTTGTGAGCAGCTAGGCAAGTTCTAGACCCCAACGGTTAGCCTAAACCCATAATTTTACCCTAGATGAACCCCTAAACCTACCCCAAACCCTAGTCCTACCCGGCTTCGCTTGCCGTCGACTGCCGGATCAATAGCCACTCCGATATAAAGATAAAGTTACCCATAATTTGAATAGTAGCAGCGGCTACCATTGATTTCTGCCTTACTCAAGCACGATGCTCAATCAAGAGCGAGGGCGGCCGGCTATATTGTACCCGGATACTTCACCGTATGTCGTTGACAGCAGCCGTAGCTATTACGTGGGCGTGGTTACTATCGCTAGCCGTGCATAATTATTATAATATTATGTTAAATAGTGATATATTGTTGTTTGTACTATGACTAGAGTAAAGATCAAAGGCACCGCCTGTAGTATATGCAATGTAAACCACTGTCTGCCAACTATGCAAACTGTTGAGTAACCACAGCCATGGTATAACTTCCATAGCTATACCACAGCTGGCAGATGATAACGCGTGTATCATTACTATGGGCATAGAGCCGTGGCATAATTTCCATATACCAAAGTTGGTGGTCATAGTACAAGCCACTTAGACTATAGCCTTATCGTGATTTATTTGAATTGTACGCTTGAGGCATGCATTTAAACCACTCGGCTTCGCCTCGTGGTTTAAATGCCCGCCCCCTTGGGGTACCTCCCAGCATTGGGTAGGCTCCTAGCATTCTCAAACCACCGTCTTAACACAGTTACTGTAGTGATGCGGGAATCATTTCTATGATAGTTCTCTTTGACAGATTCGATCTCTCCTAGTTCAAAGCCCAGCCGAGAGGCAATTTGTCTCCACTTGTGAGCTATCTTGGAGTAGACCCTGAGTTCTCTTTTAACTCCATTCTCATCCTCCCACTTTATCAGATCAATAAAGTGGTGCTCAACATCAGGAAGGCTGGTGAAATCTAAGAGAGTTAATATAGGTGTAAAACTAGTATGTACAATTAATAAGAATTTGTGTCCATATAATATTATACCTTCTTTATATCGGTTTGAGGGCAGAGATAGGAGCTCAAATGAATCCACTACAGTATCATTGCAACTTTCTATATCAAATGAAAAGTTTATAGTGTAAAACACGGATAGCCACATTATATTTTTAGTACTTACAGTTTTTGAGTTGTAGGCTCTCTGGTTGATCACCACATTGTATTGCAACATCACTAAGGGGAAGTGATGTAGAAGAGAAGGAAGGAAGTGTAGAATTAGGCATATTCTCAGCATCATCAATCTGCAACTGAGCAAGGAATAATATAATCTGATTGTGATAAGTCGCATGACAATCATCAATCACCACATGTGGAATATTATACTATTATGAGATTACTGGAATAGTTTGTAAACAATAATTATTAAGCAAACAATCATAGATTCAAACATAACAATAACCTTTCAAATTTGATGTTCAGGCCCATACTCTATACTATTACTATTCAGGATCATAATTACTACATTGCATCTGCTTAGCTTTCAGGTCTCAATAATTATTGTATTGTTAGCAAATTGCATAAGATAATATAGAAGAGCAACCTACCTCTCGACGTCTTCTTAATTCCTCCTCCAGCCTCTTCTTCATCTCACTGCTGATTGGATTATCATCAAGGGAAGTACCACATGCCAAATGAGGAAATATATAGTGATGGTAGGTGATCTATCAAAGTAGATACACTTCTATCCTCAAGATAGTTATTCACAAGGTACCATACTTGCAGCTTACTACAAAGCTTAGAAGATGAACATTTGAGCTGACCAAGTCTGTCAAGAAGCCATATGAGATCATCAGAAGTGATGCTACAGTCATTGGTATGGAGATGTTTTACACATGGACACAAGTGAATGAAGCCAGCTAAAATGTGAATACCATCTCCATGCAGTCAGTAAAGCTATTTCCATTCATTTCAAGGACAGAAATGGTGCTGCTTTTGAGGCATTTTAGCTATATAAAGTTGTTGTCCTACATCTCTCTCAGCCACACTACTAGATGTAGTATTCAGAGACTCTGTGCCTGAAAGACTAATACCAGTTGTTGTTAGGTCACATCTGGATAAACAAACCCACGAGAGTGATTGCCAGTGACTACTCTACTGATAGCTATAGAACCTTCAAGTCCTAGTGGGTTATCACTGAGATGAAAAGCATTCAACTAGCTGCTGAAGTCTAAGCTTTCCTGAACAAACAGCATCAGCCAAGCATGAAACTCCAAAAGAATGAATATCATTCCCTATCAAAGACAAGGAAGACAAAACATTAAGATTCTTGATCAAAATACCCAAACCTTTGTCACCAATATTGGTCTTATTCAAGTCTATGTGCGTTAATTTGCATGTGTGAGCATTTGATTCATCACAGGTACCCGAATCGATCAGTGAAAAAAATTCTTGATAAAGCAGATGCTCCAGGTACACCAAGATTGTTGTTAGACAGATCAAGACTCTCTAGGTGAGGACTATGCGCTGAAAGAGCTTCTGTAAATGTAGTCAACCATGCAGCATTAGCATCAGCATCACTCGTAAGAGATCCAGAGAGGTCAAGATGTTGCAACTTTGCCAAAAGGTCACCACCTACTGCACCTTCAAATGCGTGCAAGCCTGAGATTGTCAGCCTATTCCCACTCAAATTCAAATCAGTGATCTGTAACTTTCCTTCAGCATCAGCTAGTACGTTCACAAAATGTTTAATTTGATTTTCTCTAAGACCACAATTTCTAAAACGAATCTCCATAGTAATACTCTCCTGTATATGTATGTTTGATAAGGCAAAAATTATAGCAGTACAGTCATGAGCAGTGCGGGGATGACCAAAGTTAATCTCAATCCTACTGAGATGTGAAGAGTGGGTGACTAGATATTGAGTCAATTGATCACAAATCACTAGGTTACTTTGACCTTCAAAGCCAAAGTGATAAAGCGATAAGGTGTCTGGGAACACTTCGCCTGCTATACATACGAACATTTGTTGGATAATGTCCGCATTTACATCAGAAACATAGCCCAAAAAAGAACTTACTCACCATAATAAAACGGTTTGAGAAAATCGACTACCCGACCTGTATGACTGAAAGAAGTTAAGTTGCTTGTCTGGTGACCATCTAGCTAGGTGCAGGGCAGCAAGGTACTCCTGGAAGGTCAGATGGAGAAAGTGGAAAGATATGCCAAAACCAATTGATTCAGTAGACTGTAGCAGACCAAAGCACAAGATCCTTTTGTCTGAAGCTAAGCCCTCGGGGAAGAATGCCTCTAGCTCTTGTAGAGAGAAGACAAGTTGATCCCTTTTGAATGCCTGGAAAGCAAAGTCACACAGAAGCCACCATGATTGTTGCAAGTCCGCAGGAAGTGCATCAAATGTATGCAGACTCAAAACAGAACTGTAAGCATCAATTTTACGTATGTTCCGTAAAATTAACTGGAGAATGATCGTTCTGTAGAGCTCTGTCATAGTGGAGGGAAGAAGAACTTCCTCAGGATTCCGCCATAAGTGATAAACTATGGCACAGTTGAGGGGAATACTACAGATGCTCTCAATTAGTACATTGTACTCTAGATGCTCTAAGAGACGACGAGCCTTTGCCTGGTCACTGGCAAACTCTGACTGGATGCATTCTACAATATGCTCTTTACTGAAACCACGAATCTCAACAAATAGATCAATGCATGGAAGTTGGTGAAGTGAAGTAGAGGCAGAAGGTCTGGAAATCAGTACAACAGATACAAAGGGAAACTGTTCAAAGAATAGCTGATATAAGAAAGAGCCTTCTTGTCTATTAGATTCATTGAGTTCATCCCATCCATGCATCGGCAATGATTAGTACCTCTCCTTGCTCTTCTTCTATATACCTAAGTTACCGAGTCACAGAACCTTGGACTAGAGTGTAGTACCTTGAGCAGTTCAGCAAGAGAGCCTGCTGAGGCCACTACCCTCGTCCGAAGTGGTAAGAGGAGAACCAACTCAAACTGTTGGAAGAGCTTCCCATTTGCCCAGTCCTCAGAGACTGCTATACAGAGAGTGGTCTTGCCTATGCCAGCATCACCTTCTACAAGAACCTTCCTAACTGGCCTCTTCCCACTCTCCTCCTTAAAGAGGTCACCATAAGCAATTGGAGTTCGCTTGACACCGTCGCAGTCTCTACCCCTCCATGTTTTAGCGGAGTAGCCCCCTACTTTCTCTCTCTTTACTATTTCTAATCTAGCCAGTTTGTCCGAAGTACAATGGGGCCACTGTTTCTCAAAGTTAATTCGTCTTTCTTGGTACTTCTTTTTAACGCTGGTTCCAAATTTCTGAACATCTTCCATTACTAGCTACTACTGTGGACAATAATATAATAATAATAGTATTATGACATTGCAATATTATTGGTACCACAAGCCCAGCTAGCCTGGGATTGCAGAAACAACATTAATTTTTAATGCGATAAAGGTCGTCAACCAGTAACATAGAACACAGGATACAACACATCCACACCTAAAACAATTATTAACAGCTAGATGGGTAGTTAAATTAACAGAAATTTCCTCCTAGCAAAATTCCTAGCTGATAGTGTATGGTTCATTATCAAAGGGGCTAGTACACATAATATTATGGTGCAAAATAGTGCCTCACGCGAGTCAGTGAGCATGAGTAGCTGTGTGGCAGCTGGTACAGTTGTTTATAATTAATTAGTATGATCGGCTTACTGTGAAGGCTACAGTGGGGATGACTACCACAACATTTCAAGTATGACATGATCATTCATTCGTTGTCACTAAATCTTCACTGGAAAGAGTCTTGTGAGCGGAAGGATTATTTCGGGAAGATTCATCTTTTCTCCATCTCTCTAGCCTCATCCCTAGGCTCTTTAAGGGTGAGGAGAAAGGGCCTACGAACAAGCTGCTTCAGAATCTCCCTGTTTTCGCTATCTGGCTGCCACTCCGTTAACATAAGTATATCCTTCTCTCGTCTTTGTCTGCCATATATTATTTCATGCTTCGTGGTGAGCATAACATGTAAATGTGGCTGAGAGCTGCATAGCTAAATCTAGCGATTTTTATAAATATGAACAATCTTTTATTCCAAAAGTGTGACAGATCGGCATACATACAACGGATCAAGTGGCAAGAACGGCCCCGTGAAAATTTTCAACCATATATAGAAGATACCGGTGACTTAAAACCCTGTCACAATAGCACGCAAAAAAAATTTGGGGGCTTGACCCCACACAATACTAGCTGCCAATCCCTGGACCACTAGCTATCCACGATCCCATGGCCAAGCTCTTTGATCATAGTAAATTATGACATATAGGCCAAGTGTATCAAGATCATCGTGATCATAGATTATATATTTCTCATAATCTATGTCGTGACCAACTAATGCTGATCAAAGTTCAGAACCACAAGTACACGAGTCTGAGCTAGCTAGCTATTTGGATCCGGGTTAAATAGCCAGAACCCCGAGTCTCTATACGGTAGCTTTAATACTACATAAAACATTAATAGATCTAGTAATTAGCTACCTAACTCACTTTTGATGAATCCGTGATCTAAGTCATGAGAGAGAGTGAGAGAAAAAAATGAGAGGTATAGTACCGAATATGTGAGATCTCTTGCACCACACCCCCCAATTGATTTGCTCCTCATGCTGTACCACCTTCCTTCTCTTTGCTCTTCTCCTTCTGCCAGCAGCAACTTGCTCAATGGCAACCTCAGTGGAAGCCTGCTCCTTCTGTACTAGCTCAATGAATTCCCAAAGATGGGGATGAGCTCTGATGGAGATCAGCTTGATCCAGTTATGCCAACCCTCGAGGTGGTTGTTTGTGCGTGGTCCATCAAATGCATAATAGTTCCATGTCCGGGGTGGAAAGTTTCCATCAAGCCAGGTGGACTCAAAATAGCTGATGTAGTCACCAATCTCCTGCTGTTGAGGAGCGCCAGCTTTAGCTCCACTCCAAGCAACTCTTACGAACGCAAGTGGAATGAATGCTAGAGCTGCGCTTTTCTGAATGAAATCCCTAATATTAGGGTCATTCTTGTAGGCAATTGCTAGCCCTAGTGCTTGGACCTTTTCCATAAACACTGAGAAAAATGGAAGTAGCAGCCCTTGATTGATGCTTGAGGACACTGAAGCTCTATAGATTGCACTAAGCTAATCTTGAAATCAGCCATCACATGCTCAGGCTCAAGCCGCAGACCTAAAGTCTGCATCTCCTCTCTTAGTAGAGTGAAGAATCTGTTGTAGTCATTGCGTGACTTAGATGGCAAAAGAGCATACACCAATGGAAACTGCTGCCCATGCAGAAAACCATTAATGGTGAATAACTGTGTAAATAGGGAAGGGCATACCTGAAATGTGCCATCAACATAGATGGTATCGAGTGTGCTCAGGTGACGCAGGTTGTCGTCAGTGGTAAAGAGCATGATCTTATCGCCAGCACCTTCAATACGACGAAGGAGCCGGTCACCATTAAGAGAATAGGTGAATTCATCATCAATCTCTATCTCCTCTCTGGTCTTAGGGAGTGGTGGAAATCGCTTTCTTCTGCTGCGGTAGAGAGATGACTTGAGTGAGCTGAACATAGGTAGCTGTGCAGCCACACCGTCACGATCTTCTTGAATTGAGAGTTCAGTAAGGGCTTCATTATAGATGCGAGGAACTGGAGTGAGTTCTTCTCTCGCTCTCTTTCTCAGGTTGCCCTTGATTTCCTCCACTCTCGTCTCAGTGGGATCTACCGGATGATTATGCCCGTTCATTTGGCTCGGAACCTTGTGTGGTGACTCTTGCTGTGCAGCTTCTCTTGCAACATCTCCAGTAGATAGTTCCATTGTCCATCTTGCGGTTGACAGTGAATCTGCTACCATTCCATAGCAGTGACTTGTTACCCTTCTGGTTGGTGATGAACTCCATCGTGGTTGTAAGCAAGTTGTGAAGTGTGCTGCTTATATACATATGCATGACTACAAAACCCCTGTCAACAGGTAGCTACTATCAATGTGTACCCACTAATCAGTGATCAGTGTTGTGAAGTGTGCTACTTACATACAACCCCTGTCAATATAGGTAAGCTCTCAGTGTGTACCCGCTAATTGATCAGAGGATTAGACATTCTGGGAACTTTCAGCTTTTATTAGACATTTTGAGGTTAGATATTCTGGCACCCACCCAATTTGAGCAGGTGGGGCGGCGCCCGGTCCACGTACGTTGTCTCGTGAGCCATATCCCCTCTCTTTGCGTAGGAGGGGCTGCCTCGCGCGCAAAGGGTGCATGTAAAAAAATTTTACACCTTCGGCAAGTTAAAGACGGTTCACTGAACGCATCGGGAGAGCTTCCTTTTGTCTGGCACCATCATTGTATACGGTATAGAGGTATAGTGCTATATATCAGTATTTATTACTGTGTTGATGTTGATCGCATTCTGCCAGTTAACGAACGACTCAGGACAGACTATTCAAAAGCCATGATGACTAGTAGCTATTTAAATGTAACAGCTACTGAGGCAGAACCTGTAGATATCGAGACTAACATCATGGCTGGTATAGTGATTAGTTTTTTGGGAATATCATATTAAATGAGCATGAGTCTGGATATCCAGATCTCAGAACTGATAAATCCATGGTCCTGAGAGAACTCCAAATCCAGGTATATATTTATATTATAGACCATAGACCGTGACCGTTTCGGAGGTGTCTGTCTAGAAAACCAAACAGGCTCTATGTATAATCCCGAGAGCAGCGAAAGGTCTTCTAGATACTCAATGACTAATATAAAGAGTGTCTGCATAAGAATTAATGATTATGTCCCAAGGGCAGAATTTACTAGTCTCGTCCCCAGACCCCACCCTCGAGGAGGAAAAGGGTCTGGTGAACTTGGGCAGAATCCTTGGGCCTGCGCTGAGGAATTTCCATGCGCCAATGAGATCGTAGCTTTGGCTCAGTCATATGACAAGCTTACCACAGGAATGCAACATCGCTATACCGTCTATATAGCTATTCAATTTCGCCGACCAATCAGATTCAAGGTTTGATTTACTGCCGGTTGCGGGCATGTGATCACATACAAATGCAGCCATAGCGACCAATCAGAACCAAGCTTTGCATGGCCTTGTCGGCACATATGCGCATGCGTCGTAGAACGAGAACCGAGGGTTCGGCCCAAGTTCACCAGACCCTTTTCCTCCTTTTGGGGGTGGGGTCTGGGGACGAGACTAAGAATTTACAGGTGTCTATGAGTTCAGTGAATTTACATCTTCCTGACTAATTAGATCACTCTATTTGTTACATCCATGATCTAAGTACTCTATAACTCATTTTATCTGAATTCAAGTGAATCACAAACGTGTGCAGCCTCACACCCCAGGATAGCTACATGTACTATATTCAATAGATGGTGATAACTAACATCAAGTACAACTTGACATCACGATGATCACCATTACACGAGAAGTTTAATTAATTATGTGCCCCAATGGACCATCCCCGCATAAGGGATCATTATTCAATAAGTGTATGACACTTGTAGCACCTAATAATATTTGTGAGAGAGATCTACTGGGGTTCTGTTTGAAATTAGGACTTAGAAGTAAAGACCTGCATAGTCTTGAGCCTCTTGAAGACAAACATTTGTAAAGCTAATCAGCCCTTAATATTATGTAAGTTGATACAGGTCATGAATTTGTGGTGGATGTAATGAAATTCTTGTGGTGACATCATTGCTATAGAAATTAAAACTTCAAAGCCTAAAGACATGTGATATAGCCAACATTGGCAAGGAAGTGCACTTGTTAGCATGTGTGAGCTGGCATGCTGTTGTCATGACTTGTCAGTATAGAGATCCTCCAAACGTAATATTATTATCTCAAATTAACTTGAGGAGCGAGACTTGCCATGGACGTCATGCTCCTAGGTAGCTGCTTTCAATAGGCTATGGCTGACTCAACTATAATATCATAAGCGTGTGCACTGTGCTGCAAATTGGTAATTATTAATAATATTATTAATTTTGTATTACCCAGGATGCGGTGAGGGCAACATGAATATTGCCCATGAAGCACCGTACAACTCTCAGAACATGACAATAACAATGCAAATACAGTGTAGTCCACTTAGGGGGCTTGTCCAAAGTCCTTGTGGAAAAATTAACGTCATTATGACGTTAACTTTTTACCCCCCTCCCCCCCTCTCTTAACGTCACAGCATTTCAGCATAGATTCAACACTGAAACTCTGATTCTGCTCCATTTAGCCTACATATTCGGTATTCACTTATATTCTACAGTGCTAGCTATGTCTTCATGGATTCATTGCATACCTGTGCTTCTTTGACAGTTTCTTGCTTGCCTGTAGCTACGGGTACACTTTTAGCTACATAGTGCTTGATACAGCTGTCACTAAAATACAAATTTTGACACTGCTGGAGGTGTGTCTAGGCTTATTCAACCACAAGAATGCATAATCATAACTAAAGCTCAATTCTGCTGACAGTGCAGTTGTAAAACGTCATGGGCCAAGACCCCCTCCCCCCCTAACGTCATAATGACGTTAATTTTTCCACAAGGACTTTGGACAAGCCCCCTTAATTCAAGATAAATTTTCATCTAATTAAAATTCTTTCAGATTCCCTACGTAGAGCTAATACATAAATTTGAATTGATCTTTTCGCTTAATTAGAAAAATTACATGTAGCCAGGTTTAGCATACAAAAGTACACATTATATAAATTATTTCTCATGGATTTCGAGATTCGATTTAAGTGGACTACACTGTACAGCATGTACAGGGTTTCATTGCGGGGGGAGGGCACTCGCCCCCCCCTCCCCCTTGAGAGCATGCAGCCATGCATAACTATGAAAATAAGTAAAATTAAAGTTTGAATGGTGAAAGTGTCCAAACCGGCAGTTTTGCTCATTATTAACCCATACCTATAATATAACTTCACACTACGTGCCAGAGGAGGCACTGTACAACTCTCAGAACATGATCGATCATGACGCGCCAGAGGAAGCACCGTACAACTCTCAGAACATGACAATAACAATGCAAATACAGCATGTACAGGGTTTCATTGGCAGTTTTGCTCATTTTTAACCCATAGCTATATTATATAGCTAACTTTGCACTATGCACCAGAGGTAGGTATAATCAAAATCCAAAAATGGATGAAAATGGTCAGTACAAAATCATTCATATAAGGATGATTATTGTCCATTTGTCTCTATAGAGAGACTAATATCATCTATAATCATCCCATTATGGATGTTTTTGAACATCCAATAATAATTTATGGATGATTTTATGCTAAATAAACATCATCCAAAAGTGGATGATTCTTATCATCAGTTTATGGATATTTCTAGTATAATATGGAACAAGATTCATCCAATAATGGATGATTCTTATCATCAACTTATGGATGATTTTTATGCTAGATAAACATCATCCAAAAGTGGAAATGTAAATATGGTTACCTTCAAACTCAGCGGGAGCTGATGTGACACTCTATAATGGAATATTGGTTGGCCACCATACGGGTGATGATGATTATTATTATTATTGATTTGAAAAACACACCACAAAAGGTGCAGCAGTATAGTAATTAAATTTTATATAATAAATCTTTAGAAGAGACTCTAGACCTAGACCTAGTCCTGCTGGCAATTGGAGTCCAGGTAACAAGACCGTCTTTCTTCAGTAACAACCCAGAAGAACCATCATCATCACGCATTTCAAACTCTATGTCATCAAACTTCATGAGCTCTTCCACTGACAGTTTATGACTAACACCGCTTAAAGGCTGGGCATCAGAATTTGGTCTCTCAACATCAATCGGTCTCCAAACTATTTTTATTTATACAATTTCTGCAATGCAGGGGTTACATTTCACCACAGCTTAATTCCAAGTCATAGATGACATTAGAGACATATGGATGATTTTTTAATTAAGTCCAAAATATTATGGAAGATTTTGTATTGACCATTTTCATCCATTTTTGGATTAGGAACATACCTCCCAGAGGAGGCACCGTACAACTCTCAGAATATGATGCGCCAGAGGAAGCATTGTAGCAATTCTCAGAACGTGACAATAACAGCATATACAGGATTTCATTGGCGGGGGGGGCACTTGGCCCCCCCCCCCCCCCCCCCCCCCCGAGAGTAGCCATACATAACTATGAAAATACATGTAGTGCCCAAGCCGGCAGTCTTGCTTATTTTTAACCCATAGCTATATAACTTCGCACTACGCGCCAGAGGAGGTTGGAGATCAAATGTCACTAAATTAATGTGTCACATGCACCAATATAAAATTACTGTATAGAAACATAATTATTATGGCTAGTATCAATCACGCACTCCTGCGCTTCGCGAAGGTCTTTGCCCCCCCTAACCTCTGCAATTGTCGCATTTGCCCTCTCCCTCTTGACGAAAATCCTACTGATGTACAAGGTTCACTCCATTGTGCCCCTGAGCTCTCGAAAGTGCCAGTCTTTCTTCGAGAGAAAAACTGGTGTGTCACCATGAAGATTTCTCATGTACCTCAGGATTTCCGTGTAGGAAAGTTACTAAGGGGGATATGCCACAGCTTACCATCTTGATTCCTGGCCTCAATAATGTTTGCGCTGCTCAATCCATTGCTTAAATACTCCTGTAGCCCAAGTAGTACTCTAGCTAGCTAGCTGTTCCGTGTTGATGCACCTTATCCCCTTTGAAATTTCGGTCATCATTTCTTCGGGTACAGGAGTAGAAATGATGGCCGAAATTTCAAAGGGTAAAAGAGGAGTACCAAAACGAGGCTTCTCCTTAGATAAAGAAAGCTTAAGTCGCTTTACTGGGGCACCCTTTGCATCATTTTTCAATCCTTTAGAAGTAGCAGCATCAGTATTGGGTACTCGATTGGATATATACACAGTTGCGGAATTCAGGCAATCCCAGACAAAATAAGCTTGCCGTAGGTTTAGATTCCCTCTCACTTATCTGCTTTAGAAGAGTGGTAGAAACAACATTACGGTCCTTAGCACTCACTAATACTTGCTACACTCAAGAAGCTAGCTAGCTATATTCAAATGTTCAGCTGATGAGTACACATTCCATATAAGGCATAATCGGTTTCTATGACATCAAATGGTTGCTCAGTAGCTATGGGAGTAATGTAGTTACCGTGGCTGTGAATAATGACACAAAAATGGTTGTCGGTTACCATACTAATGCAGATGTATTGCCATAGTAGGCCAGTGATACCACACCCCCTCAGGCTGCATGGGATTTATTGCTTTGCCCTTGGGCGTAGCCCATGCAGCCCTCGTGGGTATAACTATTACATTGTGACAATACATGATGTGTGGGCGGATTTGACACCACGAGCCGTAGATTTCATAGGCACCCAGACCATTCTACTAATAAAGAAACCCAATGTTAAAAAATGGTGGGCTCGGGTGTGAGGTATAAAATTTACTGTGCATGTAATCCAATGATTGAAGAATAGCCATACCTGCTTTCAAAGCCTTGACGTTATGTAAATTAGACAAGTGTGCTGTAATCTCAAATTTGCTCACATAATTGTACACGCATGCACACCGCAAAAAAGTAATTGTCACTATCACCTTTAAGTTATTGCTTGTGTTGCTGATTTAGGTGTGTGAGGAATTACATATTCTTCATGCATAATCAACCTAAGTGCATATTCTCATACCATATTATTGTCATGCATAATCAACCTAAGTGCATATTCTCATACCATATTGTCAATTATCTGTATCAATATTTTAATTATCAACATGACAAGGTATAATAAGCGTAGGAATGACAATTCTCTTGTTACTGCGCATGCATGGTGATTCAGAGATGCTAGGTGTTTAGGGGCCATAGTTGTTTGCTTATTGACTATTCTTAATACTATTTCAGATACGCTGATTATTGTGATGAATTTTGTAGCACATCACTGGAAGTGCGTAATTCTGCTTACCTGTCTAGTTTTCCTGCTGTCAGAACCTTTACTTGTTGATAGTCAGGAGCCAGACCTGAGATGGCAGCAAGCAGCTGACTCAAGAGCTTTGTGTAATGATTACACAAGAGCTGGCTTCTTTATAAGCCGAAACCAAAACTCCCGTGATTGGATCATATTCTTTGAGAGTGGTGGAGTTTGCTATTCACGTGATACCTGCAACAGACGTTTCTTTTCAGTTGAGGTATTAGCAATACTTATACTACAAAATATAAGATCATTTTGTCCATCGTAGGTTATTTACCTGTGCTGCTTCGTTATCCTTTTCCTTGTAATACTAAAATGTTCTGACTTCATACATAGTATATGAGAAATGCATGTTACAACTAACCTCATCTACAGATTACAAGCAGTGGGAAAGCTTACATTAATTTTCCAATAGACTAGGCAGCTAGCTGATAATTGAAGCTGATCAAAATTAATGATTATTGCATGGTGGCTGATTTACGTATAATATTATTATTATGCAGACTAAGTCTATAAGCCTATGCCCAGAGGAGTAAGACAATGTCAAAGTTATCAATATTAATATTCCAATCGAGGGTGAACAAAACATGCAAGGTTCCCTACAATGCTGAATTCATTCAGCTATGTCAAAACAGCGTTTAGATTTCAGGTGCAGAATCTTTTCATCCTGTCCTACCTCCTCTGATGTATGTATGCCTGAGTATGTTCATAGAAGTAACATCAATAATAATTATTAACATTATTCAAGGTTCAAAGGGAATTTTCAAGCTCGAGCTCACCTCCTTATTTCAACTCTTTCAATCTACAAGAGGCGTGGGAAACTACAATTCGAAATAGGAAACGACGTCCATTATCACAAGTGGTCAGTCCTCTCATGACCTCACTAAACTGTTTCATTGAGGAAGATAAGAACTTTTCTGCTTCTGCTAGCACTAGCTTTGTAGTCAGGGGAAGAGATATTCTAGATCGCAATGCCAGCAAGAATCCTCTGTTTCATGACTACAACCATGTCATTATTCCCTACTGCAGTAGTGATGCTTGGCTTGGAGAAGATGTACATGGAAGTGAATGTGACTGCTTTGATTTTGAGAGTTGTTTTCCCTTTGATCCGTCAAATGAAACGCTCCAGTTCACATTCCGAGGAAAAATTATTGGTCAGACCATCATCACTCAGTTAATGGACTCCTATAATCTCACTGATGATGGACACCTCGTTATCGTTGGTTCTGGTGTAGGTGGATTGGGAGCTCTCAATCATGCCAAGTGGATCCAACAACAACTCGGAAACTCAACAGACATATCTTTGATTATTGATTCTTCATGGTTTGTAAACTTCCAAGGGAGCATTCTTCAAAATTTTTTCGGAACATTAAGTCTCAAACAAGTGCAAAATGACACTAATCAGCTCTTACAAATCTATGAGAAACACGAGGCCTGCAGGGACATCACGCTTGGCTACCCTTGTTGCTTTTCAGCTCATTGTGTCATGACCTGTAGAAACAGCAGTGGACAGCTTGCTTACTTTTCTGAGAGCATCAAGACCTTTGTAATTTCAAGTACATTTGACACATTCTCTTTGGCTCCTGCAGCTACTGCACACTTGGCATCAGTTGATGACATAAATCGACTACTGACAACAGTTCATGAATTTGGAGTACAACTTGCCACAACACTGTCACTGTCCTCAAAACAGGTATACATGTCATTTACTATAAGTAGGTCTCATGCCACTTCATGATTTAACTTGCTGGGAAGCCATCACACATTAGCTATATTATATATTATTATTACAGAGTAGTAACTTCAGTAAACCATCTATATCGTAAGTACAATGTACATCTATAGTAGTATAGCTATACTGTGGCAAGGTGTGTTATCACAACTGCTACATAATAATACCGTATAGGCTAGCGGGAAACTTTTGAGGGAGAAAACTTTCACGGAATGTTAAACTGATCGCATAATGGGTGTGGCATGCCTAAACTTTCGTGCATGGAGAAAACTTTCGTGGGTGGCTGTAAAATAGCGAAATTTGTGAAGATTTTCTCCCTTGAAAATTTCCCGCTATACGGTATAATGTCATGCAGCTCAGGCTGCTAGACTTATATAGCTAGTAGCTAGTCTATAAACAACTAATCAGCTCCTAGATGTTACCATGTGTTTTGTATACCAGCTAACTCTGTGAGCTGCAGATATAGTGCATACATGCAGTTATTATAAGTGCTTTAGATAATACACATAAAAATTTAATGTTCAGTTGCACCTAGTATTTTGTCACTAGTGCTGAAGCCCAAAGTCCCATGTTAAAACTGACTTCCTATTACTAAGTCTTTGTCTTGGTATTCCAGTATTGTATTGTTTTGTTTCACAGCTACCATCTTTAAGCTACTACCTAACTGAGTGTTTTCAGCACATCTATTTCGCTACTTCCACTCTGTGGGATGATCCTGATCGCGTGTTCAATAATCAAATGACAGAAAACATTATTGAACTTGATATTCTCAGGTACATGTAAATAATAGTAAAACGATTGGAATATGGCTGTAGACAATCTCCTGAATATTTTTTTGGTGGGGGTTCTATTTTGAGCCTCTTTTGGATTGTTTCACTTTACGTGTGACTTTATAGAGAAACCATTTTCTACACATATTCATGGGCCACTGGATATCCACAGAATTTGGGATTGGGGAAGCATCGCACTCCACTCTGACATCATACGTAAAGTACTCATTTTATATCAATAGATCTTCTCATAATACTCAGTACAGAGTTTAACATGTGACATCTGGTCTCACATTAATCTTGGCTTTTGTAATTATTATCCTTTAGCACATGCAATATAGTGCATGGGGAGTTTTGGCACTTAATGGATGTATATACTGATCATGACTATAATATTATAGCTTTATGCAAAATCTTTCAACTCACACACACACACCAGTTCTGGATGTTTTGTTCATCTTAAAGCTTTTTGGCCTTTTCAATCCACGCATTATCCTTCTTGTCCTCTAACATAATAATTTATATCATACTGCCCACTAATAGAAAGTGTATTACAGCTATAATATGCACGATTTTGCATTACATAAGTAATAGCCTTAACTTCAACAGGCAGAGGCCAGTGCATGCATGCATGTTATACGTATATGAATACAACACTGGTGCAACATTGTAGGTAATGATATTCACACCTTACTCTAGTCTACCCCGCGCGTACAATACAAGCGCAAGGAAGGGTCTAGCTCGATAGATTAACCTTACTCTTGTTTGTGACAACTGAGCTCGTAGCTGAACTTTGTGTATATATTACCCGGTATGTCACTGTTGCCACTCTCTCCTTTGCAGTGAATGAACATAATTATAATACGCTTATTCATCCCAAGAGAGGTTTACTTATTGTGCTTACAATACTTAGTCTATTGTGCCAAGGATTAATTGCACAATGTCATTACACATGTAGTGCTATAATTAATTTTTAGACAGTTATCTTACATTATGCACATCTTTTTTTGTATCCACAACAATATATTAAGCAATGCAGTCACATCAGAGAAGTGGACTACTCTCCATCTAGCCTCTTTACAAGAAGGTGGGACACCCGCGACAATCCTAGAGGCTCTGCAGGAATGGATGAACATGTCCACTAGTGTTCAGTACAGTGACAGATTCTGTGAAGGTCCCAGCTGCAATCCAAACTGCCCCGATAGGCTTACCATTGGGAGACAGAGTAGCAACAACTGGCCAATCTGGTCAAAAATAGTGATCGCATGTGTCATTGTAGTGATAACAGTTATATGTGTTTTAGTCAAAATCTGGATTATGTGCTGGACGTACCGTTTGGAGTTGAAGCAAGCAACTTATATCCGTTTGATGCAAGACGTAAATGATGATGAAAATCCTTTGAAGGTACATAAATCATTATATCCATCAGCTTGGATACCACTTAGTTTATACAATCCACATGCAACATACAGAATGTGCCAGATGTGGATGCACTTTCAGTTTCATGTCTGGACCTCAGTTATAGCGTGACCTACAATGCAAGGACAAAAGAGGTGACGAATGAACAAGATGACAGAGGACAAACATTTGCTCTGGAAAACCTATCAGATTATTTGCATGAAACTCAGGATACGGAAGAAGTTGATGGGAGTTCAAAATCTAAAATAAAACTGGTATGTACAATCGTTGCGTGTTACAGTTGGATATGTGTCAGACCCATAATATTATTATAATATGAAGCACCTTTGGCAAAACCCTCTGCGCCATTTGCTTATTGCAGATTATTACAACCAATACCTGTACAGTAGCAATTAAATTTGAAAGGCATGCATGCATATGGAATAGATATGGCACCAGTTACATAATTTTAAGAAAATTATGTTATCAAGTAGGGATAAGATGTTGAGTGACGTGATCTATAAAAGAGAGTACAGTATTCAGTAAGGCAATACTAAAATTTTACAACTCACCTGGAACCAAGCTGTACTACATAATCCAATCTGGGAGTTCACAAAAATACTTTTACTCATAATGAATGGTCAGAGTGCTCAGGTGATGTCTCCAGGTTGACTCATCATCAGTAACATTCAAGGCACCAGACTATTATTTTTGTTCAATCAAGAATATCTAGGGTTTAATACTTGAACTCAAGCAGTCGATAACATTATATAGATACAAGAGTCCAGTGTCAAATAAATTTAATGTCAAATTATCTACAATGCTATTGACTGAGTGCATTGCCAAAACTTGGATATTCGGATCCATGAGTCCTGGGACCAATGTTGGTTGCATTCAATCGACGGTTATATTCAATTCACAAATCCAGTGTTATGCATAATATACTAAATTGATAGTAGCATTGTATAAAGGAGTCCAGTGTGACTTACATTCAATTGATAGCAGTTGACTCAGGAGTCCAGTGTTGCTTGCACTCAATTGACAGTATATTGCACGACCCAGGAGATGCATGCAGTGTTACTTGTACTCAATCAAGAGCAGTGTTCAATATACCAGCTAATAGATGATTGTGTTCGATCTGTAGGAGTCCAGTGATACAAATAATAAGACAGTTGTGCATGATTCACAAGTCTATGCAGTGTAAGTTACTTGAACACAGCTGCCATTGCAGTTACTGTATGTACAGTAGATCAATAGTTTAACACACATGGCTCTGTGGTTTGAAACCCTTGTGCAATCTGCTGTCGTGAGAGATGTAGCTTAGTTCTTATGCCAAGAGCACTATGCAATTATATGTAAAACAGCTTAATAACTTTTGATGAAGTGCTTTTACTGAGCAAATCCACTAGTCAAAACCTTTGGAGTATCATGCTGATTCTGATGTTATGGAGTTTGGATAGTATATATAGCACTTGAGCAGTTAAAAGTGGTAACAGACAGACAGACACATAAACAGACTACTGTAACCCTGCTGCTCATGTGCAGAGGGTTAATAAATTCTCTTGAGTCGATATGTATGGATTAAGCTGAGTGTATATGTTATCCCCAGTGATGGTGCACCATTGTTCACCAAGATGCAGCACCTTTTTCACTCTCCATGGATTCCGAATACCATTACGCTATTATACATAATTATAATATGCATGATTAACTTCTCTACTTCCATACATTCAGTATCCCGACATCTTCAAAGTAGTGCGCAAGGATGTGCTAAAAGGAGTCTCACTCTATTTCAATCCCGGGGAACTAATTGGAATAATGGGAGCGTCTGGATGTGGCAAAACTGTTCTGCTGGATATTCTTAATGGTAGACGTCAAACAGGAGTGATCAAGGTACATTCATGATCTGATAGCACAATTTTGAACACAAAACTGCATATTAATTATAAATCACTTTGAGTCCTGATTCCTATCCCAGGGGTGGGCAAATGGGAGCCAAAGAGCCAATTGTGGCTCCACCAGGATTTCTTGTAGCTCTTGGACAACTTATGAGCTACTCTAAGCTAAACTTGTCACTACCTTCAGGTATACAAATCAGCGACACATGATTAATTTCTGTGATCAATCTATAAGGATATTAGCTAGCTAGCTATTTCTAACACAAGGCTCAGGGCCTGACTAGTTTTGCCAGCCCCACAAAAATGAATGCTTAATGTGAAAGAGTGTTTGTGTATGTTTTTTGGGGGGGGGGGGGGGGGAGGTGAGATCATCAGTGCTGTGTATGGGCATTGGCTCTACAGTAGTGGCTCTACAGTAGAACGTTCTTTTATAGTTTGGCTCAGTATTTCAGTTTGCTTGCCCACCCCTGCCTATCCCCCCCCCCCCCCCCCCCCCCCCACAGAGTAAGAGCAGATTTAGCTCACTAGATTACTAGTACATGCATCATGTGTCGCTCTATAGGGGAATTACAACATTTGGATGTGTTATCCTTTGGACTGAACCATTTACCATGCCCCTTCCTGTATGGCATGCAGTAATATCTGCACGTTATTGAACAGCGACTTTCAGCCAGAAGCTGTCTTAATCCATGCATTATTTGCATGCTAGTTTAGATGTCCGCTCAAACACATACAAAAGCTCTCACAGTACTAGTGGTACACCCACAGGTTCACACAGTACATTATGCACATAATAATATTATTATACATTATTAATAAATTATTATTGCATGTTTTCTGAATTAAGAGGAATCTATTCTTAAAGTGTAAGACAAGCCCTGAGTTCTTTAGAAGCAACATATATAGAGTTTAAAGTGTGTGCACTTTCTATACAAAATTAATATTGCTAATGAATATGCTCATGAGCATTAATTTTTACTTTGTGTAAAATAACGTGCGTACATATGAGAAAATGGGTTGAAAATAATAATGAAGAATGCAATTTTTGGCTCAAACTACCCCTAGCTAGACTGATTATTTCTGTCAAAAAATACGCTATATACCTTACTTCAGCTCCCAAAATGTATGTATACATAATACATTGAACTATGATAGCCACACAATGTCAAGTGTTACGCACTTTTGATTGAAATTGGGTGCTTTTGTCCAAGTCAAATATAGCTCTCAGACATTGACATTTGCATCCTCACGAGTGAATGGTAATTAAGGGTGTCATCACTGCATGCGCGGCTTCCATTGCTATTATATGCAGGAAAGTATGTGCAAGTAATTTTGTACCAAAAATAATGCATCCAGCTATTATGGCTGTCGATATGGATTCATATCGACAGCCATGCATTATTATAATAGTTGGATGCATTATTTTTGGTACAAAATTACTTAATATCCGGATAACTTACTCTACTCACTACCCTAGCACAATGTTATACGTATACTCTCATTGACAACTGCATGTCTTATTAGGGCAAAGTTTATATCAATGGAATTCTTGTTGAAGAAGTACAGCAATGGTTTAAAGACAATTCAGGCTATGTTCTACAGTATGGTGAGCCATACTACAAGGAACTTACAATCAGAGAGAACCTTACTTTGGCTGCTCAACTCAAAATGTCGAGTGAGTATACTCACCGTCAAAAGATGGAGAGAGTGGAGCAAATCCTACACTTGGTATGTTAATTTTTGGGAATTCTCTTACATAGTACACCATCTATAGATCACAATGTCATAATATTAATTTTATTAATGGTTACCTTACTAGACTGGACTTAGTACAGTTGCCGATACTCAGCCTTCTGATAAGAAGATTGATGGTGGTGTGCGGAGTATGCTCTCGACAGCACTTCAGATAATACCAATGCCAGCAATCATTTTTCTTGATGAACCCACAGCTGGTTCGTGACTCATAATATGTATCACCCTATATCTTGTTGGTATACATAATATAGCAACGCATAAGTTAATTATGTACACATACATGTACGTGCAGGACTTGATGGAACATCCACTTTGCAATTTCTGATGTTTCTAAATAAACTGGCTGATGCCAATCGAACAGTAGTCCTATCAATTCATCAACCAAGGCTTGAGGTTTTTCACATGTTTCACAGATTAGTACTCATTTGTGAAGGACAGGTACAACAATAATATAAAACTGTTTGCATGCTGATGAATTATCCAATCCAATTTATTATGATATTTACAGGTAGCCTACCATGGTGCACCAGAAAAAATCTATGAGTTTTTTGTCAATGCTCTAACAAACGTCCTACTAAGCAACGGCAAGCTACTTCCCAGCATAGAAGACCACAATCCTGCTGGTTAGACCATAATTATTATTATTACAATGATCATCATTATGTGCACATGTGTAAATGACAGATGTGGTGATGGATTTACTTCTTAATCCTGCTAGCCGCAAGGCAATACTCAAGGAATACCAATCTTCATCAGAGCCCAGACTGGTTCGACGTGCCATAAAGCAGGCTAGATGGAAAGAATACACTACGTAAAAAAATTAACTACTGCAGTCATAACCCAACAGTACACTCTCTATAATGAATGACATGTTTTGTTATTCCAGATCAAGTACATCTAGAAGTACATTAAGTACTTTGGAATTCTTCAGTTTTCGCTATAAAAGGTTTAAGACACAGTCATCATCGTTTTCTACTCGATTAGCTACCCTTGAGGCCAGGGCTGCCAAGCGAGCTACAGTGTGGACAGTACTCTACCTGCTTGTAGTCTATTTGGCATTTGGAATTTCACTAGGTGTGCATGCTCTCTCTCCTCCTACACATGCTTATACTCACCCTTTGGCTCATTCTCTCTCTCTCTCTCTATCTCTCTCTCTATCTATTTTGTCTTGCTCCCTTCCTCATTCTCATAATTTTCTTCCTCTCTGAGTATATATATAGCTTCCAATTAAGTAAATGCGTGTGTGTGTCTGAGGGGGGCACTTTATGGATCTTGAGAACCCTTGTGACCATTGTTATTTATACTAGCTGTACATAGCTAGCTACTTTACTCTCGATGGTAAACAAGCATGCAAATTTCCATCCACCACTGTGTGCTAATTTACAGTGTACATGTAAGTTATCAAAGTTCGAGGGGTAGCCCCCACTTCAATCCCTACTCCTGTACTCTATGATTTATTCTCCTCCTTACGTAAATAAACTTGTAGGAAGACATATATTATTATTATTAATCTGATTCTCCCTTGAACATACATGCAGGGACCATCTATATTCAACAAATGGATCCGAGTGTCATCCTTACTGCATTCTGTGAATTCTCTGCTGCCAGTGCCCTGTTTATGTATCCTGCCTTGGAACTCTACTATTCACGGGCGTTACAGATTTACACATATGAAAAGGCTGATGGCTTTGGAAAACCATACGATCTGGTTCTGCAGGGATTTATGCGGCACATGTTCTTGGCTACTACCCCTGTGATTCTCTCTACTGTTTTTCTCTACTTCCTGGTAAGGATATGTCAAGCAAGACATATTGTTTCATAGATGTTCAGGATATCACAATGAGCTTGAATTAAGCTGACACATGATCAACTTTCCGATAATAATTATATTCACTTGACAGTTGATGTGAAGAATAGCTATTATAGTGACACACATGGCATTGCATAGGTATACTGGTTAATAATAATGCATACAAGTATGAAAGCCAGATATTAACTTAATGGTAGGGTGGCCAGTCTAATAGGTTAATATATTATAATAAACTGACTGGCCAGTGTTTGTTTAAACTAACTTCCCTTAGAGGACTGGCATACAATTGCAAGTAGCTATATGGGTCATTACAATTTAATAAGAGTATAGTTAATAAGCTCCAGCCATTCTTATTGCAAAATATTTGTGACAAAAATCTTCCTTGAGTATATAATATTATCATCATGTTTCCACAGGTGATCACTCCTGATTCCTACAGTGTTCTGGTATTCTTTCAAGTGCTCATTGTTCACATAGTCATGAACCAAGCTTGGACTGGACTGTTTATTGCTCTTCTCTGTGCATTTCCCGACTACTCTTTCCAGATTTCTCCAATAATAACTTCAATTGCTGAGTTTACTAGTGGATGCTTCATTGAGATTGGAAACCTCCACTGGGGGTAAGTTCATCAAACATAAACTTTGAGTTTATCTTTAAAAACCCAACTCAAATCCTAATCCTGTATATTAATAATTACCCCATATGCGTGCATGCGCAGCAGGGGATAAAGCAATTGGTTTGTCTATCATCTGTCGTCTGTTTTTTAATTGTCAGCATAAAAATCAGCAAATCTCAACATTAAGAAAAAGTAGGGTCAATAAAATAGGATGAAATGGTATAAGATATGAAGTCTATTCCTCATCCTTGAGTTGCTCTACTATTTAATATAGGGAATCTTACTCGATCTACTGCGCATGCTCGAGCTGCTCTACAGCACAATGCTTCTAGCACAAAATTAATGTCATTTATGAACATGGATCTCAGAAGGGAACGAAAAAGTTCATGAGTAGCAAGAGATTAAACTTCAGAGGTGATTGAGAAATGCATTTGTTGATTGTGCTTTCACATGCATGCTAAATCTTCCGCATGCTGCATTGCAGTGACTGTTTCTGCATAAGTGGAAATAATAAGAGATCCCTTTTGCATGCAAAGAGTGATTCTAAGTCGACTAAACTAAGTTGTCTGTGCCGTCATCAAGACTTAGTGTGACTATCAGTAAATTGAGACTAGGCTTGGTGGCACAGGTGCTAGTATGAGAACACTTCCCTATCTGAATGGTTGTAGTAGCCCTTACATGTACTGGACGTTTGTATCTTCCTTAATGTTCATTCATAGCGCAACCTGGGACACGAGATGGACCTTGGTATATACCACATCTCTGCATGCGGATATAATTAGGGACTCTGCATGCTGATGCAGAAAGTGACCTCCGCACCTTATCTCAGCATGTGAACAGAGGTCTCTGCTCTGAGTTATCATGCGGAATTGGTCCAAACAAGTGCATTTCTCAGCCATCGGAGAGATACGTACACTGTGCAGAATCCATCCAAAATGTGCACTTCTCAGCTTCCATATAGCATTAATTTTTCTATGTCCACAGTAAAACTGTATCCATGCAAGGATACAATCATTACATACATTAATCATTTCATGTACATTTGCAGCACAATTAAATGCTACCTTCATAGCTCGAAATTTATCATCCAACAAGTAGTGATATCATTTGCAATCTCTTGCAGGTACCGTTGGATGGTATATCTTAATCCCACCTACTATGGTTTTTCAGCAATGACTTACTTACTTCTGGAAGATTACAATGTTGGCTGCGGGAGTACAGAGTTGGATTGCTATCCCAATTCTGGTGCATTCCTCCTCAGACAGTTTTCCTTTGAATACATTAATCCCTACCTTCACATTGTGGTGAGGATTATAATTATAATCTTAGGCTAACCACTCTACTTAATAAAATTAATGAACAGAAAATATCCCATAAATTATGTATCATAATTATAGGGATGGTGCAAAAACTGATCAAACTAGCATGATATTATGGCACCAATCTGCACCCAGAGGAGGTTCAACAGGGTCAAAAGGTCACAATTAGCTAATCACGTGCTCCCATATGTTTGTATGAGAGTATTAATTTCTTCGCTGTACCCCAGCTATCTTGCTACGAAAGTATCTCTATCATGTTTTCGTCGTGTCTAATACTAGTTCGAGCCCTGTACCCTTCGCGAACGATTTTCTAGGCTACCATATGGCTGACCTTTGTGACCTTGAACAGCAAGGCAAGCTGCTGTAGCGAGAATGATGGCATAGAAAAGCCACCGATTACTTCTAAAATGTCTGTCATCCGCCTTGGAGAAAGCAGCGCCTGTCACCATGATAAATCAGGACTGTCTAAATTCGGGGACAAAGTACAAGAATGCTCGTTAACGGAGGGTTATTGCTGACCTTTTGACCCTGTCGAACCTCCTCTGATCTGAACTATTAACTGCTTCAAAAACTGGACTAGGACCGCATAGTAGGACCGGATAAAGCGATCGCGCGGACGCACGATTTAACCCTTCGTGCACGTCTAAACAAAGTGATTAACCCCTTAACCCTTTCTGCAGGTCACTGATAGATACTGCGCGCATAAGATCGACCCTTTACCCTCCGCGTTGTGCTTATGCCTGTTCTCTATATAGCGTGAATGGTGGCTCGTTCTGAGGGACCATTAAACATTCGTGGATTTCTCAACCGGTGAGCGTAGTGACCCTGTTGTTCTCTGATTTGGTCATATCATGAAATTAGCTATATCCTACTCATGTGAATTCTCCCACTCAAACGGGCCTGCCAGTGCCAATGGGTACGAGCCGGGCCAAATTCCATACCACCAGCTAATACTACCATAGGCAGTGGAATTTGTGTGTGTGGGGGGGGGGGGGGGGGGGGGGGGAGGGGGTATCTAACTTTAAAATGCTTTCATCACCTCTGAGCACTGAGACCACAGTTGAAGATGAACGAAAATGGGCGATATGCAATGGGTAGCGGACCAATCCAGGCATAGCTATTGTGTAGCCAGGAACTTTGCGATTTTAAGTTTTCTCACGAAATTTTAGGCATGCCATATTATATATATATCTACCTATATGATTCCACAAAAATTTTATGCACAAGAAAGTAATAGCTACTACGATATAATTTGAGATTTTACTGCCTAGGCATTTGGAATTGGCTTAGTGTGTACTATTGAGTTCGGAAAATCGGTCCAAAAAATATAATAATTTAGCATTGAAATATTGCAACAAACCTACATGGATAAGGCCAGCAAGTTGTGTCGATAGGTGTGGTCAACAAAATTAATGCAGCCTTTGTGACGTTTGCGGGGCTTGTCAAAGGATTCAGAGCCAAATGGAGCTAATTTTCTAACAATTTCCGGATGGATTTATTATGCTTATGAGTCACTCAGTAGCCTAGACCTGCAGATCTGGCAATGTTGGTGCTGACAAATGACAGACAGATAATAAAGCCAAACACGTTAAGGGGTTTGTCCAAGGTCCTTGTGGAAAAATTAGCATCATTATGACATTAGGGGGAGTGGGTCTTAGTCCATGACGTTTTACAACTACATTGTGAGCAGATTTTGGTTATGATTAGCTATTAATTTTATTTATTTATTTATTTATTATTTTTCACACATCACTTGAGGTGCAAATGTAAAAAATACAGTATGTAATAATTAATTTAGAGTAATAATATAAATTGTTAGAGATTTATACGTTCTTGTGGTTAAACAGCTCAATAAGTTGTACACTCACACTCACACACAGTTTCTTTCATTCAATGACATTTCACTTGACATTTCAGTGTTAAAATCTTGACCGAAATGCTATGACGTTAAGGGGGGGGGGGGGGAGGGAGGGGGATACCCCTTGTGGTCAGGCCATGTTCTTTTTGCTCATATGCACAACCCAGCATAACATGTATATACTAAAGTTCGTAAACACCACGTGCATATTGATATTACATGCTAATGCAGCTTGTACGCGGGTTACATATATATGCTCTAGTCTAAGAAAACTTGGGTTAATACAATGAGAGAGCGAGCGAATAGGTATAACAGTGATTCTTGTACCGTATAGCGGGAAACTTTCAAGGGAGAAAACTTTCATAGATCGGAAGGAAGGGAGGATTTTGCGGAGAAAACTTTCATGAAATGTTAAACTGATTGCTTAGATAGGTGTGGCATCCCTAATATTGTAGAGAATTTTCATGGGTGGTTATATAATCATGAAATTCATGCAGGTTTTCTCCCTTGAAAGTTTCCCACTATAATATAGTATTTCGTGGAGAAAACTTCAATTTATAGATAGATATATCAATTATGATAGTGTCCCTGGTAAGCACCCATGTACAGTGCATTTTAAGGGGTGATCAGTATAGCAGCTGGAATTTTTTCCCAGTAAGGGCCCATACGCGCCTAAATATCGAGTTATTTTTAAGCACCCATGGATGCTTACCCTGGATACATGGTGTATAGGTGCCTAAATTTTACTGGTGGCTCTCAAACTACAAAGTTCATAAAAAATTTCTCCCTCTAAAGTTTCCGCTACACTATTGACTGATACATCGTATCCAAAAAACAGAGGCATATCACCGAACCTGTTTGCATAGCAATAGTAGTGCTATTGAGTCTAAATGAGTATTAATCTATGCCATAATTAAATTTTAGAGATGTATGCCACCCTGTAGATTGTGAGAGCTGCTTTCATCCTTCGATCACTATGGAAATGTCAAGTGATAAAGTGATTGACAAGGCTTCTCAGAATAATACTGAAGTACAGGTGAGTATGAATATTGCTGTATCACGTGTAATGATAATATTGATCCACTCAATAATGGGGTTGTATAATAATATGGACCAGACCAGGTATAATATCACAACACTTTTTATGATACATGTATGTGCTGTACAATAAAGCCAATAGCCATAAAGTAATTGTGTACTGTATAGCTGGAAAATTTGGTAGTTTAACGGATTAGCCAGCCAGCTGCCAAATTAAAATCCTCCATTCCTATAAATGTAATTGATTATTGTGAAGAAATTGGTGGGTGTGGTCTTTCACTAACTCGGTATTTGGTATCACTTGCTCAAATTACATGTTACCGATCCTTCAAGGCTCATTTTCGATTTCTCTCACTGATTGTTGGCGTCCAAATACTATGATTCCAGGGTTTGTACGTAGCGCTCCATACAATTCGCTCAGTCGAACTGGACTGATCTAGTAAGCCACTCCCTCAATGATCTCAATCATGCATGTGCATGCGGCAGATTCGGAGTGTGGCTAGATCGAACTTGGCCATCCGGCAATATTTTGTTCTCAGTAGTCAAGGCCAATCCGCCAAATTTTCAGTATAATGATATTATTATTCAAATGTAGCAGCATGCTGAAGTAGTGGTTTATTAGCTTTGGTCGTTAGCGGAAATGTATGGACCAGACTAGGTACATGTACTATAAAGCAGCATTAAATTTTTACAATGCATGGTGTACAACTATGCCAATAGCCATACAGCATCTGAGCATGTATGCCAGTTAACTGTAGTGTCCTGAAGTATCAAGCCCATTAATTGGCTTATTATCTTTGGTCGATAGTGGAAATAAATCGACTGGACTATGTACAAAGCAGCATTTAAATACGTCGTATGTGGTGTGCAACAAAGCCAATAGTCATACACAGCAGCTGTGCACATATGCCTGTTAGATCTAGCAGTGTTTGTAAGTACCAAGCCCAGTGGTTTATTAGCTTTGGTCGATGATGGAAATGAATGGACTGGATTATGTATAAAGCACAATTTAAATTATTTTTAGATACATAGTGTGCAATGTAGCCAATAGCCATATAGTAGCTGTGCATGCATACCGATTAAAGTATCTCCTGAAGTATCAAGCCCATTACTTGACTTATTCGCTTTGGTCAATAAATGGAAATGAATGGACTGGACTACGTATAAAGCAGCTTGTATTTTTATGATACATAGTGTACATCAAAGCCAATAGTCGTATACAGAAGCTGTGCATGTATGCCTGTTAAATCTATATCGGTGTCCTAAAGTGTCCAGCCCAGTGGCATATTAGCTTTGGTCGATAGTGGAAATGAATGGGCTAGAATATGTGCATATTATGTATAAAGCAGCATTTAAATTTACAATATGGTGTACAATAAAGTTAATAGCCATACAGCATCTGAGCATGTACATGTATGTTGATTAAATCTAGCAGCGATAGTGGAAATGAATGGACAGGACTATCACATGTTAAACCTCTATCTGTGTCCGAAGTGTCAAGCCCAGTAGTCTATTAGCTTTGGTCGATAGTGGAAGCGAATGGACTGGACTATGTACAAGGCAGCATTTGAATTTAGTATATTTTTATGATACGTGGTGTGTAACAAGGCCAATGGCCATACAGCTGCTGTGCATGCATGCTGGTTAAATCTAGCAGTGTCTTGATTGTGAAGTATCAAGCCCATTTCTTATCTTATTGGCTTTGGTCGATAAATGGAAATGAATGGACTGGACTATGTATAAAGTAGCTTGTATTTTTATGATACGTGGTGTGCAACAAAGCCAATAGTCATATTATAATAATTATTATTATACAGAAGCTGTGCATGTATGCCTGTTAAATCTATATTTGTATCCTAAAGTGTCCAGCCCAGTAGTGTATTAGCTTTGGTCGATAGTGGAAATGAATGGACTGGATGGTACATATGTATAAAGCAGCATTTAAATTTATAACAAGTATAAAAACAATTGAATAAAATTGAAGGATGAAGTAGGGATGGCAGGGTCATAAACAAGATTTGTAGGGATAATCACATCCACTATACATCCCTACACTTGCTTTTCTCGATTATCATGCACCTAACTTGTTCATTAAGCACTCTTGATTTGTGTGTGGAAGATATTACTATTTTTGCACCCCTCAAAAAGCAAGTGTAGGGATGTATAGTGGATGTGATTATCCCTACAATGTACTGTTTGACCCTGCCATCCCTACTTCATCCTTTAATTTTATTCAATTGTTTTTATACTTGTTTCTGTTCTTTTTTTATTGCTCTCAGTATAATTCATTATTATTATGGTTTGCTGTCAATACTCCAGTGTAGAAGATGGGAGGTGCCAAAGATCATATCCACGCAAAATTTGTAGTCACCGTCCCCTCGTTAACTTGCGTTCCTATGCCTATATCTAGTCCCTGGATGAAGCAGGCTGACAAAGAAGGCCGCAGCTTTAGGCGGCCTAAGTAGCGATGAGAATCTTCCATTTAGGAAGAAAACCAAGTTCTAAGTTTTATTGTTGCGCAGGCTCCATGACATCCATGATCTATCCAGCAGAGTACTAGCGCTGCATGCACTAGCGCTGCACGCACTAGCGAGGTCCTAGCGCCTTACCTTTTCTCGAGCCTTGCGTTTTCATATCCATGATCGATCGATCCAGCAGAGCACAAGCGCTGCATATGCATGCGCTAGGGAATCCCTGAGGGCCAGGACGTTGTCACATGACTTCACCATGGCAACACATTCTGAGCATGCGCATTATATCACAAACTGGCGTATCAGACACGCCCAGTTGTCAATTGCCGGCACCGTACACACCCGCTATTACGTAACTGTCGAGATAACGCAAAATTAACGTGCCACTGCACTGCGCGCTACTAAATAGAATGGATTTATACGTAAACTAAGATGGGAGATCAAGGCAATCTTGAGCTAGCCCTGGAAACTAGAAAGAAAGAAAGAAAGAAGGAAGATTGACAAATGGCCATTTTTTGAACATCTGGTTCTGGCATATACAATGGATTTGATGAATGATCTTGGTCTCATTAGATAGATAATTTGCTGGAGATTCTGATTTTTACACTTAGAAATTTCACAAAGTTACCCGTTTTGAGATATTTGGGTATTTGTAATGTATTACATATATGGCATATCCGGGCCATCCCTACTTATAGAGTCTACCGACTCTATGATTTTATGTGGTATGCAACAATTTGAAAGTTAATAACCATACAGTATTTGAGCATGTATGCCTATTAAATCTACCATTGTCCTCTTCCAAGTGTGGTTTATTAGCTTTGGTCAATAGTGGAAGTATGTGGACCAAACTAGGTATACATTATAATACGTGGTTTATAAAAAGTCTATAGTCATTAAGTATGTATAATTAGAGCTCTATAGAGCACATATCCCATGAATTAATTCTGACCATAAATACTGACAAAATTTCAAAGATACTGAAAACTGGGGGAATTTCGACTGTTGGGCAATACATACAATGTCATCATATACATTGTATGGAGCTCTTTGTGATAATACTGAAAAATGGGAATATTAAGACAGGAGAGCAACTTGGAGGCACTAAGATATGAACTACTATATTACATATTTAATATAGGTACATATTAATATAGGTATCAGGCAGATTCAGTTTCATAGGGTTTCACATTTCATTCAGCAGATAGCGGCCAAACAACATGATAGTCATGAACATCAGTTAGAACATGTCAATAATCTTTACCAGTTCTAGGCCCAGTTAGTTGTGCACATAAGCTAATTTAAAAAGCACATGCCTGTATGCATTATGCACTAATGAATAGTTACTGTTTGTGACGCTCATGGATCGTGTCCCTCAATTTGAAGCACACTGAAGCCACGTGTTCACCAAATTCGACTGATACATTGTGATAACGAGTCTCTCAGGTGCGTAGGTCTCAAGAGATGGCAATTTTTTGCTTATAACGATGACAACAGACGACAACAATATGACCGATTGTTTTCTAAAGTAGTGGTTATTAGCTTTGGCTGATAGTGGAAATATATACTACGTATATGTGGTATGCAACAAGGCTAATAGTCATACAGTGCAGGTGAGTGTGAATATTACTCGTGTGTAATGAAAATGTTTGTTGGTAGTTACGTAGCAATCAAAGTTTTTGCTATGCGAAGGGTTTGGTCATCATAAAGTGGGCCAATAATGAACAGAGGTCAACTACATATACCAACAAAATAGTTATCTGACAGTAATTGGGGTGCATTTGACCATGCATCTCATGCACCCCAATTGCTGTCAGATAACTATTATTTGTCCGCTATGAACAGTACTTTATTTGGTAGATAGCAAAGCATGTACAGGTTTGCCTCATTCCTATAGGTCCTCCCAACTTTTCTTTTTACGTGCAGGGAAATGGGAGAGATTAAATGAAAATAATCGCGTCATAAATTGAGAGACCTTCAGGGGCAGCTGAGGGTAGGTCAGTTTGGGGGGCAGTCAGTACCCACAAGTTTTAGAACATATGTCATATATTTAGTACAGTTCAGTAAGCAGAGCTTGTCGCTAGCTAGTTAGGTCCGCCTTCATAATTTAAAATTTTGGTTCAACGAACTTGAATTGATGATAGTAGGTGAGTTGCCAAAAATACAGTGCATGCATCATAATAACAATGTAGGTCTAACTGTAGCCATCCAGTTTGGGGGGGGGGGGGGGGCAAGGCCCACTGATCTTAACTTTGGGGGGAGGGGGGTGATTGCCCCCCTGCCCCCCTGTTTCGCCTCCCCTGACCTTTCACAATTCATTCATTGACATGCTATATAATGTAATTGACATTATCTCCCAGGTCCTCCTTTATTTGCATGTAACATTGATAAGCTAGAGGGTCTGAGACGAAAATATTTACCGGTGGGTATCCCCAATAATATGCTTTATAGTATCCCATTAAGTACACAAGAAAATTCAAATTCAATACGGTTTATGCATGCAAAGTGGACTCAATAATTGCTTTAGGTGTATTGCAATTAATGTTGGGTAGCCAATAAGCTACATGTACTTGTCAATGATAATCAAAATGATATTCTGCCATATATACACACATCATAAAGCCTGCTGAGGATGCTATTGTATATCCATTACGAAAACAAAGGAAGGTTAGAATTAAATGTATAGTTCTACTACATGTAATTGTGATCTGTTGTTCACTGTATGTAGATGTCCTCGGCCCCAGTTATTTATAGACGGCGGTACCTGGATTTGACTTGGAAGTCCATGAGGAAGGCAAATGAATCCAAGTATTCATTTTCAAATATTGAACTAGCCCGGCAAAGAATACATGTAAAAGGTTTGTTCCATAATAAAAGCCTACTGTGTGGGCAGATCAAAGTGCTGTGCACTTCTGCTGTATGCTGTAAAGCTGACCAAGGCAAGGGCAATACTCATATCACCCAGGATGTGGTTAGGGCAATGCAAGCATTGCCTGGCTGCTCTTGCACCATGAGCTTTGCTTGAAGCTACATGTATGTCCAGAGCAATATCAATGCCTAGTATGTACAAACACATTAGATGAGTGTTATGGCAGTTTTTGGCTGTGTTGACTAGCAATTTAATCGCTGGTTTCTTAAGAGGACTCGCACTCTAGTTAGCTACTGCCTCCGCAATGCATGTATGGCATACATAGCGATCGTAGCTAGCTTGTAAATACATCTGAATCTCTAAATACACACTACAAAATGATTATACAAAGCCCAGTAAGCCTAATCCTGCCTGTTTCAGCTATGCACGCTCCCCGTTTATACCTAGGGTAAGGGTCATCAACTACATGCGAAGTTTGTATGTACTTCTAAAATAATATGCACAATTTTCTCAATCCCTACTATTACTTTTCAGTCCCAGATTGGTACACCAATAAGTAATAGTTATATAATGTCTATGAGGGCTGTTGGAATTTCAAGGGCGAAGGCAATAATGTGGCCCGAGGGGGCGTGGTATAACTAGCTATTTGAAATCCTACTATGGCAACGCATCTACATTACTATAATATCAACGTATCCTGTATTGACGTCATTAGACCACAACCATAGCAACTATAGCAGCTCCATAGTGACTATATGACATCACACCATTTGTCAATGAGTGTATGCACTAGCTAGCCAGCTGTGTAGCTAGCAGTGCTTTTGTATGCTAGTAGCAGCAGTGCTCCTACCTAGCTTGTTGGTCACTTTTGGTTCCTACAGTGACTATCAGTCATCTGTAGTAATTCCTTGACTGACATTTCGCCTTTGTTGCTCGTTTTATTTCTAAGGTAAGCAAAAAGATTGGTTTGTATGATCTGGAAGGATCACCCTTGTATACGACTCTACATGGTGTGTGGCCAATTTAGTATCGATTTATGTTTCTTCTTGCTTTTGCAATAATGTAAGTGCTTAGCGTCTGCGGTATCCCATCCCTTCTTCATGTTGTCACAAATTGGGTATGGTTTGTGTGATCTGCATATTATGGTGTCTTGATCTAGTCTTCCGCTATGCATTTATGCTTTAGCTAGTGATTATTGTACTTAGTCTAATGCATTATATGCTGTAGGTACGGATAAAGAGAAGATTAAGAAACCATCAATGAAGAAGGAGCTTGAGGTAGTTATGGTTGTGCATATCTACACTACTGGCACTTGTGCCAGCAATTTTGCTCTGAGATATATACCATCACCAGTGAATCGAGACAATACTGCCCTGACACTTGATATAGCTAGTACTTTTAACCCTCCTAATATTTCAATATGGCCGTTCCCACTCTTTTAATGTATACGCTGTAAGCTCTATATGTTCCTTGTGGGATGCCGGACTCCGCAACTCTGTATAGTTCACTGGAATTTGCGGGATTCGGGTTGCAGAATTGGATGAAATTTCCCTTCTTAGCTTCCATTGCGGACATGGTTTCAAATCTTGGTTTTGTCCTTTTTCCTGTCTGGAGAGGAGGCTTCTGTGCTCATACAGTAATACACATCCCGCACCCCAATCCCCACATCCCATACTCAGCCTGGGTAAGCTATTACATGTATGTCCAGTCTAAGTTTAAACTTATGCTACGTTATTAGGATGGATGGTGAGCCCTCTGGCTAACAGTAAGAATCCAATAAGCATACAGATATCGCTCTGAAAAGAAATTTGTGTAGAAAGCAAAGACTAGATAGCTAGTAGCGATTGTCATTTTTATCCATGACCCTTTAAAGAATGATAATGACTTGTACCATTACAGAAGTGCGAGAATGCAACAATTATTATGCTTGCACACATATTAATTTTAGTAGTATAGAGGTATATATTAATCATCATTCGTGCATGGCTGCCAGGTCACTCCACCACAAAATCATCACTCTCCATGAGAAAAATAATCATCCCTCATACGTTATATATAGCTGGACGCTCACAGACTCAGTATGTATACAGCTACACACATATACATTAACCTTGCAGGATGAGGGGCTCCGCAACCCGCATCCCGCGTTCCGCGTTCCGCGTTCCGCAGGGTTCACTGGTATGTTGCAGGGTTTATTGACGTAACAGTGTCCTAGGGTAGAAAATTTAATATATATGTGCAAATGATCTAATCAGTCCTTGCCCACCACGAGAGTTACATCACTATACATCCATACATCCCCCTGAGAGCTTGCAATTGCGCAAAGCAATCAAACGGAAGGCCCATTAACTTTACAGATACAAATGTTATATGAACATTAAATTTTGTTCATTATTGCATACTTATTAAGCCACACTATGTCTTGTATTAGCACTAGCTTGTGCTAGTACTACAAACTTGGGGAAATTTATGTGGGAAGAGCGTTGAATTAATTTTGGTGCCCAGCCTGGTTGCCTCACCATAGCCCTACATGCTGTGACACTAACAATTTTCCACTCAGTGTACTAGTGTCAGGTTGCCGCAGGCAATGGCGACACCCAACCTGCCTTCATGCATGCCAATAGTCTTCCCATGGTCCAGGTCTGGATACCCTAGTTGATACCCAGATCAGCTAGGACACTGGGCCACTCACTGATTGGTCCTCTCCGTGGGCCATGAATTTATAGTACCCTTCCATATTTCCCCAAGATACACGCCGCCACAGCAATCGACAGGTTGCGATCAGATACTGCATCTGCATGAGACAAAATTTAATCGATTAATGCAGGATATATTGGCTGCGGAGTCGAACGAAATTGCCCTCTCAGCTTCCATGTATTAACCCTCCAAATAACTCATTTCAATAACATAATCATTGGCTAACCACTACCTGTACATAATATATAGCTGTAACTACTCTTATAATATATAATAATATAATATCTTTACTACCCACCCAGTGCTTAGTTACTCCAGCAGATCTCTTTAGAGACTGGGAACTATATTACCACCACCGATACTTTAAACAAAAGTTTTTGTACTAGTGCTGTTGCTGTTACACTTCTAGCTATATCATAAATTTTATCACTGTATTACTTTTCGTAACGATGATCATTGTTTTCATTATCCTTTTAGAAACCAGTGGTGAAAACTCAGATAGATGGACCATTTGTCGATGATATCTTGCTAATGCATGATCTGCATCATGATACGGATACAGCATGTAAAATCTTAATGGATTCTGATATGGTGAGTTGATGTGGCCACACTCCCTAAAGGAGTGCATCCATGAAGATTATCGCTTTGAGAGACCATGACTTCCATAGATTCTGGGCTTTATAGCTTAGAATACCCAAATTAATGATCATTCTTTGCAAGCATTGCTAAGTGTAGAATTTTATAATTGGGGGGGGGGGGGGGGGGGTGGTGGAAAATGGGCTCTATACAGGTATAATCACCGGATATTTCCTGACATGGTCAACAACACATACTGTACATGCTCGAGTTAAAAAAGATATGGTTTGTCTAGTGACTCAGTCTATCACAGTCCATATTTTAATAATTATTATGAAGTACATTTACCTTTTCCCTAGTAGCTAAATATCGTATAGCGGAAAACTTTGGCGAATTTTTAATTTGGCGATTTGATATAAAAACTCACCAATTTCAACCAACATGATACATTCATGTGTGCCTATGGCAGTGAGTATTCAGATCACCAAAGTTTTAATTTTTGCAATACCAGATAATACATTGACCTCCTGGAAATAAGCCCACCTCCCCCTTCCCGAAGGTCAGGGTTGCATACAGGATTTTTTGTATATGCGCCGCTGCCATGCGTATATACTAGTAAATAAATCACACAATAATGCTGTGATAACAAACGATTTCTTTTTGCTTGTGTATGTAATGATGTTATTTGTGCTGTACATATTACATGTGGAATTCTGGGGGGGGGGGGGGGGGGGGGGGGGGGGGGGAGATCCCAGTGCACCCCCCCCCCTGTATGCAGCCCTGCCTTCCCTTTCAGCAGTAGACACAACCAAGATTGGGGAGGGGGCCAAATATGCACAGGGTACAAGCCCTCCCGGCCAGTAGTGGTGGTGAGATTGCCTGCTATGTAGACAGCAGCAGACAACGATTGGCGGTGGAAGGGAAGAAACCCATAGGGTGGAGTTATGTATGATATGCACTTGCATATAATAGCGCATATACATAAGTGCAGTGTAGGAAAGGGACTAAAATGTATGCATTTTAATCATACAGACCATGAGTGATCACAGTAATACCAGGACTGAACTTTCTGTAACTGAAATTTACATGTATGAGCTAAAGAGCAATAACGGTATTTCACTTTGTGACAACACTTTGAAAAAGTTCGTCTTGCAAGATTTTTGTGTCCAAAGGAAGTGTTTGAAAGTAAGCTGTAAAAATTAGCTCTGAAACTTTATAAATATTTTATACATAATTATAGCCACGTAGCTTCGTGTTCGTCACTCGTGCTGGAAAGTGTTATTCTGGTGACCACCACTGGGTGTACTGGTGTAGCTGTGATGTCAGGAGGGCGGAATTAATTGATAGCATATCTTCACGTGTTGACACTACTTTTGAAGAGGCTGCTACACAATTACCTGAATGTCTCCATATTACAGTAATAAGAAAAATAGCTGAAGAAGATATAGATGGAGTATATGGCATTTCACCACAGCATGATTTTGAAGGTCAGCAAAATGGACAATATAAATATTCTACTGTTTTCAGAATGCATTATCCAACTAAATATCAGACCTTGGTTACAAATCTCTGTTGTGAACCAAAGGATATTAACTGTATTTATATCATCACAGATCACTCATATGCAGCTAAAGGACCCAAGTTTCCATCTGATGAGGTGAGGCATTGATTAGTACTAGTATTACATATCCAAAGTAATTTTAATATTTTAATGCTAGGAATATTCTGACTATTTTTCCATTGGGAATGAAGGAGCAGTCTGTATAAAAGTAGATAATACAGACTTACCAATGGGAATTGTTGTACCAAGTGAACGTGGTCCAGTATGTCTCAGTAACCATTGCAAAAATCAAAAGCGTACTTGTGCACACATTCAGCACATTTTAAAGCTTAGTACTGGTGATGTTCCGGAAATACTAAAGTTTGTTATAGACTCACAACAAGCGAAGGAACCAACAGCTAGTAAGAGTCCTCAGAACCAATTACTTTCAACAAAAAGAATTCCTTTTAAGCTTCCTGTTGAGCTACAGCACGTACTAAAAATACCTTCCTCAGAAAGATTTAATACAGATCTTTCTGGAGTTTGCCATCTCACTGGAGATCTTAACTCCCCCTGTGGAGTTTGTGGTCAGATAAACTGGTCTGAAAGGGAAGTGACATCAGCTACAACAATTATAGCACAAAATTGTGCTTTTAAAGCAGTTAGTAAGTGTCAATTAAAATATGTCCCAGCTGTTATATTATAATATTATTAGTTCATTCCAGGAAGTGTGATACTATTGGCTGCATTGGAATATTGGCGTTTGAAGGTCAGAGCAAGGGGTTACTTGTGATGAAGTCCCATTGCATACTATATGAAGTTCTAAGGCATCATATGCATCAATTTCTATTGGGAAGGTTGGTTGGATGGTATACCCTTATTAACCCTCGGCGCATGCGCGAGGGTTACTGTAGTCGTTCTGTGTGTGTGTGTGTGTGTGTCTGTCTGTCTGTTACCACGCTAACTGCTACATACCTTGTTTGCGAGTCCAAATTGCGATGTTATAAGGTTCCTTATGGCGTTCCAAACTCATAATTTGTGTGGATTTCGTAGAGAACACTTTGTTCGCTAGTTTTGGAGTCATTTGCTGATTCTAAGCTTCTTGACTTCTCCGATCTCGGCCCAGCTAACTTTTCGTATAAATAGAACGCTGGGTGTGTCGCGCTATATACGGCATAGGCCTAATAGTTATACGCATGTGTAAGGGTTACGAAGGCGGGGTCAGGGGACATAATATTATTATGGATGAGATGTATTAAGTTGGCAAAAAACAGCAGCCAGCAGCGTTGAGCTGGGTTGGCTGAGTGGACTAGGGCTGGTGCTGGTGGAGAGGTGGTCATGGGTTCGAATCCCGCTTGATCTTTGAATTTTTTTTTTCTTCCACTTTAGAAAATCATTGCTTTTTGGTGGGCTAGTTTGCCGGTACTCAAAGCGCTAAATTTTAGACACAGCCTAATATTATACAATCATCTTTATAGCTACCTAATATCATTACTATAAATCTGATAGCGCCGAGGGTTTAGCACCAGTGGTGTTCATTTAGAAGTGTACTTTGGAATACATGCAGTATTACATTGCATTGTGCAATCCAATTGCACATACCGTAAAGTCTGGATAATAAGTGCATGCTCTTATTACTCTCGGTGGTAAGGAAACATGCACCTATTAGACGATGTGCGCTTAGTAGAGAATGAAGTTTTGGCCCCGCCCACTGCCAGCACGTTCGCGCACTCAATCACAAAGCTAGCAAGTTATGAATACAGCGATTCTTGGAATAAACTCTGTAATAGTCGATGGGAGTATGATCGGAAGCCATTGCTGAAAGAAAACGATGGAAAAATAGCTGACTTCTTTGGTGAGACTCGCTTTGAAAGTCAAGGTGAAGAGTCCGAATCCGTCACAGTGGAACATCGCATTGTTGAGTAGCTATAGCCGATCTCGTGCAGCTGGCTATCCGAAAATAGGTTGGTAAATTAGTTCTTGCCATATAAAGCATGGAAAACATCTTGATCGAATGGTATTATCTTTATTGGGCGCATGCACTTATTAGTAACAGGAAGCATGCGCTTATTTAAAAATATGCACTTAATAATAAACATGGTGCACTTATTAACCAGACTTTATGGTAGATGCTGTATTGAATTGATAGACCAGCAATACGTTGGGAGGGCAGGCTCAGGCAATAAATCCCATACAGCCCTCGTGGGCATGGTATAACCATTACAGTAATACTTGTACCATGGTTGTAACATTCTGACCAATCAGATTGATTTATAGGAGGTGTCTAAATTAAATAGAATTTTCAATGGCAAAAGAGTACATTGAACAATTTAATAGTTTGAAATTCTTACTGCATGGTATCCCGGGTGAAAAGGACCACGCAAATACGCGGTTAGTGCGAGCGTTGGTGGGTACAACACGGATATCCGCGGATATACGTGAAATATTGATCGTTCAACGTCCGGTCACGCCCAAACGCGCAGGTGCAAGCGGTTCAAGAATTAACGATAATGGCGTTTTGACGTTAAAGCAAGTTTGTAGCAGACGATACTCAGGATCGTTGAAGCTTAGCAGCCGAAGGTTCGAACGTGCACAGAATCGAAGCGCTCCTTTCTTAACTTTGTTTTCGATCGCACCGGAAATAAACGGTTTGGGGCGGTACCGTGCGGTAATACGCGCGAAAATTGGCATAAAAATCGCGTATTTTCGACAATGAACCGCGCGCACACGCGTTCCTTTTCTCCCGGGATCATGCTACAATCAAGTAGCACATCAGATTCTCCTTATACAGTGTTTGTATGGTGTATACATGTACATCTTCTCCAGTCCATACATTTCCATCATCATGCTCCTATTGATGTTGACCGTTTAATCTGGTGATATTCTTTGAGTCACGTGATTGTAATAATTATTATGCTTCTGCACCCAATAATATAGCTACATAAAAAGCAAGCATAGGGATGTATGGATGTGCTGTGTAGTTTCTAATAATTTTAGGTGCCGCTAAAAATGAATGCACAAGAGTGCAGAACCCTCACCGCTACAAGCATGCATGACTCATGCACGTGTAGATCTATAGCATGTCTCAGTGTGTATGCCTGCTCAATATCAGGAGTACTGAATTAGCTACATACCCTGCACCTGAACAGGGTTCTGGTACTCAGGTCTTCTTCAGAGTCAGTGCATGATATAGGCCTAGGGGGAAGGCACCTGGCTATGTCACTATATTAACTGAAAGCCTTAATAATTACAGATCACACCGGTGTCTAAAATTAGAACCAAGAACAAATTGTACCTATGCTTCTGGAAGTTTTGTCAGAGCACAAGCGTTAGCCATCACTAACTGATACTAGTCAGCAGCAGTGAATATGTCAGTGACGAAAACAAGGTTCTACTTGCACTTCTTTTAGAAAGTTCACTCTGATTGCTGAATCATGCTCAAGTTGCTGGTACTGTAGCGATCAGAATGGCTGTCTCTCTAACTCAAGAAAGATATCGAAGCAGTGGGTAAGTGCCCATATAAATGCAGCTTAGGTAGACACATCTAAACCACTACATGTAGCTCCAAGTCAATAGATTGACCAAATCGATGATATCGTGTTAATACATTTCAATTGGCGAAGTTCAAATTCGGCGATCTGAAACCTTACCGCCCCATGGCATAGGTGTGCGTGCATTATGTTCAATTATTGGTAAGTTTTAATTTGGTGATCTGTATCGAATTCACCAAATCGCCAAATTAAATATCTCACCCAAGCTTCCCGCTATATTATGGTATTATAGTGACATAGCCAGGTACCTTTACCCTACTCCTAGATCACTGCTCTGCAGAGAATAGTACCCAAGCACATTCACAGTGAGATTGAGGGAATAATTATAGTTACAGCCTTGACTCGATGCTATACATGATACCGGGAGAATCATATTATCTGCATACAGTGGGGAGGTTTCTGCACTCCAGTGCATTCATTTCCTGATGCTATAATACCATCATAAAATTTTCATACTTGATCAATTCATGTTGATAGAGGATAGGGCACAATCACACACCCTTTCTCTCAGGCTCCCCCACACTCCCACCTCCTACCTTTCATGCCAGAGAATATTTCACTAATCTATCATGATGTTATTAGCTAGGTCATAAAAATTAGAACATGCAGAGGATGCCATCAAGATTAGTCTATTAGTAAACAGACCATGTGACCATTTTTGACATGGTGGCATGTAATGTAGTCAATTATGTTGCAGTTCATGTATTAGTTCCTGTCAAATCCTGCTTGTTTCCTAAATATTTAGGCCACTGCAGCAGTATTGGCCCATGATCTAAATGTAGATACCGTATAGCTCCAAATTTTTGTGGCACAATATTTTCGTGAATTTCGTGATTTGACTTCTGATCACGAAAATTTTCCTCACGAAATTTACATGCACATCGCGATCGCAGCGCAAGTGCGATCGACGTACAGACTGTATGTTTACTTTCAGAAATCTACAAATCCGCAAAGACCTTTGTCCAAACTTCCTTCTTGTATCAAATCCGCCAAACAATCACGTTGAAGAGATGGCCAATAGACGACAGCAGAAGGCACTAAAGGAAAAAAGGCCCGTATAAGTTTCTTTCTCACCACACTACGTAGCATGTTACGAGCCTAGCCACGTGCAATTGTGGGCGGGCGACAACGTAAATTGTCCGTACGGGGCCACGGCGCGGCGGTATTCACGAAAAAATGTGGCGATCATGAAATTTTTTATCACGAAAATTTCATTCATGGGATTTTCAGCAATTTCACGAAATTTTTGACCCACGAAAATTTGGAGCTATACGGTATGTATAAGTCAGTGTGTGTCAGTGGTCAGTTTTCTCCCTTGAAGGTTTGCTACTACCATGCTTAATCTAACACTAACACTACCTATGGAAATAATAATTTCAATTTTGAAATACGCACTTTTCTGTGAAGATTGTCAATCGCTCCATATATACATACGTTATGAGAATTTCTTAATGCTAATCTCTTATGTTAAATTGGATCATACGTTGTATTCGATTAACCACAGTATACGGTATATATGTCACACACAATGTCAGTTGGCTGATATGTAGCTATTCCATACCTCAGGAGATTAGATTAGCCTTTTGATTTCTGTTTTCTGGTGCTTCTGCAGCAATGAGTGAATAATAGAGCAACACTTAGAGGATAGTCACAATTATAGCAGTAGTCAGAGAGAGGCAGCATAATTATTATTAAATACTACTATCTATACCAAAGCTAGCTAAGCTAATAAACCACTGGGCTTGGTACTTCAGGACTCTGCTAGATTTATCCAGTATACATGCACATTGCTGTATGGCTATTGGCTTTGTTGCTCATGTTGCTGTACACCTGGTCCGGTCCGTACATTTCCACTATCGACCAAAGCTAATAATCCACTGGGCTGACACTTCATCACACTGCTAGATTTAATGCTGTATGCATGGCTATTGGATATGTTGTACACGTACACTACGTATCGTAAGAATTTATTGGCTACTTGTCCGGTCCATACATTTCCATTATCGACCTGGCAAAGCTAGCTAATAAACCATGGGCTTGGTACTTCATGACACTGCTAGATTTATATATGTATCATTGCTGTATAGCTATTGGCTTTGTTGCACACCACGTATCGTAAACATTTAATGTTGCTGCATAGCTACCTGGTACGGTCCATACATTTCCACTATCGACCAAAGCTAATAAGCCATGGGCTTGACACTAACAGGACACTACTAGATTTGACATGTATATTCATGCATTATTGCTGTATATGCATGGCTATTGGCTCTGTTGCACAACATGTGTCATAAATTGTTGCTGCATCGCTACATGGTCCGGTCCATACATTTCCACTATCGACCAAAGCTAATAAGTCATGGGTTTGACACTGCTAGATTTGACTATAATATTATTTATGCATTATTGCTGTATATGGCTATTGGCTCTGTTGCACACCATGTGTCGTAAATTGTTGCTGCATTGCTACATGGTCCGGTCCATACATTTCCACTATCGACCAAATAAATCCACTAGGTTTGACACTCATGACATGGCTGATTTTTTATCAGCATATGCATGTACAATTGTTGTATTATTATAATATAATAGCTATTGGCTTTGTTGCACACCATGTATCGTGCATGGTCTGGTCCATACATTTCCATTTTCGACCAAAGCTAATAGTCCACTGGGCTTGACACTTCTTGACACTGCTAGATTTAATCTTTATTGCATGACATTGTGCAATTGCTGTATAGTTATTGGATTTGTTGCACACCACGTATCGTAAACATTTAATGTTGCTGCATGCAGCTACCTGGTACGGTCCATACATTTCCACTATCGACCAAAGCTAATACCATGGGCTTGACACTACAGGACACTGCTAGATTTGACATGTATATTCATGCATTATTGCTGTGTATGGCTATTGGCTCTGTTGCACACCATGTGTCATAAATTGTTGCTGCATCGCTACATGGTCCGGTCCATACATTTCCACTATTGACCAAAGCTAATAATCCACTGGGCTTGACACTTCATGACATGGTTGATTTTATCAGCATGTGCATGTATACAATTGCTGTATAGCTATTGGCTTTGTTGCACATCACGTATCGTCAAAGTTTAAAGCTACATGGTCCGGTCCATACATTTCCACTTTCGACCAAAGCTAATATTCCACTGGGTTTGACACTTCCTGACACTGCTAGAATTAACTTCTGGAAATGACCGTTTTCTACTATGATTGTTTCCAATTATTATTATGCACATTCTACTTTCAAAATGGTGGTTTCCTACTGTATAGTTATTTCTGATTGTGCGTGTTTCGTGTTTCTCATTACCAATTTTCATATTTCTTATCCCGACACAACAAAATGCTCAGCTCTACACCCAGCGAGTTCATATAACTTCCAGAAAGTTACCATGAACAATCGCACGCATGTATTTGAGCACGATAGATTCAAAGATCACAGATTCTCTTTGCAATGTATGCGCTTTCACACAACCATACAAATGGGAAATAGATAGCCCAGGCACCAGAAAGATGACATACATGGCTAGTACACATCTAGAACCTTTTCTGTGAGAGAGCGCTTTGTATAATTATGTTGGAATAAGAAATTTAAGCCCGAATCAAGAATTCTTAGTGATGAGAAATACTCATAATCGGAGAGATTGCTTTTTAGTACTTTTGAAGGTAGAATATGCGTGGCCCTTCTTGCATGGCCACTGATAATAGGGCTCAAGCTTTCACAGTTAGTTTCAATTTGTATGAGTGCTAGGCCTTCTGCTCCAATTGTATGGCCAAAATACTCATCAAAGGGATCCGAGTATTATATTTCTGAATCATGACTGCTTGGACCTTCGATCATCTGCCATAATAATATTATTATATCAATTAGCTGATATCCCTTGTATGCCCCCATTGAGGTATAATTTCTAGTACCAAGGGCTTATCAAGCCGCCGTAGGCGACTCGATAAGCCCTTGCTAGTACATAAACTGGGACGTATTACTACTATATTTTACTGGCATATACTCTTGATGACTCTATTATACATGTAACTACTTGCAACATCAATTCAGAGGTTTTGAGCTGTAACTTTTTAGACATTAGTAGCATCACCGAAATTGGTCCTGTAGATACCTACTGCAGACTTCTATCAGAGGATTAAGGTTTTTGACTGACACTAGATATGTGTGCATGTAGACACTTAGCATTTGCAGCTCTAGTATACAAACATCAACAAGTCATGATCTTAATGAACGCTGTCGGCCCACCCCCACTTTGGGCTCAATTTTCTGCTATGGTCTAGTATTTACTCGAATATGCGCCCATGTGTACCTGCCTTTGAAAATGTAGCTCAAATGGCTTGTTTATGAGGACTGAACTTCAAATAGTCTATGTAAGATCGATAGATAACGTGCTAAACAGCCGTAAAACAAAGCCTAGCTAGCTTTATGCCACGTTTCAGCCCAAATAAACGATCGTACACAGCTAGCAATCATAGCCACGCCCACTTAATATGGCTGTACTCAACAACACAAAGTGAAGTATCGCAGCCGCCCTTGCTCTCAATTGGAAACCGTGTTTGAATATGGCTGAAATCAATAGTAGCTGCTGCTATTATTCCAATTATGAAGACAGCATGGTAACTTACCTGGGCGCTCTTTCACATAATAAACGTGATACTGATACCTCGAATATCGGTCCATCCCCCAATCTTGGCCCAATGTAAGGTGCACCGCCCATGGGCCCTCTTTCGCGAGGGTACGGTATTAGGGCAGGTGGGTCTTATTACATACAGAGCGATAGTTGAAGATATTATATCATATCCAGCTATGGTTGGTATGGCGGTTGACAGTCACAAACTCAACTACGTAATGATCATAATATTTTGATTCTTTATCTATAGAATATATCAAAAACTGGCATCATGGAGTTATCGCTTTAAGTGGCCATTAAGTAAATTAAATGTTCTTTTGTTGCAGAACTACAATATATACTCAGTACACTGTGCTATGTGAAGATCATGCAGATGCTGGAAATCAAAATTTTTCATCCATTCTGACCTACAATCAGTACCGTTTTGCATGGTATTCCTTTATTTCCCTTTTAGATATTGATTATAAGAATGGTTTCTTGTGCAGGTAAATGTATTATACATGTTACGTGAGCAATCAATATTACTATAGTCTACCATTCATTTCAGTACATGTGGAACAGATCCCACTGTTGTAATAATGGATGCAACCTCCTTGGCTTTCAGAAAAGATCTGCTTACTTGGCAAGCATTTCTTAAGACTCCTACTGTGGTTAATAGAAGACCTGGAAGATAAGTATAGGATATACATATAATGTAGTATCATCTTTATTTGATCTGAAATAATGAGACTATATCCAATTCAACACTGTGTTTAATGACAGGGTATTCCTACCGAATGCTAAAGCTCGTAAGCTGTTGTCTAATTATGCTTCAAGTGGACTGTCGTCTCAAGATATCTCAGATATGATTGAACTGCTGAATGAGTATTCACCTTCAGCTGCTACAATTGTTTCATCTATAATGTCAGACCAGGAGACAAAATTTTCTTCAAAATCCAAGTCAAATGTTTACAGATGTCCAAGTGATTGGGAAAGTTTGATGAAGTCGCTTGCATCAACCTCACCTGTCTGTGCTCTCCTCCATCCTTCAGATTCAGTTGCCAAACTTATTTCTTCAATGAAGGAAAAAGATATAACCAAAGATGCCATACTGATGCAGAAACTACAAGAAGAGATACCTATTGTTTTTACATTAATTAGGTCAGTAGCATACTATCCTCAAAAAATTTTGATCCCACTTCTTGAGGAAATGTGGACAAAAGCAAAAGCTCCATTTAATATAGAAGATGATAAATCTGACGATGCAGCTGTTGGGAGTGATGAATATCATATCGATGATCTCAGTTATTTTCCTAGTCTTCCGAGAGTACGTTCAAGGGGCGTCTATGTAGCTGACAAGAAATCTAATGACTCCATTTGCACTAAGCGAAGCTCAAAACATCCAGCTTTATTACCAGGAATTTTTACTTTATTTTGTGAGCATGGTAAGTGTATGTTGGTTATTTTAGTATTGTGTAATAACTTTCCACACTATCACAGGTGTATGTTATGGATTCAAGGTTATGACAGTGACAGAATCACCAAATACAGCTTTCACAGTACTATTTGAACATCTAAGGAAAGGTTTGTGAACACCTCACCAAAGTTTGTGGTCAAAGGTATCCTGAGCTGATGGAAAGAGACGTTTGACCACAAACTTCCATTTACATATACCATTAATGTTTGTTGCTTTAAATTTCGGGACAGCAACCCATTCCAGTAGCGCAGTGCTATATGCAAACTATAGTATATATTTGGTGTACACACTCCATCTTACTCACTGTTTTCCTAGTACATATTTTGTAACATTCCTCCACATGATTACGCTGGCCTATCCAGTGAAATCTTTACGCCACATGTGCAAAGAGACTATATTGGACAAATAACATAGAGATACAAAAACTTAATACTCTAGAATCAAAGACTCCTTTAGCTGGGTGACAGTAGCAATTGTTGCTTACTAACCTAACATTAAGAACAGTTGGCCACGCTATCATCTACCCACTCACATTAAATTTTATGGGTAGACATTTTATGATCCCACAAACATTACCTAGCATTTTTACCATGGCATAACAGCACAATGGCATAGGGCTAGTGGTTCACTGCAGATTCCCTAAAATTAAGATTCATGAGATTAAGGGAGGAGTCCATACTAGAAAAAATGAGTTAATAAGAGCATAATGAAGATAAAGGTATAGTATATATAGGAGGTGACAACGTCATCTATTTAATGATGGTGGATCGAACAATATACCAAGAATAGGGATGGCTCGAGGAGTTTCTCTGGTCTGACCATGCAGGGCTTGAATGGTTTGACATAATAATTATAGGAAGTACACCACTTGTATGGAGTGAGCACATATGCATGTGCCAGTTAAATCATCAAGGTAGTGGAAACAGTCTTTGACCAGGACTCTCCAAACTCCCCAGCACAGCCATCTCTTGTGACTTGCATTGCATTCCTGCATGAGTAGTCATCCATTATCAGAAACGCTTGTATCTTGATTGAAGATCCCAGTGCTGCCACCAAATGTTGGATGGAGGATTAGCCAAATGCAGATATGCCAAATAGCAACAAGATTAGCCAAAATTAATGCAGATCATACACCGACTGATGCCTGTAGCTAGCAAATGTATTATAATGCTTTTGGGTGGTGTGCTCTATTAAATTTGTCACATTGTCACAGGTTAGACACAGCTATCATGTGCTGCCCATGGTGGGAAATGGCATACACATAATAATATTGTCTATGATTGCACATGCGTCAGTTAATTTGTGTTACGACACAAATGTGATCTAACGCAAATGTGATCTATCAACACTTAGAAAAATTCGACAGGGAAAAAAAAGAAAAAAGTCAAAGTGTATGGCAAGATTCGAACCCGCTCTATTCCGTCGCATACATAAGAGCCCAAGCACTCGGCCACCACCGTTGTTGCTGCTGGCAGACGTTATTTCAACTATTTTATGGACAAACCCTACACAACCCAGTCCCTCCCACACTAACCCTGCTAACCATTCACAACCCAGCCCCAGACCTCCCAGCCCCTCCAGTCCACGTATACGCAAACCCTAGAGACTAACCCTGCTAACCATTCGCAACCCATCCCCAGACCTCCCAGCCCCTCCCACACTAACCCTGCTAACCATTCGCAAACCATCACCTGACCTCCCAGCCCCTCCCATCCATATCGTCCAGCGATCGCGGTGGCGTACGTACCGGCATATCACGAACGGGTCGGGATCGCATTTGCGTCGTTACAATTTGTCCTGTGGTATGGGTTTGGTTGGCACTTAAAAATTCCATCTAAAGATGCTTTACCAATCACGTTTGTCACTCGGCTGCTACATACTGGGTCAACACTTGATTCCAAAATTGTCAATATTGACCATAATATCTTTTTTTTTTGCCCACAGCTCCTTCAGTTATCATCTATGATAATGCTTGTAACTTACATCAGTACATTCTCAACAGAGAGCCTGTACATTTCAAATCGTCTTGGCTATTAGTTGACAGATTTCATTGGCCAAATCATACAGGTGATTTTTAGATTAGGATCTAGGTAGGTAGTGGTGAATCAGCATGCAACCTTAGTGGCCTGGATGAGCACCAAATATTTCCCTGTGATGTGTGATGAATAAGCATAAGCATGCAGCATGAAATGATATTGCAGTGGTAATGAGGAACATTAAACATTTCCTATAGTCATTCTAGTATTTCGTTAACATGTTATATGCACTATCACAGTAAACCTTAACGTTTTGTAGGTTGCAGTGCGGGATACAAGCTAGACTCATATTGTCAGTTCGATGGAATTAACAGCCAAATTGTTGAACAGTCTAATTCACTTCTTAAGAGAATTAAGGGGTCACTTTCATACATGAATCCACAAAATTTTATTTCACATTTGAAATTTTATTTATGGCATAAGAATTCATTATCATTATAGTCTGTACATCATTATAGTCATCTAGTGCATATTCATGACATTGTGGTATGTAGAAATGACATCAAAAAGCTCATGCAAATGCAACATGTATACATACCTACTTGCATTGAGTAGCACATGCACTGTATATCAATAGAATGCTGATCCACTTGCATCACATCACACACACCAACAGTTTACACTGGTTTTGGCACCTAAAAATGTTTTATGCATAGAAATGATCATGATTTGAGACCAAAACTGCTGCTACAAAGAGTAGCTACCCTATACACATGTAACATGCATGTTACTAGCACTTACATGCATGTTGTCCCAAACATGCCTGTAACATGAATGTAATATTCATGTGTAGTGCATGTCAAGATAACATGCATGTTACACTAGGGGCAAAATGCATATTGTATGCATGTCAAAACTTAGTAAGGGTAAAATGCACAGTGCATGTAGCAGGAGTAAAAGGTAAGTGATATGCATGTTCATGTAAGTGACATGACATGTTTGATGCATGTTTAAAAAGGTGTATATGCTAAGTATCATAATTATAGGTATTCATTCTGAATCTCGGCGTTTAAACGTATACTGACCCCATCCCACCTAGATCTGTATGCGTACATGTACATAGCGACTTCTCAATCGCCTGTTTTAATCCTTAATTGTTTTACGCATGTTACATGCATGTCATGTAGCATGGCTATAAATTGTCTACAGTTTGCCGTAATTGTATAAGCATGTGAAATTCATACCTACATATGCAGAACATACCTCAGTCACTCAATGAAACTAGGATATAGGACTACTAGTATCTGGATAAAAGTACAGATCAAGTTTGGAAGTTCAGCTATGATGTGTGTAGAATTGAGCTCTAAATAGCTATAAATTGTGTATACCATTAGCCGTAGTTGTATGAGCATGTGAAATTCTCATACTTACATATGCAGAACACACCTCAGTCACATCGCTAGTCAACGATACTTAGATGTAGGACTACTAGCATGTGGATAAAAGTACAGATCAAGTTTGAAAGTTCAGAGATGATGTGTGTAGAATTGAGCTCTAAATAGCTATGAATTGTGTACCGTTTGCCTTAGTTGTATGAGCATGTGAAATTCTCATACTTACATATGCAGAACACACCTCAGTCACATCACCAGTCAACGAAACTTAGATATAGGACTACTAGCATCTGGATAAAAGTACAGATCAAATTTGGAAGTTCAGAGATGATGTGTGTAGAATTGAGCTCTAAATAGCTATGAATTGTGTACCGTTTGCCGTAGTTGTATGAGCATGTGAAATTCTCATACTTACATATGCAGAACGCACCTCAGTCACATCGTCAGTTAACGAAACTTAGATATAGGACTACTAGCATCTGGATAAAAGTACGGATCAAGTTTGGAAGTTCAGAGATGATGTGCGTAGAATTGAGCTCTAAATAGCTATGAATTGTGTATACCATCCCTATACGAAATCTTGTGCATGATACATGCATGTTACATGCATATTATTTCAGGTGATGACATGCACTAACCTTGGCGCATATGCATGTTATATGAAGGTTCCATTTGTATCTACATGCATGTAGCACGCATGTTTCATGTAACATGCATGGATTTGGGACGTTTTCCATGCATGCTACATGCATGTTACATGACATGCATGTAACATGCGTAAAACAACTAAGGATTAAAACAGGCCACTGAGAAGTTAAAAATCGCTTTCCTCATCTGTGTACACGTACATGTACGCATATAGATCTAGGTGGGATGGGGTCAGCATACATTTAAACGTCGAGAGATTCAGAACGAATACCTATATAATATACTTAGCACATACACTTTTTTCAACGTGCATCAAACATGTCATATCATTTACATGAAACATGCATGCCACTTGCCTGTTACTCCTGTTACATGCACTGTGCATGCTACCCTTACTTTGACATGCATATATACAACATGCGTTTTGCCCCTAGTGTAACATGCATGTTGTCTTGACATGCACTACACATGAATATAACATTCATGTTACAGGCATGTTTGGGTCAACATGCATGTAAGTGCTAGTAACATGCATAAGATTTCGTTAGCCGTAGTTGTATGAGCATGTGAAATTCTCATACTTACATATGCAGAACACACCTCAGTCACATCGCCAGTCAACTAAACTTAGATATAGGACTACTAGCATCTGGACAAAAGTACAGATCAAATTTGAAAGTTCAGAGATGATGTGTGTAGAATTGAGCGCTAAATAGCTATGAGCCTGTGAATTGAGTGTTAAATAGCTATGAATTTTGTACTGTTTACCATAATATGAATATGTGAAATACCGGTACTCATACTTACATGCATTATAGAACACACCTCAGTTACATCGCCAGTCAATGAAACTTAGATTTAGGATTACTAGAATCGGGACAAAGGTACTGATCAACTTTGGAAGTTCAGAGATAATGTGTGTAAAATGAGAACTATGAAATAATATTATTATATTATGTATATGTACCGTTTGCGCCAATATGCTTGTGCAATACTCAATGTACACACATAAAAGTCATGTACACTATTTATTTTATGCATGATTATGCATGAATACATATTTGATAACCAAGATACTGATCTTGTTTGTTGTGTGTAGACTAAATCAGCTGATATAATAATTGTATAATCATGAATTAGGCGCAGCTAATGAAGAAATATAAAATATTTACAGGTTGGCTATAATTGTCAACCCCGAGCTCTACATAAAGTTGTCACTATTAAAATTAATGTTTTGATACAAGATTAATTTAAAGAACAGGTATATAATATGAATTATTATTACTACATAATTTAATTAATCTAATGCAAATGAAATAAAATTATTTTGAACCTGAATAATGTTCATGATATAATTTTGATCGAGTTTCACTGCCAAGATTAATAATATTACTATTATGATGATAATTAGCCAGTAATGTCATAATCAATGCATATGCTGCATGCTAATAATTATAGTGCTTATGTACGCTGAGGTACATACATTGATCATGGTGGCAAGCAGCTGATCAGTGGCTTATATCTCATAATCAATAATAGGCTAGTCTTTTTCACTAACACACACACATACATGCCTAAGTCTAGTGCAGCACAACATTGTAGAATTGAGGAACAATTTAAATGAGGATCATAACCACAGTTTGCTGATCAATTGCATGTTTAACAGCACCTAGTTTTGTTAAGATTCTACTGTAACAATAAATCTCATGATCAGTAGATAGCTAAAATATATAGTTGATTACATGCTATAGTTCAAATGTATGCTAGCTTATGTAACTATCCATTATTATTCTAGTGCATTATGTACCTCCCTTTAGCTACTCCCCACGTCCTCTTTACCAGCTGTTTAATATTGACAAAAAAACTAGGTACCACGAGTCATAGACTGCTATATATAGTACATGTACTATACATAGCAGTCTATGACTCGTGGTTATATATACTTGCATAAACTACAATATTCTACTGTATATTGGCAACGCTTTTTTCTTAACAAATGTGGTCCATGTTTAATGCCACGCTCAGTCCCAATCCCGGGGGGCAGTGGGGGTGCATGCCTCCACAGGCTGCAAGTAGTGGGGGCATTGCTGTAGCTTGCATGCCCTTAGGGAGGCAGGCAAGTGTTTCTGGCAGTAGTGACTGAGATTCAGTGAGAAGTATATAAGATAAGCAGCTACACTTATTCATGAATTTCATGTGGTAAACCATTGCCAGGGCTAATACCGTATAGCGGGAAATTTTCGAGGGAGAAAACTTTCGTGGATCGATAGGAAAGGAGCATTTCATGGAGAAAACTTTCATGGAATGCTAAAACTGGTCGCATAATGGGTGTGGCATGCCTAGAATTTCGTGGAGAAAACTTTCGCGGATGGCTGAAAAATCGCAAATTCGTAAAAGTTGTCTCCCTCGAAAGTTTCCTGCTAGCTATGCGGTACAACAAACTTAATACTGAATGTCTCTGGTTTATGGCAAAAGGTGGGAAAAATTATCTGAGTACTAGCCTAATTGTTCAGGTTAACATTAATTTTGTATGCCACCAGTAATTTTCTATGGATGGCTTTGAGCTAAAAAATTAAATGTCAGTATGTATACTAGCCTAGCTGTTTGAATGCATTTTGCATACTGCCAGTGACTATCTGGTCCAGTAAAACTGCTTATGCATGCATTTCTAAACCTGGAGGAAGCAGTAGCTATATTAAATACGTACAGTCTTATGTGGTGCAGAATATCCTAGTAGGAACAGTGCCTAGTGTAGCTAGTGACAAGCTAAGGAAACCAGTGCCTGACCATGGATCAGCTAGAAGTTCCTTAAAGGATTTTAAATCCAAACCCAATCTTAGAGCCAATTGCCAGCTTTTTTAATGTTGCATCCCACAATAGTGACTCATACAGTTGTAATGATTCCATTTAAGATTTGGAAAAAAATTACCAGATTCTGTAAAAATTACCACTGAACTGGAGGGCATTACAGACAAACTGGCTTAGGACACAGCTTATGATTCATGCTTACAATTTAAGCTGTAAACTTAGGACCTAAATAATAATATTATTATAGCTTAATACCAGACATCAGCTTATAATTAGGACCTAAGTCACTGCAAGGGCTGATCCAGGGAGAATGAAATGAGTGGCTAGCCACCCCCCCCCCCCTGTATCTTAAATACATTATTATATAGCCAGCCACATCATTATCCAATTAAAGTCATGTTTGTTTTCCAATTATGCTTGGCATTTGTGGTGTACACAGAATTTGTGCATAGTATAGTGTAATTACCTGCTTAATGTACACATAATTATAATGATTTTGCACTGGACAAGCCTGTTGATGCTCCACTCTAATCAGTTAACCACTTATTGTCTTCTATAGCAATCCTCCTGCGATCGCCATAGTCATATACCAGCTCCTCTCCGATGTTAACACACTTAGAGGTAAAAAAACAAAGATGTGGCACTCCTCCAATTTCCACAAGTTTTGTTACAACATTGGGACTGTTTTTTGAGTGATTGAGGAGTCTTCCTGGATGCCCGTCATCCTTAGTTGCATCCACACTATCATAGTTAGGAAAGAAAGATCAGTGGATAATGTATTATGCTATATACCCATTATTATGCTCATGGCTCTGCCCGTTATTCCAGCTAGCATGTCTACCTAATAATAATTACTAAAGAGAGAGTCCCTGTATATAAAACCCAATTGCAAGACTTTTTGTTCATAGTAGTGATGACCAGCAACTATATTATTAACTGATTATTAACTGTTCAATATGATCGCTTCCATGCATCCATAATATTTGGCTCACAGGCCACAGGTCCTTTAGATGACTTCTTTCCTGATGATTTTGGGGACATGCATGTGGTATAGATTAAGCGGCCACGTGCACATTGTGTACCCTGATCCCTATAATCATGCCAGAATAATTGGTCAGAGCCTAATCACTGAGAGCATAATAATAATAATAATAATACTTATGTACACCGACTTTACAAAGTCATCAATCTTACTTCAACAACTAAAGAGGGCTATAAAAGGACAATTTCCACACCCATACTTTGCGGAGACTTGATCCCTCCCGCATTGGCAGGCCAATGCAAGTTGTTGCCCTATAGGTATCAAAAACAGTATTTCTAAATTGTAAGCTTTCCAAATTGTAGTCTTTATAAGTGACTTGGTCCAACCAATGAAATGACAGGATTTGTTACAACTAGAATCTAATGCATATTGTCTATGTGTGCTGTTTGTATCTATATCTTATACTTCTTCGAATAAAGTGCAGGCATGTAGAATGCGGAAAGAATTCTCTGCAAAGTGCGGGTATGGAAATGATCTATCTGGCTTCCATAGGATAATAACTCCAGAAAATAGTTCAAGGCCATTTATATCCCAGAATCTTGATCTTAACTAGTACATACCAAAGCTTCTTTGATTTAAATTCAAAGTAATACATATAACAGCCATCATCATCCTCCAATAACTCTTCACGCTGTTGTGCTTCATTTCTGGGGATCAACTCTCCACAGTATTCACATATAAATTCATTTTTGTGGAATGTCTTGGTTGCCCTGACTCCCACGCCCTTTCCCTCTATTTCCACCTTTTCAATTCCTTCAGGTACTTTTGATAGCATTTCAGAACTCACAGAATACTTTATCCAGAAATACAATGATAATCCTAATCAAATTCATTGGCTTTCATGATCAGTTACCTGCTTAGGAGTTACTATCCTTCTTTCTAATCGTGTACGCTTTAAACCTGCCTCTTGTCCTGTTTCACCATGGGAACTCGGCTCCTATCGTGACATCAGACCTCCTGATTTTCAGTATGTTTTCATACAATCTTACCTTCATAATCAGTTTATCACCGCTGTCCTCCTTTGAAGTAATATTCCTGTTATATCAATGGCAGAATTGTTACAGTAACTATCTCTCATGCAGACGTAGGATTATAGCTACCTCCTGGAGTATAAGGTATTAAGTCTGCAACAATCTGAAAGCAGTCTTCCCCTCAACTCTGCCACATCTATCTTTAGCTCCAGTGGTGATATTGATTTCTGCAGGAAGTCAGCAGGTTGATGCTGCAAAATCATTATATTTATATATAATATTCTGATTGTTAATGGTGTATAGCTTACACATGCAGCAACTCTAACATTGTGCATTGTATGTACACCACAGTCAACACCAGATTGTGAAGGTACCTGTAACGATAAGCACATCATCATAAAACGATCTTTCATTGTGGAACTTACTTCATATGCACGAGGTTCTAGTGACACCTGTGGGTCATACATCTTCAGGAATGACTCAATATGCTTAACAGTACTGATGGTGCTGTCATTCAGGGAATGTGACATGGAATCCATTACATAAGCACTGTATTACATTATTATGTATGACATTGTGCTGCCACATAGATATATATAGACTCTATAAACTAGTACCATTTTTCTTTGAATAAAACAACAACTGTAATCCAATGCCACTGATCACTATTATTTTTGGTAAAAACATTGTAAGCTAATACAATGATAATCTAATTACATACCAAACTTTGCATGGAAAGATAACCATATTATCTTTCTCTATTAGACGTTGCATATCAACTTTGCATGTTCCCTTGAATCTCTCTTTTACTCGGTTAGAACCACATTTCAAGGCTTCTGCTATAGCAGAGTATGAAAGAGCACCAACAATGACATCCCGGCTAGCTGATGGCAACCAATATCTACATTAAGTTATAGAAAGAGTATAGCTAATCTTCATAGATAAACTGCTACGTTATCTGTACCTCACATAATAATCTATTGTAGCATCACTAATTCCTCTCATTGGGTAAAGTGACCTTACATCTTTAACTGTCATTACACTGTGGTAATCATCATTCCAATCATCAAAAGCTCTGCATGTAGTGGTAACCGTGCTGATTATGACCAAAAAAGCCTAATGCTAGATCATACATTTCAGACAAATATGGAGGTTCTGTACAAATGCAGACAAATTCAAAATCAACTTTATCCAGATACTGCTTGCATAATCCACAGCATACAGAGTGGTACCAGCTTTCACATTTACTGCAGCATAGCCAATCAATACCTTCCATCATTGAAGGATCATTAGGATCACCAAGTTTTTCTATCATACACTGTCCAAACCGCTGCATTAGGCAATGTTTAAAGTGAACTTTAATCACACGTTTTTCTGGTCGCTCGAAGTGGACTCTTGCTAACAAGAGAGAAGAAATCATGTAATAATTGCAAGTAGCCTATATATAACCAAGGCCTTATCGAGCTGCTATAGTTAATTAACCAGCTAGTACCTCGATTTTCACGTCTCGGAAGGAGGGGAATTATATGATTTAAATTTCTGCCCTCCTCCATAGCCACCCACATAACATGAATCTCATCTCTTGAATCCTCCTCTAGATCAATGCAGGAGCATGGATAAAAGGGATATTCTGACACATCTTGATATAATTCATAATGTGGGTATATCGGACGCTTGAGTGTCCCAGAGAGAAATTGGAGTTGAAGTGGACCTGCACGCGATTGTAACAATAGTGATCATCAGTATACTTAAACAATTATACAAGGTGTGTGCCTATTCATCAGTTACCAGAAATGATTTGATATTGAGACATTTATCTCTGGCCAATGATCTTACTAAAACTATATTATAGTATTATTATGACATTGGAATTTCAGCTATTAACCAGTGGATGACCTTGAAGTTTGTGGCCATTGTAGAATATTACTGCTTCTCCATGATGTAGTGGGCAGCTATAGCTATCACTGGTGTACACTATAACTAGGCTGACAGCTGTGTCATTTCACAGTGCTTACCAGAGTAAGACCCCAGCTTGGACATACCAAGTATCTCGACCTGCAGCATATAGTGGACTAACTCATTCACAGTTGGATCATTTTGAGGTCTTTCATTAAATTGCTCATCAGAGGACATTACGGTGCTCATAAATTGGTGTGCCTCTCCACTACCTTGTAGCTGTGTGGTGTACTACATGTAAAGATAGTGACTTCACCACCAGTTCTAAATGTATAATATGGCAAAGTACAGTCATTAGTATACAAACCATTTCAACATAATGGTCATAATGATACACAGCATGATGGATAGCACTCAGCCGCAGCTCAACTGAATGAGCTTCACTTCCAAATAGAGCAATGCTTACAGAGTTGTACAGACAATTGCCATCTGGAGTGGACATTATAGGGCAAAATCCAGCTGGCAACTTTGAGGCCAGTTGACTCTGTCGTCTGTTAAAAAGTTAATTTATAGACTTTCATAATAATTAGTTAGTGGCAGACCTTATATCCAACATGGAAAGAGGAACATCCTTTAGGCATGCTCTACCTGGTTGAATCAAGTCATCGGATTTGACATCAAATCTGGTCAGAACTTCCTTAAACTTGACCCAGTCATCAATTGAGGATAGCATTGTCAGTTTATCGTTAGTATTTGTGGGAATCTGCAAGTTTGGCTGAGTGACACAATTAATATAATATCTAGAGCTCTGTGGAGCACTTATCCCACGTGCATAATATTATTGCACTATCTGTAGCTACAAAAATGACAGTATTACTATGATAACTGCTAGCTATTTTGGAAATTTCAACGTGCATGTCACGAGACTTTGACGATCTTTAGCTACCAGTACATATTTATGTTAGGTGTGCGCATGTGCAGAAGTGCATGCATGGTATGTATATGCATTATGCATGGAGTAGGCACTGTCATGGCTACTGTGGCCAACAAAATGGCACTATTAATTTTGTGATGCTTATGGAGTGTGTCTCTCTACTTGAAGTAAACTGAAAGAGTTTTTGCCAAATTTGGTTGATGCTTTGTGTTTACAAGTCGCTCAGGTGCCTAGATCTCGAAATAGCTATGGCGTTTTTTGTGCTCATGATAAACAATAACGACAACAATACTGTAAAGCCTGGTTAATAAGCACATTCGATTATCACTCTTGGTGGTAAGGAAACATGCGCCTATTAGACAATGTGCGAGTGAAGTTTTGGCCCCACCCACTGCCAGCACATTCGCGTGCTCAATCACAAAGCTAGCAAGTTATGAACACAGCAATTCTTGGAATAAGCTCTGTAATAGTTCATGGGAGTATGATCGGAAGCCATCGCTGAAAGAAAACAGTGGAATAATAGCCAATTTCTTTGGCGAGACTCGCTTCAAAGTCAAGATAGGTCAAGAGTCCGAACCTGTCTCAGTGGAACATTGTGGTGTTGAGTATTGCCAATCTCGTGCAGCTGGCTATCCGAAAATAGGTTGGTAGCTATATTAGTTCTTGTCATATAGAGCATGGAACACTCTTGATCAAAATTAATAGTGAAGATTACTGTTGTCTTTATTGGGGGCATGCGCTTTTTAGACAATACTTAATAACAGGAAGGAAGCATGCATTTATTAAACAATATGCACTTAATAAGCATGTGCGCTTATTAACCAGACTTTATGGTAACACAATTATTTATCACTTTATCCCTTGTGCATACACGCTGGGTAAAAATAATCAAGGAAATTACATACATGTATGCTACCTCAGTTTTTGCCTTCTTGCTCAATTCTTTTTTCTATAGGTATAATAATATTACACTATGGTAAATATCTTAGAAAATAACAACCCTCTGAGCTTACTCCACTCCGTTTTCTTTTTCGCTTGTACCTTTCAGCCATTGTTGGATCACTATTTTCGTTGCAGTTATCATGAAAATTAATATATATAAACTGTATTTGATGGTAATTGCGCTTACATTGTATACCTAGAAGGACAGCTGTCTAGGAATGCCTTTAGTATTACTTGCATTTCTGATACAGAATACTTTCTCTTCTTGTCACCTTTAAGCAAATCATTAAATTTTATTTAGTATTATATCTATAATTCACATCTGTAGCGTGCCACAATGGCTCCGTGCCACAATGGCTCCGTGCGACGTGCTGGAATGGCCATAGGGAGGCGCGCGCAACAATGGTTCGTTCATGTATACTAATATACATAATATATGCAGTATGGATGGGAGGGGCTGGGGGGTTGGGGATGGGTTGCCAATGGTTAGCAGGGTTGGATGGGAGGGGCTGGGGGGTTGGGGATGGGTTGCCAATGGTTAGCAGGGTTAGTCTGTAGGATTTGTCTATGATAGGGGGGAAATAATGATTGGCAGCAGCGGCAACAGCGGTGGTGTAGTGGTTGGGGCTCTCGTGTGTGGAACAGAATGTAGCGGGTTCAAATCTCGCTTTATACTTTGTTTTTTTTTCTTTTTCACTTGTCGAAATTTTTCTAAGTTCTCGTGAGCCATTCCAGCACGGAGCCAGTATAGCGTGCTACAACATCAATACATATGCTACTCTTTGGGTTCAACATTGGCCTTATAAGCAGAGAATTCAAAGGAGGAGAAAACTATTGAGTGCATGCAGTCAATCTTATAGTGACATGCTAGCATGGATAGCCATCAAGCGGGTGCATAATTAGCTATTACTAGAGCTCATAGGGCACATACCCCGCGTGCCATTGGAACATCACCCATGGCCATGCCTCTTCTTAGAGGCCTCTATTCTTTGTTTCTTGCTAGCTACTCACGAACCTTTTTGTTCCCTTCTGAGATCCATGATCACAAATAAAACACATTTTGCGAGCAAAAACTTTTTAGCAATTTGTACACAGAGATGATACAGGGTCAAAACATTCTAATATATATGCGGGTACAAATTTTGCAATTCAAACACTAGCACCCGTAATAATTATTACTATAATAGTTATACCTGATCCAGTCCATACATTTCCACTATAATTGACCAAAATTAATTGCTAATAAACAACTGGGCTTGATATTTCAGCATAGCTACCAGTGCTAGCTAGCTACATGTAGCTATATTATTTAACTGGCACAAATGCTATATGACTATTGGTTCTTTTGGCATACCACATAGCTATTATTGTAAAAATTCTGTTATAATACCGGTCCAGTCCATGCATTTCCACTATTGACCGAAGCTATCAAGCCACCTGGCCATGGGCTTGATAGCTACTTCACTCTTCGTCCCTGTATACCATGCACATAATATCATACCTACCAACCATCCAGCTTTCTGCTTGATTTCAAGCAAAAATGGTACCCATCCCTCACAAAAATCACTAAATCCCTCATTTTTTGTAAGAACCTGGCCCATATATGCTAATACATTTTGGAGAAGCTAGTAGCATTTTCAACGCTCGATTTTCAAGCAAAAATGCCCAAATCAAGCACATTTTATACAAATTTCAAGCACAAGACTGTCCGCAGGCAGGTTGGCAGGTAGCGTAAGTCATCATTAGTCGACCACCTTTTATTGTCGACCGATATCTACTATACGGTGGTCTCGGGTGTGGTCGCGTTTTGCCACACACTATGAACGTATGGCGATGGTATTAATTTTGTGTATCCTGCAAATATAAAAGTTTCACTCGATATGAAAACTTGATATTTATGATAATAGTAAGTAATAATCATGATGAAAGTATTATCTTAAGTATCTACTACTTGCATGCACATTTATTATAAAAATCGGCCATCGGTCGACATTAGCGCTGTTGCAAACTAGAGCTCTACAGAGCACATACCCCGCGCGCTGCAGCGTCGATGTGAGACAACTCCATGCATCAGCAGCCACCTGCAGTCTGTTGACGACCTTTACCTACCAATTGTGCCAGGTTGTGCGCATGAGCAGAAAGCACATGGTGGGTAGTGTTGATAGGCGTGGCCAACAAAATGCAGTATTTGCGACGTTCATGGACCTTACCAAACGATTCGAAGCATAATGAAGCCAGTTTTTCGACAAATATCGACGGATATGCTGTACTTACGAGTCGCTCAGACTCCTAGATCTCCAGATCCGGCGACTTTTGTGCTAACGACAGACAACGACAGACAACGACAGACAAAACCGATTACTTTACCCCTTGCGCATGCGCGCGGGGTAATTACTGGGCGGTCGACAACAGGTGGAAACGGTCGCCAATTCATAAAATCATGGGTCTAGCATACTCGCTCATAGTGACCTGCAGAAACGAGATTCATACATGGTAAGTGGTCGTGTAATAGACAAATGAATTATCTACCGAATGGATTTTGTTCGAGGTTCGTAGCACATACAGAGCCCGAGTTACAGTCCCGAACGTCTTAGACGGTCGAGAGTTGATGACTTACGCTATGTAATATTATATAATTAGTATCGAATCACTATGCTATTACCCAGTACTGTGGAATTATACAGGCATAGAAAACTAATTAAACAGACCATTATAGGTTAATTTGTATGCATGAATTACCGTAGGTCGAGCTTAGAATGCAAATGGTGCTGTACAAGCCAGATTACAATTTTAATGATTGCAAATTGCCAAACAAGAAAACCACACCCTCAATCTTAGCCGTATATAGCTATGGAGATGTGGCTTGTGAGGGTGCATATGGGGTGGGCTATTAATAGAATAACATATTATACTAGCTACTCGATAGTTGCCCTTGCCTGACAGTACAGTTGGCTTGAAGAATCAAAGAGGATTCATTCTCGACGATCGACAGCTATACGCATGCAAGTAGATCAAACATCTGTGAGATCAAGAACACGTGCATGTTTGTGATCGCAAGCACGCACACATTTGAGCGAAAGGTGTGTGATCATGTGTAATATTATTGCATGGTCATATTATTAGTTATTCATTGTATACTCTTTTTATGCGCTTCTTTTGATAGCATCACTGCTCGATAATATACTTCCTGATATTTCAAGTTGATGCTCTAGCCATCCTTATAAGGCCATAGAGAATGCATATGTGGCTCATGCAGTATATTGCTGAGGCTGCCTGAAGCATTAGGGCCAGTATATAGTAGCGTAAGTCATCAACTCTCAACCGTCTAAGACGTTCAGGACTGTAACTCGGGCTCTGTATGAGCTATGAACCTCGATTCAATTAAACAACCACTTATCATGTATTACTCTTGTTAAACTGGAGGTCACTACGAGCGAGAGAGTAGCTATATTAATGCTACACCATGTTTTTATGAATTGGAAACAGTCGATTGCCCAGTATTTTGTAACAACGCTAATGTCAATCAGTTGCAGATTTTTGTAATAAAATTAATGTGCATGCAAGTGGTAGATACTTAAAATAACGCTTTCATTACTATTTAATTACTTACAATAATATTAGTATTATCAATTTTTTATATCGAATAAACTTTTATACATGCAGGATGCACAAAATCAATACCATCGCCATACGTTTACAGTGCATGACAAAACCCGACCACACCCGGGCCGAGACTACTGTATAGCTAGTAGACATCGGTCGATAATAAAGGTGGTCGACTAATAAGGACTTACGCCAGCCCCGCCCTATAACTTCTTTATAGATGCGATAATTTTTGTCCTTCGTTTCACTTTTGCCCCAGGGATGGTAAAATAGTACTACCATTAGGTTGCCCATAGAGAATAATATTTCTATGCAGATAACAGTAAATAAAATGATGTCACTTCATGTTAAGGTTATGGGATAGTATTCAATGTGAAATAATTTATAAATGATTGCTCACGGACACAATTCGCGTATATTTTAACACGGTTTGTCAGAAACGCAAACAGATGTCAACAATTTCCAAATGTAAGCAAAGTCCAAATTTCTGCGTTAACTTCTGAAGACCAGAAGTCTTGAACGAACTTACTTCACTGTCGTTCACGATAGTCCATCGATCGAAGCAGGGCCAAGTATATAGCGCCTTTTTGAAAACTCGAGGTTTTGTCCTGGAGGGCCGCCTTCAAGCAAGTCACATGGCAGTTAATCAGCAAGTTTTTAGCTAGCTATTTGCTTTCTTTTTGTGTAGCTCGATGGAGTTCAAACGCTATACTTAGCCCTGTAGAGACTCGTAAGCTATCATTAAATTTTCGTTCATGTGTCATTTCATACAGGTTGTTTGCTGTGGCAAAAACTGATGCAGAAAATTGCAATACTTACCCATGCTTGCAGACTGACATCGGCAGGTTTGCTTTTCGTTTTTGTGGACCAAGGGGCAGGCATCAGGAGAGCTACTTACCTGTGCCTAGACTGTGCAAAGAACGTGGACAAAAACTGGAATATAATTATACATACTGATATATTATAGATATAACTGTCTCATTTATTATTCATGTGAATTTTGACCATGCGTGGGCGGAACCGTGGCTATCCCGTAACCTTAGCTATATAATAATTATGTGGGGTAAAATTATACCATGTATCACGGTACCAGATGGTGTATTAATATTAATCAAAACCATGCATAATGGATTTTCTTGGACCAAGTAGCTACTTTCACTTGTATGATAATATTATGAAGCACGTCATCATTAATTGGATAACGGTTTACTCCCTAGAGTAACTATCGTGTGATACCTCCACTGTGAGTAGGAGCCATGAAATGTAGATCTGCTGGAAACCACTCCGGTCGATTATCTTCATTGTATATTCCTTTAAGGCCTATACATTACAATAACATATTTAAATTCAATACTGTAGGTCGGGTTTTAATTGCGAGTATCTATTAAATGCGAATTGCGAGTTTTTCTACGGTTCACAATTAATAGATTAAAACGTTTGCATATACTACAGTACGGTACGGGGTCGTCCATCGCAGTTATTGGATTCGCAATATGGCCTGACTTGACTAGAACGCAATTATTAAACTACGCAATTAAAACTCGTCCTACGGTATGTCAATGCTACTCAAAGATAAAGTTAAATATACCTTGAGGATTCATAATTTGTGGCAGTAGGAGAGAAAGGACATCACCAGTATACTCAGTGACATCATCTGAGAAGAGCTGAATGGGAGTTTCACTCTCATCTACATTCTCACCTGCAACCAGAACAATAATTTCATTCATGATCAAAAAGATGATTAACGAGGATTGACATAACACTATTATGGGATTAAATGTAGAGAGCTGTAATCTTGTAATTACGTAACCAACAAAGCAATAGCAATACAGCAACTGTATAAATGTTGCATGCAGTGTCCTGATTATCATACAGCAACATTAAATTTTTATGATACGTGGTGTACAACAAAGCAAATAGCCTTATAACTAGTGTACATGCATATGCCGATTAAATCTAGAAGTGTCATGAAGTGTCAAGCCTAGTGGTTTGTTAGATTTGGTCGGTAATGGAAATGTATGGACCGGACCAAGTGAACAGCAACATGTTTTACAATGTGAGCTACAAAGCCAATGGCCATAAAGCAATTGTGCATGTATAGCTACTGGTTAAATCTAGCAGTGTCATGAAGTATCAAGCCCAGTGGTTTAGTAGCTAACTTTGGTCAATGGTAGAAATGTATGGACTGGATAAGGTAGCTATTATTAATTTAAAATTTTTACGATACATGGTATGCAACAAATCCAATAGACATACAGCAATTGTACGTGTATATACTGATTGAATCTAGTAGTGTCATGAAGTGTCAAGCCCATTGGATTATTAGCATTGGTTGTACAAAGCCCATGATGTATTAGGTAGCTTTGGTCCATAGTGAAAATGTATGGACCGGACAAGGTAGCTATTAAAGTTTTACGATACGGGGTGTACAATACATCATAGCCATGCAGCAATTGTATAATTATGTATATAAAGATTAAATCTAGCAGAGTCAGGAAGTGTCAAGCCCAGTGGATTATTAGCTTTGGTCGATAGTGGAAATGTATGGACCGGACCATGTAGCGATGCAGCAACAAACTAGAGCTCTGTAGAGCACATACCCAATGCGCACATTTCGCAATCTATAGAGTTGCTTTTGTGTGTATGGCTATTTTGTGAACTTCAGAAAATTAGTGGATAGATAATCTATGATTGTATGTAGCTAGCGGGGGTCCTGGTGATAAAAAGCACTCTCTCTGCACCAGATCTAGACTAGCTACTAGGAGATATGAACTGATAGCACCAATATTTTGTTGTACTAAATAGTATATATAGTTGTCTTACATGGTTCCATGGGGCCGCTCCATCAGTGGATGCTCCATCAGTGGATGCAGATAGACTATTGATGTCATGAGCATTATTAATTTCGACGATCTTTACCAGTCATACTCTTGGCTACTTAGTTGTGCGCATGTGCAGAAAACACAATGGGCATGCATTATGCGTTGGGTAGGCACTGTCGATAGTCGTGGCTACGTTAGCCAAAGAAAAGGCACTAGCTATTTGTGACGCCCATGGACCGTGTTCATCGATTTGACGCACACTGAAGCCAGTTTTTCGCCGAATTCGATTGATTGTTTGTGCTAACGAGATGCTTAGATGCCTACATCTCCAGGTATGGCGATTTTTGTGCTCACAACAACAACGACATGACCGATTACTTTACCCCCTTGCGCATGTGCGTGGGGTAATTAATAATATGACACATGGTGTGCAACGGAGTCAATAGCCATTATACAGCAAAAATGCGTGAATATACATGTCAAATCTAGCAGTGTCCTGTAGTGTCAAGCCCATGGCTTATTAGCTTTTGTCGATAGTGGAAATGTATGGACTGGACAATGTAGCTATGCAGCAGCATTAAATTTTTATGATACGTGGTATGCAACAAATCCAATAGCTATACAGCAATGCATATGAAGTACCAAGCCTATGGTTTATTAGCTAGCTTTGGTCGATAGTGGAAATGTATGGACCGGACAAGGTAGCTATTAAATTTTACAATACGTGGTACAACAAATCAAATAGCCATACAGTAATTGTACAGGCATATTATGAACATTAAAACTAGCAGTATCCGGAAGTGTCAAGCCCATGGCTTATTAGCTTTGGTCGATAGTGGAAATGTATGGACCGGACCATGTAGCGATGCAGCAATATTAAATTTTTATGATACGTGGTGTACAACAAATCCAATAGCCATACAGCAATTTTGTATGCACATGAAGATTAAATCTAGCAGTATTATGAAGTGCCAACCCAGTGGATTATAAGCTTTGGTCGATAGTGGAAATGTATGGACCGGACCAGGTGTACAGCAACATGTTTTGCAACGTGAGCAACAAAGGCAATTATAGCCATACAGCAATAATTGTGCATGTATACTGGATCTATATAGCAGTGTCCTGAAATACGAAGCCCAAGGTGTATTAGGTAGCTTTGGTCCACAGTGAAACTGTATGGAACGGACAAGGTAGCTATTAAATTTTTATGATACGGGGTGTACAATACATCATAGCCATGCAGCAATTGCATAATTATGCATACATGTATAAAGATTAAATCTAGCAGTGTCAGGAAGTATCAAGCCCACGGTTTATTAGATAGCTTTGGTCGATAGTGGAAATGTATGGACCGGACAAGGTAGCTATTAAATTTTTACAATACGTAGTGTACAACAAATCCAATAGCCATACAGCAATTTTGTATGCACATGAAGATTAAATCTAGCAGTATCATGAAGTGTCAAGCCCAGTGGATTATTAGCTTTGGTCGATAGTGGAAATGTACGGACTGGCCGGACCATGTAGCGATGCAGCAACAATTTATGACACATGGTGTGCAACAGAGCCAATAGCCATATACAGCAATAATGCATGAATATACATGTCAAATCTAGCAGTGTCCTGTAGTGTCAAGCCCATGGCTTATTAGCTTTGATCAATAGTGGAAATGTATGGACCGGACAAGGTAGCTATTAAATTTTACAATACGTGGTACAACAAATCCAATAGCCATACAGCAATTGTACAGGCATATTATGAACATTAAAACTAGCAGTATCCGGAAGTGTCAAGCCCATGGCTTATTAGCTTTGGTCGATAGTGGAAATGTATGGACCGGACCATGTAGCGATGCAGCAATATTAAATTTTTATGATACGTGGTGTACAACAAATCCAATAGCCATACAGCAATTTTGTATGGACATGAAGATTAAATCTAGCAGTATTACGAAGTGCCAACCCAGTGGATTATAAGCTTTGGTCGATAGTGGAAATGTATGGACCGGACCAGGTGTACAGCAACATGCTTTGCAATGTGAGCAACAAAGCCAATAGCCATACAGCAATAATTGTGCATGTATACCGGATCTATATAGCAGTGTCCTGAAATACGAAGCCCAAGGTGTATTAGGTAGCTTTGATTCATAGTATGGACCGGACAAGGTAGCTATTAAATTTTTACGATACGGGGTGTACAATACATCATAGCCATGCAGCAATTGCATAATTATGTATATAAAGATTAAATCTAGCAGAGTCAGGAAGTGTCAAGCCCAGTGGATTATTAGCTTTGGTCGATAGTGGAAATGTATGGACCGGACCATGTAGCTATAATTAAATTTTGACGATACGTGGTGTGCAACAAAGCCAATAGCTATACAGCAATTGTCATGTATATGCTGATTAAATCCAGTAGTGTCCTGTAGTGTCAAGCCCATGGCTTATTATAGCTTTGGTCGATAGTGGAAATGTATGGACCGGACCATATGCATGTAGCGATGCAGCAATATTAAAATTTTGCGATACATGGTATGCAACAAATCCTATAGCTATATAGCAATGGTACATACATATGAAGTACCAAGTTATTAGCTAGCTTTGGTCGATAGTGGAAATGTATGGACCGGACAAGGTAGCTATTAAATTTTACAATAAGTGGTGTACAACAAATCCAATAGCCATACAGCAATTGCACATGCATAATATTATGAACATTAAAACTAGCAGTGTCATAAAGTGTCAAGCCCAGTGGATTGTTAGCTTTCAATTGGTCGATAGTGGAAATGTATGGACCAGACCATGTAGCGATGCAATATTATTTATGACACATGGTGTGCAACGGAGCCAATAGCCATATACAGCAATAATGCATGAATATACATGACGAATCTAGCAGTGTCCTGTAGTGTCAAGCCCATGGCTTATTAGCTTTGGTCGATAGTGGAAATGTATGGACCGGACCATGTAGCGATGCAGCAACAATTTATGACACATGGTGTGCAACAGAGCCAATAGCCATATACAGCAATAATGCATGAATATACATGTCAAATCTAGCAGTGTCCTGTAGTGTCAAGCGCATGGCTTATTAGCTTTGGTCAATAGTGGAAATGTATGGACCGGACCATATAGCGATGCAGCAACATTAAATTTTTATGATACGCGTTGTGCAACAAATCCAATAGCTATACAGCAATGGTACATATATACATATGAGGTACCAAGCCCATGGTTTATTACTTTGGTCGATAGTGGAAATTTATGGACCGGACAAGGTAGCTATTAAATTTTTACAATATGTACGTGGTGTACAACAAATCCAACAGCCATACTGCAATTTTGTATGCACGTGAAGATTAAATCTAGTAGTGTCGTGAAGTGTCAGCTCAGTGGATTATTAGCTTTGGTCGATAGTGGAAATGTATGGACCGGACAAGGTAGCTATTAAATTTTACAATACGTGGTACAACAAATCCAATAGCCATACAGCAATCATGTGTACAGGCATATTATGAACATTAAAACTAGCAGTATCCGGAAGTGTCAAGCCCATGGCTTATTAGCTTTGGTCGATAGTGGAAATGTATGGACCGGACCATGTAGCTATAATTAAATTTTGACGATACGTGGTGTGCAACAAAGCCAATAGCTATACAGCAATTGTCATGTATATGCTGATTAAATCCATCAGTGTCCTGTAGTGTCAAGCCCATGGCTTATTATAGCTTTGGTCGATAGTGGAAATGTATGGACCGGACCATATGCATGTAGCGATGCAGCAATATTAAAATTTTGCGATACATGGTATGCAACAAATCCTATAGCTATATAGCAAATGGTACATACACATGAAGTACCAAGTTATTAGCTAGCTTTGGTCGATAGTGGAAATGTATGGACCGAACAAGGTAGCTATTAAATTTTTACAATAAGTGGTGTACAACAAATCCAATACCATACAGCAATTGCACATGCATAATATTATTATGAACATTAAAACTAGCAGTGTCATAAAGTGTCAAGCCCAGTGGATTGTTAGCTTTCAATTGGTCGATAGTGGAAATGTATGGACCGGACCATGTAGCGATGCAATATTATTTATGACACATGGTGTGCAACGGAGCCAATAGCCATATACAGCAATAATGCATGAATATACATGACGAATCTAGCAGTGTCCTGTAGTGTCAAGCGCATGGCTTATTAGCTTTTGTCGATAGTGGAAATGTATGGACTGGACAACGTAGCTATGCAGCAGCATTAAATTTTTATGATACATGGTATGCAATAAATCCAATAGCTATACAGCAATGATACATACATATGAAGTACCAAGCCCATGGTTTATTAGCCAGCTTTGGTCGATAGTGGAAATGTATGGACCGGGCAAGGTAGCTATTAAATTTTTACGATATGTGCTGTACAACAAATCCAATAGCCATACTGCAATTTTGTATGCACATAAGGATTAAATCTATATAGCATTGTCGTGAAGTGTCAGCCCAGTGGATTATAAGCTTTGGTCGATAGTGGAAATGTATGGACCGGACCAGGTGTACAGCAACATGTTTTGCAACGTGAGCAACAAAGGCAATAGCCATACAGCAATAATTGTGCATGTATACTGGATCTATAATATAGCAGTGTCCTGCCAAACAAAGCCAATAGCTAGACAGCAATGATATATATATAAATCTAGCGGTATCATGAAGTGTCAAGCCCAGTGGATTAATTATTAGCTTTGGTCGATAGTGGAAATGTATAGAATGGACCAGGTGTACAGCAACACATTAATTTTTACAATGTGAGCTACAATATTGACAGACATACAGCAATTTATCGTTATAAAATTAATTATAATTATGCAAAAAAGCTAAATTTATAGCTATATTACAAGTGTGTGTATGTATGCCGTTTAAATGTAGCAATGTCCTGATGACTCTTGGCCAATTGTTTACTCCAATAATTGATAAAAATAAAATTTTAATAATGCCGGCACACATACACACAATTGCCATGTAGCTACGTAGCACCATATATCTTTGGGTATAACTATGTATCACGCCTGCCCATGCACAATAACAAATAGCAGCAATGGATACTATCCCGGGATACTAAGTTGGTTATAGTAATTGTGTACATAATGATAATATAACTATATCACCTGAACTTGCTCCTGGAAGGGATATTATCGATCTACTCAGGCACACATCTTTAAACTTCAGTTGCACATCCTTATCTTCAACAAACTCTCGCATGTGTTCCGATCCTAATCACCAAAATTTGTTTAAGGTATACCATCTAGTACTGTAACAATATTATTATGATCACCTGTCCAAACTAATTGGTGTCTTCCCCTCTCAGCTTTCCAATATAGCACTACCACACTTGGGGAGCATGGCTTGGTACTATCTATCCATCCATCGATCTTCAGGAGGATCAACATGAAATGTGACACATTACAGCAATACCTATCATGTATACAGCTACTGGCCCAGGGCCCGGGGATGTATAGGATCTCAGAAAAGAAGAAAAGAAGGGCTATGATAGTAGCTATAGCTAAACTTTGAGTTGAATTTGCCATCTCTGAAGGGGGATCTGATCATCTCATGACCCCCCTGGATCCATCCCTCTGGCCATGGATATAATTATTTCTATTGGACTAGTGAACAGTATCCTTGAAAAAAAGGTTTACCTTTTCCTGCACTTGCTTCCACTTTTTGCAATTCTTAACTCTTAATGCTTGATTAGACTGTAGCTGTTATAAAAAATGTTACAGTACCACTGACATAGCTATAACTATATAATTTATAATAATTTATAGCTAGCTACTGGTACCACCTACACGCATGCATGCACGAAAACTATTGCATGCATGGGCCTATGATCGAGCAAACCTTAGCTTCACTCGAAGTCTCAGTCACTTCTTCTTCGTGATCTACCACGTCGGGTACTGAATCCTGGTCATCAGCTTGATCATTATGATCACTCTGATCAGCTGCCTGATTTTCATGTGACTGCTCGTCCATGACACCGAGCTGAAAGTAGATAGCAGATCTAGAATCACGCGGCGGCTAGCACTCAAGCTACTCACGGACGGTATCGAAGTAGCTACCTGGTTGTTGCTTTCGCGGTTACCGTAGCGCAAGTTTTGGCGGCTACCACGTGGTAAGCCATATCATGCCATCATTTAACCACAAATATGCAATGTTCAGTAGCTATTAAATACGTTGGCGTAACTAATAATTATATTATTGTAAACAACCTGCATCGATATCAAACTAGAAATTAGTAGCAATGAGTAGAAATAATACACATGATAACTGCTGCTATCTGACCACAGAATACCTTAGGGTGCGATTTTAATATTATGCAGCATGCTGAAGTGGTACAGGGTCGACACAATCCATACTCTATAAAATTAATAATAATATTGCGGGCACAAAATTTTGCGTCCAAGTTGGGGGCCAAAATATTATTAGTACCCCCACCTCAATCAACATGGCAGTATAATAATATTATTATTGTTATTATAGTACAGTCTATAAGATCACAAAAAGTCCACAAGGATTTTGATGGTGGACCATGTATATATACATGTACATGTAGCTAGCAGTCTCAGTGCCAAGTTTGATCCATCCCCGAACCAGTGACCACAATTGCATATTAGTCTGCATGAAGAAGCATTAGTTAAAAAATTTTGCAACAACAATTATTAGCTATACGAAATTGAGTGATCAATTATTTGTAGTTATTTAATCACCCTGCATAATATTATGTTGAGGAGTGAAGAGTTTTCAGGAAATAATATAGCTAGCTATAGTGTATTGGTGCATGGACATTTTTAAGTAGGAGTTAAAAAATGATTTATTATAGCTGTGGTTGTACAGCACATGAAGATCAATTTAAATTTATATTATACTTAATTTCTGTTGCTGAAGAATGCATACAGTTACATAATATTCCAATTACAGCAGCAAGTGATAGCAAGTATCACTTTTTTGAGATACTAGCTCGATCAATACAAATTTTAAATAATTTGGAACTCGAATACTGAACAGAAAAAGCAGTAAATTCTATGATTCTGCGTAAGCGAGGTTCTCACTCAGGTCAATGGCTTTGAACTAGCATGGCTTCCACTAAATTTTTAATTGTATAGAGCCATCTATTATATAGCTAGCTACTGATGTCTATGACGTTGCATAGCATGCACTGATTCAGAGTGCAACTGTTAATACACTGATTAACTATGAGTCACTGCATGATGGCTAGGCTAACTTAATAATTAGTTACTATTATTGTAGTTAGATTGTTCATACAATTAATATCAGTATTTCTTTTTGATAACCATGATAGCTGTGCTTTCTCGTTCTACGGAACGAATTAGCTAGGATAGATGCAAGGAAAAGATCGTGAGAGCTCCTGGCCACTCGTTCGTATGCGCGTACGCGGAGCGCGGAGCTGGTACGTCGAAGGCGTGGATCGTTTCACGTGGAGAACGGGTTAAAACCTGTTCTCTACCCGGTCTTCTTATGCGGTCCTTTCCCATTTTCTGGTATAGTTAATATATGCTGATCTGCACCCACACCTCCCTCACAAACATATCCCTACATCCTCAAGCATTCATAGCTAGATACTAGCTACTGTAAAAACTATGAAAGTTGTATTAATTTTGGCACTCAACATAGATCTTGGTGATATTCACTTTATTCTGGCTGGCTGTTGCTGTATTTGCAAACTGGATTACACACACATCATACAAGAGTTGGCCAAGCTTATTCTATAAACGCTGCTGCACTTCCAGGTATGTATATTATACCGCACGTAACCACAGCTAAATTAATATTTACATCAACAGCATGCCCTTGCTTGTATGGTAGACTCTATAACAGATCACAATAATTCAAATTACTATGCACTGGCCTAACAGAACACTTCGATCTAATAAGGTCAAGAGTAGCTAGCTAATTAGGGTGTGCATGTATGCAAAAAGTATGCTCACTATGTTTTGAGCTACATACATCACAGTGACTGAAGTACGTAGTGTGGAAACCGCAACCAATCATCTCTTCACATGTGTCTTCACCAATGACACCACACTTGATCAATCCACAGCACAGGCATGGCGTGGTGTGCATGCAATTGTAGCAAGTGCTAGCTAGTGGCCATAATTAGATACAGTTCTAGTTATAGTAATCTGACAGTAACTGGGGTGCATGAGATACATGGTTGTATGTACTCCAATGACTCCCAAATAACTATTTTTTGGTAGTCGACCTCCCTTCAATGATCACTAGCCTACTTTATGATGACCGACTGCTCCGAATTAATGTCCACACGTGGGTGTGGTTTCCGGTTAGTAGAAGCATTAAAATTTATACTTAGCTGTCCGTTCGGGTCCAACCATGCAGTTTAACTGTCTGTTATCCGGAGTAAGGAGGCTGTCTGAGGTTCATAATACATTAATCAAGTACAACTTTCACTCCGTGCCACATTTATCTGCTATATTATGGAGGCTGTCCTCCACTCCTAGGAGGGTGGAACTTCCACTGTATTTTGTGTTGATGTGCAAATTAGAAGTTTCTGACTTGTGTCATGATATTTGAGTCTGTGATGGAACTCTAGAAAAAAGTGGATAATTAATAATTTTGTGTGTCCAAATTTTAATTTTCAAGTGTCCAAAATAGATATGAAAACATAACAATTATTGTGAGAAACTGTTAATTATTTTGCTTGTCACTTAATTCTTATTACCTTGATCGTTCCCATCTTTACTTACATGATGGGACAGGAACTTATTTTTGCAAAATTACAATGTATATTGTTTGAACCAACAGTGAAGATGAGCTAGCTAAAGATTTTGATTTTGCCAAGGATGATTATGAAAGACATTTTCAAATTGGTGAGTTGTATGAGTAGATAAATACATAATATGTGGCATTATTTTTTTTTATTATGCATGCATGTACAATAAAATAGATCTTGTGCAAGGGTGTAGCCTTCTGTTTACATATAAAATGTTAAACCACTTCAAACATCAACTTTACATAAAGCACTAAAGTGCAAACCCTCAGTGCAGTTGTAATCATAGTAGTGTTATAACTGTAACACTCAAGTACGTGATAGTGAAGTCGACATTAGATAGCTTAGGTACAAGATATAATTCTGAGGTACACAGAAATCAGTGAGGTTTTTATAGAGAGTGAAATAAGAGTGTAAGCGCTAGTCAGGGCTATAAGACATGAACACAAAGCAATCATAATATTATTATGATACAATCGAAAACATCAATTGTTTGTAATGATGTTCGTTAAGCGGAATAGTCTGCTTGTCTAAATGTGTCTATTACACCACTCCCTCTCCTCCAAAAGGCATGTCCACATGCTATATATAATAGGGTATTGGATTGCCATATCTTTCAGGAGGTTTGCGATTTCGAGTTGAACGTCTTAACGGATGGCTTATTTCAGTGGGCAGGGCATGTTGCTGGGAATCACTCGTGGTCCTACAGTCTGCTGGATACTGGTCACAGCTCGGGACATTTTCTCACATGTAAATGACATTGTAGTCTATTTCTTCATCGTCTTCCTCTGCCTGCTCTCCCTCCTCTTGTTCTGAACTTGCTTAGGTAGGCCCCCTTTTCTAAGCTCTGCTTAGTACCAATATAAGGCTCTAGTCTATCATAGTGAACCACTGTATACGTCTGTGGGGTGGCTCCATTTTCTTTATCCTGTATACCACATCACTGATGATTTGATAACAATGTAAGGGCCTTGCCAGGGGCGGAAAAATTTCTTTGATCGTCCTCTTGGTGCTGCTGGAGAGTGTAGCCACACTTTGTCTCCCACTGCATAGGGTGCACCTTCAACTTTGCGATCGTAGATCTGCTTTAGTCTGCGATGCTGTGTAGTCAGGTGTTGTCTCACTCTTTGGTATGCACTTTCCAGTGTTTTTCTAAGATTTTCCACATACTGAGTGCAACTGCTAGGAGGTGCATGGAGCAGGGTGACCGAACATCATGTCAACAGGTAGGCGTACTTCACGCCCAAACATCAGCTTGAAGGGCATCTCTTTGGTTGTCTCATGAACGCTGGAACAGTATGCCAGCATGAGACATGGTAGCTTTGTGTCCCAGTCTTTTTCATCATCCTCGATTGCTGTGCTGAGCATAGAAAGCAGAGTGCAGTTGAATCTCTCAACCATTCCGTCAGATTGCGGATGGTAAGGTGTTGTTCTAGTCTTGGTAACTCCCAGCAATTGACCGACTTTCTTCGTTAGAGCAGACTCAAAATTTCTTCCCTGATCAGTGTGCAGAGTCTCGGGGCGCCCAAATGAGCCACAAATTCATTGACAAAAACTCTTGCCACAGTGCTGGCTTCCATATTGGGTATGGGGTATGCTTCTGTCCATTTTGTGAAGTAATCCCCAATCACCAGAATGAATTTGTTATTTTGGTGTGTCACTGGAAATGGCCCTAGGATATCCATTGCAACTCTCTGTAGTGGATTACCAGTGATGTCAATTTGTAGAGGGGCATGGCGGTGCTTTTGGTGGAGGTTTCCTTGAAGCACACATCTCACATCTTCTGCACCATTCCTCTACGTCATTACGCTGGCCTATCCAGTAAAATCTTTTCCAGACCTTGTCCAGTGTTTCCGCCACTCCAAGGTGTCCCCCAGTAGGAGCATTGTGGATCTCTGTCAAAATCACATCAACCGGACTCCTTGGCACTACAAGTTGGAGATGCCTATCTCTGCCACCTCCTTAAACATCTTCCCACTGACGATAAAGGATGCCATTGTGAAGGGTCATCCGTTGTTATTGTGCCCACAGGCTTTGAAGGCCATGACTTTTTCCCTTGGGGAAGTGCTTGGGGAGGGTCATATTTTCCAGCCACCCTATCATTTGAGCCAGGTCAGGATCTGACGTCTGAAAAAATTGAATTTCCTCATGTGTCCGCTGGTAATCACAGCTGGTCACTGCTGGTGGGGAGATAGCAAGGCATGGGAGTGGCTACCGCGGACAGAGTCCATCCACATTGTTTACAAGGCAGTCTGGATAGGGAGTCTGCGTTTACATATTGTTTCCCAGATCGACGCTGTACAGTGAAATCATATTCTGTGAGGCTTTCTAGCCACCTTGCCACTTGACCCTCTGGCTCATGGAAACTGCACAACCACTTCAAAGCATTGACAATGTGGTCAGTGTGAATAGTGAACTTCTTACCATAGAGGTATGGGCGGAATTGACGGATGGCCCAGATGAGGGCTAGCATCTCCTTTATAGTAGCACAGTATCTCCATTCTGCTTTTGATAGAGTTCTACTGGCATATGATATCACAGCTTCGAGGCCTTCTGAACTGGCATCACAATCCACTGTGAACTCGAGATCGAATTGGGGAAATGCTAGTATTGGGGCAGTTGTTAGCTTCTCCTTGAGAGCATTGAATGCTTGTTCACACTCCAGCGTCCATGACCATGCCTTTGCCTTTTCTGTGAGACGGTGAAGTGGTACTGCTTTCAAGGCAAAGTTTTTCACAAAGCGTCGGTAGTATGATGCCAGCCCTAGAAATTGTCGCAGCTCCTTGACATTGTTGGGGAATGGCCAGTTGGCGACACTTTCAGTTTTCCCAGGGTCAGTTTGCACTCCCTGCCTAGAGACGATGTGGCTGAGGTAGTCCACACTTCTTCTGAAGAGATGACATTTGCTGGGCTTGACTTTGAGTCCAGCATTCCTTAGACGTTCAAACACCTCCAATAGTCGCTGAAAGTGCTCCTGAACCGTACTGCTGAATATTATGTCATCTATATAAATCAGGCATGAGCTCCAGTGTAGTCCAGTTAAGACTAGCTCCATTAAATGTTGAAACATGCTCGGGGCATTGCGCAGCCCAAATGGCATCACCCGGAATTGGAATAGGCCATAGGGTGTTGAGAAGGCAGTTTTTTCTCGACCTGCCAGTATCCACTTTCTAGGTCTAGTGTGGAAAACCAGCTCGCCCCTGAGAGTGCATCCAAAGTGTCATCGATTCTTGGAAGGGGGTGTGCATCCTTCCTGGTGATGCTGTTCAGACGACAGAAGTCGACGCAGAACCGGGTGGAGCCATCTTTTTTTTGACAAAAACAATTGGTGAAGATCACAGCCTATGAGCAGGCTCAACAATCTGTTGTTGCAACATCTTGTCCACCATTTTCTTGACCTCTTGGCAACGATTGAATGGCAATTGGCGTGGTGCCTGCTTGATTGGGGGGCCCTTTGTGTTGATTACATGTTGTAGCTTATCTGTCCTGCCAAATATCTGTATCTGAGGTGGATATAATGTTGATGTAGCTTGCCAGTAGTGCTCTTAGCTGCTCAGTTTCTTCCCCCCATGAGATCTTCAACACCAGACATCATTTTAGCGATGGCAACATCTACTTCTGCCGGTATGGATTCGGACATTGAAGGCCTTGAACCAGGCGCATCCAAAGTGTGTACTGCAGTGATTTCCACTGGATGGAAACTTCCTACTTTCTCTGACTGATGCACTGTGATTGATGCACTGTGATCTTTCTCTGACTAATGCACTGTGATTGATGCACTATGATTGGGGTAGTATAGTAGGGTTAAGCAATCTTGCAATGGTACACCCATTCTTACTTGTCGAGATAGACCGAGCAATCAGTACACTGTGTCTGAGAGAACTTCAGCTCTGGCTCCATTATCCCCGTGTGAAGTCTTCAATGCTGCCGCCTTCCTCCTTTGACAGTTGCACCTGTACTTGGACTTTATATTGCTCTGCGTTTCCATTATCCGAACGTGACAGGCAGAGAGTGTTTCTGGTATCCGAGTCAGAGATTGTAGCGGGACAGCTCCCCCCCCCCCCCCCCCCCCCACCCCCAGCCAACAAGTGGTGTCTTTGAAGATCGATCACACAGCCATGATGCTTCAGAAAATCTGCCCAAGAAAGCACTCCTGTGTTAGCTCTTGGACCACCAAGACATTCTGTTGGGTACACACACATCCAACCTGTATGAGAACAGAGACCTGACCTAGCTGTTCCAAAGGCTTACCGTCTGCCACCACAACTGGCTGCTCTGGTGGCTTCAGCTCGATCGGATGGCTCTCAGTGATACTCTCCCTCCCACAGATCTGCCCGGACAACTGTCACTGCTGATCCAGTATCCACTAGCATGGTGGTCACCTGGTCTTGCATCTTTCCCACCACCGTCACTGTTGAGTTGGTTTCCACGCTCCCCACAGATGCAGGAGTAGAGGGTGCAGGAGTAGAGGTCTCTAGTTGCTTGGCCGACGGTTGACCTGCTCCGTCGGCCCGTAGAAGTTTAAAGGCTGCTGATCCCTTGGTTGGGGACAATATCACTGTATGTGCCCTCTTCCCCTGCAGTTCCAGCACACAATGTTGGGATTTCACAGAGGGACGGATCTCGGGGGTCTTTGTTCTCCTTTTCTCCCCTCAACTGAGCCAACTCTTGTGTCAGTCTCTGTACTTCCTTTGTGAGTTCATCCACTCTCGGGTTCAGGGGGATCTCAGACCCCCTCTTCAACGCATTGGCATGTGGGGTAAGTGTTTCCGACTCCCTGACAGCAGCCGCAACTGGAAGGGCGCCAGTGCTCGTCTTTACTGTCTGTAATCGCTTCTGAGTGGCTTCAATGGATTCCAACTTCCCAGCCTCTTCTAGGGAAGTTTCCAGGCTCGCAGGCATTTCACGCATAAGGCGGAGTTGGATGAAGGGGACAGAACGCCCTGAATGAACTGGTTGCGTGCCAACTCCTGCCGTTGTGCATCCGTCCATCCTGGGAATGCTTTGCTCTCCAAAAAGCGCAGAGATCCAGCAAATTCTGCAAGGGACTCTCCAGATTCCTGCACTCTGCCTTGAAGCTTGAATTGCCATTCAAGTTCGGCACCGCGTTGACCATACCGTAATCGCAGACATTCCTTGACCGCTGCATACTCGGTGCTCCCGACGAGGCCCATCTGACTCACAGCCCGGAATGGCTCATCATCCAACAGTGGAAGGAGTTCCTTCACTCGCTCACCATCTGGAATCTTAGCTTCTCCAGTGTATAGTTCAAATCTCATGAACCATAGATTGAAGTCACTCTTGGCAGTAATCGACTAGGAGGTCGGAGGCTCATTCTCACGGGGACTGTAGCCGTTGCTATGGCAGCAGTAACTGGGGCTGCAGCACCATCTTGAGCCCTACCAGTATATAGGCACTGTCTCATCTGTATCCGACATGATCCCACTCCTGACACCACTATAACACTCAAGCACGTGATAGTGAAGTCGACATTAGATAGCTTAGGTTCAAGGTACAATTCTGAGGTGTACAAGGGCTATAAGACATGAACACAAAGCAATCATAATATGATACAGTCGAAAACATCAATTGTTTGTAATGATGTTTGTTAAGCTGAATAGTCTGCTTGTCTAAATGTATCTGTTACATAACGAATGAGCACATCCAACTCACTGCAAATGACTGAAGTGAACAACTGTAGATAGGACATGCACAAGTTGCATTCCCTTCGTGCTCGCTGCACTATTGAACATGTGCTGCACACCCAGGATTATCCACCGGCATTGTTGCCTCATAATACATGCGCGGTGGTAAGTGCATGCATGTCCAACATAAAGCCAAAGACAAGCAAAAATCATTCTAATTCTTAAACGAAGAGATTTTAAAGAAATCTTTTGATTTTAGCGTAAACCCTGTAGGTAAGTCCATTTAGCCATAAACGCTTTTAGCAGCATATAAAACTCATAATACACACACACAAGTGCTGTAACCCTCACTGCACATGAGCTGAAGCTTAGTTAGTTATTTTGTGTAGCTCAAAACCAAAACTGGTTTCCAATAGCAGTTTTGCTAAATTGATTTTCACAGCCGGTAAATGGGTAACGGCCCTATGCATGTGCAGTATGACCTTTATTGTTCTTAGCAATGTTCATATTTAATTTATGCTGTTTGGGTCATCAGTGATATACCATTCTCACTTGTAGCTGTCTTGTGATAATATCTCAAACTATTAATAGTGTTTGTGTTTGGTTTCTTAGAAGAAGAAGAATATGAAGAAGATATTATGGAAGAAGAAGCAGTTATAGAAGATGAAACAAAGAAAGAAGCAGAAGGGAAATCCATAGATAAGTGCAGGAAACTGAGTCTAAAAGATGCCGTTAATAAGGTCATTGCTGAGAAGAAGGAGAGAACAAAGCAGAATCCTTTGTCTCCAGAAGAAGTTACTGAACCGAGAAAGAAGCTATCATTCAAAGTTGCCACTGAAAAAATCATACAAGGAAACAAAAGGCACACCATAGAAAATAAAGGGAGCAAGAGAGAGATTGTTGACGTTATGAGAGAGTATCTCAGTATCATGAAAGGTGAACAGCCGTCAGCTCAGTCACCACTAAAGGCTCAGGGTAGTCAACCAAAGAAATACACAGAAACAAGTGTTTGAACATGTACATGGAGCAATTTTGAACATTATGAGAAGCTGCTAATTATAGGCAAACTTTGAACTGCATAACTATATGATATACATGTACTTATAAACATAGTGTACTTAAAGGCTGTGCCATGCATACTTGCCAATTAAGTTTTTGAAAAAGAATTCCAAGACCAGAAGCCACAGCCCCATACCACTCATTTTCACATTTCTCACTTCTAAACTTGGCCATGCTGGAACTATCCTCATACCCATCCCTATTACAATCTTTTCATTGTTGCTGGAACAGCTGCACTGGCAATCAATAATTAATGGTACCGGTGTGTACATTTAGCAGGCAACGCACTATCCCATTCAAGAGTGACGCATGTGCAAGTGGGACTAATATAGGGGACAGGTTCAGCTAATACATGTACACATTAGAATTCTGGGAAGATTGAATGGACATTCAGAAGGTCACCTGGGACAGAGGTAAAAAAAATCCGGGAGTGTTCCAGACACTCTGGAACAATAATATTGGTAACTATGAGATAAGAAATTAGCTATAGCAAGCAACTAAGTCTTCTGGATCCGTCCATGTAATTGTGCTATTACTATTAGATCTGAATAAACCTGCACGCATTTACATAGCTAGCTAGTTAGACACCGAGGACAAGGGATCTACGGTATTAAGCATCCCAATGGCCCCGAGCTGTGACACCCGAGCATGCATGGTGAGGGTGTTACTAAGGGGACAGAGGGATGCTAAATACTGTGGGCCAAGGTGAGCTATATATAGGTTAATTACTTTTTAGAGTTTTAAAACTGTTGCTATAGTATAGTATAATAATATATTAAATTAAATATAATAGCTACAGCTATTTGCCTCATAATTGAAGGGCTCAGAACCAGAGTGGCCTAACCCACAAATGTTGAGTTATCCCCCCTGATCTTGAAAACATGCTTAAAATGCTTTTCATGAACAACACAAAATTCACATTAATTAAAATATGAGTGATTTGGTAGAGTAGAGTGTTCGGTCAAGTTTTAGTCCATTTTTGAGCTTTTTAGACAATTTCCCACATTCAATTTGGGGTTAGGCCACTCTGGTTCTTGACCCTCCATGAAGGGCCAAGAACCATAGTGGGCTAACCCCAAATTAAATGTGGGGAATTGTTGAAAAAGCCCAAGAATGGACTAAAAAATACATTGTACTCTACCAAATTTAATTTACTGAAATTTTCAGAAGTATGAATTTTCTACAGCTCATGAGACATATTTGAACATAATATTATTATTTACAAGATTCAATCTTTATTAACCAGTCAACAGAACCACCCCCCCCCCCCTCCCCTCACCCCCAGGTTGGGTGGGGGAATAGTGGGATTTGACCAATTCAAGTGCTGTGTAGAAAACCCACCCCTGGGGATCTGCCCAATGTCAGTACACCTAGTATAGGTTCCCAATATATGTTACTATAGGGGATACATACGGGATTTGAACTGCGGTCGACCCCACCTCAACGTCCATGCAGAATCGGTTACTTTTTGCATACATTGCATGGAAATCAATGAGAGCAAACTCCCAACATATTCTGCAGAAAACAATAGCTACTCCCAAGAAGTATTATTATTATACCTTTGAGATTTATGTTTGTGATACTTTAGGTATATATACAATAATTGATGCTTTCATTTTAAAAGAAATAATATGTTTACAACAACTGCTATCATTGCTGCACTGATTCACGATCAGGGGAATTACAGTGTTAAATAAAACGAAAACATTATAAGTTTACAATAACTATTATGATTATTGCCTCAAAAAATGCCCAAAAGTAATGTTTTCAGATAGAATCATGCATGCAGTACTATATACTGCTATAAAATTTAATATCTACAACAGTCAGATCTCGAATAGGTATATATACATTTAATATGATAATGTTATCGTATGTTAGATACATTTATGATAATATTATTATCATATTATGTTACTTATATGGGTATATGTCTGACTCACAGAGCTCGAGGCTTTCAGTTTATATAGTGATATAGCCATGCAGGTGCCTTGCTCCTACGTACTCCTATAGATCATGCACTGACTCTAAAGAGAATAGTACCAGAACACTGTTGAGGTGCAAGGCATATGTAGTTCAATACTCCTGATATTGAATAAGCATAATTATTATTATAATAATATTATTATACACAGTTAACCATGCTATACATGCGCATGAGTCATGCATGCATGCATGTTATAGCGGTGAGGGTTCTGCACTCCAGTGTATCTAACTTTTCGGGCCTTCCTGAAAATGTCAGTTGCTACTCATCTCTGCTGGATTAATTACTACTGTTCTATATTCTGTTAAGAAATACAGAAGTCATGCTATTAATTAACTTTTTTTTGTCTCCTTATAGTGGAACTATTATGCTCTTTGCCCACACAAAAAAATTCAGGCAACTGCATGCTGTAGGAATGTCTACTGGACTAGTTTTTCTCCATGCAGTTTGCTTCTATACCTTCAATGCATGGAAATCAATGAGAGTAAACTCCAAAGCTTATTCGCAGAAACCAATAGCTACTCCTATATACCTTTGAGATTTATGTTTATGATACTGTACTTTAACAGTTGATCAATGCTTGCATACAACAACTGCTATAACATTGCTGCACTGATTCAGGGGAATTATAGTGTTAATTTAATGTTGCATAAGTTTACAATAACAGTTACTAGGTCCATAATAATACTATAACATTATTTCAGATAGAATCATGCAGTGATATATTATTGTAAAATATTAATGTTTACAATAACAACAGTCAGATACATCTACATTACATACAGTGTTTGCATATACCCGGTAAATTTATTATATTGATTCAATAAGCCTAATCATGTTTACTTATTTAAATAAGTAAACATGATTAGGCTTATTGAATCAACATAATGATCATCATAATAATGATAATATAGCTGCTAATGACATAGCTATTAATTATACTGCATGCTAAATGTCATTTTATAGCTAGCACTAGAGCTACTATAAATAAAGGCTAGCTGATCATATTAATATTATCATTGCAGGTACCTTGATATAGCTAAGGATAGCCAAAAGATGGCTAAGAACCACCTTTTGTTCATCTACTTATTGTTTTGTACCGAGTTATTTCTGCTTCAGATGTGCAATGGTGAGGTGCTATATGTCACACCAACTCCCCCTCCCAATCCAGACTGTCCTCGTGGTCTGCCCTGTCATACTCTACACCACTATTTCACCAACAATACACTTCTTGAGCAAAGGGATGACCGTACAATGATATTTCTGAGTGGACATCATGCAGAAACGTGCCAGAATACTACTGCAACATTTCAAGTCACTTCATTCAATGCAACAGGAGTTGACACTGGAGTGATAATAAGCTGCACCAGTATTGAACTCACAAATGTTGCTGCTGTGTACTTGGAGAGAATTATTCTAGATCATTGCTACATTTCCTGTCCGAGGTCAGCCTCACCTGGGTTGAACTTTCACATGTCATCAGTTGTAGTTCAAAATCAAACTCAGGTCTACATAAAACACAGGAAAGCACATGGCAATTTCATTATTCTTAATGACAGTATATTCAGGAATTCTTCACTGTTGGGGATGCTATATTTTAGCAGAGGCTTGCATAAAATCGGAGTTATGAATCTGTTCTCATCAACTCTTATCGTAGAAAATTCAAGTGTTACTTTCGAGCACAATGTAGTGCAGTATGGATCTTTGTATTTGAATGCATCCACATTAAGTGTTGAAAATACCCAACTGTCTTTCTTCAATAATCAAAGAGCAGTGCTATTGAACAAATCAGCACTGAATGTTATAAAGTCAAATGTGACATTTCTGAGCAACTCGGCCGGACAAAATAAACAAGGAGGTGCCATGTTCATATTTGCTTCCACAGTGGACGTGAACACTACAGAAATGTCTTTCTCCAACAATTCAGGACAAGTAGGAGAAGCACTCTATTTTCATTCATCTATTCTTTGTTTCACTGATAACACAACAGTAAATTTTAATAACAACTCAGTGACAGTAGCAAATAAGATGAACAACAGGCTGAGATTGAAAATTGCAGGAGGAGCAGTAGCAATGACACTCTCCATATTTACCATCAGGCATGACGTAAGGGTAATTTTTATCAATAATTGGTCACATGGGAAAGCTGGAGCTTTAGATGTACGCAATAATTCAACAGTGGTCACAGAAAGAGACACAAATGTTACGTTTACTAAGAATTCAGCGGGATTTGTAGGTGGATCAATGAACCTTAACCTCTCCACCTTCACAGTCAGCAGTGGTGCCATTGTTAATTTCATAGACTCATATTCTGGTTATCAATCAGCTGCTTTAGCAGTACAAATGTCCACAATAAATGTTAAAAGCAATGCAAAGGTAACATTCAGAAAGAATTATAGTGCCTATATTGTAGGAGCTATGTCTCTGCTATCATCAGTCCTCAGTGTAAAGAATGCAGTGATGATATTTGTTGACAATTTTGCAACACATCAAACAGGAGGGCTTGATGCTCAAAATTCCAGTGTAATCAAGTTTGACAAATATGCTACTATTACATTTATGAACAACATAGGTATATATAGGGTTGGAGCCATGAATGTTGAATTTGCATCCACGTTGGTTATTGGACGTGGAGTGCAAGTATCCTTTATGAACAATTCAGGACATATGGGAAGTACAGCTTTAAATCTGAATACAGCATCCAAATTAAACATTACATTTGGTGCTAGTTTAATTTTGTGCAACAATGGTCACTTCAACAATCCTTTTTCTGGTGCTCTAGTCCTTTTTCAACATAGCACAATGAACGTTGATAGTGGATCAAGCATTATTTTCATCAACAACTCTGCATCTTCAGGTGGTGCAATAGTAACAATGCTGTCGTCAATATTCATCGATGGTGGGGCAACTGTTACTTTCATAAATAACTCAGCAACCTCAGGTGGGGCTGTCTATATCATACGGCTCTCTATTCTAAGAATTGGCAGTGGTGTAAAGTTGCTATTTATCAATAATTCTGCTAAAAGGGCAGGAGGTGGAATACTTCTTCTCTCGTCGATGCTAATCGTAAAAGATAATGTGGATATGATGTTCATAGGTAATTCAGCACATAGAGGAGGAGCTATGGCACTGCTTTCAACACAAATGACATTCAGAAGTGCTGATTCTCCAAACATGACCTTTGTGAACAATACAGCGTTCAAATATGGAGGAGCTATCTATGTTAATCCGGACAGATTACAGGCTGAGTATACCTATATCCAGTATACTTATTACGTACGTTGTATTTACTATTATGACTCAGATATTGAGTCAACAGCTAATACAAAGTACAATTTCTATTTTAATAACAACTTGGCTAAAATTGGTTACGACATTTACGGTGCTTCTCTTAAGTTGTGCAAAGGGAGCATTGCACACTTTGAAAGCAATCCTGGCCTATCTGCTATATCTGGTCACCCCACGAGAGTGTGCAAATGTACAGAGTACCATCAACTGCAGTGTGATGATCCCTTCATAAAGGATAACAGTACATACAGTATTTATCCAAGTGAGACCTTTACTATTCTAATTGTTGTAGTTGGAGGAGATTGGGGGACAACTGCAGGAACTGTTTATGCCAGCTTCAGACAACCAGATGTAAGGGCAATACTGGAGCCAGACTCTCAGCATGCCCAATACGTCAATAGCACCAAATGCACTCTGCTAAGCTACAATGTATACAGTGACCAGCCAGTTCAATTGACGCTCTCAGCTTATCTTTATCAAGACGTGTAGCTATTCGTTTTGTCTCAATAATGGTAACTATGATCCCAATGTGTGTCAACACTATTATCCGTTAATCGTTAACCTCAATGTGTTACCTTGTCCACCAGGGCTCTCCCTCCAGAGAAATCCACCAGGTTGTGACTGCTATTCTGTACTCAGCGATAATGGAGTGAAATGTAACGTTAAGAACGGAACACCATCGTTCTCATGGAGCACTGCCCTCTGGATGAGCATAGAGAATAATGATACAATGTACAGTGAAAATTGTCCATTTGATTATTGCAGTGAGGCTAAGTCCATGGCAAACAATAATTCAGACATTCAGTGTGCGTTTAATCATGCTGGAAGACTCTGTGGGAGCTGCAAAGAAAACTATAGTCTAGCGATTGGATCCTCTCACTGCATTTCTTGCAGTAGCAGCAACAACTTGGCACTTTTCATTTACTTTGCAGCTGCTGGGTTTCTTCTTGTACTCTTTATTGGTTTTTTGAACCTCACTGTCACTCAGGGTATGATCAATGGTCTCATCTTCTATGCCAACATTGTTTGGATGTATGAAAGTATCTTATTTCCAGCTAAAATGCACGGAAAGCTTTTCTTCTCTAAGACTTTCATTGCCTGGCTTAACCTGGACTTCGGAATTGAAACATGCTTTGTTAAGGATTTAAATGCATTTTTTAAAACCTGGCTGCAGTTTGTTTTCCCCTTGTATATTTGGTCCATTGCTGGATTGATGATAATAATGGCACGATACTCTACTCGAGTTACTAAACTCTTTGGCGAAAGAGCCGTTCCAATACTGGCTACTATTATTCTTTTATCGTATAACAAGCTACTTAAAACTGCTGTCGAGATCCTCGATTTCTCAGTGATCTCTGTGTACTCTGAATGGAATGTTACTAAGCCAGCAATGATTGTGTGGTCAGTTGATGGAACGCTGGAGTATTTCCAATATCCTCACATTCTCCTCTTTCTGGCAGCAATATTCACTCTCTTGGGTTTATGGCTCCCTTACACTTTGTTATTGCTCCTCATTCAATGCTTACGAAGAATCTCTCACCTCAAGATTCTGAAATGGATAACAAGGTTTGAGCCTTTTTTTGATGCTTATTTTGCTCCCTTGAAGCCAAAGCACCAGTACTGGTTTGGAGTGTTACTGCTTGCCAGGGGTATGATACTAGTTACCTTTGCATCTAACTTTTCTCTTCCTGAAAATGTTAGTTTATTATTGCTACTCATCTCTGCTGGATTGTTACTGTTCTATGTTCTGTTAAGAAATCTATACAAAAGTCATGCTGTTATGGTACTTCAAAGTTCTCTTTTATTGAATCTTTGTCTCCTTAGTGGAAGTATGCTCTTTGCCCACACAAAAAGAAAGTTTAAACCTACTATTCAGGCAACTGCTGTAGGAATGTCTACTTGTACTGTTTTTCTCCAGTTTTGCTTCATTATCGCTTATCAGATTCACTTCATGTGCTTTTCCCGTGCAAAAGGAAAGGACGTGTCGGAAGTCCAAGTGAATGAAGAGCAGATTGACGCAATACTAGATATCAATGCTCGACTCAAAAGTTTTGGTACTGGTGAAAATCAACCACTACTTGTGGCGATTCAAAGTGATAGTGATGTGCCAACTTATTAACAATTACTATAGTTTATTATACAAAGGATATACACTACAATGATACCGTAACAGTACAGTATCAATGTCTAGAATGCCTCAACAATAGTATAGATTTTTTTATGCTTTGATAAATTAAAATTATTATCAAGTTAATGTTTTGTAATAATTATTATGTGCAAAAATATTATTGTTGTATAAGTGACAATGATCTTGAGTGAAACTCCCTGGCCCCCCACCCCCATGCACCTACATGCAGTGACAAATACAGTATCTCCCTTAGTGCGAGTGACCTCTATAGATAGCATGGCTCACTGTGTATAATATCAGGAGTATTGAACTACATAATATATACCACAGGGTTCTGGTACTGTAACAGTTCCTTTCAGAGTCAGTGATCTAAGAACTGGGAGGGAGGCACCTGGCTATGTCACTATATAAACTGCCAAGCCTACTTCAACTGAATTATGCACTTGAGAGCCATTCACTGTCACTGTATTGACAACTGACTAGCAAAGCACGGAATGGCCGGCAATCAGTCATAATATTATTATAGTTAACGCTCGGCACATGCATGCGCACAAGGAGTACAGTAGTAGATCTGTTTGTGTACATGTATGTGTCTTACCACTCTATTATACTGACTGTGTAGGACATTTATGCAACAAAATGAACGTACCAGCCAATTTTGCGCTTATAGCTCCAAAGGTTTTCAACTAAGGGATTTCGCTAAAAAGCTTTCTCTCACGAGTTATAGCTTATTCTTCGTTTTTAGGGTATATAGCAAAGTCAGCCATTTTCAGTTCCCAGTACCGTAAACTATGGTTAAATCTCCGCCGTATATAATATACTACTTGTGGTAATGCCTATAACCATAATTATTATGGCTACAGGATACATTTCATAGGTTATAGGGCAAACTCAGCAATCTGTAGTTCAGTGCTACGGCCCTGTACCCCAGGTGTTGCATACCTATAATATAGTATACTGTCAAAACTGTATAGTAGATTCTGAGTAAATGTTTGCAAACAGATTTTAGAGGTAAAAGTGCTGATTTCTACTCAATCAGTCTAAGACATTCTTGTGCATGGCATACTTGACCAGGGTTTCATCTAGCGACAAAAATTTGGGGTGGAAGCACGATAAATGAGTGGGCGTATTTAGCATACCAAGTTCCTTGGGGAGAATAGCTATATGTTTAGGAGAATTTCTTTAATTCCTCCAGATTGTCTTGGGTAATAATATCGTTTAATTTGGTGATTTATTATTATGATGTGGATTGATCTTAACTGGTAGTAGAACAAATCTGTAAGGGGGCTTGTCTGAAGTCCTTGTGGAAAAAAAACGTCATTATGACAGCACTAGTACTTTACTTCCTTCTCCCCCCTTAAATTAAGTTACTGCATTTCAGGCAAAACTCAACATTGAAAGTCTGATTCTGTTCGATTCAGCCTACACATTACTTTTGGTATTCACTTGTATTCTACAGTGCTATGTCTTCATGGATACCTGTGTTTCTTCAACAGTTTGTTTGCCTGCATGTAGCTATAATATACATTTCTAGCTACTTCTATAGTGCTTGACACAGCTGTCATGAAAATGCAGTTTGACACATTCAATAAAGCATGTCTAGACTTACTAGAACGTATATAATGCTTAAGTCTGCTGACAATGTAGTCGCAAAACGTCATGGACTATATAAGACCCCGACCCCCTCCCCCTATTATCATGACATTAATTTTTCCACAAGGGCACGGCCTACATAGAATTTTTTCATCAGGAAAAATGAAAGTCTAAAGTAGTTAAGAGCAAAATCAGACAGGAAAAGATTTAATTAAGTAATTGATTAATTTCGTAGGCGTTTTCATGGAAACGGACATTAGGCCTGTACAGTAGCTTTGGTTGGCCAAATTCTAAGAAGAATCTATGATGCTGCAAATGAACAGATAATGCCTGTGTACTTTATTTTCCTCATTTTCCAACCAAACAATATTTTTTTTTAATGGGGACGTTTATGCAGGCAAGCAATACAGAATGTCAGCAGGGATCTTGAGATCAGGAATCTTTCTTCAATGTTGCCAATAATCTTGAAATCCCCTCATCTAGTGACAACTCTTGACGACCTTCGTATAATGTACTCACATACAACTTGAAGTCCATTTTTAATTTGTATACTTGGCACGTTTTCCTGCTATAGTCACATAGTAATCCATACACTTCGATGAATCTAAACTTCTTTTCTGTAGCTTTAATATTCTTACGGAGGTACATTTCTGCAATGCTTCCTGCAACTTTATCCATCTCAGCCACCAACTGTCCGCGATTATCATGCACCATCAATTTACTCTCTCCGACAGCACCTCTAAGGCTCAGGTCACATTCATCCGGTTCACTCGGTTCTTCTTGTGTGGCAGCATGTACCACATACCCGTGTAACTTTTCCTGGTGAAATATGATGAGGTCAGGTCTAGAATGATGATACTGAGAACACTTTCCACTTGTTTCAATCACACTTTCGTTATCAACTACAGTGAACCCCAGACTTGTAGCTTTTCTTGAGACTTGATAATACACCACTGCATTATACGCATCTTCAGGAAGTTGAAAAGATTCTAAGGCCAAGGCAGGCTGTTTGACACTTGCTAGCTCCTCCTGACGGCGGTACTGTACTAGTTTGTCTGTCAGAGCAGAAAAATGAACATGAGTCTCTTCTACCGTCTCCTTCACCAAATTCAACATCATATCATAAGCAGCAATAGTACTAGCACTAGCAGTAGAACTAGCAGTAGCACTAGCAACAGCATTAGCAGAACTTACGGTGGTGAGTGATATGTCAATGTGCACCATTTGTTGATCCACATCACACAAGATCTCACTGACATCCACTCTATCTGTAGTCATAGTAAAGTCCATCATCTTGGCTTTGCTTGCAGGCTTTGATGTTCCAAATGTATATAAGTTGAATTTATACAGAATTCCATTTTCTTCAGTAGCACTTATGCAACGAAAAATACCTCCAGTTAGATCAATTACACAATTTTCAGCTGCTGCCTTAATGGTTTCCATCGTTTCTGATTCTGACATTTCTGCCATTATTGGACAGCTTGCACTCACAAAGTAATAAATCTGTTTTATCTCCATCATCTTCATTCTCTTAGGCTTAGACATTTTCCTTCTTTTACACTGCTGGTACGGGCCGTAATAATAGTAGAAGAAAATATCCGTGAGTAATTTCAGCTCAGACACTTCAAGCAAGTGGACCCGGGCCTGGTGGACTTGGTACTCAGACGCCGGTGTGTTGTACTTTCTTCTTCTCAGGTATAGAAGAACATTAATGTGACACAGTAATACAATCTTTACGTAATAATTGTATGATACTCCTGGACCACTTTCTGAGGCTGAGCGAAGAGTACCGAGCAGAAGGCTGACGACGAAGAGAACGTAGTAGTTATCTGGCTGGAACTAGCTAGGGCAGTCACCTGATATCCGCGTGACTGAGCCGCATGATAATTTGTCTGGGGGGGTGGGGCCGGAAAGCACATACCCCGCGCGCTCTGTAGCCACTTAGCAGTGCTTTGTACAAGCATATGCAGTCTATAAACGATGAGTATTTTTATCAGTCAATATCCTGGAAGTCAGATGTGTCAATACTAGCTGGATTGGCACTGACTGAAAGTTGGATCTCACTCTGAACTGTAGGCATCATGATCGGAAAATTGGGGGGCGGGGCGGGAGCATGACAATTGACACTGGAGTGACAATAGATCGAGTGCTCGAGTAAAAATAACTACCAAAATTAATCAGTCCAAAACTGCTGCCAGAATGCATCAGAAACACACTCAGAGAGTCGAAATTTCCAAAATCTTCTGGGGGAGCATGCCCCCAGACCCCCTAGGTGGGGTGTGGACATAATATGCCCACTGTAACTATTGTCACAGTCGTGACACAGTCAAAGGTCTGAGCCCCCCCCCCCCCCCCCCCTAGTCTCGCAAGCCAGACCCTCACACTCCACAGCGTTTTAATTCTTTCAGGAAAAACACGCGTGTTTATCCTGAAAGAACTAAACGCTGCGGAGTGTGAGGGTCTGGCTTGCGAAACTACCCCCCCCCCCCCCCCCCCCCCCCCCCGTCACTAATATGTTGTAGAAACGGAACAAGGTCAACGTTGGAAGCAGCATGCGGACTGTCGTGCTGTCAACGGTCCCCCCAAAATTGTGGTCCCCTCGGACTGTCCACTGCGCCATATTCGGGACTAACCGTCTGACCCTGGAGTCTAACCCTGCCATACAAACCCTTGAGACTAACCCTGCTAACCATATATATCCAAAACCCAGCCCCTGACCCTGCAGGGGGACCATGCACAGTTGCTATGGACAGTCCGGGGGGACCACTTATAGGGGGGACCACTTAAAGTATGACAGGACCAGTTAAAGGACTGGCTACCTTCTGTTCCTGCTACTACCTCTGGAAATGCACTGTTGAGCAGAGGATATTCCTGTATACATCAACGATGTCACCTCTCTCATGTCTGCTCCTAGCAAACTAACGCTATTTGCAGACGACATGACGCTCTACCGCACAATCTCCTCACCGGCAGACTACATCGTACTGCAGTCGGACATTACTGCCATTTCGACATGGGTGGCTGGCAACCACCTTCAACTTAACTCCAACAAATGCTGCTTCATGTTAATATCTCGTAAGCGTTTTCGTTCTATCCCACCACCAACTCTCTATATCGATTCGAACACTGCTTTAACACAAGTTAAGTCTGTCAAGTATCTGGGTATCCAACTAACATGTGATCTGTCGTGGTCATCTCATATAACCACCATTTGCTCTAAAACTCGCAGACTCATAGGTCTCTTGTATCGCCAGTTTCATCTCTGTGCGCCTGAAACTGCACTCAGACTGTACAAGACTTTTATTCGACCTCACCTCGAGTACGCGTCTGTTGTATGGGACCCATACCTTGCCAAGGACATCCAGTCTCTCGAACAAACACAAAAATTTGCTCTGCGCATGTGCTTCCGAGATTGGTCCTGCCCTTACCAAGAGCTATTAGTTCAAGCAGAAACCCCATCACTTGCTGAGCGCCGTGAACAAGCAAAACTTTGCCATCTCTACAAAATCGTACATGGTTTGACAGATTGCCAGTCAGCTCCTGTCCAAGTCAAATCACCTGCCTACAACACTAGGCAGGTCACCGACTTCACATTAGAGAATATCAGAGCAAATACTTCTCAGTTTCTGTACTCTTTCTTTCCTCACTCCATCTCTTTATGGAATTCTCAATCTACAAATACTCAAACTGCCCTGTCATTTTACACATTTAAACAGTTATTATAACCCAAACTTATTATTAATTTATGTTATTAATATAATATTATTTACCTTACTAGTTATTTGTATGGTGTCATGCCAGTATTAGCTTTAGCTATTCATGTACACCACTGATGTATATTTTTCAAGCATCAGAAAATATTATAGACAAAAAAAAAAAAAAAAAAAAACCTGTCTCTGCCGGATTCAGAAGACATAGCTGAGGAACCTGCCACTGAACCTACTGACGATGTTGAGCCTGAGGCTACTGAACCTCAAGTTGAGGAGCAAGAAATTACTCCTGAGAATACCTCACCTACCGAGCCTGAGCCAACCAAACCTCGATATCCACAAAGGATTCGTAGACCTCCTAACCACTACGAATGAATTCAGAACTGAACTCTCATTCTCACACTCATTATTATGTTGAGTTTGTACTTATTCATTTTTGTAAATTTATTTGAATTTTGTGACCTTCCCAAGGAATGAGGGATGTGGTATACTTACATTTCCTGTGCCACGCCCACACATTTACCTATTATAATGCATTGCAATGTTGTGTTTTGTCAGTCAGTCTTCTGTAGCTATCTCTTATGATTGTACTACCCTGTATATCTGTGCATTTTATAAGTTTTATGAAAACCCTGGCACTGTGATTCAGAAGTGTAGCTAGCTAGGCATAGATGCTCACCACTTGTGAGTACAGTTAGGTAGCTAGGTAGTACAGTAGCCGTCTATTTGTGGCAAAGATACTACAATTTGCTTTTTCCGTGTGAAAGGGAAGAAGTCCAAATGCATGAAAGAAGACTGAGCAGATTGACTCAAAAGTCCTGAAAATTAACCACTACTTATGGCGATTCAAAGTGATAGTGATGTGCCAACTTACTATAATAACAGTTACTATAAATAATTAATTTTATTATACACAGCACATACACTATCAATATCTAACTGTAGACTTTTATCCTTTGAAAAACTTAATATTATCAAGTCATAATATAACATTGTGTATTGTTTATGGGCGACAATGAGTGAAACTCCTCAGCCTCCCACCCATGCAGTCCCCAAACCACCCATGCAGCTATAATTATAATAATTATGGTGACAAAAATAGTAATAATTAATGACCGCATGCCTATAGGTTCCTCCCAGCTCTCAATGTACGTTGTGTTTGCTCACTGTGAATTGCTGCCGGAGAGCTGATCAAGTAAGCACAATCAGAGATTGCACAATGACTTTGTACAGGAATAAAGAACATACACTCTTCAAAGCTTTAATTTAAAGGGAGGTACAAGCTAGTGTGAAGGAATAATGTACAACTGCAGATACATAGTAGGATGTATAATAATTGTATGGAAATAATATTATTATAACGAAAGGTTTGATTCAATAGCAGTGCACATCAAATCACAAAATTTCTGATCATGGGAATAATATTATTACGGTTGGGTTCACCATAAGGGATGCTTACAGATAAGGGCATAATTTTAATGAAAAATGTTATTAATGATCACCAACTCAAATATAATATAGAGCATGCAATCTATGATTGCAAAAATGATTCAGAATAAACTGTAGCTGCGTGTATACAAATTGACTAACTCCTAACATTAAGACTCCATCGTTTGATTTGTAGTTGTATCTGAGTTCTCAGATTCACTGTTGCAAAGAGGAGGTTGATCAGAGCTGGATACTACTGGAGTACAATCACCTGCTGTATGTGTATAATAATATGTGCATGCCAATAATAACTATGGATGTGGCCAATGACCTTTATGCTCACAGTAACCAACCTTCTTTCTTGGATGTGTCTATCGAATGCTGTAGCACTTGCCCATCCCAAGCACAGGTGATGAGGAGCGGCTCTGAAGGATGCCATGAAACTCCATGCACAAAATCAATGTGAGAAGAACATGTATACCTGTGTCAAGGGTGAGATAGGAGAGAAGAGAGGGGGAGAGATCGAGGGAGAGGGAGGAGAGGGAAGAGAGGGGGGAGGGGGGAGGGAGGAAAGGGGGAGAGAGGGAAGGGAGAGGAAAGGGTAAAATATAGAGGAGAAATAAATTTTGAAAGCAGTGTCCTCCCTAGGCCAAGGGTGGGGTACATCAGGAGGGTGGTATAGAACCACATCAATCTGTTTGGCCCTGCCCTATTCACACGGCAAAGAAAATTCAGTATTGATGGTGCGGGTGGAAATCCCTAGTTGCATGTATGTGTGTGTGTCCATAGGGCAATTACCCGAGACATTTTAGGCATCGCCATCAATGATTATTGTAAGAATACAATATGAAGCATCGGCATACATGTTTGTTCCATCCTTGGTGTAGGTGACTCGAACATCAGTGTCATCAGAAACACTGGCCAGCAGACTACAACTGTAAGTACAGAAAATGAGACATAAAATTTATGCTTGCTATCATGCTTACAGTGTACGAGCAAACACATGTATATGTATATGTACATGTACATCATATTATATTGTGTATACAAAGCGGCAATGCTAGCTAATGAATACCTAACATGGCTGCTACAGTTGTTTTGGATATTAATTTTTGTCCTCCTATTAGAGATAGCTTATTTCTGGTTCTGCAAGCAAATAACTTACTCCCAAGGTGCAAATGCCATTCTGTGTACTTGTCTCTGGTGAGCATTGTAGCAGGCAAAGAGGTAGCCCTTGTCATACCTCATGTCAACAACCTGTACTGCACCCGATCGCGATCCTGGGGATGGGAAGAAAATGACCAGATGCACGTAAGAATCACAATTACATGTGAACATTTCAGGATATTACGTTAGGTAACACTGATTGCCTTTTCCACTGATCTCTGTACTCTAGATTACACTATCAAAATTAATAACTTGTTTTTATCAGTATTACACATGCATTTAACTTCCTTAGACACCGTAGGACGGGTTTTAATTGCATAGTTTAATAATTGTGTTGTAGTCAAGTCAGGCAAAATTATGAATCCAATAATTGCGATAAACGGTCCCATACCGTACTGTAGTATACGTGCACGTTTTTGTTTGCAAATCTATTAATTGCGAAACGTACAAAAACTCACAATTTGCAATTAATAGATACTCGCAATTAAAACCCGGCCTATGGTATATTGAACTAGTGGGAGGTTAAAAGCTTGGATGTGGTTATTAACTTCTCCCTCTACCAATATATACCAGGAATGATAATTTAATTTTTATATACCTACCAAGAGCTAGTGAGTTTTCATCGCTTGGACACCACAGTAGACTGGTATAAATATCACCGTTGTGAGCTACACATGTACATACATGTAAACATGGTGGCATTAATCAATAGCAAAATATTAATTACAGATTTAGATTCATGTTAATAGTAACAAAGTTAATGGTGGAATGTACATGCACACAGCATACCTTGAAAATCGCTTGATGGTTTGGGCTTTCTCAAATCCCACTTTCGAATATGACCATCCTGCAAATAAGAAAAAACCAGTGTACACACTATACATGTAAGCACTTATTACTCAACAAGCAAGTGCTAAACGAAAGGGGCGAGATAGAGGGGGTAGGAGAGTAAGAAGGTGAGAGAGAAAGAGAGAGAGAGAGAAAAGAAAGGGAGGGTAGGAGAGCACCAACTAATAAGAGTATATGACATTGTACAAGTACATGTACTGACCATGGATGTTGATATGAAACACTCCCTATCAGTTGGATGAGCAGTGACAGAGTACACCATCTCTGAGTGCCCTAACAACGATAATATCGTAGCAGGAGTCATTGCGTATACAAATCACATCATACTATCCGTACCTTTATAGCTTTTCACCATTCTTTTATTGCTCACATCCCAGACTATTGTTCTGCATGTATATACAAGTGTATGTACATGTATGTGGATTGCATACGCAAATGTGCACAGGTGTTTCAAAGAAGTATGCGCATATGTATTAGGCTCAATTAGAGTAGACAGGAAGGTGGCTAGATTGGTTGTGTAGATAGCTACATGTAGTATGAATTGAAAAAAGTATGCACACGTGCATGTGTGCATACTTGATATTGTATAATTCTTATATGTACATGTAGACGCACTTGCATGTAAAAACCTGTGCCTAGGTATTAGTGTTATGTTAAACATTACAGAAATCAAGATCAGTAATAAACTCTTCTAAGCAACATTGCCACCCCAGTTATCACCTACTTGCCATCTGCTCCACCACTGATGACCCTGTCATGATCAGCAGTCCTGGTCAGAGTGAGCACCATGTCATCATGGCAACCCAGCGAGCACTGAAAGTCCGCCAAGTTCCCGGGAAGTCGACAGTTGTAGAGCTGTACCTCACCTGAGTCACTGGCCACCACAAGATGAGTCTCTCCAGTCAACCTGGGGGAATAGAGAAGGAACTTAATCTAAAGAGTAGACCTGCCTAGCCTTGATCCATGAGACTCTGACGGGTAAGCGCCAATGGGCACTTAAACATAGCTCGTGATTTTGGCTTGCACGGATGCTTATTCGGGATATAAATTGCATACATGTACATTTATAAAAGCTGCTACTGTAACATTGATCCCTTGAAATGCGGTATCTGAACGCTTACCCAGGAGTGGGTGCTTGCCTGGGACACTACAGTTATATAATTTCGGCCAACATGGGGAACTACATGTATGATTTGGGATATTAAGTGTTAGATGGTCACACAACATAATAATTATTATGTACATGCGCATGTATATACATATACTGGCAACCAACTCTAAAATTAAGATCCAAACATGGAGAGCACTCACCAGAGGATATCAGAAATTCCCGATGAAGTCTGAGTGGCAACATTCCTCAAGACAGGACACTCGTTGAAGTCATCAATGCTAGTGAACACCCACAGAGATCCATCCCACACACCCCCCGTCAGGGACGAACTGGCCAGAGCAAAACTACCATCTAAAATACAAAAAAAGAGGAGTTTTAGTTGCCAGGATAAGTTTGGCGAATCAATAAGTTACCTTTTCTATGGGATACGGCTTCAAAATGCACGTTCGCCATGACACTTCACTTTGCACTTCTTCAAAGGCCACGTGGAATGTCAGCCCCGCCCACCTTCATTCCAGGACACGTGGGTGGGCATTATTTGGAAACAGGCACACCATGGCTCTACTGCGATCAGCTAGAAGACTGTGCTCGTATTGGTGGTCAGCTGGCGTTAATACAGCCTTTCAGAGGGCGTACGCAAGCAGCTCTCTGCTTCCGTCGTTCTTGGCTACAAGAGAGCGCGTGACGACTGTGGGATCACAATCCCTTGCTCTGTGAGTGGAATTTCAATGCATACACTGCAGCAGAGTATTTATAGTATAGCACTTAGTATGTAAAAGAAATAATAACTTGATAGCATCCGATAATACTTCTAAACGTCTCAATAATTAATTTGGTCAAACAAGTTGTCTTGCTATACATGCAGCACTTGCGTGTGTACTCCGATCAAAAACACTACTAATTTCTTGGACCCAAAATATCTAACCGTTTAATATCACTTTACTTGTAGGCAGAGTTTGGGTGTGACGTGTTCATGGCTGGCTTGGCAAAGGAGACACTACGCAGCAACTAATGCAGGCAAGTGCTACTATAATTTGACGACCCTTTACCTATTGAATTGGTGTCATGATACTCCAACGTCATACTGTGTCACGTAAGATGTTAATTGTACATTGCAGAGACTCTGGTTAGAGTGAATGAAGAGATATCATCACAGACACCATCTAAGATATTTGGAGTCGTTCATATTGGTGAGTGAACACGAAGACACACACACATACATGTACATATAATAGTTATCTGACAGTAATTAAGGTGCATGAGATGCATGGTCGAATGCACCCCGATTACTATCAGATAAATATTTTGTTGGTAGTTGACCTCTGTTCATTGGCCTACTTTATGATGACCCAACCCTCAGCAAAAAAACTTTGGTTGCTACATGTAGGCAACTACCAACAAATATACATACACAGGCACTCACATGCACACATACATGTACATGTACTACATACTAGTATTATGTGTGGCTCCAGTGTATAATATTTAATTTACATATACATGTACATCCCTTGTTGTCCCATTCAGGTGGTCGTCAGTTCAAAGTGACCCCGAATGACCTCATTGTTGTCAACAAGATACCTGCCGATATTGGCTCAGAAATTTATTTGGAAAAGGTACATGTACAGATTGTGCAAGCACAATGCATGATAATTATTATGTGACCTCCATGATCATACCAACTATATTGTGCTGACAACCGATTTTGAGTTGAGGCCACAAACTAGCCTCGTCCCCAGGTCACTAACGAACTACAACCTTTGAACTATTATTCCTGCAAAGTTGAAGTCTCTAGCCCATGTAGTCGTGGAGATATGAGCCAAAATGTACCCAGATCATCTGTAATAATAGTTTGCACCAAGCACGATGAAACATTAATACATGTTTACGTTGCACGCGGAAGTCCGTATACATGTACTTTCCATTTTAATATACAAATCCATGGCCAAGCCCACCTAATCAGTGAGCTAGCTGGCTGCCAAAATGCCTGAATGAGAGAAGCAGCCAATGTTTTCGATGGGATAAAAGACAAATATTTCTAAAGATTGTTAGTACATAAAATCGAAGAAGAAGTGGCTGGAGACTTTGTTGTGTGCAGCTGCCACGCTTACATGTATCTAACCATATCATGGTGGCTCTATGTAGCTACTCGCCTGACTTCTTTGAGCCATAACTCGTTCTAGAAGCAGATTTTTGTGTAGAGGAATTATTCCTCTATCGATCCATGCCTAATTATAATAATCATTATTATCACGTATTTTGGCCTGTATCTCAGATTGATATCCAGCACAATATGGTTGATTTTGTCGTAGAGGGTCACATGAAATGGAATGGTGCATACATACATGTAATTACATGTGAGGAGTTTACTGTGTTACTCTAATACACGTACATAAAAGGTTATTCAAGAGCTTAAATTTCTGATAATAATATTATTGTGATGTTGACTCTGATATTAAAATTAATATGTACCTGCCACATTCACTTGTAGGTATTGCTGGCTGGTTCAGAAAACTTCACGTTGATAGGAAGACCAATCCTGAGGTAGGCAGTTATCAGCAGTGATATTATTACACTGATGTTGTGTTTTACTACCATGGAATTGAAAATTTTCACTGGACAAAGTTTGGCCAGCTACATATATATACCTTTGTGGAATAAATTTTCACCATTGTAGTAAAGGTCGCTGTTTTGGGCTCACATACATGTACTTTTAAGACAGCTTACTCCACTAATGTAATGTGCATAATCTGTGTGTACATATACTTGTTGCATGAAGCTTTATACCGTACTGAATCTAATACTACGTATGGAAAAAAAATAATTTCAATTTTGAAAAACACGCGATTTTCTGGTTAAGGTCGTCAATTGCTCCATATATATAACGGTTATGAGAATTCGTAAAATGCTAATTTCTTACGTTAGATTGGATCATACGTTGTATTCGATTAACTACGGTAACATCTAAAGTGCTTTTGTGCCAAGATACTGGCATGGGTCACAGATATTGGCGCAGTTCACGCTGAATATGGCACAGGTCACAGTTCACAAAGTGCACTATTGGCAAGATCAAGCTATATAATTATTATATACATAATATTATAGCATTGTATTTGTATCTATTCTTCAGTTCTGATGTTGTTCGTGTCAAGGCCACAGTAACCGAGCATACCAAGACAGCAAAAGTCATCGTTTTCAAGAAGAAAAGGAGAAAGAATTACAAGAGGACAAAGGGTAAGAATTTCCACTCAGTTAGTGTCAAATATGAAGCACTTGACCATATCCCCAGTAGTGGTGCACATAAGATTCTTTACGTATTTTACTGATTTTCAAGTCCCAGAAGGGCTCCATTGAGGCCCTGAATTCTCTCATAATTACCTCATAGATTAAACCATAATTACCTCATAACCACAGAAATGTGAATTGCTACTGAGGAGCTTTACCCCTACAAGGGGAGCCAGTAATTTATGTAATAATAATTTATGTTGTCCAGGTCATCGTCAAGATGTCACTATTCTTAGAATCAATGACATTCACCTCACCCCCAGTCTGAGATAAGCTACTGTATTTATATACTCTGATCTATCAGCATGTATAACTATGAAATTTGGATGTGTGTACATGTATGATTAGTGCCTTGACTCTGTCTGATAAAGTTAAATTTAATTTTCACACTTTATATAATTATGCGTGCATGAGAGTGAAAGTTCCATCTCATAACATACGCTGTAGCATGGTACGTACATGACATTGTGCATGCATACTAGTCATTGACTGCTAGCTAGGACAGTCTCTTTGATATTCTAGCTTGTTCTTTTCAACGATCCTCTCCTCCAAGCAGTCCATGGCGGTGTGACCTCTCTCCATTAAATACTTGTTATGAAAGAGCGTCCTATTCTGTGAGGTTCTCATCACCATGGGTAAGTCCCTGGCCGTTATGGTGCAAATTGAGTTGACCACGATACCGTAGCAAAGTTCATTATGTTGTGACAATTGCCAAGTTGAGTGTGCAGCCCGCACGTAGAGGTCTTTAAGTTTAGGATCATATCCACCTGGCACCCCAGGCATCATGAAGAGAGTGGCATAGAAGTGTTCTTCTGAATGCATTGCGTTTGTGAAGAAATGGTGTACCTCTAGTGCAATGGGATCCGTGAGTAAAAAGTGGACAAATTTGTGCGATAGAACGCTATAGGAAGAGCTCTTGTAGAATGTCAGATTGAATGGAATTGGGTCCAGCTTTTCATCCATTGTCGTTGGTCTACCATACCACCAGCTGTACTTTACTTTGTTATGTATTCTCTCCAAATCGTACACATTTCTACTAGTAACTCTTTTAGGAATGATTGATGCACTCCCATTTAAAACACTAAGACGGGATACCATTTCATGTGGAGACATTAATGGCAGTTCCTTTCCACAGAGGTTTACCACATACTTCCATTGCCTTGAGGGCGGTTGAGTCTCCCTAAATTTGAGCAAATCATAGTGACAGTTTAACTGTGCCTCCATGATTGTATAGTAGCCCCAAATGATGTCTTCCTGTTTAGAACCAATCATGATATTCTCAAAACACCGCTCAATATTTTTAAAGATTTGCTTCAAAGTCGAAGTAGATTTTGTGTCGAAATTGATACAGAAAGTATTTTGTGGTCTGTAGAGTATCTTTAGGTTGCGAAACATCGATTGAGGCCGTCCGTTTATGATAAATATGTAGGCCATTGGGATCTCCCTCTCTAAAGCCGTATTGTATAGATTGTTCGTTAACTCTTCTCTTAGCCATGAGCAGTTTCTTGTTCTCTCCAAAAACTCATCATCAGATAGGGCGTTTTTCCACAATTTACTCTCTTTCTTTATCCTCTCTCCCTCTTCTTTGTCTCCTGCAAAGAGCTTGGTGCAGTTTCTCTCGATTACTGGTCTCAGTAGAGTCACCACTCTTTGCATCCAAGCTTTATATCCTCCTTGAGGAACTGCACAGCCAGGATTTTTGTGTACTGAACCTTGAGCATGCCCAATGAACTCTGAAATGGTTGGTGTACTCTTTGATTCCATACTCTCAGGTATCATATTATGTCCACTTGTGGATTGTAGAAAAGGATTTCTGTGGCGTTGAAATTTTCTAGGGTGACGAGCAGGCATTGACGAGGTTTCCTGTGGTGTACTGATATGACTTGCAAGAGTAGTGCTGGCGTTGGAGCGATGCACTTCTGTGGTTTCTCGATGATAGGCGACTTTGTCAGCCATTGTAGACTGCTTTCCTTGGTATAGATGACTCGCCACTAAATAGATGACAACAGTAGTGCTTGTAAATATCAGTACCACCATAGCCTTCTTGATGCTCGACATAATTCTGCTCATCTATGATGCCGAGATCGAGATAGCCGCCCACCATGATTTTCGAGAGGCCGCGCGCTCTTATGGGGGCGTGGCTTAACTAGCTCCTGATCTTCCGCGATAAAGCTCTAGATGGCTCGTGTGCATTTCTTCGTGGTTGCTATTTTTCTGGGTGTATGCTGCTCCCTGTATGGAGGGGAGGCCGCCCAGTGTGTGCCTGATGAGGTAAACCCCTGCGTTTTCAGGTGTAATGGAACAACCTTTGATTTGGCCAAAGCCTTCGACTTTCCGTGAGTTTACTAATTCCCATGCAACAATACAGACAGTGGGGAAGAGGCCAGTGCTAGCTATTTCTAGGAATGACATTATGGTTCATCATACATGTGAATATCTGTATGTGCAATTAATTTTGAGGATTTGACCTAATTGCATGTAGGAGTTTAATACCAATGAGAGTCAAGGATTGGCGTAATAATATAACTTAGCCAAGCTGAATGATGGGCTTTAGAATGCATAATAATACTATTAGCTATTTACACTCTATTATGCACTCCATTTCACATTAACATGATCATGGAGTTATGATTTCCACTGGCAACTTGAATTTGTTAGGATCAATATCACTGAACCTTACCGTCGCACTGATGGTCGGTTGTATTGGTACATGTGGAGCCCATGTGAGGCTTATAGCTGTCCAGACTATATTATGCCTAACACAGACTGTGCCCTCTGCCAGAAGGCAAATGTTCATTATTGCTGTGGCCAGACAGCCAATGCAATATTCAAGTGGGACACTTTCAGTCGAGTACCAGGGATGTACCAGCCTGATGATGGTCCAAGACCTTCCTTTCCTGGATACACCATTGAGTACACATTTGGAAGTACATGGAGGTATAATAATAGTATTATGTGGAGTAGTACAATACACACCCTTATATTGATCATGGATACAATAATATGTCAAAATAATAATCCTTTGTGTCCAAGTTCAGACTGTTTTACATGCAATGGATACTATCTGCCCACCATTGACTGTTAATAATCAATTTGGAGATCTCCACTCACCCAAGTGTTACTTTTTAAACAGGATTGCTGTTTTTAACTTTATAATCGATGATTTGGTAGAAGAGCCAACTATCAAATTTCTTTCTGAAGATCCATTCCTCCAATATGTAAGGATTAAGCTATCATATAATTATTCAACATACGTACGACGGGTTCATGTTACATAATTCATGCTGTCGTTGATATTAGAACTTTTTGGTGAAGGGAAAGTGCATTGGACAGGATTCGTACGACTGTAGGAAGTTTTATTTGGAAAGGGTAAGCAATAATAATCTGACCAATCTCAAACTCTTGATTAGCGATGAATTTTTTTTTTAATCTGACACAGCAAATTAAACTTGAAGAAACAGAGAAGCAATTCCAAGCTTAAGAAATCTTAACTCTACGTACAAGAATAATAGTCTGCATGTATGGCTGTGTTTTCTATAATATTATACGCTGCTGACAGTAATTATTCATTCTTTTTATTGAGTGATGATTGTGCATTAATATTATGTCCATGTATGGATGGTGCAAGAGTGGGTGGGGCTCATGATTATGCTGAACTTGTGAACCTAGCTATAATACCCCCAACGACCAAAGATGGCCTCTCTTCGTTCAGCTTTGGTTGCAGCCATCTTGCTGGCCTGCTGCTATCTCCAGGGTGGACTAGCTGCACAGTGTATGCCTGATGCCATCAACCCATGCCGTGCCACGTGCAATGGAACCTTTTTTGACCTCTCCAAAGCCTTTGATTTCCCGTGAGTAAAAAATTATTATAATATATTTAGTAGAAGTAGCTACCGTATGTCCTACATTTTCAATAGGGAGAGATATTAGCTATAGCTAAAGCAGTTTTAATCCTGAATGTAAAGGGGTGCATGGCTAGCCAGGGGTAGTATGATAGGTGGAGTGGCAATATACACTCAAAGACACGTATTATTATGCCATTATCCTCCATGCAAACACGATCACACTTTTATATACATCCAGTAGTACTAACAGGTGCTGATCCAGAAAATTTGCGTGGAAGGTGGCTGACGGGGTGGCTACCCATAGTAAATCATACTGGTGCAAAGGGGGTGGCTGGTTAATAACGGTGAACATCTCCTATACTACGTTGCATAAAAGAATTGGTGAAGGGGGGTGGCTAGCCACCCTATCCACCCCCCTGGATCAGCCCCTGACTAAGCAATAGTGTATTGGTGTATTAGTGATGTGTTTTTCTTGCATGCACTTATTATACCTCAGGCTAAACATCACAGAGCCAGGACCTCGTTCTGATGGTCGAATCTACTGGTACATGTGGAGTCCTTGTGAACCATACCCTTGTGATGGGGAAAAATCTGCCGTATGTATACTAGCCATGTTAGCTAGCTAGTTTACAGCTGAATATGAAAAACATGATGGAAGCCTCTGTGTCAGACTTGAGGGCACATAATATTATTAATTTTACTATAGTATACACATGTACACACACACGCACACATGCACTCCCACATGTTGTATAGATGCACACAATGTTATGCACGTGATATATTATACTTCCACACGCACACATGACAATAAAATTATTTTAATGCAGATATGTCAGAAGGCAGATTCCTTCTACAGCCTTGGTGATGCATCTGAACCAATATTCCTATGGGACTACTACTACGGATTGGGTGACCCAAAGAAGATAAAAAATGCCGATTTCCCGGGGTTCCAAGTCCAATATCCTTGGGGCAATTCATGGAGGTAAAAATTATACCGTTGATTGTGAATGCATAATAAACTAGTCTTTATAATTTTGTAGAATTGCTGTATTTCAATTTCTGATCAACGTGAACGTGAATACTCCCACAATCTCTTTCATTTCTGAAGATCCAGATTTACAATACGTAAGCTTCCTGTATCATGTAGTCGAGTTAATTAAATCAATTTTATACTCATTTAGAATTTCCTCGTGGTTGGGAAATGCATCGGGCAAGACAATTACGAGTGTAAACCATTCTACGCCGAAAGGGTATGACATTGTGACAAAAAATTCATGTACTGATGGATTTCCATTGACATGCATTTCTTACACACACGCACACACGTACACAGGAGAAGCAGAGAGAGAACAATAAAACATAAAATTAATACTACATTGTTTCATGAATGCTGTTAGTGATCATCACGTGTTGTTTGTTTATCTGAGCATGGCAGAGTGCATGGTGCATGCAAGCTATAATTAGCTACTACGTTGAATTACGTGTACGAGTTGTGTGGGTGGGGCTCGATTATTATCGTTCTGTGGGCTAAAGTTCAACTAAAACAGTAAAGCAGGCATGGCGTCCTTCCAAGCGATAGCGTCCCTGCTAACTGCAGGTCTCTTTTCCTGCCTCTTATTCCTCGAGGGCGGTGAGGCTGCTCAGTGTATGCCGGACAGGATAAACCCCTGTATTGCCAAGTGCAATGGGACATCCTTTGATCTCTCAAAAGCATTCGACTTTCCGTGAGTGTGATACATAATAACGGTCCACAAATAGGACATACTAAGCACTCTGTCCCTACCCTCCTTTAATAGCTAGAGTCGGTAGACTATCACTGTTTGCCTATCATGCTGTTGTTGTTTGCAGAGTGCAGCTGTCTGAGTCTGCGCCTCGCCTTGGGAAAATGTATGGCTATTCGTGGAGTCCTTGTGAACCAGTTCCTTGTGAATCAGGCACTAATCCAAACCCACTTTGTGCTGTGAGTTGATAGTCCAGGATTATCCTAAGATGTATGCAAAGACTAAACGTTGAGATATTTGAATTAATATCTAAGTCCACACTTTGACATAGTGCGTGTGTACACTGTGGCTGTATTACAATGCATACTCTTGTGAGCCAGACCCTCACTGTAGTGAATTTTAATAAAATTAATTATGGGGATCTCATTAATTTTATACCTGCTCTCTATGGGATGACAGTTTGTTATAATGCACATGATTGATATTGTTATTATAGGCCTATTCTGAGCCTCCCCTCTCCCTGTCTTATATACAGCGTATAACACACACGCACGCATACACAGTCACCATTTATACCCCATAATAATAATATTATTATGATATTATTATTATTGTGTATTAGGTCTGTCAAAACGGTGACTTTACTGTGAACTGCGGCCAATATGCTCGCCCAATATGGTTGATGGACAGCTTTGGAGTGGGAGGCTTCCCCAACTGGAAGATTGAATACCCATGGGGAACAACATGGAGGTAATCATACTGGTATTTAATAGTCAACAAGTGAAGGTTTACAAAATTAATACTGACTCAAGAACCTGTACATGGTATGTATTGCTAGAAGTAAGTCTCTCCTAGGCCTGGCATTATGGAAACACACCTAAGTAACAATTAAGTAAGGGTATTGCTAGTATTTATGTTATGAAGTGGTCATACGAGACTGGTGTGTGTTTTGATATAGTCACGTGATCAATCCCACCCTTTGTACAGGATATCAGTGTTTCATTTCATTATTGATGAAGCAGTCACCAAACCTACCATATCCTTCGTCAACGAGGTCCCACCGCTGCAATATGTGAGACTTGTGCATAGCGCCAGTGAATGATATTATATCATTTTGATACTGTTGCACAGAACTTTCTTGTCACTGGAAAATGTATTGGACAAGACACCTTTGAATGTCGAAAGTTTTATGCAGAAAGGGCACAGGTATGTCAATAGTATTATTATTATTACTTAGATATGTGAAGTTATTGCAATCACAGGAAAGAAACAAAGAAAAGTAATGGACTACTATTAATTTTTGCTGTTGTTATTAATTTTGTGGTGTCATGATTATTGTTGCACGTTATGGAGCATGTGACTGTTAGGGGGTGGGGCTCGGTAAGGGGCACGCAGTTCGCGCATGTGCAGTGCGGTGGAGACGACGGCAGGGGGCTTTCCCTGGGAACTCCCCGCACTTAACCTCGGGAGTCGAGCATCATGGCTGCTACTGGAGAAGGTTGGTTGGTTGAAAGCTGTGCATGCATCAATTTACGTGGTGACTTCTCGCTTTCAAATACTTGCAGGTCTTTCTTCCCTGCCTGATGATGCCAAGAAAGCAGTGATCAACAGTCTGACTCTTCGACGCAATTTTGACCTCCTCTATGAGCAACTGGAGCCATCTTTGCTTATCCCAATGCTCAATAGAAATTTATCGTATGCAGAAAAGCGTGGGAGAGTGGAATCCTATCATAAGCACAGACATGCTCAAAATGCAGTTATGGTTGAATCAATGCTTAGTATGAGCATCCGGACGAATATTTCTGAGATCTGCTTGGCTCTTGGTGGCAATAACGACCAACAGAGGATTGCACAAACACTGCTGAAAGGTACATGCATGTTGACACCATACAAGGCAATTGTGGCATAAACCTTCAGCTAATATTATGCCAGTGGAGATACAGTCATAAGCTCCACCTAAAACTTAAAATAACACCCCCCAACCAACATCTAACTATTTTGGTAGCAGTCACTACTGACCTGTTAACATACTAATGACCCTCTATCACCTCTAACTATCCCACAATTTGAGGTTGAAAATTATGTTGCTATGGTAACTGCTACCAAATTGCTATAGACGTTGGTTATTAAGTATATGGATCGTTGTTAAGCACATCAATTTGTCCTGGTACAGTGTTACCACTCTCTGTCTGTTCACATGTAGTCCATTTTTTCATGTTATAACTAGGCACCTTTAATCCTACCTACCATTATCTTAACCCTTTCAACTTAGTATGCTGCTTAGTGCATGTTTTTAGTTAAATGCCTATTTCTTGTTCCTGCAAGCTATGATGTAAGCGCTTGTGCTTAACAATCAACATAAAAACAATGTATTATGGGGGCCATTCATATGAGATAACAAAAACTGCAGATAGCCAGCTTCTGTGGAGTGGTCAAGAACTTCAGAAAGCACATTTGGCACCGGGTGTTGATGTCCAATCAGACTTCGGAGAATTGTCTGGTGCGTTCATCACACTTTTTCAAGCTGTTAGGAAAGAATTTGAACAACTTCCTAATAGAATAGAGATTATTAAACGGACCCTTGGATCACTCGTTTTACCACAGAAAATAGGAGGTATGGTTCACCTAGTTCCACCCTCGATCTACTCTGAAGCAAAATCTGTCAATGAGATCTTTGCACATCTTTCTTCATTCGTGAATCCTTTTAGTTTCTACTTACTTAAATCACTTGCCTATCTCTCTGGCTGTACCCCTGCTACCGAGAAGGTAGCCGAGTATTCCCATCTAAGACACACCAAAAGCCACCTTGTTCTCTGTTCAGAGCAGTCGGCACCTGCAACCACTCCTAATGGTCTCAATGACCTCAACACTGTTGCTCTCTCAGGCGCCAACTCTGTTCATGTTGCCAACCTTGACTACCTACAATCATTTCACCCACAAATCTTTGCTAAGCCACAAGAACGTGACCATCCTAGTTCTAGGTCTGTTGTTCGGATATCAGCTCAATTGAGTATGAAAGTCGTCTCTCTTTCTGACTATGATGCAATCGTGACAGCAATATCTGGTTTCTTTCTGCTTCCAAAGTCTGCCTTGGTCTATATAGGTTGCTCTAATCAACCTTTGACCCTCTGCTGGTGTGTCCTCAAGGAAATCTCATTCTACATGCAGCAAACGCTGACCCATGTGAACTCTGAACTCCTGTTGAGTGAGGGGAGGATTACGCACATTATGATTGGTGACTGGGTTAGCTACAAATGTCTCACTCTTAAGGTATCATAGTAGTTAGTTCATCATAACACTAGAGTGATGTTAAATTTTCTTTAGGAGTGTAAATTACTCATCTGTGCCTACTATGGGAGGCTAGATGAGGCACCAGATGATATTGACCTCAATGCATCCAACTATGTAAGTTCACTGAATGTATTACATTATGTTATGGTGATTTCCCAGGCCCTTTTGGCATAATTGTACAGTGCTCTCTCCGTACAATTTTCATTTACTGAGGGCAAGGTCTGAAGGCTTTTGCACTCTGGAGGCAGATGAGATACAAGTGTTATAGCTACGAGTGCTGAAAAACTAATTGTTTCTAAGCAACAAAGGCCATGCATGAATACTACAAATTTATGTTTCCATTGGCCATACCTTTTGACCACACCTAGTCATGCCACGTGCTACTTCACTATGACTGCATATAATTATATGCTTGAGGTGTGGGTCATCTGGTTCATATGCTGACATAGTATACATAGTATAATGTCATGGCCTTAATGCTACACTGCAGCTACCAGATGTCCGGATAACTTACCTGGTTTGTGATACCTAGCCTATAAACAATACCTGTACAGTACAATCATGGCCAGCAGTGTTGAGAAAAGGTCACTCATGATCAAGGCAAAGCCCGTAGAGCCCATAATTCATCACTGAACATATAACCACACCCACTAAGAGCATTGGTCACACCTTCCATGCATGCATGATAATGTATTATCTGGTTTCCAATTAGTCCGGATAATTGAGGTTCCGGATAAACAAGGTCCAGATAATTGAGGTTACACTGTGTTAAACTATATTATCAATACTCCATAGAATGGTTGGACAGCTTTGATGCTGGGTGCTGCTCAAGGACAGACAACTGCTATGGCACTGCTTCTCTCAGCTGGTGCTCAAGTTGATCTGCAAGACAAGGTATGCTAATTTTTTGTCTCCAGCTGACAAGCCGTAATTTCTAAAACTTCCCCCAGAGTGGAACAACGGCCTTATTCCATGCTTCCCAGCATGGAAAATTTGACATTATGGCACTTCTGCTTCAAGCATCAGCTAGCGTGAACATTCCAACTACAGTATGTCACCAAGAATATGTCACCTGTATACCATAATTAATATTTTATCTGTATGTTAGATTACTGGAGAGACTCCACTGCATCATTCATGTGACCACGGAAATGTGCAGACTGCTCAGCTTCTCTTACAAGCACGTCCTAATTTGAATCTTCCAAATAATGTGAGTGTAATCGAATAACCACATTATCGGAATAATCTAAAGCTTACTATTATTAATTTTACTGTTTATCAGAATGGTTGGACTCCGCTGATGAAAGCCAGCTTTGAAAACCGTGATAAGGTTGTCCAGCTTCTCATTACTGCTGGAGCTACACTTGATCTACTTCATCAGGTATGATAATTAAGGCAGCATAGATATTTTATCAATTCCCCAGGAAGGATATTTTCAGTATTACCCTATAGCAGGAAAGTTTCGAGGGAGAAAACTTTCACGAATTTCACGATTGTTCAGCCATCCGCGAAAGTTTTCTTCACGAAATTCTAGGCATGCCACACCCATTATGCGACCAGTTTTAACATTCCGCGAAAGTTTTCTCTGCGAAATGCTCCTTTCCTACCGATCCACGAAAGTTTTCTCCCTCGAAAATTTCCTGCTATACGGTATAGCCATAGTTGTATGGAATACAATTTCCGATATTAATTGTGGTAAAGGGTTGCTACCTAGCTTGTGCAAATCCCTGTGGGTGGCATATAAAAAAATTAATGGTATATAGCAGGTGGGATGAGACATAATTAATAATCAATAATGGACTAAGTGAGAAACATTTATGATGTCAGTTTGCCCTCATTTTGCGTTATACAGATAGAGGGGTTCACAGCACTACACTGTGCCTGCCAGCAAGGCCATATCAAAGTTGTACAGGTGCTTATTCGAGCAGGAGCCAATCTAAACATCCAAATGCTACTGGTAAGCTAGCATAAAAGTGACCTTGAATCACAATAATAATATGATGCAATGCCTGTGCATTGAGTTGTGTCGAGCTTGCAAAATTGAAAGTGTGTGAGTTTTTTGTGACCATAATAATAATAATTATAATACATTTATATGATAGAACGCAATATGAGGAAGCCAGACCTATCCTTATGTTACAACAAGCATCAATATAAAGGCCTTGCCAGTCAAAGCAAGCCCTTGCATCATAATAATATTATTATTATTGTGAACCAGGCCTTACAGCTACTGTATTATGGTCTAAACTTTAAACTGAAGTTTGTATGATTACAGAATGGAATGACCCCTCTAATGAAGGCAGTAGGGCCTGGTCATATTGAAGTGGTGGAGATACTTGTCAATGCTGGTGCAAAGCTTGATCTCAGGGATATCGTAAGAAAACAGTGAAGAGAGAGATGATAATAATTATACCCTGCACAAATGTGCAAGGGGTAAAGTAATTGATTGTCCACACAAAAATCGTCAAATACATTAGTGTATAGGCTATTGTCGTGCATGACTGTGCAACCATTGTGTGTGTGTGTGTGTGTGTGTGCACGGGGTGTGTGCATACAGAGAGCTCTAGATGTGAGGGAGCAGTTATCAGTTGTAACTTGTATGTGATATTCAGATTGGAACGTCAGCTTTGCAAAGTGCTTGTGAAGAAGGCCATGAGGAGATTGTTAAGGTACTCATTCAGGCCGGAGCTTCTCTCAATTCTCAACACCCATTGGTATGTTAAACTTGCAGGATCTTGTTGAGAATAATTTGTGAATTGTTACTTATTGTCCTAGACTGGAGTAGTTCCTCTTCACATTGTGAGTGACCATGGAAGTGCCACTATTGCTCAACTTCTCATTGAAGCTGGTGCCAATGTAGATATTGCAAACCGTGTATGTTTAACTTTGTTTTATAGTGTCATGGAATTCACTCGGTCTGACTTATTTTTGTTTCTTTTCGTGTATATGTTTCTATTACCAATAATTAGCAAGGCTGGACTTCCCTAATGAAGTCATGCTTTCAAGGGCATAATGAAGTTGCAGAGTTACTTCTTGCTGCTGGAGCTAACACTGATCTCAAGAACCAGGTCAGCCAATGGTGCATGAAAGAAAACTGAGCTATGTATGAGGCATGCATGCGCTAACCTTTTTTCTTTACTCTGCCTGTAGTATTAAGTAGTGCATGTGAGCACTTGCTGATAGAGAGGTGTTACACTACTCAGGGTTTATTTCTGTGGGGTGCCCCCCCCCCCCCCCCCCACCCTATCAGGAACTAGGGACTCAGGGCCCCTGAATTTTGGTGTTAGGTATTTGCCCGTCTTGAGTGAATCCTGAAATATACACTTTTTTTGAGAACTACAATAATATTCAATTTACAATGGGTGGATTCTGCTTTAAATTTTTGTGCTCAAGTTGGATTAACACAGAATACCACAAACTACAAACTATGGACTAATCATAATTATTATGATAATACAGTGGAACCCCTCTATAACGGCCACCATTGGGGAATGAGGTAGTGGCCTTTATAGAGGGGTGGCCTTAACTCAGGGGTTTTTTCCATAAATTGATAAAACAACAACACAACTTGAATTATGCAATAAAATATTAAGTAGGATTAAAATATTCTTTAAGTGTGCTCTGCCTAGCTACATTATACATCGAGCGACTGAAAACTATAGTACATAAGCTAATCTCAGATGGCCTATTGTAAACTGTACTGACTGATGATTATTAATAAAAAAAAAGTAGGTGGAGCTGGCCGTAGTATGAGATCATGCGCACTAATGATCGTTAAAGTGGGTGGAGCTGGCCGGTGACGACCTTTACCTTGGCTAAAGTGGGTGGAGCTGGCCGTAGTGCGAGGTCAATACGTATTGGTGAGCATCATTTGGGGCCACAATACGTGGCCGTTGTACGGAGTAGAGGGGTGGCCGCCAACCAGGGGTTTCTTAAGTACTATCTTATATGGAGATGCAATCGGGACCAAGGTGAGTGGCCGTTATAGACAGGGCGGCCGCCCATCAGGGGTGGCCGTTAAGAGGGGTTCCACTGTATTATGAAAAACTTGACCACATGCATGCATATGCCCAGTAGCTGCATAGTGGTTCATATGGTAGAAGGTCGTCAATATTGAGGGTACACAGTCTAAGTGGAGTCTGAGACTGACTCTCGACCTCGACACTGACAATTTTCAATCACAGGACGTCAGATACTCTAAACATAAATACCAATTTTCAAGTCTCAGAAAGGCTCCATGGAGGCCCTGAATTTTCTGGCAATTACCTCATAGATTACATCATAGGTTTCATCATACATTACACTATAATTACCTCATAACCACAGAATAGTAAATTGCATGCTACTGGGCATGTAATTATTGCATTCACCGTACATGTTTGAAACTATAGGATGGGTTCACAGCACTCGCCTGCGCATGCCAAGAAAGGCAGGAGAGAGCTGTGCAGCTGCTACTTCAAGCAAAGGCAGATGTTAATATTCAAACAACTGTAAGTATAATGCCAGGGGTATGATGTTTGCCATACTTGTGGTATATAACAACTGTTATTGCAGATTGGACTTACAGCATTGCACAAAGCTTGTGGGACTGATAATATCACTATAGTCAAGTATCTTATCGCAGCAGGCTGTAACCAAGTGATTGATGCACAGACTACAGTAAGACGTGGTGTTTATCATTGTATATGCAGTAGAACCCCTCTAATATGGATGCCATTATGACCAAAGATTTTGTTCTTTATAGTTGGGATATTCTTAGCTCAGGAGTTGGTTCGTAGTTGACTACACCCTCCCACAATTATGAGCAATTATGAGTCCACCATTGAGGGAATTTGAAATATTATGGAAATACAATCCGGGCTTCAGAATTGTCCGTCTGTCACTACAGGTGTCTGCGGTTGAGGGGTGTCCATTACGTGGGGTTCAATTGCATCAGTGATTTTTCAAAAGGGCTTACAGACAAGGCTTCAATAGAATAATTGATTTTGATTCATATCCATAGGATGGGTTTACAGCACTTCATTTTGCTTCAAGTAATGGTCAAGCCAAAATCGTTGAGCTCCTAATTCAGGCTGGAGCTAATGTGAATGTTCATACCACAGTAAGGTTTCTCATCTGGGATGTATCAGTGAACCCAAATCTTTGCTATTAATTTCTTTTCTCTATACCAATAGCTGGGATATACTCCCCTCACTATGGTGTGTGAAAAAGGCTACGTGGAGATTGCGCACAAGTTGCTAGATGCTAAGGCAGATGTAAACCTCTATGATCAGGTTAGTAATTTCTGTGGGGTATGCATTGTGTGCACAATAATATTTTGTTGAGGCATAGCATTCACAAACCACCTATTTAGTATGAACAGCAAGATGTTGGTTTACATTATATACATAACATGTATTATGACTATTTTCGTGCCGGAAACATTTCGTTCTGGAAATTTTCAATTGCTGGTGATCCCTGCCATAATATTATATTACTACTATGCTTTCGTGCTTTTAATTTTTATGGTTCATGCTAACAATGACACTTTTAATTTTAACAATGACAACATGCAACTTTCCCATAATTGTACGTACGGTTAGCAGCTCAATAGCTAAAATTTTCCCACATTCTGTATTGATTGCTCCATTGGATACTACAGGATCATCGTACAGCTCTGTTCTGGGCAGCTATGAAAGGACAGAGTGATGTTGTGAAAATGCTACTGCAAAGCGGAGCTGATGCCAATATCAAGAACAAAGTATGTTAACGATTACTTATCTATTAATATTATATTTGTTATGACCGCCACTTTCAGGGTTCATATTCACCGTTTGACATAGCCAGCATCAGTGGACATGCTGAAGTGTGTGAACTCCTATACGATAGAACAATGTCGACGTCATAGAAATTTGGATAATGTACATAATATTATAGACATGCTTGAACTGCACTATACTAGACTTCCTTGGCTTGATGCAATAAAAATTAATCATGTCTGCACTTGATCCAAACTATTAATTACTTGATAAAATTATCATTATGATAATATTAGGGGGTCAAGGCTGTAACGTTTACTTAGTAAAAAATAGGTACAAGGCTTGCTATATACGTAGGTTCTACCTATAGTGTATTTAAGGTGCATGGTACACAGTGCCCATGTTATTATTAAATTAATTTTTTTGATAGCTACAATAAATATTTGCTGTGATCTTTCAACTATTGCCACATGTGCACTGGATTGAAGTACCCTGCTGTCTACTAGTACTGCCAGAGGTACTGGTGCCAAAATTGACTAGTACACTATATATATATGGTGACATTTACAGTTAAGGGGTGGGGCTCGTTTGCACGGTGACATAAGCACTTGCACGTGGCAATTGAGGGGCGGGGCTCGTTCATAGCAAAAGTAAACATGGTACTCTCTGGCCTGTTTGTTGGCTGGCTACTGGTGTACAGCACCGAAGCTGCACAATGCAAGCCAGATGTGATAAATCCTTGAATTTTTAGATGCAATGGCACTAGTTTTGACCTTTCTAAGGCATTCAACTTTCCGTAAGTATTATAGATGTTCAGCAGTGGCGTCTCTAGCTAGTTATTTAACTGGGTGCAAGTTATCAGTAATTGCACAGGTGGATGCATAAAACTGGCCCGAAACTCCGAAGTGTAGTACTATTAATAGTTGTATTAACCTAGCTAGGTACTAGACTATTCCTTGTTACAGTAGACAGTCTACGTATATGTAGTGATAATACATGACAGAATATTACATTACTGGCTGTGACAGTGTAGTCAACGCCACTGATGTTCAGTAATAAAATTTAATGTTGTAAGCATCAAGTAGCAGGATCAAAGTAACAGAAACAAAGCAACGCTATGTTGGTGACTCGCCGTGGTACTATCTATGGAGCCTTTGTGAACCTCAATTGTGTGACTCATTGTCAGATTCTGAACTGGAAACCAAACAGGAACCAGCAGATCTTCACTGGATAGCTGTAAGGATATAGCTTGGTTGCCAAATAAGAGCCAATTAGACAATAATTAATAGCATGAAATTTAAAATTAGTATGTATAGCAGTAGTGTAGCATGATATCGATATTATTATACCGGTATTATTATTGATGATGGATCATTGGACACTGGTCAGGCTGACCTCTAATAGCATCAAAATTTAACTTGCATTGTGTATAGTATAAATTATAGCTAGCAGACTCAGAACATGAAGGTGCATGTAGAAGTGCCACTTATCCAGCTTCATTCCCAGGCCTATTTCCAGCTTCAGTATTACAGCCTTTAGTTCTGTGTACAACATTGAAACTGGGGGAAATCAACAAGACTAAGCATAATATTGAATTTTGATATGCTTAATTTATAAAATTAATGTCAGGAGTAGCATTAACATGACATTGTACACGCATGTAGCTCGTACTGTGTCTGTGTTTATCCATTATACATTAATTTTCATAGAGGTATATAACTAAGTTCATGTATAATCGGATCGCTCATGTTGTGAAGAAGATAACATTGCCAGCATTGTTTAATAATACCTCACTGTAGGTATGCCAAAAGGGGCCAGATTTTGTCTATGGCTGTGGCTGCTCTTCCAAACCAGTCTTATATACTGACAACAGATGATGGCTGGCGCATTGAGTACACATTTGGGCATTGGTGGAGGTAATGGCATCAACTACTTTTTGTTAGCTATGTCTTTGACAGCTTGATATTTGTACATAGGATTTCCATGTTTGACTTTGTTGTGGATAAGACTATCAGTGAACCTAATATTACATTTGTGTCTGAAGATCCTTTCCTGCAATAGCTATGTAAGATCTTCTCGCAATACTCAGATCAGATTCTAATTGACTGAGAATGGCTAATCTTCTGTAGAACTTTAAGATCACTGGAAATTGCATATATAGGACAGGACACTGTGGAGTGCAGACAAGTGTACAATGAGAGAAAGAAGCAACAGCTGGTTCTGTGTCAGTGGGAAATAATTTTGACTCATAAGCATCTAAAGTACAGTGAATGATTGTTTATTCTCACTAAGGTTTCATGTGGTACACTTCCTGTTATTGATATGTAATACCTTTCTCGTTTATTGGGTAGACACTCTCGGAGTATGGCTAAATACCTATAGGCAGTGATATATACACGATCGTAGCTAAATTGTTGCCAATGAAGACGTAGGCCTATAGTCTATGCCTCAGTTTTGAAAATTGTAATTAGATATCAGATTTTGATATTACACAGGTACTGTGCATCCCATAAACTGTTCTATTGCGCATGCGTGGTGAATTGACAGCTGCACAACAAATTGTCATTCCAGTGGTAAAATGTGCTAGTAGTGGAGGAGGAGGCGTGTAGCTTAAGATTGGTACATCTCTATCAATGTCTGAGTGCGGTCTCCCTGGCAGGCCGATAAAGGGATGTCACAGTTGGTTTTTACTACTGACGATAATAGTTTTCGCGCTTGTGGCTGCTACAGCTGTCTACCTATTTGGCTTCACGGACATAAGAACCTCTCGCTCAACCACGGAGAATAGAATCAAGTATTCAACTCTGAGATCACTTCAAGAATTCCGCCCCACACTGATACAGAAGGGGGAGGATATTACCTTTGCCTCTTCGTTGTTCAGCACAGGCCACGATGATCATCTGAAACTGCGTACCACATCACCTTCCACGAAACTCGGGAATTTTCACGAGGTGGCGGCGTTGATGAACACTTCCCAGGAGGCAGTTAAGAGGCTTCCTAACGCGCACGATGGATTAACGTCTGAAGCAGCCAAAACATCGAGTACCAATCAACTTATCACCGAGCAATCAGCCAGATCTGTTTCTTGTCAGCTGCCAACTAACGGTTTCAAAGCATGGAAGAGTGGGTTAGTTACCGTCCTTGAGCCTGTGATTCCAAGAAGGGACTGCAAGAAGCTGATAGATGGTGATAAGACTGAAGCCAGACGAATCCAAGCTGCAAGTAAACAGTGGAGGAGCTCTATCACTGACACACAGTTTCTCAAACAGACACGAGAGTGTAATCACTTACAACAAACTTTCAATAATAACTTATATAATACAATTTTGGAGCGAGATTTTCCACTCGCTTTCACATTCATTGTCAATGGTAGCCCCCAGCAAGTAGTTCGCCTACTAAAACTATTGTATCGCCCACAGAACGTTTTCTGTATCCACTACGATGTAAAAGCACCACCATCTGTACGCCAGGTGTTTGATAACATTGCCAAGTGTTTTCCCAATGTTTTGATAGCTACAAGACTTGAAGATGTGATATGGGGCTACTATACGATCATGCAAGCTCAAATAAATTGTCTCCATGATCTTCACAGTTACCGAGAAAAGCAGTCAGCTGCACTGAAGTGGAGATATGTTATCAATGTTTGCGGAAAAGAACTTCCTCTGATAACAAACCGTGAATTAGTCTCACGCCTCATGGCTCTGCGTGGTAGCTCTTCTGTTTCGGCATATGTGCCTTCTAAAGAAGAAATGAAAAAGCGGATTCAATTTCAAGCAGTACTGGATAAGAAGCGTGGCAAGGCTGTGACTAGTTCTACTCCATTGGGTGCCCCTCCTTTTGGCTTGAAGATCTACAAGGGATCCTCCTATAACGCCTTTTCTTACAGCTTTGTACATTTCATGCTGACAAATTCAACGATTCAAACAATTTACAAGTTTTTTGTAAAGTGCAAAAATGCAGAAGAACATTTTTATGCCTCAGTGTACATGATGCCTGGTGCTCCTGGTGGATTTGAGCCACAACTGCGAGGGAAATACTTTTCAGTAGCTCGGGCAATTTGGTGTTTTAACGGACGGCAATGCCAAGAGGGATTTTACTGTCATGGGCAGGTGCTGCATACAGTATGCGTCACTAATTCTGCTGACCTACCTGCAATTGTGAAAAGTGCAAGCTTGAATGGGTACGTGTTTCACAACAAATATTTTGTTGAGATGGACCACACCATCATGGATTGCCTCGAGGAGAGGATTGTGAACAAGAATCGAGAAGAATATCAACAAGAATGTGGTGTACCATCATCAAGCTAGCGTGGACTTTGATTTTTTTATGCCTTCCTCAGTGTTAGCTATTAATTAGGTGCGTAATAATAATTATGGTCTTCACGTAAGCATTCCATGTCATTAACTTCAATACAGTTCCATGGTAATACTATTGTGAGCCAAGTATTTGGCTAAGTAATTAAAATTAGTTCTTAATTATCTAAGAATGATGCGCAAATCTGTAGTTCAGTGTAGGTATGCTTTGATCAAACCCAGGCTACTGACAGTAGACCTTTGCATGGGGTTAATCAGTTTGCGCATGCGTAATGTGGTAGCGATGCTACAGGGGACTTTCCCGGGGAATTTCCCGCACTTGCAGCGATCTCTAGCTGCTGATATCTGGCATCATGGCCAGTGAAGGTTTGCTACGTCTATCTTATTTGATTTGTTGCTATCTTTTTGACTGTCAAATGATACGAATTTAATCCAGGTCTCTTCTCTTCCCTGCCTGATGATGCTAAGAGAGCAGTGATCACCAGTCTGACTCTTCGACGCAACTTTGACCTCCTCTATGAGCAATTGGAGCCATCTTTGCTTATCCCAATGCTCAATAGAAATTTATCGTATGCAGAAAAGCGTGAAAGAGTGGAATCCTATCAGAAGCACAAGCATGCTCAAAATGCAGCTATGGTTGAGTCAATGCTTAGTATGAGCATCCAGACGAATATTTCTGACATCTGCTTGGCTCTTGGTGGCAATAACGACCAACAGAGGATTGCACAAACGCTGCTGAAAGGTACATGCGTGTTTATACTGCATGCATATGAGGCAGTTGTGGCGTAATATTAAGCATAATCTGTGTATGCCAGTGGAGCAAACACTTGTGAGTATTAACCACACCCCCAACTTATAACTTCATGTTGAATTCTCTTTGCTGAATATTTGCTACCAAGATCTAATATGGATAAATTATTAGTGGATGTAACGCCTATATAACTTATAATGTTCTTTTTACCTTGCAAATACCAAACTGCAGATAGCCAGCGTTTATGGCGTGGTCAAGAACCGCAGAAAACACAATCAACAGGTGCCAGTGTTCCAGAATCTGGCTTAAGAGAATTATCCGATGCATTCACTGGACTTTTTCAAGCTGTCAAGAAAGAATTTGAGCAACTTCCTAATGGAATGGAGAGGCTGAAGCAAACGCTCTCGTTGCTCATATTGCCACTGAAAATTGGAGGAATGGTGAACCTAGTTCCACCCACGCTGTACTTCGAAGCAAAATCTATTGATGAGATTTTTACACGCCTTTCTTCGTTCGTGAATCCTTTGAGTTTCCATCTACTTAGATCCCTTGCTCAACTCTGTGACTGCACTTCTGCTGCTGGGAAGATCGCTGTTTTTTGCCATCTAAGACAGACCAAAAGCCACCTTATTCTCTGTTCAGAGCAATCGGCATCTCCAATAACTCCTAATGGTGACAATGATCTCAACACTTTTGCCCTCTCTGGCACAAAGTCAGTCCATGCAGCTTCCTATGACCACTTGCAATCTTTTCACCCACAAGTATTTGCTAAGCCACACGATCACACGAGTCCAGATTTTGCCGTGAATTTTGTTCGGATTTCAGCTCAATTGAACAAGAAAGTAGTGACTCTTTCCGACTATGATGCAACCGTTACAGCTCTCTCGGGCTTCTTTTTGCTTCCTAAATCTGCCTTGGTGTACGTGGGCTGCTCAAGTCGACCTTTGACCCTCTGCTGGCATGTCCTTAAAGAGCTATCAATCTACATGAGGCAAACGTTGGCCCATGTGAACTCTGAGCTGTTGCTAAGTGAGCAAGGCATTGCAAATGTTATGGTTGAAGACTGGCTTGACTACACATGTCTCACCAGCAAGGTATGTCATTACATACCCTCATGCTAGGCTAGAGTAGTGTGGCAAGGTAGCCCTTCCTCTCTTCTTGCACATGCGAAGGAGAGAGGCGGGGCTAGTCTGCCTGACTGTGGAAGGTTAGACTCTGAGTTGCTTTATGATGATATTGTATATGTAATTGCATTGCTATAGGAGTGTAAGCTACTTATCTGTGCCTATTACGGGACACTGGATGAAGCTCCAGATGATGTTGATCTAAATGTGTCCAATTACGTTAGTTTCTTGCTATATACAGGTTACCGTAATGTAGCCTCTAAATATTACATTTTTCTGTTTCTATAGAATGGCTGGACAGCATTGATGCTGGCTGCTGTTCAAGGACACACAACTGCGGTGGCATTACTAATTTCAGGGGGTGCTCGAGTCGACCTACAGGATAAAGTATATAGTATGATAGAGTTCAGTTGTATTGAGTGAACTATTCTTTAAACCTTCAACAGACTAAAACCACAGCCCTCTTCCATGCTTGCCAGCATGGAAACATTGAAACTGCCATGCTTCTGCTTCAAGCATCAGCTAGCGTCAACATATCAACAGTATGTCATTGTCACTAGTCACCTGCTCTAGCTATAGCATGTTACATTAATAATTATTGTGTTCACCATTAAATTTAATATTTTAAGATTGCCGGAGATACTCCACTGCATCATTCGTGTGATTCAGGAAATGTGCAAATTGCTCAGCTCCTCCTACAAGCACATCCTAACTTGGATCTTCCGAACCTTGTAAGACAGTAAACCAATTCCTCTTTGCGGCAGTGCATGATTTTTATGATGTCATTCATTGTTTCAGAATGGCTGGACTCCGCTGATGAAGGCCAGCATTGAAAACCACGATAGAATTGTTCAATTTCTTATTGCCGCTGGAGCTAAGCTGGATCTGCTTCATCAGGTACAACATATATTATACATGGATTTGGTAAAAAATCATGCTATTAAATTTTTCAGGGCTTGTATGGAGGGGGGCGGGGGTGGAGTTGAAAGATAGTGGCTGGCCTCCCCCCCCCCCCCCCCCCCCTTTCATTTTTCTTTTGTGTAGAGTACTGTAGGTGATGGTGTGCCATTGCTAGCCAACTGTGCACCCCCATATAATCTAGCTGGTCAATGCCAGAATATTCTCAGCATTGATTATACTTTATGGAGTGCTTAGCAACCATACAAATGGTATTGATACCTTGGACCACTCCTTAAGCCGAACCTGACCAGCTAGTCTCTTGTTCCTTCTCCAGAATTAATACAGCATCATGAATAGCAGAGGGTCTAGAGTAACATAAGGTCCTCCACCAGTCTAGAAGAGGTACTACTGGCATTAGTTGGTCTTGTGGATGCAAGTCCCAAAATTAAATCCCTAGTGTATGAATTCACTATCTACTCCCACTGATTCCAAGTTGACCATTTGCAATTGTCCATGGAGGATTATAATCCTGTACTTCGCTATTGACTGTTATCCTGAACATTCCCGATTCTCACTAGGCCACTCCTTAGTGCTTCTTGATGCGTTATAATAGCCTCGTACTCAGGCCCTTCAAGAGGAGGAGGAGAAAGGACCTGGTACACATTGCATGCGCATGTCTCCTCCTCCTCTTCAAGGACCTGGGTACAAGGCTATGTATTATACTGCAAGTTTGTCCAGTGTGGCAACTTTATGCTGAAATTATTAAGTTACTTTCGTGCATACAGGGAGAGGGGTTCACGGCACTGCACTGTGCCTGTCAACAAGGCCACCTGAAAGTGGTCCAGGTACTTGTTAGCGCAGGAGCTAACATGGACATCCAAATACCATTGGTAAGTACACAAATTATTCATTGATAAGTACATGATATGAATAGGATTGCTATTATTCATCATGTAAAGGGTGGAGTGACCCCACTAATGAAGGCTGCTTTGAGTGGCCATGTCAAAGTGGTGGAGATACTTATTGATGCTGGAGCAAACCTCAACTTGAGTGGACTGGTAACTACAAGAGTGTACTAGTGCAGCTTGATACTGTAAAAGTGGAACCTCTCTTAATTGAAGTATCTTTTACATTATTTCAAGCTACACTGGTGCACACACTAAGATCTGCAACAATCCCTAATTAAGTTACATGTTAATTTACATGTGACCCTCTGTAGCTAGTCCGTATAGTAAATTTGTGGCCCCACTATCAACCAAGTCAATGAACTATAGCTGGCTGCCAAAACACTTAAACGAGAGTAGCAGCCTATGTTTCGATGGAAAAGAATGACAAGATAAGAATTTCTAGATAGTACAAGAAAGAAGTTGCTGGAGACATGTTTGTGTGTGCAGTTGCCATGCTTATCTAACTGCATGCAAGGGCTCCGTATCATAGCAGTTCTATACATTATTATACATTATAGCTATAGACTTGCCTAATTTTTTTAGTCATATCTCGGTAAGCCTAGTACAGCATTCTAGAAGCTATGAAGCAGATTTTGTGTAGAGGGATGATTCCTACGCTAAAGAGTTATTACTACCTTTGGCAACTAATTTGGCCTGTATCTCGGATTGATATCCAGCATATTATGTTTGGTTCCTTGTGGATGGTTACATTTCGTACAATATCACCACATTGAATGTCATGCGGGTACTTATTATTAGTGATATTAATCATGTTTACAATAATAATATTGATGGATATTAATTTTAGTGGATTGATAATCTCAAATTTTAATTAATCTTCTGGCATGATATGATTTCTCCCACAGCTACCATAATGATATTATCATACCATGTTTAAGGGAGTTATGAAAGCAATAATAATTACATGTTTTATAACAGGATGAGCTAACTGTTCTCCATTCGGTGTGTGATACTGGACAACTTGAAATTGTTAAGCTGTTAATCAAAGCTAAAGCTAATTTGGAAGCTCGTACAGAAGTATGTTAAACTTTGTGTTCTGCATCATGCGGCCAAGCAAACTTGCTTATTATTATGCCTGCATTGCAGAGTGGGTGGACCAGCCTGATGAAGGCTAGTTTTGAAGGCCATGAGAAGATAGTAGTGGTTTTGTTAGCTGCTGGAGCGAAACCAGACAATAGTGGATTGGTATGATTGTATGTTTGAATTTGTGTGCTTAAGTGTGCTATATACACAGTGGGTAATTTTCCAAGCTTAGTTCATGATTGTGTGTAGGGTGGTTACACAGCCCTGCAATGTGCTTGTCTACAAGGACACTGCAAGATAGTTCAGTTACTTCTTCAAGGTGGAGCTACCGTGAACACGCAAGAGGCTATCGTAAGCTAATATTTCAAACCAAGAGATCAGTATTATGTCAATTATTGAAAAACCATGCAGAGTGGACTGACTCCACTGCATAGAGCGTGCAATAATGGTAAACTAGAAATTGTTCAATTGCTCATCAATCATGGTGCAAATGTTGATGTTATAAGCATGGTAAGGAACCATAAATGCTATTTACGTCTTCCTGATCACGCATAATGAAAAAATACATATTGAGAGCCTCAGTGTATACATACTTATTTGCATGATTATTTCTGTTTTAGCTTGGCTGTTCACCCTTGCTGACGGCATGCCAAGAAGGCTATGAGCAGATTGTCAAGCTTCTCATTCAGGCTAGAGCTTCTGTCAATTCTCAACAACCATTGGTAAAGTTGATGATGTAGTCAAACCGTATTATAATAGTATCCTGGACAAGCGTCCATTCCCGAGTAGGCGCCCATGTAAGCAGTCAATGTAGACGTATGTATTTTGCGGGCCAAATTAGCGAGTTATGTTATGGGTGCTTTCCCGGGAGACTACGGTAATATCATAGCGAAGGAGTACCCTGCATGGGATGTTAAGAATATTAAATATCTTCCGTAATAGACAGGTGTAGTTCCTCTTCATATTGTTTGTGATCATGGTAACGCTACTATTGCTCAAATTCTCATCCAAGCTGGAGCTAATCTGGACATACCTACCATTGTAAGTGAGCTATATAGTTATTATGATGGAGTATGCAAAATCCATGCTGTGACATTTCTGTTTCTATATTTAGCATGGCTGGACGTCGCTGATGAAGGCTAGCTATCAAGGACACAACGAGATTATTGAACTTCTTGTTGCTGCTGGAGCAAACACTGACCTCAAGAACCAAGTCAGTCTACATGTATACCATAGACTCGGGTTATTAAGCACATGCGCTAATAAGTCTGTATGGTAAGGAAAATGTGCGCAATAGAATGCATAGTGTATACATCATACCTCAGCCCGCTCCCATGCATCTTTCTATGTTGCTAGGAGAGGGGTCTGGGGATGAAGCTAGTACAATAATTGTTGAAGCCAAGAGGTGGATATCTATATTGGATTTGGATGTTAAGTAGTTGCAAGTTGGGTGCAAGGACGGTCACCTCCTTCCAGGCTTCTTATGGTTACATACGTGTCATAGATTTTATCATATTCCTAGGATGGATTCACTGCGCTGGCCTGTGCTTGCCAACAGAGGCAAGAAAGAGCTGTGCAGCTGCTGCTTCAGGCAAAGGCAGATGTCAATATTCCAACCACAGTGAGTATTGCCCTCAATTTTATTTGCACTAGCTAGCTGTTAATTATTGTTCATTAGGCCAGACCAATTTAATTTGTTGTTGCTCGGATATTGTGAGGTAAAAATTGGACCGAGCGATCGAAAAAAAAAAGAAAAAAAGCAATCAATTGGGGTGTGGTTATAGACCACAATCTAATTAAGACAGACTAATGTGACTATCTAGGACCAGGGAATCAAGATAGAATACAAAAATCACTCTATTGTACATAAGCTCCACCCAACTTAATTAATTTTTTTTCTTCTGTTTGCCCAAAAATTGGAGCGAGCAAATCCGTGCAACGACTTATTTAATTGGTCTGGCCTTATATAACTTACTACAGTTTGGATTTACCGCTCTACATAAGGCGTGTGAGACTGAAGATGTCAGTATTGTCAAGCACCTTATTGCAGCAGGATGTAACCAAATCATTGATCTTCAATCGGCTGTGAGTACCATAATAATAATAATTATTATAGTGAGAAATTTCATTTGTGTATCTACCCAAAAAGGATATTTAGCTAATTGTGTATGCTAAAGCCTTGCATGCATGCCCATGCATCTCACCTGCTTTCAAGATAGCCTACGGGCCATGGCACAGCATGATGATCTTTCTCCAGCTTTATGATCCTTTTGGACTTCCGTTAGGATTGAAAGACTGGTACTGACAGGTCTCTGACGAAAACACTAGGCTAGAAGCAATTTTAGCAAAGCTACCAGTAGTAGTCATCGTGTTTGGTGAGGCCAAGATTCACATAAATGTTGTGAATGTTCAAAATTTGTATCAATTATTATACTCTCCATTATTACATTAATTTTAGCCTAGCTCTTGGCTCTATAATAAAATTAGTCCTCACCATAGTGATGGATCTCTTCCTGGCTTGTAATAATGTGATATCATACAGGAAGGGTGGACAGTGCTTCATAGTGCTTCAGTCAATGGACGAGCCAAGATTGCTGACCTCCTTATTCAGGCTGGAGCTAATGTGGATATTCAAACTAAAGTAAGATTTAAGCTTTATTTTTTAGTGTTATAGCTACTGTATTTCTTCTAAAAGTTCGGCATGAAAATAATAATATTGCTTTAGCTTCACCGAATTTTTAGAGGTTAAAATTCAACATTCTATCTGCGTGCGTGCGCATTCTATTCCCGTTTATAGCATATTATACACGTGACGACCTTTGCCGAAAATTAGAGACTATTTTCAATCATTCGGTAAAGGGTGCCGAATAATTAGAAGGGCCGAATTTTTAGAAGAAATACGGTATATTATTATTATTATAGTCTTTAAAGATTCACTCCTCTTTATTTCAATAGTTGGGATATACTCCCCTCACTATGGCGTGTGAAAAAGGCTACTTGGATATTGTCCAGAAGTTGATAGAAGCAAAGGCAGATGTAAACCTATGTGATCAGGTATTATTATTAATTTTCTGTCATAATTCAGCACCATGATAATTATTATGAGGCCAAATTTTATGGTGTCCAGCGCATGCAGGTAGCTGCATGTGTATCATTATTATTTTCCGGCAATAACACAGCCCCATATGATTTTGTTTTTGCTTTATTGGGTTGACCATTTGCAAGCTAGCATCATGGCTTTGCTTATAATATTATAGGCCAAACAAATTCAATTGTTAGTTTCTTGTCCACCCATTTTATATTTTCTGGAACCACCCAAATAATATTTGTGGCTAGTATTTCAATGCAATAACGAAGGCGGAAACGATAGGTTGAAACAGATGTGGGAGGTGACGAGAAACTAACATTCAGTTTGTGTTGGCCTTAGCTAACTGTACTACTATTGTACAGCTGTAACTTTCTAATTCAATTCACTATACTTCAGGATCATCGCACGGCACTATTTTGGGCATCAATGAAAGGACAGGATGATGTTGTTAAAATGCTATTGCAAAGAGGAGCTGATGCCAACATTAAGAACAAGGTGCATCGATGAATATTTACTATTAGTGTGGCTTTTTATTGCTCTTTTTTTCTTTCAATGATGTCTAGGGTTCACAGTCAGCTTTTGACATAGCTAGCATAAGTGGACATGCTGAAGTATGTCAACTCCTTGTAGAATATGGAAATTTGGACTCCTGATTGTGTGCATTAATAATAATGATGAACCCTTGACCATCTCCCCAGTAGCTGCACAGTGTAATGGTGCATGTGGTAAAAGGTCGTCAATAGAATGCGTACACATCGATCGATGCTGGCCCCAGAAATCGTGGAGATGGCGTCTAAGATCGACTCTCAACCTTGATAGCGACAGGTTTCGATGCTTCAATCATAGAGACGAACTCGACAACACAGTATTCCTTCCGAACTTCAGGTTGGTCACGCTGCTGCAGTCGCGCGCGGGCCAGCCCCTTGTGGCAGTGATGCGTGCTACATGTGCTATATATAGCGCAAGGCTAGCTTTATTTATCCATGGCATTACGTAAGCCAAGAAAACACGTGAAGTTCAACCAACAGTACTTCTCAGAGAAAGTAGCGCTCAGGTTGTAATCTATTCGCTGGATACACGCGTAAGATACTCTACATATTTACTGATTTTCAAGTCTCAGAAAGGCTCCAGCGAGGCCCTGAATTTTCTCATAATTACCTCATAGATTACACCATAGGTTTCATCATAATTACACTATAATTACCTCATAACCACAGAAAAGTAAATTGTTACTGGGGAGATAATGAAAAACTTAGAGACTACATCCCGAGTCCCTCATAAGTATTGCACCACGCTTACTGTACGCCGCCATAATTCGAACTAGGACACATCGACAAACTGCGCATGCTCCGTATACGCGTATATTGGGGCGCGCGGCTCGAGCCGGTTGACCCGGACGTGACCTCCACCTAGTGCCTGCCATGTTCTATATATATAGACTGAATAGGGAAATCCCCCCGAGCGCGTGCTTGCCAAAGAAAGCGAACTGAGAAAATCGCCATATCTCATCGATAGTCCACGATGTCTTCTACGCTAGGTTCGAATTCTGGGCCCCAACAAGATTTCATGCGCGCTAAACATTTTGAAACAGTCTTAACCGCATTTTCATCATCATTAATCATCATTACTCATAATTACCTCATCGCGCGGACGATTTGTTTTTTTCTAATTGGGACTCGGGATGTAATAATTATGAACAACTTAGAGACTACATCCCGAGTCCCTCATAAGTATTGCACCGCGCTTACTGTACGCATAGATAATAGAAGGGGGAGGAGGGATTGGAAACGCGTGTACAAAGTATGGGGATGCGACGGCGCATGCTCGCCACGGCACGCCCCCTTCGCGATGATAATACAGACAGTACACTACAATACAACTAGGGCCTTATAGGCATCATGTGGCCTTATAGCTAGACTAAACCTAGATCTATGGCTAAACCAAGTGTGGGGAGAAATTGAAACGCGATTTTGAACCGTCTTTTTTATGTTTTACCTCGTATAAAACTTGGAGGAATTTTCTTTCGCTATCGGCGAGAGAACTCGAAGTGAGAGCGATTGGGCAGTGTCTATGGATGTCTACCATGTGCTTTAGAAGCATCCGCGAGCTTTCTGGGGGTAGCACTCGGGTATGCTAGCTTTATTAATAGCACGAGTCATGCTCAGATTGAACTTACCTGAGCTTGTTTGGCCCTTGTTGCGCTTGCTTTATAAAGAAGCACTACACTTCAGGTCATCGTTAGCACTCGTTGGCTGACGCTGGATCCATCGAGGCGTTTAACGAAGGCCTACACCTCTCGCAGGTCCCAGGAAAATTCCACAAGGCCGAACGGCAGCCCACCTATAAGTCTATTTAGGAAAGTCGCCTGATTCTTGCTTCTTTTGACTTCAGGACCTCGTGCGACTCGGCTACAGTGCACAAAGACTCTCTCTCAGGCAAAAAAATACAGCCTTTGCGGTGTAACGAAATTGTGCGACTCGCGCGAACTTTTGATAGAGTCACGTGACGGTGTCAAGCATGCGCCCATAGTACTGTACAACGTTTCCAATCCCTCCTCCCCTCTATTATCTATGCTGTACGCCACCATAATTCGAACTAGGACACATCAACAAACTGCGCATGCTCCGTATACGCGTATATTGGGGCGCGCGGCTTTAGCCGGTTGATCCGGACGTGACCTCCACCTGCCATGTGCTAGACTGAACAGGGAAATCCCCCCGAGTGCGAGCTCGCCAAAGAAAGCGAACCGAGAAAATCGCCATATCTCATCGATAGTCCACGATGTCTTCTACGCTAGGTTCGAATTCTGGGTCCCAACAACCTTTCATGCGCGCTAAACATTTTGAAACAGTTTCACAGCAATTACATCATAGGTTTCATCATCAATTACTCATCATTACTCATCAATTACTCATCGCGCGCCCGAATTGTTTTTTGCGGATTGGGACTCGGGACGTAATGAACAACTTAGAGACTACATCCCGAGTCCCTCATAAGTATTGCACCGCGCTTACTGTACGCCGCCATAATTCGAACTAGGACACATCGACAAACTGCGCATGCTCCGTATACGCGTATATTGGGGCGCGCGGCTTTAGCCGGTTGACCAGGACGTGATCTCCACCTGCCATGTGCTAGACTGAACAGGGAAATCCCCCCGAGTGCGAGCTCGCCAAAGAAAGCGAACTGAGAAAATCGCCATATCTCATTGATAGTCCACGATGTCTTCTAAGCTAGGATCGAATTCTGGGTCCCAACAACCTTTCATGCGCGCTAAACATTTTGAAACAGTTTTCACCACAATTTCATCATAATTTCATCATAGGTTTCAATAATTTCATCATAGGTTTCGTCATAATTACTCATCGCGCGGCCGAATTCTTTTTTGCGGATTGGGACTCGGGATGTAATGAACAACTCAGAGACTACGTCCAGAGTCCCTCATGGATACGCCGCCATAAATTCGAACTGGGACACATCGACAAACTGCGCATGCTCCGTATACGCGTACAATATTGGGGCGCGCGGTTTGAGCCGGTTGACCTTCACCTGCCATGTGCTCGACTGAATAGGGAAATCCCCCCGAGTGCGAGCTCGCCAAAGAAAGCGAACCGAGAAAATCGCCATATCTCATCGATAGTCCACGATGTCTTCTACGCTAGGTTTGAATTCTGGGTCCCAACACCCTGTCATGTGAGCTAAACTTTTTGAAACAGTTTCACAGCAATTACATCATAGGTTTCATCATAAATTTCATCATAGATTTCATCATCATTTCATCATAATTTCATCATAGCGAGAGCCGAATTCTTAGTTTCTAATTGGGACTCTGGACGTAATGAACAACTTAGAGACTACGTCCAGAGTCCCTCATGAATACGCCGCCATAAATTCGAACAGGACACATCGACAAAAACTGCGCATGCTCCGTATACGCGTACAATATTGGGGCGCGCGGCTTGAGCCGGTTGACCCGGACGTGACCTCCACCTGCCATGTGCATGTGCTAGACTGAATAGGGAAATCCCCCCCGAGTGCGAGCTCGCCAAAGATAGCGAACCGAGAGAATCGCCATATCTCATCGATAGTCCACAATCTCTTCTACGCTAGGTTCGAATTCTGGGTCCCAACACCCTCTCATGTGCGCTAAACATTTTGAAGCAGTTTTCACCGAATTTCATCATAGGTTTCATCATCATTTCATCATAGGTTTCATCATCATTTGTCATAATTACCTCATCGCGAGGCCGAATATCGATTTGTGAATTGGGACTCTGGACGTAATGAACAACTTAGAGACTACATCCCGAGTCCCTCACGAAAAGTAGGCGCCATAAATTCTAACTAGGACACGTCGACGAACTGCGCATGCTCCGTACACGCGTATATTGGGGCGCGCGGCTTGAGCCGGCTGACCCGAACGTGACCTCCACCGGCCATGTGCTAGACTGAACAGGGAAATCCCCCCGAGTGCGAGCTCGCCAAAGAAAGCGAACTGAGAAAATCGCCATATCTCATCGATAGTCCACGACGTCTTCTACGCTAGGTTCGAATTCTGGGTCCCAACAACCTTTCATGCGCGCTAAACATTTTGAAACAGTTTCACAGCAATTACATCATGAATTTCATCATAAATTACCTCATCGGTTTTCATCATCATTTCATCATCAATTACTCATCAATTACTCATCGCGCGGCCGAATTCTTTTTTGCGGATTGGGACTCGGGATGTAATTAATAAAGTGTGGCTTTGGTAAAGGGTCGAAACGTATGCAGGCGCGCTAGCGGCGTGGGTGGGGCTCGTACTCTAAGTCGCATAATTACACGTATGGTGTGCTGTAGGGAGATCCCCCGGGAATTCCCCTAGCTTCCACGCATCCGATCCACAATGGCGTTGACGTTGAATCCAAGAGATTTACCAGGTGAGTTTGTTTTCTATTAGCCTCGAACCCAGGCTCATGCATATGATCATTGTCGGGAATTAATTAAGCCTAAGGGTGGTGATCAGAGAAATTAATCTTGCAGCTATTAATTTTACAACTGTATAGTGTCCATAAGAAGTTATAGAGTGATAGCTAATGCCTCTTCCAATAAAAAAAAATGGCCCAAAAAGAACGTGGATTCAATTAAATTGCCAAAGGGCCTTGAGAAAGTCGTATTTCAAAAAGTCCCCCCAGAGCTTCTGGTGATGACTTTACCTAGCCTGTGCCCAGCCTCTTCTAAGCTTCCCATGAGAAAGCGTCTTGGGAACTGAATATCCAGTATGTCCCAGTGGAATCTGTGGCATATTTAGAATGTAGCCAATAGCTAAGGGGCCTTGTCCAAAGTCCTTATGGAAAAATTAACATCATTATGATGTTTACATTTTATCCCCCCCCCCCCTCCCCCCTCTCTTAACGCCACAGCATTTCAGCATAGATTCAATACTGGAACTCTAATTCTGCTCCATTTAGCCTACACATTCAGTGTTCACTTGTATTCCTACAGTGCTATAGCTATGTCTTCATGGATTCATTGCATGCCTGTGCTTCTTTAACAGTTTCTTGCTTGCCTGTAGCTACGTGCACACTTTTAGCTATGTAGTGCTTGATATAGCTGTCACAAAAATGCAAATTTTGGCACTGCTGGAGGTGTGTCTAGACTTGTTCAACCACAAGAATGCATAATCATAACCCAAGCTAAAATCTGCTGACAATGCAGTTGTAAAACGTCATGGACCAAGACCCCCTCCCCCCTAACATCATAATGACGTTAATTTTTCCGCAAGGACTTTGGACAAGACCCCTAAATGGTCAATGTGAGTCTTGTGTGCCACACCCCCCAATCCGAGGGAAAGAGGTCTGGTGACCGTGTGTACGAATATTCTGGTGACAGGATTTGGTCGTGTCTAATCAGATTCGAGATTTGAATTTATTGCTTAGCAATGATTTGCTAGCAGTACGCGTGCATACAATTGGCCCTGTGTTGTTTGCGGTTATACCCGTCACGTTTTTTGTAATTATTGCATAACAGCTAGCTTTACGCATGGTCATCAGATCCTCTTTCTCTTGAGATTGAAGGGTGTGGCTAGCGAGATTAGGTCAATGTGTGGCACGTGTTATGGCTCTGAATGTTGAAATATGAGCATTTAATATTCCATACGCTCTTGGGTTGTCGTATGCCACATACTGCAATCTGGTTCGTGCCTGGCAATTCCTCAACTGAGGTAAGTTGGATGTGCATAATTCTCAGATTCTTTCTTATGGGATGCATAATGTACAAGTATAAAAAACAATTAAATAAAATTGAAGGATGAAGTAGGGATGGCAGTGCCAAAAAGTACACAAACAAGGTTTGTAGGGATAACGTATCACATTCACTATACATCCCTACGCTTGCTTTTCTCGATAATTAATGTCATACACTCCCGATTCAGTATGTAAAGTGTCGCTATAATATTATTATTTTGATATTAATCCATGTATTGATTTTCCACTCCTGCATGCATGTGCCCCATATATAATATGTGTGTGCACGGCTACTCAAAACATAGGTGGCGGAACCAGGGAGGCACCAGGGGCACGTGCCCCCCCTCCCCCCTTGCTTGACAGTCCTTCAATACATTTCTATTGGGGTAGACATGTGACACACCCACTGTGCCCCCCCCCCCCCCCCCAGTCACAGCCGTCTTCCTCCGCCACTGCAAAAAGCAAGCGTAGGGATGTATAGTGAATGTGATACGTTGTTTGTGTACTTTTTGGCACTGCCATCCCTACTTCATCCTTCAATTTTATTTTATACTTGTTACTGTTCTTTTTTTAGTGCCCCCAGGGTATTTCATGCATGATAGTCATTAATTTTCATCAATGCCACCTAGCTAACTAATCTCGTGGAGACAGAGGCTGGGCATGAGACTCACCACGGTGACCAGATATTATGGCTTGCCTATTCATCATTATAAAATGCATGGAACCAGCTTCTGCACCTAGCTATATCCAACTGTGCGCTGACAATAATGTATTATTACAATATTATACGGAATTAAGCAGGTACATCACTGATTCAGCATATCTGTGCGATCCTAGTCTTTGAGTCAGGTAGCTATGGTACCCCAAACACACCGTGAGTTCAAACTTGAATACTTCTGTAAGTTCAAATGCCAGGCCGTCTTTTGATAGCTAGCTAGGACGTCTTCTTTTGCATTACACACTATTGAACACGCATCAGTGGGGTTCTCGAGACAACTCGGGTAACCAGTGACCTGCGATTGAAGCCACGCCCCTCGTTATCTTGATCCTGAAGCTGGCTAGATCGGCAAACTTGAAAGATTAGAAGGCTATTCAGAACCAAGTAGCGACAAAAATCTTCCGTTTCGGGAGCGTATTTTATAGGCCAGTAAGTGTACTGTTGGTAATAGTCGACAGTTCACTGAGCTGATCAGCTGAGCGCTTGAGCAGGTCCTGGATCAATTATTGTGGATGCGCCGGCGCATGCGCGCCACTGACATAGGTCACATGACTTCACCATGGCAACACTTTATGACCATGGCAACACTTTATGAGCATGTACATTATATGACAAAATGGCTAATTAGACACACCCACTTGCAAAATGCCCTGTACACACCCACAATTAAATCGCTGTCCTGATAACACAAAACGAGCGTGCCACAGACGTGCGCGCTCCAAAATGGAGTGGATTTACACTCGAACTAAGGTGAGCGGTCATGGTAGTCTTGAGTTAGCCCAAGAAAACAGAAAAGAAAGAAAGAAAGAAAGAAAGAAAGAAGAAAGAATGAGAAAAGGCTATTTTTTTGAACATCTGGTTCTGGCATATACAATTGAGTTGATGAATGGTCTTGGTCTTGTTAGATCGATAATTTGCTGTAGATTCTAATTTTGACACTTAGAAATCTCACAGAGTTACCTATTTTGAGATATTTGGATGTTTGTAATGTATTATATATATGGAGTATCCGTGCCATCCCTACTTATAGAGTCTACCGACTCTATGATATAGAAGAGGCTTGGCATGAGACTATACTCTATATTGGCCTGCAATGACTTGTAGACAATGAAAAAGGACACAGGAATGGGGGGCACTTGTGGCCCCTGACAGTATAATCAATGTAGCTACAATCAGGTGCATGGGTCACAGCATGCATTGCTACCATACTATACTATTTTTAGGGGGCTTGTCCAAAGTCCTTATGGAAAAATTAACGTCATTATGACATTAACTTTTTACCCCCCTCCCCCCACCCCTCTTAACGTCACAGCATTTTAACACAGAAAAGTCTGAATTTGAATAAAAGAAACTGTGTGTGTGCGTGAGTATGTGTACAAAATTAATTCAAATGTGCACTATTATAAAACCAGTTTAGCATTGAACAAGAGTTCTCACTTTGTCCTTCACCTTGTAGAGCGTTTGTTGCGGTTAGGGCATAAGAAGTCCTTATCTTGTGGCGAAAACTGATAGTTTGGCAGTAGACAGCTTTCGTGGACCCACCTGTAGCACTGTGTGCACTCAATCCACACTTCGTCCTCCTCATCTTCATCTTCACCCAACTCGCAAACAACACACAATGTTGAATCATCACCCTTATCGGCTGTTTCAGGGCAGCTTGTAGAGGGTATGGGTGGGGATTGCGGGAGATTATGGTCAGATTCATTATGAGGTGCTTCTGAATCATCTGAGCTGTTTCCTCCTTCATCCTCAGACATGTCTAGACTGTTAAGTGGCTCAGGTGTGTCAAAGAGTTGGTGTGAAGTAGTAGCATGTTTCACCTGGCGACTAGTAGCTTTCTTCTTTCGAGGATTTCTTTTCTGGGTGGTAGTCCTCTTCGGGTGGTACACTTGAAAATGCCGTTTCTTTTCAGTCTTAAGACATAAACACGAATTTCGGGCAGTAGGTGCAGTGACCAAGGTCACTGTCGTAAGAGGGAAGGTGTTGATCTGGATCAGGTAGTTCCTCTGGTTTCATGTTGCACATCTCAAGGAATGTGCAAAAGTGTCCTTTGTGGTCCTTACTGGGCATGGGATAGAATAGCTTCATCTTTCGTTCTTTCAGAAATGAAAACACCTCTGTTGCTCTCACAGGATTCTTTGTGCAATGACTGCAAGTGATCTCATCACATTTGAGAAATACGATTTCATTATGGTGCCTGTCAACATGCTCAAGTAGAAACTTGAACTGATTCAGAAGCACTGTGTGAGTGGAACCGCATCACCTCTTCTACTGCCCCAGATATGATCAAAGACTCCCTCAATCGACCACATTTCAAGGTTCCACATACTAGTTCCACAACAGTATGCTTACGCTCTGCAAAATTCCAAAGTTCCACATGTGAGATGCATATCCATGATCTCAAGCCAATACTTGAGGCCATTGTCAGTGAAGGGAAGACTGTAGTGACACTCATTGTTGATGGTGGGCCTGATTGGAGCACATCTTCACTGCTGAATGCACTGTACTTTATGCGACTTTGGAAAGCTTGTAATCTAGACATGTTATGCATCACCTCCTTCGCGGCACGGTACTCAGCCTACAATCCAATTGAGCATCTCTGGTCGGTACTGAGCAAGAAACTAGCATCAGTCCGGTTGTCTGCTGTTGCTACGGGTGATGACAAGGCTCCCTACTATATCAGTGGCATTTCAGAAGACTAGAGAAAAGCGAGAGTCTCAGGTATTTGATAATGCCATTGAACAGATTGTCGATGTTCACTGGAACAAAGCTGTATTTGATGGCTTTCCCATCATTCCCGTCCCCATCAAATGCAGTGACCACTTCGCGAGCGATCATGACAAAGTTCACAGATTCTTGAAAGCTCCTCTAAAGGAAATTCGTGACGTTGGGAAGTACCAGGAGTACTGTTTTGGGAAGTATCAGGAGTACCGGTTTGAGAAGTACCAGGGGTAATGGAAGCAGATGTAGACACAGATATGTGCTGAACAGAGTTCCGTTCACTTAACTCAACAGACAGGGTGATAGTCTGACTTGATGTTGCTCTACTATTTTGACTTGAATGGATATTTCGGTACTTGACCCCATAGTGGTAGTGCATGTTGTGCTTACAGTTGTCGAGGGAAGTGAGACCACTGGATTAGTCTGCCGAAGAGATTCCTGCTCTTGAGGCTGAAGTCGGACCCGTGAGGAACCAGCCATGTATTGGGCAGCTGTACTTATGGACATGGAACAAGTGTCATTGAGCCTTTCGTCCCGATACTCCATCATATCTTCTCCTTCTAGGAACATTGTTTGCCCACCTTCTGATGGCTTCTTCTCAAGTCTCATATACCCAGAAGGAATAAGCAGATATCCTGGAACAGGAAAATCATGATCGGGCACATTTGGAGCATCCTCAACTGGGAAGAATCGCTGAATCTGGTGGTATCGACTCACTGCTAAGACTCCAACCTTTACCTTGTTCATATCATCGCAGCTGAATATAGCACACTCGTTCTCAAACATCACTGAGAATTCACGCCTGTACGCAACTTGAGAGAAGAGGTAGTGCTGATCTTTGTGGAATTCATGGTACTGGTTTCGTTTACCAGGGACTCTAGCAACAACTAGTCCTTTGTACCGTGAGCTGGCTATCGTTCCACGTCGAGGAGGCTGCATAAGGCGAGCTACAGAGCTTATGCTGATCCCACGTCCCTTCAGGCCCGGTACTGTAGACAACAGATGCTCTCTAATCTCTCTGAGGCTCACTCCCACTTTCCCAGTGCTTTCTCTTCGCCGCTCATGTGCACTGAATCCATTAGCCTTCACGAATGCAGTAGCAGTAGATACGATTGAAGGAAATTGAGTCACGAGGGATGGTCTTCCCGTTCGATTGTGTGTCACAGGGGTGGGAGTGATTGGAGAGGGTGCTGCTTTCTCGAAAGGTCCCTTACGAGAGCTCCTAGAAATCTGATCCACAACTAGCAGTGCTTCAAAGCCATCATCACTCATTATAAGCTCATGGCAGTTGATCAGCACTGTGGTATCACCCTTGGAAACAGCCAGTACTGGGAAGCACTCAGCAATTTTGCTGTATGACATCTGAAGATGAGCAACTGCTCGAAACATTCATTATCAACTCAGGCAGAGGGACAGCCAAGGCGCTCTCTAGCATTAATCCAATTTCCCTGTGTGGAAAAGGGTGTGTTGTTCATGTACAGTACTATGTAAATTGTACCTGACATAAACTAATTTGTGGTTTGTACCTACATGCTTAAAGATAAGATTACTGACCTTAGATCACTGTCCTGGAGGGGGAAAGAGCTGAGACCTGAGTTTTGTTGATCCTCAAGCTTCCTAAAGGCCATTTCCCAGGTGTAATCAGGCATATGGTAGCAGATCACATTGGTGTCTTCTGTAATTGCTTCTGTCTGTTGCTTGATTCTGCGTCGAAGGTTGTTCAGTATGTCCCTGGATGATACTTTGGTCTTCAGTGCGACAAGCGATTGGCCAATACGAGTGAGAAGTTCTTGCTTCTGCACACAAGTCTGCGCAAGCCTATTAATTCCAACAGATGGGTCTATGTTCATCTTGGAAGCTTCTTTAATCTGGGTTTTAATCGCATTGATAGTCACCTCTATTTCATCCAAACTCTTCTTCAGGTTACTATTCCTTTCTCTCCTCTGTTTGGCGGAATATCTCTCCTTGAGACGAATGAAATATAGCAATGATTGCTCTGATGCTTGAACACACGTCATGAAGGACTTGTTACTCCTCACATCATCTGTCAGAAAGTGCACTCCAGGGCATAGTACATCAAATATCTCCATGTTGTAGGGAGAAGTTTCTGTTTGTGAGGGAGTGGGTGACACAGGCCCAGAAGATGAGCTTGGCAGTCCAGGTGAGAGAGGATATGTTGCACCTGTGGAAGGTATGAATTTCAAATTGACTGTGGATCTGTGAGTCAGAAGAAGACAGTGTACCTGTTGAGGTTGCTGCTGAGCTTATGGTTCTGAAACCATAATCAGGTACTTCCACGTCACACTGGGCACTTCGTGTACTCTCTTCTTCACACTCTACAAAGAATCTTTCAAGTTCACCGGGTGAATTCTTGATTCTATTCCATTCAGCCTACACATTTGGTATTCATTTATATTCTACAGTGCAGGCTATGTCTTCATGGATTCATTACATACCTGTGCTTCTTTGATAATTTCTTGCTTGCTGGATGCAGCCTTTCTTCTAGCTTGTCTCCACCACAGCTCAATGAATTTTTCATAGGTGTTGGCTGGGTTTTTGTAAATGTACTCATCTTGGTCTTTGCTAGGCTACCAAGTAGTATAGTCTGCTTGAGTTTTGACATGGCTCACACACGCAGATAGCGCAGGTTATCAGTAGCTACACTTCTAGCTATGTAGTGCTGACACAGCTGTCACTAAAATTCAATTCTGGAGGCAAGTCCTGACTTGTTCAACCACAAGAATGCACAATTACAACTGTACTAAAGATACCTGCTGACAATGCAGTTTTTAAACGTCATGGACTAAGACCCCCTCCTCCCCTAACGTCATAATGACGTTAATTTTTCCACAAGGACTTTGGACAAGCCCCCTTAGTGATATTATACTAAAATGGCCCTGACTTATGTTTTAATATTGAGATATTGGCCCTTGACCTTCAGTAGAGTAAGAGATTGATCTTCGGACGACAGCAATTTTCGGATGCTCTAGCGGGCGTTAAGGAGGGGGCGTGGTCTGGATTAAGTCTTCACCAGGTAGGGCCTAGGCCTAGCAATAACAGACATCAGAACCGGATGTGTACCTTTGCTACCTTCGAAGCTAGAGCCGCTCAAAGGCGACGCCCGATTTCATCAAACCTCGGACAAAAGTGTCTGTTTTCAGATCGCTCGCAGGCCTCTCGAAACGTGCGGCGCTTCGCACCGTTCGTTCGAAATGCATCTCTATGGCCACCCTTGGCAATGCTTGTGCACACGGCACTGCAATTCTGACCAATCATGGGCCTTCTGAACTTGAAGCAGAGCGCATCTTTTATGCCCTCCTGGTTAGGACACAGACTATATAAGAAAAAGATCGTCTGAAAAATATTTTTCGTTGTATATAGTATAACAAGATCTAGTACACAGTTCATTTGACACAACCCTGTGAAAGAAGCTGCATATCACAGTGACAGATGGTTCAGCGTTTTGACTACCACTCTGCTGTTGTTTGCTTCCCATATACTCTGCAAGTGCATTAAACATAATTATATGTAAAAAGGATGCATTTTGACCAATCCCTACAGTCTATAATATTATTATTGTTGTTTGTATAGGTATTTACTTGCCCCATCATCTGTAATTAGTTATGGTTTTTTATGTATTTTAGAGTGCTACAATGTTACGTGTACTTATTATCTGCTTAGATCTTCCTCCACTGCCACAAGATGTTCAAAGCAAGCATGCCACTGCTTTGACTCTGCGACACAATATCAGTCTCTGGTATGAACAGCTGGATCGATCCAAGGTTGTACCGCTACTCAAAGATGAATTTGGGTTCACAGAGACTCAGATGAAAGAAGTTGAATCATACAGTGGCCATTTAAGAGCCCAGGCAGCTGCTATCCTTTGCTCTTTGTTTAGTCTTAGATTGAAATTTAAGCTTGCTTCTGAGTTCATCCAAAATCTCTCAGGCCATGAAGAATTTGTATCTCAACTAATGGAAGGTACATGTATGTATGTCTATACAAATATGATGTTACATCAAAGTATTGTTATAATATTTTACTGTATAATATTTCAGACTACCAGTGTTTCATGGGTGACATGCAGTGCACAGAATCTTCATTACCTCAGCCTACATCCACTCTTGAGCTGCTTTGCCGATCTTTCTATGAACTCCAACAAGAAGTTATTGAATGCTTACTTGATTACCCTGATGCATTAGAAAAGCTAAAACAGGCTCTTGCTTCCCTTTCGTTACCAGTGGGTGATGGTAAGGTAGTGCCAATTGTAGACCCATCTTTGTACAATGATGCTCAATCTGTTGCTGCAGTTTTCTTGTCCCTTTCACCGCTTATTAATCCTTTGAGTATGAATTTGCTACAAGTTTGTGTTCGTGCAACTGAATGTAGCCCAGCTCTAGCGAAGATTGCAGCTTACGATTGCTTAATGATGTCCAATGGTAGCTTAATCCTCTGCTCTAATAAGTGGACAGTCCCAACGACTATTGATGGCCTGAATAACCTTAATACTACTGCCACATCAGGTGCTGAAGTAGCTCACATAGCTTCTTTTGATCAACTACAATCAGTTCACCCTTCAGTCTTTGCTAGATCATCTGCTGCAGTGCCACAAGAGAAGTATAATATGCGTATTTCAGCTTGTGTTGATGGAAAATCAATATCTTTGGCTACTTATGACTCTCTTCTCACTGCAATTAGTGGCTTTTTTATGCTACCTAGATGTGCTTTTACATATGTCGGCTGTACTGAGCAGCCCCTTTGCCTTTCTTGGATGGTTTCTAAGGATCTACAACCATATATGAAGCGTTGGGGAGGTGGAGTCAGTGGAGAGTGCATGCTATCTGAGCAACGGATAGTGAATCTGATGATTGGTGACTGGTTCAACCATCACTGTCTAACTATAAATGTAAGCATAATAATTATTATGCACATTTATAGCAATTATGACAGGCTTCACACTGCAGGAAAGTGCATGCCTTTTTTGTGCTTTTTATGGACTATGTGACAGGCTGAAATATGTAACATGTATACTGTCACGGCATATAAATCTAAATTGGACAAACCATGTAAGTAGTATTTAACAATGGTTAATACCTAATTTTTTCAGTATGTTGCTTACTTGTATTTATTATAATAATTATTATTAGAGAGGTGAGACAGCTCTTACACTCGCAAGCTATCAAGGCCATGAGAAGCTGGTCCAGATACTTCTTGATGCAGGAGCTAACAAGGACATACAGAATGAGGTACATTCACTATTATGAAATCTATATGGATCGATGTTGAATTTTATGGAATACAGGGTTTCATTTGAGGGCGGCATTCACCTTCATTAGATCTGTACGATTCATCTCTATTTCAGATTTTGGCATACATGTAGTTTACAAGTGCAAACATTTTAGCTTACAGCTACACTTGCAAATGCCGTTATTTTGAACACATGGCAGCATGTCTGCATGCCAAGGTCATATGACTATAGCGTAAATATGCATCATGTCCAACCTCCTCTGGGTAAACAGGGTAGTACATGCCTGTTCCCCTTTGGGTCTATAGGCCCTTGCTTCACAAGGTAGGTTATTTGCATTTGAGGTAGCTAGATGGCTGTTCTGGGCTTCTTTTCCGCCTACGCTTATAGCATGATGATCACCAGAAGAGTGAGGCAGAGTAGCGAACCACCATTTATGTGGCATGATTTCCATAGCGAATGAGTCTAGGCAGAGATTGCGGTTTTGGAGCTCGACAATCAATGATATAGTGGTAGTCCTAGCTCTGACATTTGGCATAGCACACAGACATGGATAGTTGCAGTGGCGTACCCAGGGGGTGCTCAGGGTGCTGGAACACCCCCATCAGCTCTGGCACAACAGCCAGTTCAGTAGCTCAGTGACAAATATTGTTACTGATAATCAATGACTGGAAGCTACTACCAACAATAAACTTACTGGCCTCTAAAATTTGCTCCCAAAACAGCAGTTTCTCATCGTTATTTGGCCTAAAATAGCCTTTTTTGTCAGCCAGCTGAGCACGTTTAATTAGGGGTGCGGTCAATATTAGGGGGCGTAGCTAAAAATTTTGCGCACGAATATCTTAGCATCCGCCCCTTCAAATCCTGAGAATGCCACTGAGTTAAAAACACACCACAATAGGTGCAGCAGTATTATAGTTAATAGTAATTACCGTAAAGCCAGAAATATTTGCGGGAATTAAATTTGGCAGTTGAGCCCAAAATCGCTATTGCAAGAATATTGGCGGATTTAAATTTGGCGGTTCGGTACAGGATCGCCGTACGTATATATGTGAGTAGGAAATTTTGGCAGATTTTAATTTGGCGGTTGTGATGTAGACTGCCAAATCGCCAAATTTAATTCCCCCCCCCAATATTTCCGGCTATACGGTATATATTAGGATGCTTCAGTCTGGAGCGAGTCCTAGCCGCTATCGGTGTCCAAACTCTAGAATTGCCTTTGTGTAAAACAAGACCAGTTCCATCAGTAACTGCATGACTCTCAAACTCGAGGTCATCCAGGTCTGTATTATGCTATATACAATGAAAAATATTTTTCAGACAGTCATTTTTCTTATAGTCCGTATCATTACTTGAGGGCATAGATACACATCTTGGATGCGCCCGGTTGCTATGAACGCACAGCACGGGCGGAGAGAAAGTCCATACTACAAGGCTCAGGATTGGTCAGAACAGTAGGGCCGGGTGCACAAAGAAGAGTGGCCTTAATGCCTCGGGCCGTACTCAGGTAGTCTAAGGACTGGGTACGCGCACGCGCGAGCTAGATCACATGCACGATATACATAGCAATATATTTAGTCACATGATCACGATCATGGCCATAGAGTAGCTGTATAAAGGCTGAGGGTGGCTGAGGCGGCGATGAAGACGCTTAGCTACGAAGATATCTCCGTTGCACAAAGCGAATAACGTCAATTTTAAGCCATACCGCCCAGGGGCAAGAAGAGCTGTTCAATGGGACGGGAGATATTCAGGTAAATAGCCCTCCATGATCGGTACATTTATCACACTTCATGGTATTCTAGTTTGGTAGTATGACAGATCGACTTGCCCCCGTGATATTTATTAGTTAGGCATACGAATATTATATAAGGCCTGGAGAAACAGTCGTCCAGGCTGATCTTCACCGCCGCCTTTGGCGATTTTGTCTTCAGAATGGCCATTACCCATGACATCACCAGGAGGCAACTAATTAGTGGGCATGGCTATAAATTAGTTTGCGGTTAGAGAAATGGTTGGTCTACTTCATGATACAACTTTCTTGTCCATATCATGTAACAGTTATCTTCTAGACGCTAAACTAGCAAAGATACTGCTAAAATCATGAGTCTGAATGGGTGTCCCAGTCCTTAGACAACCTGAGTAGCTACAGCTAGAGACGCATTGTCGAACAATCGGCGCGAAAGCAACGCACATTTTGAGACGCCTGCTAAGCAGGCGCTGGTGTTAGCCACCAAGCCTCGAGTGAAGCGAGAGATGAGGTCTGTTCTTTATCATAGCTACCTGTCAGTAGTCTGGTAGCGACGTTCGAGCAGAGTGAGAACGTCACCATTGCATGCACACTTAGTTAGAGCCAGAGCAACTACTTGCTATGAAGGATGTGGCCTGTGCAATAATTGGGGTACAGGTTCAAAGTTTATGCCGCTTCCATCTGCGCATGCGCACGGTACTAATGGGCAATCTTGCACAGGCAGGTTACTGTTTGTACATGAACTATGTCTCTATGTTTTGTGAGCATGTACTGATCATGCATACTAGCCACAGTAGCGTAAGTGATCAATAGTCGACCACCTTTTATTATCAACCGATATCTACTATACAGCGGTCTGGAGTGTGATCGCGTTTTGCCATGCATTATAAATGTATGGCGATGGTATTAATTTTGTGCGTCCTGCGTATATATAAGTTTCACTCGATATAAAAACTTGATATTTATGATAATAGTAAGTAATAATCATAATGAAAGTATTAGTTTAAATATCTACTACTTGCATGCACATTTAAGACAGAAATCGGCGATCGGTTGACATTAGCGCTGTTACAAAACACTGGGTGGTCGACAACAGGTGGAAACGGTCGCCAATTCATAAAATCATGGGTCTAGCATACTCGATCATAGTGACCTACAGAAACAAGAGAAATACATGGTAAGTGGTCGTTTATTAGACAAATGAATTATCTACCGAATGGATTTTGTTCGAAGTTCATAGCATATACAGAGCCCGAGTTACAGTCCCGAATGTCTTAGACGGTCGAGAGTTGATGACTTACGCTATCCCATGATTGTGACATTAAACATACTTATTTTTTTTAACAACCAAAATTTACTGTATATCTAGATGTTCTTAGCAATTCCTATCCATTGAATACACCTTTTTCATCCATATTGCTGCTTACTGGCAATAATGAGGCATGACCAAGCCTCAGTGAGTTTCTCTCTCTTTAATTGTCCATACAGGAAGGGGATACAGGTCTTATTTCTGCCTCTATTAAAGGTCACGGAAAGGTTGTGGAAGTGTTACTGAGAGCTAAAGCCAGTAAAGATATCAGAAGAAATGTTAGTGTTTGTGAATAGACATAGCCACTTATAGTATATAGCTAATATGTCTACATATTTTTCAGACTGGGGCTACAGCACTGGTCTGTGCTGGTGGAAACGGGCACATAGAAGTTGTCCAAATGCTCATCCGTGCTGGAGCCAGTTTGGACGTTACTAACAACGTAATAATAATGTGAACATTATACATATCTAAATCTCTCTCTCTCTTGCACTAATAATGATTGGCAGAATGATTTCTCTTTTGTGTAGAGTGGTTGTACAGCTCTCATACTTGCCAGTGATAAAGGATATGACGAAATAGTCCAGTTGCTTATTGATGCTGGTGCTAACAAGGACTTGCAAGATAAAGTAAGATAATATAAATCATGCATTTGCAATGTTATTTTGCCCACATGCTACGTGATGGATGGGGCTAAACGTGACGACCTTTAATGCAGTCTAGCTGTACTGTGTGGGTTTCTAAACAATTTCTTTTTCTGCTTAGTTTGTCAGCTCCTGTGAAGTAAAAAAAAATATCATTTAATGTCCTTAATAATCCTTATCCAGCACCAGATTCACCGTCATGTAATAAAGCATTGACATTATACTCCACCCCAAACAAATATGGACCGTAGACTTCAATCTCTATCCCAGAAATACACATTGAATGACCGAAACCTATCAACCCCTAGCCCCAAAAACATACCGAATCCTATCTATCTATTAATCACAAGGGCTCATACTTAAACTTAATCTAATTCATTAACCATTAGCCATGCTTGACAGTGCAACAATACCCAACCTTATGCACAATAATTATTATCCTAGCAAAAAAAGGTGATACTGAACATATTATACACTCACATAAACAAATCCTAAGAGAAATGATGCCAACAACCGATCCAATACAGTTTCTTCAACCCGGAACTTGGATGGCCAGACAGATGCCACTGTGCGAGTGATCCCCACCTACCACTGATTTTAATCAAAAATAGGGACCTATTCCTACGAGTTCCTAGCCTGGCTCCAAAGAAAATATGCCAAACGGTAGCCGGATTGTAGTGCCTCTGCGCATGCATAGCGCCCAGAGTGTCCTAGTCCTAGTCCTAGTCGTTGTGGGCTAGGGGGCGTGACCACATTTGCGGCTGTCCTTACACCATGATTGTTCCATTTCTCTGTATAGGGGGGTGATACAGGTCTTACTATTGCAAGTATTAAAGGTCACGAAAAGGTTGTTGAGGTATTACTGAGAGCTAAAGCCAACAAAGACCTCAATAGAAAAGTTAGTGTTTGTGTATTATAGAGATAGCTACAATTTATATTTATGTTTACATGTTTTTCAGACTGGGGCTACAGCACTGGTCTGTGCTTGTGGAAACGGTCACATAAAAGTTGTCCAAATGCTCATCCATGCTGGAGCCAGTTTGGACATTACTAATAATGTAATAATAATGTGAATATTTAATATAATACTATCTAAATCTCTCTCTTGCACTAATAATGATTAGGCAGAATGATTTCTCTTTTGTGTAGAATGGTTATACAGCTCTCATACTTGCTAGTGATCAAGGATATGACGAAATAGTCCAGTTGCTTATTGATGCTGGTGCTAACAAGGACTTGCAAGATAAAGTAAGATAATACATGTGTTTTACAGACAAGCCATGGATTTGTAATATATTTTTTGCCCATATGCCACGTAATGGACGGGGCTAAACGTGACGACCTTTAATGCAGTCTAGCTGTACTGTGTGGGTTTCTAAACAATTTCTTTTTCTGCTTAGTTTGTCAGCTCCCATGAAGTAAAATTTAATTAATGCTACAATGTGTGATCCACTAAATAGAGGCCCCTATGAATGTATGTTTGGCACATGCTCAATGTTGTGCAATGCTCAAACAACGATACACGGTTAAAGGGGTATCATCCGCTAGCTGTCTTGAACTGTGCAATGCTATATCTGTGACCACAATTTGCTCCGCACGCACACCATCTCCGCATTATCTCATATTATATTTTTTGCCTGTATGGGAGGGCAGAGGACAACAGTCCCATCTGACTGCGGCTTAGTGCCAGGTGAGCGCTGGCCCACCAAGGCATGGCATGTTTGCAGGACAGTCCGACAGGAAGCCGCGGCTTAGTGCCAGGTGAGCGCTAGCCCACCAAGGCGTGGCATGTTTGCAGGACAGTCCGACAGGAAGCCGCCCTCTACCAAACGCATGCAGAAAGATAGAATATTATAGTGATCATGAACATGAGGTGGGTGAAAGGGTGGATGACAAAGAGCTGCTAACTTTGCTGCTGGCTTCGAATTGCCCATGTGCTCGATTGCTAGCGGCGCATGCGCCAGGTATTGGCCACACCTTTGCATTAACGATCATTTACCAACTAATGTTATATAAACATTTAATGTCCTCAATAATCCTTATCCAACACTGGATTCACCGTCGTCTAAAAAGTAAAAATAAAACATTGATATTAAACTCCACCCCAAACACATACTGACTGTAGACCTCAATCTCTATCCCAGAAATACACATTGATCGACCAAAGTGTATCAACTTTTAGCCCCAAAAACATACCGAATCCTATCTACTCAGGTGCATTAAGGACTGGGACCACGCACGCGTATGCAATAATTAGTAGGTGTCGCCAATATCAATGGTGTAGCCGGCCAAAAAGACCCCAAACACTAATTCTAAGATAGAAAACGTAGAATACATGCGAAATAGAACGTACAAGATGCCAAAAGAGTCGAAGAAAGCTTCAAACTACACTATTTCAGCAGTCTGCTCGATCAGCCACCTGCTTGATCATGTGACCCTGCCACACCCATCCCTGTACAAAGTATAGAGAGCCTAACAGAGTGGTTCGAACGGAGAACAAAGAAGCCCCTGATGCCTCGTTTAGTGCTCTATACAATTTATTTGTGCCTACCTGAAGCATTCTGTCCTTTGGCATGTTTGAAAAATTCGACAAGGCAGCCATGAGGTAAGCTTTGTAGTTGGATGGGTGGCATAAATATCACAATTTAGGCTATAGCGCCTAAACTAAGACAACTTACAAAAAAGCCAAATGGCAATATTGTACATTAGGATGTATAGATTCTTACCAAGATGCTAGCAAGGGTGCTTATCCTCCATATTTTGACTTTAATGCTGTAATAGTGCACGTTCAAGAGTGGCCACGCCCTCCATGGTGATAGTGGGCGTGGTTAATTAGCAAGCACTTTGATGTGGTAAGAGATAAATATTCATATGGAGTTTGTTTCATGCCTTTGACATGCTCTTAAGTGGAGATCTAAGGTCTTATATACAAGGGATTTATCTGTTTTAGTGCTGGTCCCGGTCCTTAATGCACCTGAGTATCTATTAATCACAAGGGCTCATACTTAAACTCATTAACCGTTAGCCATGCTTGACAGTGCAACAATATTCAACCTTATGCACAATATAATATCTTAGCAAAAACAAAAATGATACTGAACACATACATTGTGTACACTCACATAAACAAATCCTAAGAGAAATGATGCCAACAACCGATCCAATACAGCTTCTTCAACCAGGAACTTGGATGGCCAGACAGAGATGCCACAGTGCGAGTGATCCCCACCTACCACTGATTTTAATCAGAAATAGGGACCTATTCCTGCGAGTTCCTAGCCTGGCTCCAGAGAAAATATGCCAAATGGTAGCCGGATTGTAATGCCTCTGCATAGAGCCCAGAGCGTCCTAGTCCTAGTCCTAGTCCTAGTCGTTGAGGGCTAGGGGGCGTGACCACATTTGCGGCTGTCCTTACACCATGATTGTTCCATTTCTCTGTATAGGGGGGTGATACAGGTCTTACTATTGCAAGTATTAAAGGTCACGAAAAGGTTGTTGAGGTATTACTGAGAGCTAAAGCCAACAAAGACCTCAATAGAAAAGTTAGTGTTTGTGTATTATAGAGATAGCTACAATTTATATTTATGTTTACATGTTTTTCAGACTGGGGCTACAGCACTGGTCTGTGCTTGTGGAAACGGTCACATAAAAGTTGTCCAAATGCTCATCCATGCTGGAGCCAGTTTGGATATTACTGATAACGTAATAATGTGAACATTATACATATCTAAGTCTTTCTCTCTTACATTAAAGGCATTGTGTCACGATATAAGCGGTGATTATTACTAAATTTAGATCTAGTATACGGACTCGCGTTATCAAAAATCGCGCACATACAAAATATTGTCGCGCGCTCCTCGTGGACGCCAGAATGCCATCGAAAGACAAGGAAAGGACTTAGCTACTCGTGGCGCTGCTAGAGGACTGGTATCTCTGTCTACTTTTCGACCTACTCTCGCTCGCTAAAGGTAAATCTACTCGTGGTATACTACCGCTTGCATATGGTAGATCTAGCTAGACATAAACATCACTACTCTGGCACAGCCGACTCTCGCCCGTCCTTCTGATAGATCTCTTACCTTCCTCCGCTAGCTGAAGATCTTCCAGCTCCAATACTTGAGCCTTTCTTGGACCGATCGCGTTCTGCTACCGCGAACTATAACTGTTGATTGAAAAGTGGCTGCCAGATTTCAATCTAATGGGCGCGGTTACATCACATGTGACACTAATTTACTAAAAATAGCCCTTATATCGTGGCACAATGCCTTTAATAGTGATTGGCAGGATGATTTTTCTTTTGTGTAGAATGGTTGTACAGCTCTCATACTTGCCAGTAATCAAGGATATGACAAAATAGTCCAGCTGCTTATTGATGCTGGTGCTAACAAGGACGTGCGAGATAAAGTAAAATATCTTAATGTTTCCCCATAATAATAATTTATAGTACCGGTATATTTGTATAGATAAGCCATGTATTTGCAATGTTTTTTTGTCCACATGGGATAAACGTCAGGGGCGTAGCTTAGTTGTTTCCTTATTGCCCGGAAACCCCCCCTGGCAGTCAGATTCAGCATTATCTTAGTATGATTTGGCTATCAGGAAACCCCCTTGGTTTCCAGATTCAATATGCAGGCACTAAAGTCTCCTAAAACTTAGCCTAGATCTACTTCTTTTGTGCTTTTCTCTGCAAAAATCTCGAGAAGCGAGCAAACCCTAGCTGAAATGGCGATCGTCAATTAGAGGGCGTGGCCGAAAAGTGGGCGTAGTCGTAAAATTCCCCCTCAGAAAATCCTGGCGACGCCCCTGAATGTGACGACCTTTAATGCAATCTAGCTGTACTGTGCGGTTCTCTAAACAATTTCTTTTTCTACTTAGTTTATCAGCTCCCGTGAAGTAAAATAAAAATGATAATTATCATTTAATGTCCTATTGTTGCATTAGATCATTAAATTTTCTTGCTGGTGCATCCCCATAGTGATTAATTAGATAGTTTGGTAGAAGGTCTGCTGGTGAACCATGAACCCTGGCTCATGAGACCCATACATAAATATTTGGTCTCGTGCGAGCACTTACCTACATGCTAAAGGCATTATGTATACATAATACTTCACTCTGGGCTCTACCCATCGAGGACCAGATCACATCTAACAGTGTATCTGATGGACAATGGAAAGTAGAAGAACAAAGACATCCAAAATTCCATGACATAGGCGGCGGAAGGAAGCTTTGACTGGGGGGGGGGGGCAAAGATTAACAATTGCACGCGAAGCGCGCGCGAAAATTTTGGGGACACGCCCCCTTAATTGAAGTTCAAAGGTCACTCGTGTCGATCGGTGGTGCTGCTACTGTCAGAAATAAAGAAATGGTGGAAAATGTGCACTGTGATCGATTCTCGAAGCTATTCTAGGCAGCTTTTGTAGGTATTTTGGTATATTTGTTGTGAAAAGTAGCTATTTTATGATATCACTGGCTTGGATTTTGGGGGGGGGGGCAATCCCCCCCCCCCCCCCCCCCATCTCTGAAAGTGGGGGGGCGAGTGCCCCCCTGCCCCCCCTGTTCCACCGCCTATGCATGATATGTGGGAATCACACAATTTTGTATAAAGGGTAGGATGGGTGGGTGAAGGGTTATTATACTTGTTGCTGGGCCAATACTAAGCAGCACGATCACACTAGAAGGGTTGCTACATATTGCTCAGAAAAGCAGCATCAGTTTTTCACTAAATGAGCATTGAGTATGTACACGGTGATATTGCAATGAGCATTGAGCATGTGCGTACTGATATTGCCACGTGGTATTTAGATCCTCCATGTGACCCTATAGAGCTACCCGTAGAGGCTGCATGAGCCATGGCCTGAGGACTCCCCTCCATTATCAAACTATATAATGTGTGGGCCAGTGCCATAGCTCCGCTATTAATAATAACTGTGACTCTCTCTCTAATTCTTTGGATAGGAAGGTGATACAGGTCTTACCATTGCCAGTATTAAAGGTCACGGAAAGGTTGTGGAAGTATTACTGAGAGCTGAAGCCAGTAAAGATCTCAAAAGAAAGGTCAGCATTTTGTGTATAGAGTTAGTCACAGTTTTTATTAATATTTCATGTTGTTTAGACTGGAGATACGGCACTGACCTGTGCTTGTCATAACGGTCACTTAGAAATCATCCAAATGCTCATCAATGCTGGAGCCAGTTTGGACATTACTGACAACGTAAATTATTTATACATAAATATTAGCTATTTTTCTCATTCTCTCTGTAACTCTCTCTCTCTCATGATCAAATCTCATTTATAATTATGAATGGAATATTTCTGTAGAATGGATGTACAGCTTTGGTACTTGCCAGTGCAAAAGGACATGATGAAGTAGTCCAGTTGCTTGTTGATTCTGGGGCCAACAAGGACATGCAGAATGACGTAAGTTATAATATTTATTGTATAAGGAGTTGTAAGAATGGTGCTAACCTGCTCAATGCTAGCGACTAGTTTCTCTGCCAATGTCCATCACTGACTTGGATCTAGCATCTGGCCAGCTAGCGTCCTGCACATTAATTGTGCCACTGTTCTAAACTTAGTGGCTTGACTACTGCACAGCTTATGTTAACAGTCGGACACCAGTCAAAATTGCCTGATGTCAGACCATTCATCTTCAAGTTGTTGGTCTGATATCCTGTCCATTCAAGCTGTGGATAGTGCTACAAGCTAGGCTATAATATTATAGTCTGACTCCGTCCTGTTTACCAGGTTAGGCAGCACCCAGAGTGGTTGTAGCCAAGTAAGCGGTGGTTTGGAGGCTTGTTGAGGGTGGGCGTAACACCCACATGATGGCTGCAGCTATGCAAACTTGCATAAAGATGTGCATATACAGCATATTTCAAAGCTGCTTACTGGCCCTTCATTAATATCTGATTCTAACCATTTACATCAAATATCTGATCAAATTTAGTATGGTCTTATATTTTTAAGATGAAATGAAAATTTTAACATAAGCTGTGCTACTATGGGAAATTTTTTTTTCATGGGTGATTCATGCTCCTTTCCTTCCCCTCCTCGTTATCATGATTATGCACTCCTGTCTACAGCTATGTATATATATTATAATATTGTACTGATTATAGCCCCAGTCATGCCAATACCTTGTCTATCAACCTTTTCATCAGCCCGGTCATGCCAATACCTTGTCTATCAACCTTTTCATCAGCTCCGGTCATGCCAATACCTTATCTATCAACCTTTTCGTCCGACAACCTTTACCTACTATACTCACTCCAGAAAATATCCTCCATCACCAAAGAGCACATGCACATCCAAGATGATTATGTAATTTTGTTACTCAGCTAGCTAGAGAAACTCATTAGTAGTCCTGAGGCTCCCGAGAGAACTTGTAACGAACAGGAAACTTGTATTACACCATGGACTGTATAAATTTTTGTGTGCATGTTTGTGTTGTTCAGTTCTCCCTAGTATTTCCCCTTGTTCAATACCTGCAGCTACTGTAAGAGAGCGCAGACAGGGAGCAATCGTTACAGGTGGGGGCCCGTCCGGGGTCCTGCGACCACTCGCCGACGCGAGTGAGTCTGCCAACCAGTGTGACAATCACCCCTTTTGTGCACATAGCTGTGGAGCCTACAATTCTGACCACGTCGTTTGTGCCCTCCATGTAATGTCATAGAATATTATAATATAAGAAAAAGGGTTTTCTGAATAATATAATAATATTGTACTGTAACTAATGGTTGCTCTATCTAATTCTCTGTATAGGAAGGTGATACAGGTCTTACCATTGCAAGTATTAGAGGTCACAAAAAGGTTGTTGATGCCTTGCTGAAAGCTAATCCCAAGAAAGATCTCAAAAGAAAAGTCGGCGTTTGTAATTAGACATAGCTACAATTACTATTATAATCTTTGTATGTTCAGACTGGGGCTACAGCGCTGGTTTGTGCTTGTGGAAATGATCACATAGAAGTTGTCCAAATGCTCATCCATGCCGGAGCCAGTCTGGACATTACTAACAATGTAAGTTGGTATTGTATAAACCTTCTTGCTCTCCCCCCTCCCTTTACACGTTATAGCTAATAAATTAATGCGTGACCTGAGTGCAGTAGCGTACACCACCGATTATCAACCACTGAATGTACCGCGAGTAGAACTCCTTACCCATAGGTCATATGATCATGGAAATTGCACCAGCTAAAAGAGCGTCCTTCACCCATCCGAATGGTGCTTGTTTCAATTATACAACCAATTTGAAAACAGTCTTCGAACAATGCTCCATGCAGTGGAGGTACAATCATCAACCACATGTACGACTTTATATAGCTATACTATCTATACATCATTTATCGACCACTGAGAATATCTTTGACAGTTTAAAAAATAAATTACACTTCTACAATCTATCCTAATGTGTCCTTTCGTCGGATGATGCATTTTCTTGACTGGTAATGTTAAAAATGTGTTAGTGCCTGGCTGTAGAGCACAGGAAAAAAAACTATCAACTTATGCCTCCAAATTGTTGCCTCTCAATCATCTGCATGCTGTTGGTGCAATAAACATATTCATTGTGTAAGTAACGGTAAGTATTGAGAGTAACCACATGGCAGGTCAAGATCACATGCTTGGCTTACGCCCCAAAATGCAATGCAGAGCATGTATACAGTTTGGTGGTCGATAATTTATGTATCAGAGGTCAATAATACATACTGATCGATAATCAGCGGGGTACACAGCGTCGAGTGTCTGATAAAGCACGAGGCGAACTCCTCAAGTGCTGTAAATTGTATACAGCATGACTAAGCACACGTATTAACTGGCTTTTTTTGTCTATAATAGTTTATGCATTAGCATGGGGTACACAGTTAGCAGAATAACGGCTTATTGTATGACACTCTCTGACTAGGACTGCCTATAGTATTGGTAAGCTTATAACGTGATAGCTACATCTCTACAGCGTTTTGGAAACAGGGCCGCTTATAACCGTTGATCTGTCACTTTTTATTTTAGTGAAAAACAGTCAAATGAAGTATTATTTCCTAGCAAGGCATATGACTCAGATCAGTGGTCTCTGGCTTAGCTAGCTAGCTCTATAGTAGCTAAAACTTTAATTAGTGATGGCTATTAAACACAAAAAATATCAGTGTTTGTTGATTTGAAAGCTTTATGACAACTCTTCTGTCTAGACGTTAGTCTGAACAGTATCAAGGCACTTTTTCATGTGCTTTAGACTTAAAATTCTAATGCCCGCCAGCGTACTTTATGGCCAATATTGTCCACACAATATTGGCCATATTGAATAACACGCTCTACGTGTATCAGATATTAAGCATGGGCGATGCCTTTGATATCATATGGCTTCATACAATAAAGCCTAATAACACCACACACAATCTGTGCATGTACAACGTAACACTGTACTTACCATCATGATGAGCTGTTGATGTATAAACAATAAAATTAAGCATGCATGGTTCTTTTGTAACAATGCAAAATGTTTGTATAGCTATGCCACCAAGTTTGATTTCATAGAGAACTGCAGGCTTAGTGACTATAGCGGCCATGAGAAATCATCCCATGATAGTTTCACAAGAAGATAGCTATTTAGCTACTTTGAAAGAGAGGGGCATATTTCATACTAAGTCTTAATAGTTATTATTAGTTTCTTGTTCAGCTCCGATTTGACATTGTGCTAATGCTCAAGGCTATGATAAGTTGGTGCAGTTGCTTATGATTACTGGAGCTAACTCAACAATGTGGTAACTGAACTCCCACTAATTACTTCATATTATAATAATTATAGGATGGTGATACGGGTCTTACCATTGCTAGTATTGTCGGTAACGAAAAGGTTGCAGAGGTGCTAATTAGAGCTGGTGCAAACCTGGATCTCAAAAGAAAAGTAAAATCTATTAGTGTATATTATTTTTCTGACTTAATTAATCGTAGATTGAAATAGACTGGAGCTACTGCATTGTCCTGTGCTTCTGAAAAAGGTCACGTAAAAATAGTGGAGCTTCTTATCCAAGCTGGAGCCAGTTTGGATATTCCTACATCAGTAAGTCAATTAGGATAAATAATCAAGTTTACCTTACTGTCTTCATTATTCTTTGTACAGGGTGGATTAACTGCTCTCCATAGAGCATGCATTAGCGGGCATGTGGAAATCATGCGACTATTTATTCGAGCTGGATGTAATCATATTATAGATGCACGAGAAAAGGTTTCCATACTTGTCATCTACATAATTTGAGCTGCACCTATAATGTTGACTATGTATTATAGAATGGCTGGACAGTACTTCATCACGCTTGTAATGAGGGCCACGCTCAGATAAGTGAACTCCTTATTCAAGCTGGTGCTAGCTTGGACCCCAAGACACCTGTATGTTGTGGTAGTTAGCTTTTATTGCATGTGCAGCCGCATGCAATTATCATAACATCTCCTGTGGCTGGAGCACTGGTATGATGTTTAGAACCACGAAAATTTTGTGATAGGTGGCTATATAGAGGCAAATTTAAAGTGTCTACTGTAACAATAGTGTATTGATTCTTATCTAGTGCAAAAATCAATAATTTGGAACTCACTTTTCTGTGCCATAGCTAATATCATCCACAGTCTCTTTTCATCGTAATAATTATTATTATAATGGGTGAATGGCTTCCTAGGGGTCCTTATTCTATAAAACAGTTGATTCCAGTGGTGTCCATTAATGGTCAGTCATATACTCACTTTATTTAATTTGTGGACCACTGGTAGCATTCATAATTACTCAGTATTAGCTATTAGCAGTTTACATCTGATTCATCTTTTGCTTCACTATTGTTTTCATAGCTTGGTTATACTCCAATGATCATGGCAAGTGGTCAGAACCAGTTGGTGATTGTCAAGCAGCTTGTTCAAGCTGGAGCCAGTTTGAATCTCTACGATAAGGTAGACTATAATCAAGCGCAATGTTGAAGCATAAGAATAATTATAATACCTGACATCATACTTTGTTCTTCAGCAACACCGTACTGCTCTATTTTGGGCATGCATGAAGGGACATGCACAAGTTGTACGAGAATTAGTGCAGGCAGGAGCTGATGCCACCATCGCTAATGAGGTATATTATTTCTACCACAATGTATTAGTGTAAAAACCATTGCAAACTTACAATTTTAGCCTGTATGGGCTTACCTGGGATATAAATTACATATTGACCCCTTGAAATGCATGGGCACTTGCCTAGCTGGGACTCGGGAGTGGACACTTGCCCATGCACACAGTATAATTATGATATTAGAGTCATTACTATAAGTCTTCCATATTATTATTAGAACTCTCAAATACCATTTGATGTTGCAAGTATTAGTGGCCACGTACATGTCTGTCAAGTATTCACAGAAATGGCCACTCAGTCGATCAACATTCCCTACAACCAATAACAAGACTATTTTAGCTATACTAATACTAAAATTAATGTACAGGCAACTGTACCCTATAAAATTTATAGCAGAAGTAGTATCAAATTCTAATAACATTGCCCTAGCTATACTCTAATGTGTCATTAATTCTAGATCTGTGATGAATTATTTCGTAGATTTTTCTCCATAAATTCGTTTGAAATGCATAATTTTATAAGATCAGTATTATTAACATAGCTCTATATACCTAAAGTGTGCATGAATGTCAAATAATATAGTACAGTATGATCAATAACCAAGGATGAGCAATTGTGATATAGAAAGGTAGAAAGAACCAATGACAATGTAATAACATTATAACATTATGGATGTCAGATTTCTATGACAATTTTTAGAAAGACCTTATAAATTTTCCGTTGTTGACATTAGCACAGCACAAAAAGAAAAAAAAAAAACAAAAATTTGAAGGTCAAAAAGAGAAAAAAAAATGTTAAACAAAAACTTCCCGGGCAGAGAGAGAGGCTTGAGCTGATGAGATGAGATTCATTTTTTAGAATAAAAAGACTTGAGGGGGAAATGTGAAAATGAGCAAAGAGCTGTTTCATTGGTATAATTATTACGTACTCTATGTTATGCCAACAATTTTCTTTGTATCACTGCTTGAGAGAGAGGAGTGGGGGGTCACGGGAGGTACGTGGCTAGCTAGCTCTGTTGCTGTTTTATTGCACCAGCACCGTCGGGCATGTCAAGGATTGAGGAGAGAATTTCTTGAGATGGAAGTTCGTCGTCTAAACAGCCCAACCATTCATTGGCATCTCCTAACTCGTCTAAGACACCAAGGTTGAGGTCATCCTGCAGGAAGAAAGAGAGAGGGGGTGATCAGTAATGGAAGACATGGGAGAAAGAGAAAATGAGTGGGGCAGGAAGGATGGGGAGAGGGAGGGGCTGGAGGGGTGAGAGAAAGAGAGAGAGGGGGAAGGAGGGAGGGAGACCTAGAGAGAGAGAGAGAAAGAGAGAAGGAGGGACAGAGTACAACATTAGAAACTCACATCAAAGTTGTCTTCTCTCTGAGGCTGGTGATTCATGACAGGGACCTGAGATGACCCTCCAGACTGAGAGGCACGACTTCCTCCAGCTGCAGTCGCTGCAGAAGATGAACTCTGACCTCCCTGTAGCTGTCTACTGCCAGCGGCACTGGTGCCACCGTTGACCAGTACACTCCCATTCGCTGAGACATAGCCTTGATGCGCTTGGTGGTGTGCTACCATAGAGTTTCTGAGATTGCTACTATTACTACTGCTGCTGCTGTGAGAGTTTCCCATTTGGGTGTTCTGTTCTTGATAGTGATGGTTGTGTGCTGTTGTCGTGGCATTTGTAGAGGGGTTGCCGTAGCCAACTGGTGGGAGAGATGATGAGGATGACTGATGGAGGCTTTGCTCCGAGGTTGAAGCCTGTGTTCATGATAAAAAAAATTTCTGTAAACATGTAGCATGTACATACAGTTCTGAATCAAAGTAGGAAGAAATAGCAGATTGAGGCATTCTCTATCCCAACTGAGGACCCCCTTCAACCTTTGGAACTTCCATTCACCCACTGACTCACGCATGCATGTACATGTACATGTACATATACATATACATGTACCACATTTCACTCTCACCTGTGATAGAGGAGGTATGCTATTACAGTTAGAGGCAGGGCCAGTCTTCTGCATTGAACCATCTCCAGTAACTGTCCCACTAGTACTACCAGCTGCCCCAGCACCACTACTACTGCCACTTCCCCCCGCTGCTCCCCTTGGTGTCCCACCACCTCCTCCGGCCGTTGACGGAGTCCCTGGAGCCGAGGTGTCTAGCTTCACCTTCTTCTGAGCTGGTGGGCTGTCAGCTTCGTCGTCCTTTCCGCTGTCCTTGGGTTTGTCGACGGGGGTCCAGTTGGCAGAGGGGTCGATAGTGATCTCATCAACGTCACTGCCTTTCCTGTGGGTGGGATGTAAGATGATGTTTAAGGCATTGAAAAGTAATATGCATAGCCAGCACAAACTATGCATGGTATAGGGCTAATCATGCTGAAATGTGTAAAATTTAATGTTGCAGCCTAAAAGCGTGATTATTGTGCATGTTCGGGATCATGATAGACTCAGTGACAGTTTTGGGAGCTCCCCTCCATACCCCCCTCGTAATTAATAACATAACCAACGTACTTGCTGACTTCATTGAGAATGCTCCACACATACTGGTCGACCTCCAGACCCTCCAGCTGTGCGTTGCTACTGCACACGGGACACTTCCACGTGCCTCTGTCACAGTTCATCTGAAGATAGGCCTCCAGGTCAAAACACTGTAAACAATGAAAGAGAACGCATGTGTAAAAGTAAATATTTTCTAGGATAATTCTCAATGAACAGATGCACGGATACAGCAAGTCATAAACACTTCGCATGGTCCCCACCACATGCAGGTCATGTACAATGCCAGGTATAAAACTTATAATGATGACACTGTCTCCATCACTTCAAGGGCAAATGGTACTCTACGTGTACATGTAAGCTGCATACTATTAGCAGAAGAGGCAGTATTTCCTACTCACCTGTATGTGTCTACACTCAGCCCCTCTTGCTGGTAGCTTAATCTTCTTGAACGTAACGGGACACTTCAGTGATACCTTGACACCAGTCTGCTGGACACTGTCATCAGAGTTGCTCAAAAACCACTTCTTGACTGTCGACGAAACAGAACAGAAAAAACGTTAAATTTAATGAGCTATTAGCGAGTCAACCATGCCAAGCACATGCACTTGTACTGTCATGTCACGCCAAGCCTACTCCAGTGCCAAATATGGATTATAAATACACCTGTATTTTATCTTGAGTATTCAGTGCTATCAGAGCCCTCTCCTCCCCAGCATGCATTATATTACATTACATTCAGGCAGGAAATTACTTTTGGCGATGCAGTGTTCTGTGGGTAGAAGTCTTTTTCTGAGCAAGCCTTGCAGGACAGAGTTGACGGATGGACGATGAACGAGTTGAAGAAGAAACACATGAGACTGCAGGAAATAGAGAAAGTCAATTGCTATGGCTTTAAGAAAGGATCTTTCAAATCGAGAGAAATGTGAGAAAGGAAGAGGGTATGAGAAAGAGTGTGTGTACGTAAAACAAAGAGAGAGGAAGATGTGGGGGGGGGGGGGGGTGGAAGAGGAAAGGAGACAGAGGCAGACGGAGCGAAGGAGGGAGGGAGGGAGAGGAAGGAGATACTTACACAGCAACAAGTAGTAACATTAATTTCCAACCAGTTTTGGCCTTGAATACAACAGTGCTTGAGGTGCAGCGCTTTATGACTATGTTTTGAACCACCCTAGAATGCGACACAAATAGATTATTTCAAATTTCAATGCTACCAAACTAAACTTACTCTGTCGATTTGAAGTTTCTTTTCATTGATACTAACTGACACTCCATTTGGCCAGTTGCACACTTCTTGCTTGTCGTTATGAAGATAACACGAAAACTGTAATTCTAAATCATTCCTGCAATAAACATACACGATTGAGAGTCAATGAGATAATTAACTGCACGATGCTTATACATGTACATGTAAGATTATAGCCCATACATTATAGAACATGCAGTCACAGTTGTCAACTACATACATGTATAGTCATGCATATGTATTAGTCTAGATCAAGCCAGCATACTCATTTTACCTGTTGACTAGCATCTTGTGAAACGACTCTTTCAAGATGAACACCTTGTGGCTGATGACTTTGCCGTGCTCTAATTGGAAAGGCTCAAGGATCACACCACCTCGCACTGGGAAGGTCAGTCTCAATGGCTCTGTATATAAAAGCAGACAACATACTGATTCACTGCATTTTCTTACGATTATTCATGCTAATACGAGCACCATCATATTAATTGTCATGTCGTCCCAACAAGACTTAATTTCAGCTAGTGCAGACTTATCTTTGATGTGGTAATGGAATAGCTTTGATGTGATGCTGCATGCCCCACTCAAACCACACTCTATCATTAAGCTTTCAGTTTGTGGTCTTCAAAATAATTAATATTAGGTATAGGTACCTCTAATAGTAGCAAACGACGACCCCTTACCAAATATATCTTTCTGCACACTTAGTGACCCTTTACCGACTCACGTTTGTCCTGCTGTAGTGGGTATGGTCTTCCTGAGTTTGGGTACATAGCAACAGGGTAGTTAGCCATGTTGGGACCGCCAGGAGAGGGGTAGGCTGGGGGAGACTGCATCGCTGCCATCTCACTCGACATGTACTGCAATGTTGGGGAAAACGGCACATTAGGGTAAATTTTTAGATACTGAAGGCCGGTGAGTATCAACTGATTCACACGTGTGTACCCACATAGCTACGTAATACTGAGGAGAATGAAGCTAAAACAGTGAAATATTAACTGCTATTATATGTACACGTATGTAAACATTTATTATCTAGAGGCCTGACCCATGAGTAAATAATTACACACGCATACATGTACATGTATATACAGCACGCTTTGCATTAAGTACTGATCAATGCATTGATATACTCACCCCTCTGCTAAGCGGAGAAGGTACTGCCACATTGTGGAGGCTACCATAGTAACCAGAGTCAGTGGGTGTACCTGGTGCACCGTAGGGAGGGGGGCCAGGAAGTGTGGGCGTCGAGGGGGCATGAACGGGACTTTGGGCTGGAAATCCCCCCGGACCACTAGGGGTACCTGAAAATCCCCGATTCATCGGGTACTGTGTGAGTGAGTAAATGAGGAGAGGGGAGAATGTGAGAGAGAGAGAGAGAGAGAGAGAGAGAGAGTGAGAGAGAGTACATGTACATATAAGTGTGGGGGGATGCAGAAAAGAACCCTACTGTACTGAAGTTAAGAATCAAGCTAGTGCTCTAACTCCACAGTACGTTTTTACACACAATTTAATACTACACATGTATACATGTATTTATGCATTGGTCCTTGACTGAATCATCAATAAGAAGGTACAGTGAACTGCAAAACATATTAATGTCATACATGTACCTGTCCATGAGGTGACTGTGCCGGTGATCCCTGTGATGTTGCATAGTAGCCAGGTGGTCGTCGATACATGGCAGCCGCTGGCATCTGTGGTGTTGGTACGGGTGAGTGGTACATGTCGACAGCCGCGCTCCCTTCCTGTCCGTCGAGCATGAGGCTCTGCGGTCTCTGGTTGTACGGTGAGGGGGAGGGGTAGCGGGCAGCGGCCATTGCCTGGGCGGCTGCAGCGGCTGAGGGGTTAGTCATGCCGTGAGGGAACTGTTGGTTGGCTGCTGCAGCAGCGTACATCTGCTGGTGGGGGGTACCATAGGGAGGTCTCCCAGCACGAGCTGCATACATCATCTACGGTGAAAAAAGGGATGACAATTATCAATACCATAAACTTTAATTTAAGGCACTTGTAGGTGGACTTAACTATACGTGCTAGGAATTAGGATGCCTCAATCAGGAAGCTTATAGTAGTATTGCCCTATAGCTAGCTAACAATGTCTAATAAAGAAGAACAAATTCAATAACCTAAACTCTGATTGCAGCGTGTGCAATAGTAAGTGTATCACTCACCTGTTGTCCGTGTGTCATGACCCCATGACCTCCAGGTCCTCCGGATGCTCCTCCCACCATCGGATGCTGAGGAGGTGGACTCGCCACAAACTGGTTCACCGGACTCATTGCAGGAGGTGTCCCTTGTGCCCCACGAGCGGCAGCTGCGGCCCACTGTGCCTGTTGCGCTTGAGCCTGAGCTTGGGCCTGGGCTTGGGCTTGAGCCTGAGCCTGAGCCTGAGCTTGTGCCTGGGCCTGGGCATGCGCAGCC